>JAIOJX010000025.1:167225800-168425800 GCA_022376925.1 Tragulus kanchil
AAAAGCTTAAGACAGAGTAAAGTTAGGCTTACGCTTACCACCACCTCTTCCACGGGCTCTCCCAGCAAACCCTCCTCTCGATCCCCACTGCTGCTGCTGCTGATACTGTTCCTTCGACATAGCTACTTTTATTTCACACTAAAAAGAAAGAACAAGGACATGATCATACTGACTCGAGAAAACAAAAATAACCAGAAGAGCCAACACGGTCTAAAACATACAGTGGGCCAATTTGATCCTTTCCTCAAATCAAATTTTCAATTAAATCAAGCATCAGTACTTGGAGAAATCATCATTTCTGATATATCCAAGAAGTATTTGCTTGAGTACGTTATCACCTTCTATCCTGAAGTTCTCTTTTCGTAAAGTCTACACAAAAATACACTTAAAGTCAAAAAATGACTTCACAAATAAGAAGCCAATAAGACCTCTTTAAAGCAGAAACACACAAATAAAAAAATAATAATAAAATAAATGAGTGGTAATGTGTATCAAGCTTTCCTTGGGGAGAAAAAAGGCAGAAGTTCACGAACTACAGCTTTTACATAAAGTTTAGATGATTAAACTCACTAAAGCAGCTAGAATTCTCTACAGGTTAACTTACTTTACTAAGACCAACATTGTGGTATTTCTTTTCCATTATCTTCTTCACTGGTTCCTCTTCCTTAAAGGTAATAAAGCAGAATCCACGCCTCTTATTGGTCTTGTTGTCCATAGGGAGCTCTATGGATTCAACCTATTACCAAAGAAAAAAAAAGAGTTGTAATGCCTTAGTTTGCAGGTTTAGTGGGAAAAATGCTCCAAGAAAACAAGCATTTGGCCCTCTAGCTCTATTCCCCTCTCTTCCCCTCTCCTCTGTTTACTCCAATATTTTAAAAAGTCTTCAAAATTAGAATATGCACTCCACCTAAAGTCTTTAAATCTATTCATAAGAAACAGCTTCACAGGGTACTGGCATTTTACTACCCAATTCAAAGGTTACAAACTCAAATGTGCACAAAGTACAAGCAGAAGGAAATAGTCAAATTTTATTTAAAAATTTGGCCATGCCACTCAGCATGTGGGATCTTAGTTCCCTGACCAAGGGTCAAACCCACGTCCCTGCACGGGAAGAGCGAAGTCTTAACCAATGGACCACCATGGACACCCCAAGGCAGTCGATTTCAAAAGAGAGTAAAAGTGACTGGGAAATATATGGAGAATGGTGAGAACTGCTGAAAACTAAAGAATAGATGAGTAACCAAAGGTGGAAACTGCTACTCAACTTAGATGGCTATAGCCATGGAAGAAGGCAATCCCAATGTTGCTTGTTCTTAACAAATACTGAAAAGGTAAAGACCCAGATTTTTGTGTGAAGCAAAACTTTGCCTCAGTTCTAAATACTAACAACTAAACATTCAATATGTCTGTCTGAATCAAACCAAGGATGTCTGTAGGCTGTATCTATGCCTAGAGATGTAAATTTCTCGGCTTTAAATCATTAATTTCTAAACAGAATCTAAGTCCATAATTAGCCTCATAAAATCTGCATGTACATGTGCTGAAATTGAGGCGGCACTACCACTGTATTGCTTTTTTCTTCCTATTCTCAACTGAAGAATTTCCTTCTCGATCTCAGGTAACCCAACCTGGATTTCTTTCTCTTGTTCGGTTTTATTTTTTCTTCTTATTCAGTAAATTCCAAAATAAGATCAGCTACTTCAAAGTCTGTGTGCATGGTGCCCAGGTACACTACACACAACAGTTGCTCAATAAACCAGAAAAGGCAATCATCTAACCTTCAGAGATCTGCTACCACAGTATTTCAACTATCCTTATTTCAGAACAAATCACACTCTCTGTCCAAACTTTGGAAAACTCAGTGGGAAACCTGTAACATGACAATTGTTATTTACACTAATTGTGACAAAACCTGGGTCAAAATATATCACATACCTCACCAAAACCACCAAAGTACTCCCTTATTTTCTCTTCAGGTGTATCTGGAGAAAGGCCACCAACAAAAATTTTTTTAACAGGCTCTTTTGTTTTCATGGCTTTGGCCCTTTTAGGATCAATCACCTTCCCATTCAATTTATGTTCTTTCTGATCCATGACCTAAGGAAATCGAAGTTTTTCATTTGAAAGATGTATTTTAACTATAAAGTTCAGAGACGATTCACTTATTTAAGAGTAACTATAGTTAAATAAATGCAGCTTTACATAAATATAGCTTAATGCCAGGCATATGTTGACCAGCTCACAATTAAACTGTCAAACTGGGGTAATGGCACATCTAATATATACCAGGGTTTATAAAGGTTAGTAAGAATGAGGGTTAATCAGTTACTAGAAAACCATCACGCCTCTATCAGCACTATTAAGCATGACTGTTACTTCCCCTGGAGCCTAAAGAATAAAATGATTCAGTCAAGTTTCCTGCGGGCAGATTTCAACATGTGCACTTCTGTGAACGTGTAACCATACATCCTTCTCATTAGATACGTTTAAAGTTTTTTTTTTAACTTTTTGGCCTCGCAATTGAACACACCGGTCCAGCTGCTCCATGGCACGTGGGATCTTCCCAGGCCAGGGATCGAACTGGCGCCCCTTGCACTGCAAGGCGAACCGTCTTCCCACTGGACCACCAGGGAAGCCCCCTAAAGGTTTTTAATTATTCAGTTTTAATATAGTAGACCATGGTACACAGGAAGTATTCAGTGAATAACTCCTGAATTTGACTCTAAAATGCACTGGCAAGAGCAGCTATCGCTTGGTATAAGCACAGAGGGAAAGCACAAACTGACAGAGGAACTGTATCAAACTATTCACATATTTTGTATTATTAACTGATTAAAACACAGAGCACACTACCTTATCTACACTCTCCGACTCTTTAAATAGCACAAAGCCAAAACCCCTTGATCGCCCTGTGATAGGATCTAACTTCAGAGTGCAGTCTACGACTTCACCAAATTTGGAGAAGTAGTCCTTCAGATCTTTCTTTGTAGTGTCCCAGCTAAGGCCTCCTATGAACATTTTCCTGTAAAGACAAAAAGCAATATTAAAACGCTAAAAAGAATTCTTTTTTAGTTTTGCCTTAAGTATCCACATCAATAATACTCTGTCCCCAAACTGCACCAATTTACTGGGCAGTCTATTAAAATGTCACTCTTCCTACATAACCACATGTCAAAAACATCCTATTACAGTTTTGGAAAGTTTTGTTTATTTATCACTACTGTGCTTGCATAATTACACGATAGTGAGCAAGCAGCAGATTAAGTCTTATTATTGACTTGTCAAAATGACAAATGTATCCCCAAGGAAAAGAGTATACATTTTCTGGCTTAAATTACAAGCTAAATATTGGTTAATAGCAAAATACAGAATTTCACCTTAAAATTTCTCTTCCAAATCTTTATTAAACTTATGAAAAGGCTATGCAGCTCCCGTTACTCACAGCAGCCAGCACGTGTTTACGCTTAAGTTTTTCCTAGCAGTTCTCCCATTAACAAAACTCTTAGCACATAAAATGGGAAAGTCTCATAATTAAGTCGTAAAGCAAGTTTTTTGATGTGCTAAGAATACTTGATAAAAACGAAAGTCATCACATAAGTAATTTAATGAACAAAGAGAATTACCCACTGAAGCAAAACCCACTAATTAATCTAGATGATTTATTTCCAGTAGAACCTCAGTTAACCAGCAATATTTAAATCTTTAAAATGCTACATGTGACAGGTGGTAGATGAAAACCACCAAGACACTTTAAAAACCAAAACTATAACCTCCTCCGCAAAAAATGTAATGTGAAATCTTGTTTATATTACACCAAAAGGCCATAAAGCTCAGATCTGGCAGCTCTGTGAGCCCTCTGACATCTGCCCCCTTAACCGCTCTCACAAAAGAGCTAACATTACCACCTATCCTTTGAAGAGACTGTTGGACTAGAGATTGTTATTTTAAGGGTAAACTGTCAGAATTTGTTATGTGAGGACTAAAATCAATTTTGACATGGGAACAAAATCATGCTTGGTCAATGACTTTGACTTATATCTTGGTAACTGCAGTGGGTCAAAGGCAGGGGCAGTGATGGGCATGTGTTGCTTGCTAACTTCCAGCTCTGCTAAGAACATTTTCCTGTAAAGACAAAAGCAATATTAAAACGCTAAAAGAATTCTTTTTTAGTTTTGCCTTAAGTATCCACATCAATAATACTCTGTCCCCAAACTGCACCAATTTACTGGGCAGTCTATTAAAATGTCACTCTTCCTACATAACCACATGTCAAAAACATCCTATTACAGTTTTGGAAAGTTTTGTTTATTTATCACTACTGTGCTTGCATAATTACACGATAGTGAGCAAGCAGCAGATTAAGTCTTATTATTGACTTGTCAAAATGACAAATGTATCCCCAAGGAAAAGAGTATACATTTTCTGGCTTAAATTACAAGCTAAATATTGGTTAATAGCAAAATACAGAATTTCACCTTAAAATTTCTCTTCCAAATCTTTATTAAACTTATGAAAAGGCTATGCAGCTCCCGTTACTCACAGCAGCCAGCACGTGTTTACGCTTAAGTTTTTCCTAGCAGTTCTCCCATTAACAAAACTCTTAGCACATAAAATGGGAAAGTCTCATAATTAAGTCGTAAAGCAAGTTTTTTGATGTGCTAAGAATACTTGATAAAAACGAAAGTCATCACATAAGTAATTTAATGAACAAAGAGAATTACCCACTGAAGCAAAACCCACTAATTAATCTAGATGATTTATTTCCAGTAGAACCTCAGTTAACCAGCAATATTTAAATCTTTAAAATGCTACATGTGACAGGTGGTAGATGAAAACCACCAAGACACTTTAAAAACCAAAACTATAACCTCCTCCGCAAAAAATGTAATGTGAAATCTTGTTTATATTACACCAAAAGGCCATAAAGCTCAGATCTGGCAGCTCTGTGAGCCCTCTGACATCTGCCCCCTTAACCGCTCTCACAAAAGAGCTAACATTACCACCTATCCTTTGAAGAGACTGTTGGACTAGAGATTGTTATTTTAAGGGTAAACTGTCAGAATTTGTTATGTGAGGACTAAAAATCAATTTTGACATGGGAACAAAATCATGCTTGGTCAATGACTTTGACTTATATCTTGGTAACTGCAGTGGGTCAAAGGCAGGGGCAGTGATGGGCATGTGTTGCTTGCTAACTTCCAGCTCTGCTAAGAAATTAAAGCAAGAACATCTCCAGTTTGTGATCTTTTTAGAATTTTGCCACTAAAGCCAATTCTTGCAAGATTACAAAGTCTATCCCTAGAATAAGATCCTGCTTCTGCTGAACCTAAAGATGCTAGATTAACTGAGGTGTTACTGATCTTACTACTTTATCAGACCTGCTCTTACTTCTAAAGTTAACACAAAAGAAGTCTTATTTTTAGGCATATAATGTGCTTCCAATTGAAGTTAGATCTTCAACTTGTACCTGTATTCTACAGCTGGACTGTTTAAATGCTTACCATTCGGAACTTCTGCTAACAAAACTTCCATGCTCTAAGTAACTTTCAATTAACCCTTTGTTTTATAAGCAAAGGAGCAGAACAAACCACTCATAATGTACAGGTGTTTTTTTAATGATTACGGCTAATTCAAAGAGGAAAAAAGCTGAGGTATATTCTCAATTACATTTTGTTTCATATCCAGTGGAATGATATATAGTCCAAATTACATCAACTGCTTTAAGCACTTTTATTTTTAACCTACAGATCCAGGGTTTGTCCTTCACAGATCAAAGTATATTACCAACACTTACTCCTTCCATGTGAAGAGGACACTGCTATCTTTTTAATAAGAGACTGACTATGAGGCAATGACCTCTTGCCCGGATATTCATGGGACGTTCTCAACAGAAACAGTTTCAATTATATTGAAGTATAACGATTAAATTACCACTTTCGATCAATAACGTATCAGTCTGAAATTATTTCAACCTGAAGAGAACAAAGAAGCCTTTTTTAAAAAACTAAAATTGAAAGGCAAGAAAATCCTGTGTCTATCTGATCTGCTCCTCAGATACTGAGACAAAACTCGTTTTGATTTAACCAAGGCAATGTTTTTATTGAGTTGTGTCCTCAATTTAAAATTAACAAAAAAGTTTCAAAGAAAAATTATAACACCAAGAATGAGGCACACTCTATTTATCATTCACAAACCCCAAACTTTTGGTCAACATTAGGAATCCGTTTTCTTAACCGCATAAGCATATAATTCATCAACTGGACCATTAAGTTTGTTTTTTTTTTCAAGAAATTAAAGCAAGAACATCTCCAGTTTGTGATCTTTTTAGAATTTTGCCACTAAAGCCAATTCTTGCAAGATTACAAAGTCTATCCCTAGAATAAGATCCTGCTTCTGCTGAACCTAAAGATGCTAGATTAACTGAGGTGTTACTGATCTTACTACTTTATCAGACCTGCTCTTACTTCTAAAGTTAACACAAAAGAAGTCTTATTTTTAGGCATATAATGTGCTTCCAATTGAAGTTAGATCTTCAACTTGTACCTGTATTCTACAGCTGGACTGTTTAAATGCTTACCATTCGGAACTTCTGCTAACAAAACTTCCATGCTCTAAGTAACTTTCAATTAACCCTTTGTTTTATAAGCAAAGGAGCAGAACAAACCACTCATAATGTACAGGTGTTTTTTTAATGATTACGGCTAATTCAAAGAGGAAAAAAGCTGAGGTATATTCTCAATTACATTTTGTTTCATATCCAGTGGAATGATATATAGTCCAAATTACATCAACTGCTTTAAGCACTTTTATTTTTAACCTACAGATCCAGGGTTTGTCCTTCACAGATCAAAGTATATTACCAACACTTACTCCTTCCATGTGAAGAGGACACTGCTATCTTTTTAATAAGAGACTGACTATGAGGCAATGACCTCTTGCCCGGATATTCATGGGACGTTCTCAACAGAAACAGTTTCAATTATATTGAAGTATAACGATTAAATTACCACTTTCGATCAATAACGTATCAGTCTGAAATTATTTCAACCTGAAGAGAACAAAGAAGCCTTTTTTAAAAAACTAAAATTGAAAGGCAAGAAAATCCTGTGTCTATCTGATCTGCTCCTCAGATACTGAGACAAAACTCGTTTTGATTTAACCAAGGCAATGTTTTTATTGAGTTGTGTCCTCAATTTAAAATTAACAAAAAAGTTTCAAAGAAAAATTATAACACCAAGAATGAGGCACACTCTATTTATCATTCACAAACCCCAAACTTTTGGTCAACATTAGGAATCCGTTTTCTTAACCGCATAAGCATATAATTCATCAACTGGACCATTAAGTGTTCTCTAAAGAAACTTTCCACATTTATTTAATAAGTCTTGAGTATCAAGAAACTGTTAAATGTGCCTACCTTAAAGAGTTAAAAGGTCATTGAAGAGGCTATCCCACTTAATCAAATCCCATTTATCCAGAATCGTAAATATCCTAGACTGTAATTTACACATAATCCATAGAATTACTTATTATTAAAAAATTAGAGCAAAATACTTAGTGAAACTTCAGCTATTCAGCATCTTTAGAAAATGAGCCAGACTTCTTTCACACAATGCCTGCCTTCCTAATCTCTCAGCTGTTTTTTAATCTTCAATTACTTGGAATGATTTTTTTCTACAGCATACCACACATACTCTTCTGCATTCCTAATCAAATAGAGTAATTATGATTTAACAGTTTGAGTCAATCACCACTAACATATTACGCTACTTGTAGAATGCCCGTAAAGTCTTCTGAACTTTTTATTAATACACTAAGTGCACCTTGCTTTTCTTAGCACTGGTTCTCTTAGTTCTAGTTTTTATTTTTTGCCAGATTAATCAGCAGCTGCTTTTCTAAAACGCTCCCCCCTTCCATTCTTTTGGAAGTTAGTTGGCACTCAGATTTGTCTAATTTTAGGTAAAATAAAAGTAGACAGCCTCTGAGCAAGAGTTTGGCTGGTTCTTTTTGAAACATATTCATTACCATTTGACAGCCCAAAGGCACTCTTCGGCTGCTCTAATAAGGCTGCTGTGCAGCTCATAGCCAGACAGGTGGATACACCACAACGAACACATATTGTACCAAATCCCTCCCTCCCGCCTTTACTGTATGTAACATGTTAAAGCCATCCCATTTTTATTCAGTAGACACATCAAAATATAAATGTGTTAACACCTACGAAAATGTCACTTATCTTAAATTCTGGATAAATGGGAACTTATTTTAGTCTCTCTACAGTATGAGCATTCCCACAATCCCTACCTCAAACTTTGAGATGGTATAAGATGGTATCAATTTAAACTGTCTATATTTTATATTACTTTATCTAAAGGCACAGCATCTATTGTCTGTCCAGATTACCTCTGTTGCCTTGAACGCAAAGACTGACTTTCAAGGTGCTTTCACCCCTGCAGAAATGTGCGAACATTTTACAATGAAGGAGAGCTGGAACTTCGGAAAAAAATCCTGAGCAGTGAAGTTAAATCTATAGCACAAGACTTGTTCAAGTGGCAAAAATGGGTCCCTAATAACGACAAATTTAAATCTGCTCCTTACTTTTTTTTTTAAATTTCAGCCTCTTTTATTGTTTTTTAATTTTATTTATTTTTACTCATCCTTATTCTTCGGCCTGTGCAGGCCTCCCAGTGCAGTGGCCTCTCACTGCAGAGCACTGGCCTCTCACTGCAGAGCACTGGCTCTGAGCACATGTGCTCCAGAGCACTGCCTCGTAAATGGACACACTGGTCCAGCTGCTCTGTGCCATGTTGGATCCTCCTGGGCCAGGGATCGAACCAGCGTCCCTTGCACTGCAAGGCTGACTCTTTACCCACTGGACCACCAAGGAATCCCTTATCCTTACTTTTAAGTGAAATCAATAATCCCAACTAAAAAACAGGACTTCATCTACAGTATTAACAAAGTTTAATTTTTTAATCCTATCCTTAATGTTATCTCGCACTCCATAGTCAATACAGTATTCAACTTAAAACAATTAAAATATACTTGCCTTTTAAATATGGACTAATTATACCATAACACTAAATAAAAGCACAAATGACAAGACAGTCTAGTGCAGGCGACTCTCCAAATGAGACCTCAGGGTGCTTTGTGGGACATTCTCTTCTAAAAGTAAATTTAAAGGCAGAAAGCGAAGCTACATGGGGTTTATATCCTTCCTCCAGCACTTACTAAAAGCTTGCCTCAGTTACTTGCAGTAAGGATTTAAGTGGCACAAAACACAGTCTGACATACCGTTCAGTGCTCAATAAAAACAAATTACTATTTAGAACGGGTGGGACCATCTTAAATTCTGGATAAATGGGAACTTATTTTAGTCTCTCTACAGTATGAGCATTCCCACAATCCCTACCTCAAACTTTGAGATGGTATAAGATGGTATCAATTTAAACTGTCTATATTTTATATTACTTTATCTAAAGGCACAGCATCTATTGTCTGTCCAGATTACCTCTGTTGCCTTGAACGCAAAGACTGACTTTCAAGGTGCTTTCACCCCTGCAGAAATGTGCGAACATTTTACAATGAAGGAGAGCTGGAACTTCGGAAAAAAATCCTGAGCAGTGAAGTTAAATCTATAGCACAAGACTTGTTCAAGTGGCAAAAATGGGTCCCTAATAACGACAAATTTAAATCTGCTCCTTACTTTTTTTTTTAAATTTCAGCCTCTTTTATTGTTTTTTAATTTTATTTATTTTTACTCATCCTTATTCTTCGGCCTGTGCAGGCCTCCCAGTGCAGTGGCCTCTCACTGCAGAGCACTGGCCTCTCACTGCAGAGCACTGGCTCTGAGCACATGTGCTCCAGAGCACTGCCTCGTAAATGGACACACTGGTCCAGCTGCTCTGTGCCATGTTGGATCCTCCTGGGCCAGGGATCGAACCAGCGTCCCTTGCACTGCAAGGCTGACTCTTTACCCACTGGACCACCAAGGAATCCCTTATCCTTACTTTTAAGTGAAATCAATAATCCCAACTAAAAAACAGGACTTCATCTACAGTATTAACAAAGTTTAATTTTTTAATCCTATCCTTAATGTTATCTCGCACTCCATAGTCAATACAGTATTCAACTTAAAACAATTAAAATATACTTGCCTTTTAAATATGGACTAATTATACCATAACACTAAATAAAAGCACAAATGACAAGACAGTCTAGTGCAGGCGACTCTCCAAATGAGACCTCAGGGTGCTTTGTGGGACATTCTCTTCTAAAAGTAAATTTAAAGGCAGAAAGCGAAGCTACATGGGGTTTATATCCTTCCTCCAGCACTTACTAAAAGCTTGCCTCAGTTACTTGCAGTAAGGATTTAAGTGGCACAAAACACAGTCTGACATACCGTTCAGTGCTCAATAAAAACAAATTACTATTTAGAACGGGTAAGGCACCATCTAAATATAATTTAAGTAACTTTTTCATTTATTCAACACCTTGACACTTTTAAATCTGGGTGAGCTATATAAAGTTTCCAACACTAAGAAAAGAGAGGCCAGGATGAGTTTTATATAAATGGATCCTAATGTTATTTCTAATGCTGAAGACTTAACCCCCAGAATTTTAAATATTCCATATAGAAAGTATGGACTGGAAATTAGGTTGTCTGAGACTCTTAAAATGCAGTTTCAAATTCACACTTATGACTTGTCTGTACTGTCCATAAATGCAGTAACTTTAGCTAAGGAATAATTTCTAAATACAAAAAGGAGTATGCAGAAACAATGCTGGTTAGTGGAAACTGCTTTAATGCTGCTTTCTCCCCATCTAAGAACTTTATTCTCAAAACTACTAAAGTTTCTAGATTTAACACTCCAAAAAAGATATTTCCCCTAACAAATCTTTACTGTGAAACACCCTATTCGAGGTAATAATCATTACACTTCTTCCCAATTCAGGAAAAGGGCAAAAAAAAACACTCTTTTAAATACTTCCTAATAACTTGTAATCTTGCATATGTAGTTTCATAACAAATTCTGACAGTTTAAAAACAACAGTATGTCAATCTAGTAATACATCTCAAGTATGCAACACGACTGGCCAATCACTGTCACCTTTTAGAGCAATGCCACTCAAGCATACCACTAATCCTCATGTAAATAAAATTTCTGGTATTCTGTCAAAATTACACCTTTACAATCCTAAAATACTAAGTTACTGATAACTTATGACAACAGATAATAAATTATTATTTTCCCTTATAAAATATAGATTTGGTTTAAAGTTAAGACAGTAGTTACCTATAATGGGGAGGAGGGGTTTACTGTTCACAACTAGATACTATTACATGGCATCATTTTAGACCCTGTATAAAAAATAACCTTGGAAACAGCTTGACAAACTTTTAGTAGGTCAAAAAAAATTCCTCTCATTTCTTCATACTTTGAACCCAAATGACTAAAAAAAGACAACTGAGTTGAAACATACTAGCTAATAAACCAGACCCAAGTTATTGAATAAACTTTAAAAGGTAGCCCCAAATCTCCCCTTTTTATTTGATTCTCAAGCAAGAATGACATCTTGTATTTTTACTTTTAAACTCTCGATCAGTTTTATAAGGTAAACACTTTTCTATCTAGAGATTAAGGTTCTGGTTAACTGAGATTACTACAAATCACAATTCTACTAAGTTTCCTATTAGAAACCTAGTATCAACACTAAACTTGCAAATGATTTTCACCATTCTTGATGGAATTTCAGAGTGCTGCAATGCTTTAAAATTAATTACTTTTTATTAATATAAGGGCAAAAACATGTAAGATTCGTTCCATGACTGTTGATAGGCTTTTTGAGTATACTGGCTGATAGTTTTTCAACTATCTTTCTCACAAGACTTGGGGTAGAGAGAGAGAGCTGGGTTTCCAGGCTGTTTGGACTTAGTGATAGTGTCAAGTCTAGAAAAGCAGGAGCTTACAGAACATGACCCCATACTTAAAACTACCACCTTGATTATGGCCAAACAGCGCCAGTAATGAGTCTCCCCACTCCACCCCCAAAGAGTCTTAAAGGTCTAGCTCCAATACACAATATAAAACTCCAGAAACTAAAGCATGCTTACCTTTACTCCCCAGGAGTAAACCACTGGCAGTATCAACTATTAAGGCACAGGATAAATACACACAAGCTATGAAAGCAGGCTATGCAGTCAATCTTCCTGTGGTGAGCAGTGCTTCCATCACACAGATCAGCAAACCAAGTAACAAACATGTTATATTACCTGAGACCACACTGTTGGAAGTGAAGTAACAGAAACAGATCCCACGCTTCCAGCATCCAGTTCAGTGCCCTATCTACTAAAACGTTGAAGCAGACGCCAGTCAAATAAAACTTCAACTAACAAAAGTTGTTTCACTCCATCTGCAAATGTGCACACACCTGAGGTGTGATTTTAATTGAAATGGGGAAAAGTTACTACTCTATTCCTTTTAAAATGTTTTCAAGCTAGAACCAACCATCCTCCATGTTGGCCATGAAATTGCACACAATAGAAAATTCAAAACTCTCTCATATTAGGGCACCATTACAGAGTACCCACGTAGTGTTTCAAAAAAGAGAAACACACAGCAAGCATACACTTAATTTATAGAAGGGGCCACAAAATATATTTATCCCAAAAAGCAGCACTTAAAAACTTCAATGCTCCAATTCCAAGCCCAAAAGGTCAGGTGCTTTTAGTATCCTTTATATTAGATTAAGAATGTGAAATGAGAATTGAGTGCTCCTTCCTTGTGTATCATCTCAAGATTTGGGGGCATCCATTTGCAATTTTAACCTTGGAAACTTGTCAAAGGTTTCAAAGAATGCTACAATTCAGTCTACTCAGGGTCTCAACTTTATAGTAAAGCCAATATACTGAATCAAAGGCCAGTCAATCTGGCACGAGACTACTTCATCTAAAAGTAACTGTTCTTCTACAAAGCAAATGATATTCAAAATGCCTCAGAAGCACAAGGATATAGATTATAATCTCAAATATTTAGAACAAAAAGTTGTTAGGTAGATCCATTTCTTAAAAATTAGACAAGTGACAACCTATAGCATATTTAATTCACAATATTCTCAAACAGGAAGAATCACATCTAAGTTTATAACACGAATGGTTACAGTACGAAATGGATCATCTATTAGAAAAGTACTGCCGCACTTTGCCTGATAAATGAATGGGGATTATCTGCTTCTTGCCTAATCCAACACAGGCAAGTCGATGCACATACCGTGTAAAACTAATGTTTATACTGTATTATAGCTTCCCATGAATCATAAACGTGTACATTAACTCCAGCTTGCTATACACTGGCATGCATATTTTGCCAAACACTAAGTATTAATCTTATAGCACCTAAAAGGCTCGTAGCTCTATGGAGGACATAGTAAATCCACCCCAAAATGGGTAATCCCAGTGCAGGCGCTTTTAAGTAAAAGCTTTGGATGCTAAACCTGGAAAAATCATAATGAGGTGAACTCAGGAAAGCATTTTACTACAGAAATATACTTAACAGTCTATAGTAAATTGTAGTAAACTCTTCATTCCACTAGAGGTTTAACAGGCATGTTCTCCTGTTTATTCTTATATGAAAAATAAAAAACACAAGTCTACAACAAGTTGGATTCTTTTTTAATATTTTTAAGACCAAATTGTAATCACTTAGTCTCAACTTAGAATTGTAAAAAGAAATACACACAAAAATGTATTTAAGAAGTTAGATAATCTAGTTTTAAGAAGTTAATCTAGTTTCACAACTTTTACAAACTTTTCCCCAATTTTCCTCAAACTCAGAGGCAAGAGAAGAACAGATTGAGTGGCAAGTGCAGACACCAAAAAGATTCTAAGTCTTGAGGGTTTTTTGTTGTTTAGGAAAAAAAAACAAGAATTATGTGTAAAGCATGAGGCTGATAGGATGGTAATTTTCTTAAGTCAAGTATTAGACTTGAAAATATTTGTTAAATGTAAGCTTAACTTAAAAATGTTCATTAATTGTAAATATTTAACTGTCCAATTTTCCTAAGAGGTCACTCAAAAAACTTGCAATTAAAGCATTATTAACAGAACATAAAATTATTTGAAGAGTCAAAACAGCAACCTTTATACCTAAGTTTATGGTCCTTTTAAATTAGTGAAAATAACTTTTATGAAAATATGAAATAAGTAATGGATAGAAAGTACAGTTACAAATTTATTCTTAGCTTGCCACTACTACCTACAAGTAAAATCCAACTATCAAAGGGCCAAACAGATTAATTTCCATCAAAAAACTTTATCTCCAATATAAAACTGGACAGACTTCAATGAAAGAAAATAACAGTAATAAACTCCTGCAAAATTTTTCCCATTTGGCTCTTAGAGTGTAGTTTCTACAGAGGTAAGTCAACCACCTGCATATTTTGCCAAACACTAAGTATTAATCTTATAGCACCTAAAAGGCTCGTAGCTCTATGGAGGACATAGTAAATCCACCCCAAAATGGGTAATCCCAGTGCAGGCGCTTTTAAGTAAAAGCTTTGGATGCTAAACCTGGAAAAATCATAATGAGGTGAACTCAGGAAAGCATTTTACTACAGAAATATACTTAACAGTCTATAGTAAATTGTAGTAAACTCTTCATTCCACTAGAGGTTTAACAGGCATGTTCTCCTGTTTATTCTTATATGAAAAATAAAAAACACAAGTCTACAACAAGTTGGATTCTTTTTTAATATTTTTAAGACCAAATTGTAATCACTTAGTCTCAACTTAGAATTGTAAAAAGAAATACACACAAAAATGTATTTAAGAAGTTAGATAATCTAGTTTTAAGAAGTTAATCTAGTTTCACAACTTTTACAAACTTTTCCCCAATTTTCCTCAAACTCAGAGGCAAGAGAAGAACAGATTGAGTGGCAAGTGCAGACACCAAAAAGATTCTAAGTCTTGAGGGGTTTTTTTGTTGTTTAGGAAAAAAAAAAAAAACAAGAATTATGTGTAAAGCATGAGGCTGATAGGATGGTAATTTTCTTAAGTCAAGTATTAGACTTGAAAATATTTGTTAAATGTAAGCTTAACTTAAAAATGTTCATTAATTGTAAATATTTAACTGTCCAATTTTCCTAAGAGGTCACTCAAAAAACTTGCAATTAAAGCATTATTAACAGAACATAAAATTATTTGAAGAGTCAAAACAGCAACCTTTATACCTAAGTTTATGGTCCTTTTAAATTAGTGAAAATAACTTTTATGAAAATATGAAATAAGTAATGGATAGAAAGTACAGTTACAAATTTATTCTTAGCTTGCCACTACTACCTACAAGTAAAATCCAACTATCAAAGGGCCAAACAGATTAATTTCCATCAAAAAACTTTATCTCCAATATAAAACTGGACAGACTTCAATGAAAGAAAATAACAGTAATAAACTCCTGCAAAATTTAAATGTTATCCCAATTGGGCTCTTAAGAGTGTAGTTTCTACAGAGGTAAGTCAACCACCTGCAAGTTACCGGTCCCCTCTTAACTCCAGTTGTGGTACACACAAACTCTTAGGAAACTCAAATATAATCCTATAGGCAGAAATAGTGACATTTAGAGGAAAGGAAGGAGAGGAATAAAAAGAACAATACTCAAATCTACCGACCTTCCGAAAAAGTCATGCAATTGTGAATACACGTCAACCAACTGTTAGTGAACATTCCAGCCAAATCACACAGAACGTCTAAAAATCTGACTTAAGTTGTAGTGGAAAGCCACATCAATGTGCCGCTAACATTAATGTGCAATTATTTTTAAAGTTCTGTTTACAAATATGGTTGGTGATTTTAAAAACTTAATTTTTGCACATATATATACACACACAATTACTACTGTAAAAACTGCTTTACTCTTGACATCTCCAGAATACTTCAATGAAACATGCAATATATTTTAAACACACAACACACTTCACGTTTAAGTTTCACTTATAGCATTAAAGATAGAATTACAAAAATTTTGTCTTAACAAAAACAAATAGAACTTTAAATACTTTCTCTTGCTCAAATATAAAAAAAATCATTACTAATTATATTAAGCTTTAACTGGCCAAACAACAAATACATGCATTACCAGAGACCAAAAACCATGTAATGGCATCAATTTTGCCCAAAGATCACACATGATGCCTAAAAAGATTTTACATCCCAGGTACAAAATTACCTACTGTATTATAAAGTCTACAATTTCCTGGGGATCAATGGGCAACTAACCAATACAGAGCCTCCACATGTCATGACTACTGAAACCTTTATAATACAGAAATAAAATTTAAAAGTTTTACCATTCTTCCCGCTGTGCCGTCGCTGCTTCAGAGTGTCGTGGGGAGGAGTTTGAATGGCTAGGGAATTAACAACCGGTACAGCAACCAATCAAAATTCTAGTTTTAGTTTTTGACATTGTTAGGGTTAACAACTTTAATTCATTTACACTTTAGTTCAACAGTAGATAATTACAAAGGCAGCCGCTTTGTGATTTGAAAAATCAGGAAGAAAGTCTTCCCCAAACAGTAAGTTACACAATCATTTGGGTTCCTCTGTCCAAAGAACAGAAAAAAACCAAAATGTTTCCAAATATTTATCATAGCCCTTTCTAAGCCATACATAATTCAAGATAAATTAAGTTTCCCATCCCACCTCCACTCTCCCAAAGTCAGCAATCAGCAAAAACAGTCCCACAGTAGTCGTCTGCCTCAGCTGAGAATATTAAATCCTGTACTCCAAAGGGCTTTCTCTCCCGTTCCAAAGCTTGTGCTTTTTCCCAATAAAGAAAACCATGTTTTCTATTACTGGGTTAAAGCGACATTTCATTGTTTTTACCTTCCACCAACACCCTTCTCCTTGTTACAGAGAAGTTCACACGCGCGCGCGCCCAATTACAAAAAGTAATAGAAGCGTTAACCCATGATGAGCGATCAGTAACGGGAATTAAAAAAAAAAAATCAACCAAGAACCTCCATTTAGTCCCTCCTGCTAACTCCTGTATTACGCTCCCGGCTTCCAAACGCTGCGTGCTAATAAATATTATGCAGCTTTAAGTAATAACCACAACGTATTGCAACTGGAGAAGGCAACTTACTACTTAAAAACCTGCAAAGAAAAGCCACAGCACAATACAGGATTTGCTCGTTTTATGAAAATAAGGCTGGTGGGCCTCCTTTATCTTAAAAGTGCGTGAAAGCGGGAAGGAGAAATCAAGAGAGACCAAAAAAAAGGATCCCGGGCACGGGGTGGGTGGTAAAAACTGAAAACCGCACAGAAAAAGTAAGAGACGAGTATAATCTGTACCTAATAGTTGGGGAATCCAATAGCCGAGGGCGCGAAAAAGGTGCGCGGCTAGAATAACTCTCCTGGGTGGGGGCAGGGCAGCTCCAGTCAAGTGCAGGCCCGCCGACCAGGAACTTAAGGAGAGCCCTGGCAGCAAAACCAACCTACCAACAGGCGATCGGGGAATTTCACCGGGCCCCGTGGGTTTCGTTAGCTAAAAAGTAGGGGCTTTGTGAGTAAGACGTGGTGCGATGGTGCACAGTGCAATAACGCAGAGATCGAGGCGAAAACTTAACTCAAAAATCCTAAAACAACACGAAACACATTCGGCCTCAAGCCGAGACGGGAGGCGCAGAGCCGGACAGCCTACACATGGCCCGAAGCATGTGCTTATAAAGAAAAACGTCGCCTCGGGATGCTAGAGAAGCACCAATGAAATCGTAACTGTTCAGGCATAAAAGCTTTTCTGATTGCGTTTTAACGCCCAGGATCTTTAAAACACTGGGAAGCGAGAACACACCGAGACGAAGAGTAAAGAAAAAAAAAAGAGAGAGATCCCCCTCGACAGGCGGGAAAAAATTCCGGCTGCTAAGTCGGTGGGAGGAGACCCAAGGAGGGAGAGGGAGGGAAGGAGGGCGGGCCGGGGAGCAGCATGGTGACGGCTAAAGGTGGAAACGTGTGTGATGGGGGAGGGGGCGATCAGCAGGCCGGGGGAGCAGCACACGAGAGCCCCGGGGAGGCCAGCGGAGGGATGGGGAGACCGGTGCAGAGAGGCTGCACGGGGGCCGGGAGGGCGGGCGGAGAGCGGGAACGAGGCCTAATGGCGGGGGACAGGAAGGGGGAGGGCGATAGTTGGGCCTGACTCTCCCGGGCCGCCCCTTACTCACCCTTCGTCCTCCTCGTTCTTACTGGCATCGATCTTCGCCCCCTCCGACTCGGCGCTGCTCCCTTCGGTGCCTCCGGCCGCGGTGCCGCCCCCGGCTACAGCACAATACAGGATTTGCTCGTTTTATGAAAATAAGGCTGGTGGGCCTCCTTTATCTTAAAAGTGCGTGAAAGCGGAAGGAGAAATCAAGAGAGACCAAAAGGATCCGGGCACGGGGTGGGTGGTAAAAACTGAAAACCGCACAGAAAAAGTAAGAGACGAGTATAATCTGTACCTAATAGTTGGGGAATCCAATAGCCGAGGGCGCGAAAAAGGTGCGCGGCTAGAATAACTCTCCTGGGTGGGGGCAGGGCAGCTCCAGTCAAGTGCAGGCCCGCCGACCAGGAACTTAAGGAGAGCCCTGGCAGCAAAACCAACCTACCAACAGGCGATCGGGGAATTTCACCGGGCCCCGTGGGTTTCGTTAGCTAAAAAGTAGGGGCTTTGTGAGTAAGACGTGGTGCGATGGTGCACAGTGCAATAACGCAGAGATCGAGGCGAAAACTTAACTCAAAAATCCTAAAACAACACGAAACACATTCGGCCTCAAGCCGAGACGGGAGGCGCAGAGCCGGACAGCCTACACATGGCCCGAAGCATGTGCTTATAAAGAAAAACGTCGCCTCGGGATGCTAGAGAAGCACCAATGAAATCGTAACTGTTCAGGCATAAAAGCTTTTCTGATTGCGTTTTAACGCCCAGGATCTTTAAAACACTGGGAAGCGAGAACACACCGAGACGAAGAGTAAAGAAAAAAAAAAGAGAGAGATCCCCCTCGACAGGCGGGAAAAAATTCCGGCTGCTAAGTCGGTGGGAGGAGACCCAAGGAGGGAGAGGGAGGGAAGGAGGGCGGGCCGGGGAGCAGCATGGTGACGGCTAAAGGTGGAAACGTGTGTGATGGGGGAGGGGGCGATCAGCAGGCCGGGGGAGCAGCACACGAGAGCCCCGGGGAGGCCAGCGGAGGGATGGGGAGACCGGTGCAGAGAGGCTGCACGGGGGCCGGGAGGGCGGGCGGAGAGCGGGAACGAGGCCTAATGGCGGGGGACAGGAAGGGGGAGGGCGATAGTTGGGCCTGACTCTCCCGGGCCGCCCCTTACTCACCCTTCGTCCTCCTCGTTCTTACTGGCATCGATCTTCGCCCCCTCCGACTCGGCGCTGCTCCCTTCGGTGCCTCCGGCCGCGGTGCCGCCCCCGGTCCCGGCTCCGCTTCCCGCCGCCGCCGCTGCCCCCTGCGCCGCCGCCACCATGGCTCCCTCCTGCTCGCCCGCCGAGCCGCCTACCGCCGTGCTTGCCGCCGCCGCCGCCCCGTCCCCGCCGAACTGCTCCTCCGACATGGTGCTACTGCCTCCGCCGCCGCCGAGACGACACCCTCCGCTGCCGCGAACCGAAACTAGCAGCAAAGTAATCCCCGCCGCTGCCGCCGCCGCCGCCGCGCGCCCGCTCTACCGCGCGAAGCACACAACAAGGCAGAGAAGGCGCGCGTGGCTGCACAGGCTCCCGCGCCGCTCCCTGGCCTGCCCCCCGCGCCTCCCACTCTCGCGCGGCGCGCACTCCCGCTCTCGCCCGCTGCACTAAAAAAGAATAAGAAGCAGCGGCGGCCGCTCTTGCCTCCTCCTCGCTTTAATGGCGCCGCCGCGGACCACCTAAAATGGCCGACGGAAGAACGGCGCGTCCCGGTCACGTGACGTACGAGCGCGCCCTTTGCACCTCCCCCGCCCCCCTTACCACTAGTTTTTTGCTCCCCTGCTTCCTCCTCCGTCCCGCCCTCTCGCTGCCTTTTATACCTTTTCTCGCACGCGCAGCGCCGTACAGCGTGGTGGGGGGGGGGGGCTTTAAAAGGAACCGGAAATGACGTTTGATAAGACGGCCGCGCGGGAACCATAGAGAACAAGGAGTGCGGGTTCGGAGGTGCGGCTAGAGAGGCCCCTTCCTTCGCCTCCGCTTTTCGGAGGGTTCCTGGTCGGCTCTCCCAGCAGCCCAACCCCCACTACCCAGCGGCGCGAGGGAGGCGCGGCATCGGACCGGGGTTGGGTAGCACCTCCCGAAAGGCGGCTTTGCCCTGTGAGCCTGCGAATCTGGAGCGGGGGAGGAGGGGAGGTGCTCGCCCGGAAAGGGAGTCGGCCCGGAGGTCTCGGCCCTGTCCCGCGGGCTCCTGGGGACGCACGAGCGAAGCGCCTCGACTGGCCGCGAGCGGGCACGAACTGCGGCAGCTCCTCTGGCCGCCGTAGTCGCCCGCGACCGGATGACATTGACGGTGGCCCGGCTTCCCAACCCCTGGCGGGCTGGCGCTGTTGACAATCAGGGCTGATTCTCTTCTAAGATGTGCTTTCCAAATAAGACACTTGCTTGCCTGCTTTTCTCCTGAAATTTTTCACCAAAAGAAGTAGGTAACTTACGTATTTTAAGGAACAGGGGTGGTTTTGCTTTGCTTCTTGACGATCCTGAAACCTACCACGATTCTTTGAAAATGCTAGGAGAGTTGGGAAGTGTGTTAGATTAAGCAAAGGTTCATTTAATGTTATTTAGTCCTTGTGCTATAGAGAGTATATAAATGCTGTGAGTCACCTTTACAAGGTCTCTTGGTTTGTTGTAGGCTGGGGGAGTTTTCTGCTGTTAAACACCGCTAGGCGTTTTATGCAAGAAAACAGTCAAGTTCTTTAATAGACCTATTAGAAATCCCAAGTGCCTTGACTGGAAGCAGGCTTATTCGGGCTTGGGAAGTTGCATCTCCCTGCAATTACACCTAGAAGAATATGAAGATTTTACGTACTTCTTTAATGAGCAAAGGATTTTTTGCATGTTTAGCGGATGCCTGGACACTGGGGGAAAGAAGACTAGTGTGAAATACAGGGAAGTACTCTGAAGAGTTTAAATACTTGTTTTCCACTGTGTAATTAAATGCATTTGTATTATCACTATCCAAGAATCTCAAAGGAAGACTAAAAGCGTCTGTTTCCTTAATCATTAGTCAAGTTAGGAAAAATAGCGTTACAGAATAATTAAATCCCAAGAATACAGATCAAATTCTGGCAATGTCTTAATAAAATCTTACTGAATTAAGTAAATCATACACAGACAATGTCAAGAATGTGTGTGTTAGATCAAGTGATAGTGACTTCAGGTGAGTCTCCACCTGTCAAAATAGTAGACAAGGGACTTCCTTCAAGGTTTATAGGTTAAGACCACTTCCGTGGGGCACAGGGTTAAATTCTGGTCGCGGAGCTAAAATCCCACATGCCACCCCAAGGGGCCAAAAACAAATAAAAGTATATATATATATTGGACTTCCCTGGTGGTCCAGTGGGTAAGGACTCCGCCTTGCAGTGCAAGGGGCGCCAGTTCGATCCCTGGCCTTGGAAGATCCCCCGTGCCTCGGAGCGGCTGGACCGACCTGTCCAACTACCGAGCCGGAGCTCCGCAAGAGAGGCCACTGCGATGGGAGGCCCACACAGGCCAAAAAACAAAGAGGGAAACGAATGAAAGACCAATAGCGGGGCTTCCCCTGGTGGTCCAGTGGGTAAGGACACCGCCTTGCAGTGCAAGGGGCGCCGGTTCGATCCCTGGCCTGGGAAGATCCCACGTGCTGTGGAGCGGCTGGACCGATGTATCCAATCACCGAGCCGGAGCTCTGGAGCGCATGCGCCCAGAGCCGGCGTTCTGCAGCGACAGAGGCCACCGCCATGGGAGGCCCACAGGAGCCAAAGAACAAAGATGGATGAACATAGAGAAATGAAAGACCAATAGAAGTGGCCCGCCAGCTCCCCTCCCTCCCCAACCCAACCCCTGCCCAAAATAAATAAATAAATAAATCTTTAAAAATAAAAATTAAAAAAAAAAAAATTCCGTGTTGCACCTGGAATTTCCTGTGTGTTATGTATGTACCATGCCTTAAAACTCATATCCCTACATATTGTGGTCCAAATATCTGCATCCTGTGCTCCTACACCCACCCAGCATTCCTCTTCGAACTCCTTTAACTTCAAACCTAAGTCTTCACATTCCTCATCTGTCTAGTAAACTCCTATTCCTCCTTCAAAACCCCAATTAAATGTTTCTACTGTGAAAACTCCCCAGATTCCCTGAGGTGGGATTAATCGTCATTGAAACAATCTTTATCTTCTTTTTTTAAATATGTGATTTTATTAAGCCGTGACTTCCTAGAGATAACATGTTCTTTACTTCTTTTTTTTTTAAACTATGTGATTTCATTAGATCTGGCAACTTTTGTCAAAATAGGTTTAGATCAAGTGATAGTGACTTCAGGTGAGTCTCCACCTGTCAAAATAGTAGACAAGGGACTTCCTTCAAGGTTTATAGGTTAAGACCACTTCCGTGGGGCACAGGGTTAAATTCTGGTCGCGGAGCTAAAATCCCACATGCCACCCCAAGGGGCCAAAAACAAATAAAAGTATATATATATATTGGACTTCCCTGGTGGTCCAGTGGGTAAGGACTCCGCCTTGCAGTGCAAGGGGCGCCAGTTCGATCCCTGGCCTTGGAAGATCCCCCGTGCCTCGGAGCGGCTGGACCGACCTGTCCAACTACCGAGCCGGAGCTCCGCAAGAGAGGCCACTGCGATGGGAGGCCCACACAGGCCAAAAAACAAAGAGGGAAACGAATGAAAGACCAATAGCGGGGCTTCCCCTGGTGGTCCAGTGGGTAAGGACACCGCCTTGCAGTGCAAGGGGCGCCGGTTCGATCCCTGGCCTGGGAAGATCCCACGTGCTGTGGAGCGGCTGGACCGATGTATCCAATCACCGAGCCGGAGCTCTGGAGCGCATGCGCCCAGAGCCGGCGTTCTGCAGCGACAGAGGCCACCGCCATGGGAGGCCCACAGGAGCCAAAGAACAAAGATGGATGAACATAGAGAAATGAAAGACCAATAGAAGTGGCCCGCCAGCTCCCCTCCCTCCCCAACCCAACCCCTGCCCAAAATAAATAAATAAATAAATCTTTAAAAATAAAAATTAAAAAAAAAAAAATTCCGTGTTGCACCTGGAATTTCCTGTGTGTTATGTATGTACCATGCCTTAAAACTCATATCCCTACATATTGTGGTCCAAATATCTGCATCCTGTGCTCCTACACCCACCCAGCATTCCTCTTCGAACTCCTTTAACTTCAAACCTAAGTCTTCACATTCCTCATCTGTCTAGTAAACTCCTATTCCTCCTTCAAAACCCCAATTAAATGTTTCTACTGTGAAAACTCCCCAGATTCCCTGAGGTGGGATTAATCGTTCATTGAAACAATCTTTATCTTTACTTCTTTTTTTTTTTAAATATGTGATTTTATTAAGCCGTGACTTCCTAGAGATAACATGTTCTATGTTATCTCTACCTTTCCTCCCTTAGGTACATATGCACACATAGTAGACTAATTGCTGGTTGAATTATTGAATGACAACTTGTTAAGTTTAGGGTCTTTGGGGCAAATTAGGTATATTTCCGGAGACTTAGAAGTCTCTTCCTAACATTCTACTTAATCTCTGACAAAAAACACTTCCTTAACCCACTTTCTGATGTGCGAAATTTCTTCAGAGAACCGCGTTTATATTCCATAGTCATTGCTAAGAGTTTAAGTGGCTGAAGATTTTATACTGGGTCCAGCCACTTCGGGGAACTAGAATCCTCTCTCCATGTCCATGACATCAGAAATTCCATGCCTCAGGAGGTTCCCAGTGTTTCAGATAACACACTGAAATGTTAGAGCCTCATTGAATTCAGCATCAATGAAGCAAAACCTGCAAAAAAATCTACAGTGCATAATGAAGGCAGAGCTCACTTGAGATTTTAAACTGGAATCACTTTTACCCACAAGATGTACACACCCCCTTTGCTATGACAAAAAACAACAAAAAATGTACACACCCAAGTCAAAAAGTCAGTTTTAATCTGCCAAATACACTCTGCAGGTTAGGATTCTGGGCTGTCACTGCCATGGCACAGGTTCATTTTCTGGCAGGAAACAGATCCTGCACGCTGCGTGGCATGGCCAAAAAAAGTTTAAAAATAAACAAATGACACTCTACAGACAGAGTAAGCAAATCTGTGCTCAGAATGTAACTGGAATACTCATTCCATTCAACAACCTAAAATGTCCTGAAGAAAGAGCAGGGAGAACCCATTTCCTATACAATGGACACACATTTGAGCCTCTTGTACAACCATGTTAAACATTTACTCAGTTGCGGAACACCCTCAGGAGGATTTAAGCTGCTTCTTGAAGAATTCATTAGCTTGTGATTTTAGGTTAAGTAACTAGTTGCCCCCAAAGTGAACTTTCTCTGTCATTATTCTTGGTTATTCAGGAAACTGTCTTTTCACTTCAAGAAAATAGAGGCCCTCTCATTGTGAACCCCAGATTCCCTGAGGTGGGATTAATCGTCATTGAAACAATCTTTATCTTACTTTTTTTAAATATGTGATTTTATTAAGCTGACTTCCTAGAGATAACATGTTCTATGTTATCTCTACCTTCCTCCCTTAGGTACATATGCACACATAGTAGACTAATTGCTGGTTGAATTATTGAATGACAACTTGTTAAGTTTAGGGTCTTTGGGGCAAATTAGGTATATTTCCGGAGACTTAGAAGTCTCTTCCTAACATTCTACTTAATCTCTGACAAAAAACACTTCCTTAACCCACTTTCTGATGTGCGAAATTTCTTCAGAGAACCGCGTTTATATTCCATAGTCATTGCTAAGAGTTTAAGTGGCTGAAGATTTTATACTGGGTCCAGCCACTTCGGGGAACTAGAATCCTCTCTCCATGTCCATGACATCAGAAATTCCATGCCTCAGGAGGTTCCCAGTGTTTCAGATAACACACTGAAATGTTAGAGCCTCATTGAATTCAGCATCAATGAAGCAAAACCTGCAAAAAAATCTACAGTGCATAATGAAGGCAGAGCTCACTTGAGATTTTAAACTGGAATCACTTTTACCCACAAGATGTACACACCCCCTTTGCTATGACAAAAAACAACAAAAAATGTACACACCCAAGTCAAAAAGTCAGTTTTAATCTGCCAAATACACTCTGCAGGTTAGGATTCTGGGCTGTCACTGCCATGGCACAGGTTCATTTTCTGGCAGGAAACAGATCCTGCACGCTGCGTGGCATGGCCAAAAAAAGTTTAAAAATAAACAAATGACACTCTACAGACAGAGTAAGCAAATCTGTGCTCAGAATGTAACTGGAATACTCATTCCATTCAACAACCTAAAATGTCCTGAAGAAAGAGCAGGGAGAACCCATTTCCTATACAATGGACACACATTTGAGCCTCTTGTACAACCATGTTAAACATTTACTCAGTTGCGGAACACCCTCAGGAGGATTTAAGCTGCTTCTTGAAGAATTCATTAGCTTGTGATTTTAGGTTAAGTAACTAGTTGCCCCCAAAGTGAACTTTCTCTGTCATTATTCTTGGTTATTCAGGAAACTGTCTTTTCACTTCAAGAAAATAGAGGCCCTGTCATTGTGAACGATCATATTTTACTTTAGCAAGTATGTCACAGAGTCTTGAGTGATGCTTGACCCCCGAGATGTCAATAGAGTGCCTTTGGTGTCGGTTAAAGAAAGCCTGGCTCAAAAAGATTGAAACAGTTTTAAAAATTAATTATCTCAAGCCAGACCTACATGTCCTAACTGCCTGCTTAACTTCTACACTTGGTTGTCCCACGGGCATCTCAAGATTTAAATGTACAAAACTGAGCTCACCTTTCTGACGGATCAGCTTCTCTGGTCTTCCTCTTCTTGGTAACTGACACCTCCACCCACCCATGTGCTCCTGGCAAAAATCAGGGCATCCTTGACAGCACCCCGCCTTCGTCCATCTTCAATCAATCACCAACTTGTACCTCCAAAAGATGTCTTCATTTATTCAAATGCTTCTTAGAACATAAACAGTGGGGTTTTTCTAACCAGATTCATTCACGTTCAACCATGCACACATGACACAGGTACATTTCTGGTGCTGGGTACAGTGACCAAAGAAGACAGGTCTTTGATCTTATGGAGCTGACATTCTAGTGGAAGAAACAAACAATAGCCAAAACAACAAAACTCTGTATAAATAAAAAGTAAGAAAAAAAAGTAATAGCCAAAATAATATAATTTTAGGTAGTGATAGGAAGAAAAATTAGCAAAGTGCTAGAGATAGAGTAGAGCTTCCCAGGTGGCCCAGTGGTAAAGAATTCACCTGCCAATAGAAGAGATGCAAGACATCCAGGTTCAGTCTCTGGGTTCAGAAGATCGCCTGGGGTAGGAGATAGCAACCCACTCCAGTGTTCTCCCTGGAGAATCCCTGGTGTCCTATAGTCCATGGGGTCGCAAAAGAATCGACTGACAGCTGAACACATGTGCACAGATAGACTATCTGCTTTTTTGTTACCAGCTGCATTATGCAAATGCTTACTTGCAGCAGGCGGGATCTAGTTCCCAGGATCAGGGATCCAACCCAGGTCCCCTGCATTGGGAGTTTGAAATCTTAACCCATCAGACCAGCACAAAAGTCTTTTAAGTATGTGCTATTTTAGAAACGTGTTGAGAGAAGACCCTTCAAGGCACTATTTTAAATAGAGCCCTGATGAAAGTGAGGGAGAAAGCCATACATATAGCTCAGGAAAGACTTACAAGGCAAAGACAGAAAGAACCGTGCTTGGTACTTTCAGTGAACAATTGAGGCCAGTGTAGATGAATAGAGTGAAGGCAAGAAAGCATGATAGATCATACCTGAAAAGAATCCAGAAATCAGGTCACCCCGGGCTTTGTAACCTGCAGTAGTTAGCACTCTGGTTTTATTATAAATCTGATGAGAAACTATAGGAGGATTTTGAGCAGGGGAAGGATATGACCCCATTCTAACTTTAAGTGACCAGAACAATCCAGATAATGAAAATCTGGGTTCGAATAATCTAGATCATTTCAGATATTGTATGGGCAGTGGACCATGGGAGGGTAGCAGGAAGATGAATCCAAAGGCCATTGTCATGAGGCCTCTGATGACAGGCTAATCTCCAAATAAAGGGCTCTTAATATGTGGTCATATGAGTGTATTTTTTTCTAGAATGACATTCTCAACAAGGAAAAACATATTCTGATACAGTGAAGGATCATTGCAAATAAAACCAAGAATTGGATTAAATCATAATATTTCCAATAAAGAATAAGATGAACATTTTCATTAAATTCAGTATTTTTTCCTTTTTTTCCTGCCCTCTTTCTGAAGCCCTGGGAAGACATTTTGGTTATCTGCTGCAGCTAGGGTCTATCCAGAATCTTTACGTAATCCTGCCTCAGGCATTGCAGTAAGTATGACATTTTGACTTGGACTGAGTTTTGGCCTCTTGGATTCTCCAGGTGTCTTTTTCTCCCCAAAGACCAAGGCTGAAGCCAAATAGTAATCAGGTTTTGCTTCATAATCTACCTGTAAGTTTCTTTTAGCCAGCTAATTTTACAGTTGTCTCACTTATATATTTGGGGTTTTTTTCTTTTGGTCATGCTGCTTGATCTTAGTTCCCTGACTAGGGATCGAACCCAAGCCTCCTGTGTTAGAAGGGTGGAGTCTTAACCACTGGACCACCAAGGAAGACTCCTTTAGTTTTCAGGAGCTACAGTTCAAGGAAATAATTATTGAAAGAGAACATAATATAGTCAAGTTGGGGTTTTCAGATTCTGGTTCAGCTAACATATTGAGAGGCTTCTCTGGTGACGCTAGTGGTGAAGAACCCGCCTGCCAGTGCAGGAGACCTCAGAGATGTGGGTTGGATACCTGGATTGGGAAGATCCTCTGGAGGAGGGCATGGCAACCGACACCAATATTCTTGTCTGGAGAATTTCATGGACAGAAATGGACAGGAAAAAAAGTTTAGGACTGAGTTTCTTGTCCTGGGGTGCTTGGACCTGGAGCTTTATTGCAGTGGCTTTGAGTTATTTGACATTCCTGTGCTGTTTGAGAATAATCACCTTACACCAGGGCTAGGAGTTCTCAGGCACTCAGACTTACAATTGTTGTTCAGTCACTAAATCTGACTGTAACCCCAAGGACTGCAGCATGCCAGGCTTCCCTGTCCTTCACTGTCTCTCTGGGTTTGTTCAGACTCATGTCCACTTAGTCAGTGAGGCCATTCAGTAATAGCATCCTCTGTTTCCCTATTCTCCTCTTGCTCTGAATCTTGCCCTACATCAGTCTTTTCCAGTGAGTCAGCTCTTGTACCAGGTGGCCAAAGTATTGAAGCTTCAGCTTCAACATCAGTCCTTCCAATGAATATTCAGGGTTTTTCCTTTTTTCTTTTTGCCCTCTTTCTGAAGCCCTGGGAAGACATTTTGGTTATCTGCTGCAGCTAGGGTCTATCCAGAATCTTTACGTAATCCTGCCTCAGGCATTGCAGTAAGTATGACATTTTGACTTGGACTGAGTTTTGGCCTCTTGGATTCTCCAGGTGTCTTTTTCTCCCCAAAGACCAAGGCTGAAGCCAAATAGTAATCAGGTTTTGCTTCATAATCTACCTGTAAGTTTCTTTTAGCCAGCTAATTTTACAGTTGTCTCACTTATATATTTGGGGTTTTTTTCTTTTGGTCATGCTGCTTGATCTTAGTTCCCTGACTAGGGATCGAACCCAAGCCTCCTGTGTTAGAAGGGTGGAGTCTTAACCACTGGACCACCAAGGAAGACTCCTTTAGTTTTCAGGAGCTACAGTTCAAGGAAATAATTATTGAAAGAGAACATAATATAGTCAAGTTGGGGTTTTCAGATTCTGGTTCAGCTAACATATTGAGAGGCTTCTCTGGTGACGCTAGTGGTGAAGAACCCGCCTGCCAGTGCAGGAGACCTCAGAGATGTGGGTTGGATACCTGGATTGGGAAGATCCTCTGGAGGAGGGCATGGCAACCGACACCAATATTCTTGTCTGGAGAATTTCATGGACAGAAATGGACAGGAAAAAAAGTTTAGGACTGAGTTTCTTGTCCTGGGGTGCTTGGACCTGGAGCTTTATTGCAGTGGCTTTGAGTTATTTGACATTCCTGTGCTGTTTGAGAATAATCACCTTACACCAGGGCTAGGAGTTCTCAGGCACTCAGACTTACAATTGTTGTTCAGTCACTAAATCTGACTGTAACCCCAAGGACTGCAGCATGCCAGGCTTCCCTGTCCTTCACTGTCTCTCTGGGTTTGTTCAGACTCATGTCCACTTAGTCAGTGAGGCCATTCAGTAATAGCATCCTCTGTTTCCCTATTCTCCTCTTGCTCTGAATCTTGCCCTACATCAGTCTTTTCCAGTGAGTCAGCTCTTGTACCAGGTGGCCAAAGTATTGAAGCTTCAGCTTCAACATCAGTCCTTCCAATGAATATTCAGGGTTGATTTCCTTTAAGATTGATTGGTTTAGGCTTCCCGGGTAGCTCAGTGGTGAAGAGTTCACCTGCCAATGCAGGAGACACAGGCTCAATCCCTGATCTGGGAAGATCCCACATGCTGCAGAGCAACTAAGCCTGTGAGTCACAACTATGGAGCCTGTGCTCTAGAGCTTCAGAACCACAACTGTGGAGCCCATGGGCCGCAACTATTGAAGCCCCTGTGCCCTGGAGTCCAAGTTCCGTAACAAGAGTAGTCACCGCAACAAGAAGCCTGCTCACCTCAACTAGAGAGTAGCCCCCACTCCCTGCAACTAGAGAAGAGCTTGTGGCAGCAGTGAAAACCCAGAATAACCAAAAATAAATAAATAAATAAAAATTAAAAAAAAAAAAAGATTGACTGGTTTGATCTCCTTGCAGTCCAAGGAACTCTCAAGAGTCTTTTCTAACACCAAAGTTCAAAAACATCAATTCTTTGGTGCTCAGTCTTCTTCTAGGGTCCAACTCTCACATCTATACATGACTACTGGAAAAACCATAACTAATAGATCTTTGTTGCCAAAGTGATGCATCTGCTTTTTAATATGTTGTCTAGGTTTGTCATGGCTGTTCTTCCAATGAGCAATTGCCTTTTAATTTCATGGCTGCAGTCACCATCTGCATTGATTTTGGAGGCCAAGAAAATGAAATCGGCCACTGTTTACATTTTTCTCCCATCTATTTGCCACGAAGTAGTAGGACCAGATGCCATGATCTTTGTTTTCTGAATGTTGACCTTTTTAAATTTATTTATTTATTTATTTATTTTGGGCTATTCTGGGTTTTTACTACTGCCACAGGCTCTTCTCTAGTTGCAGGGTGTTGGGGCTACTCTCTAGTTGAGATGAGCAGGCTTCTTATTGTGGTGACTTCTCTTGTTGTAGAACTTGGGCTCTAGGGCACACAGGCTTCAAAGTTGCAGCCCATAGGTTCAATAGTTACAGCTCCAAGGCTCTAGAGCACAGGTTCAATAGTTGTGTCTCACAGGCTTAGTTGCTCTGAAGCATGTGGGATCTTCCTGGATCAGGAATCGAACCTGTGTCTCCTGCACTGGCAGGTGAACTCTTCACCACTGAGCTGCCAGGAAAGCCCTTAATTTTGACTTTTAAGCCAGCTTTTTGTACTCTGTTTCACCTTCATCAAGAGGCTCTTTAGTTCCTCTTCATGTTCTGCCATTAAAGTGGTATCATCTGCACACTTGAGGTTGTTGATATTTCTCCGCAAAATCTGGATTCCAACTTGAGTCATCCAGCTTGGCATTTTGCATAATGTACTCTGCATAGAAGTTAAATAAGCAGGGTGACCACATATAACCGTGAAATACTTTTTTCCCCAATTTGGAACCAGTCTGTTGTTCCACACCAAGTTCTAACTGTTGATTCTTAACCCACATACAGGTTCCTCAGGAGAAAGATAAGATGGTCTGGTATTTCCATCTCTTTAAGAGTTTTCCATAGTTTGTTATGATCTGCACAGTCGAAGAGTTTCATGTAGTCTATGAAACAGAAGTAGATGTTTTTCTAGAATTCCTTTGCTTTCTCTGTGATCCGGGGAATGCTGGCCATTTGATCTCTAGTTCCTTTGCCTTTTCTAAACCCAGCTTGTATGTCTGGAAGTTCTCAATTCAAATACTGTTGAAGCCTATCCTGGAGGATTTTGAGCATAACCTTGCTAGCATGTGACATGAGTGCAGCTATGTACTTCAGTACCACCCTTCTTGGGAATCAGGATGAAGATTGACCTTTTCCAGTCCTGTGGCCACTGCCAAGTCTTTCAAATTAACTGACACATTGAGTGCAACACTTTAATAGCATCATTTTTTAGGGTTTTAAATAGCTATGCTGAAATTCCATCACCTTCGCTAGCTTTATTGGCAGCAATGCTTCCTAAGGCCCACTTGACGTCACATTCCAGGGTGCCTGGTTCTAGGTGAGTGACTACACCATCAGGGTTTCTCTGGGTCATTAAGATCTTATTTTGTATGGTTCTTCTGTGTATTCCTGCCATCTCTTCTGCTTCTATTAGGTCTTTACCATTTCTTGTGTGCATCTTTGCATGAAATGTTCCTTTGATATTTCCAGTTTTCTTCACAAGATCTCTCGTCTTTCCCCTTCTGTTGTTTCCCTCTATTTCTTCACATTGTTCATTAAAGAAGGCCTTCTTGTCTCTCCTTGCTATTCTCTGGAATTCTTCATCCAGTTGGGTATACCTTTGCCAACCGAATGCAGGGATTGTGAAGTTTAATTAAATAAAGGCTCCTGAACTGGAAAGATTATCTGGTTTTTTCATCTGCACACTTGAGGTTGTTGATATTTCTCCGCAAAATCTGGATTCCAACTTGAGTCATCCAGCTTGGCATTTTGCATAATGTACTCTGCATAGAAGTTAAATAAGCAGGGTGACCACATATAACCGTGAAATACTTTTTTCCCCAATTTGGAACCAGTCTGTTGTTCCACACCAAGTTCTAACTGTTGATTCTTAACCCACATACAGGTTCCTCAGGAGAAAGATAAGATGGTCTGGTATTTCCATCTCTTTAAGAGTTTTCCATAGTTTGTTATGATCTGCACAGTCGAAGAGTTTCATGTAGTCTATGAAACAGAAGTAGATGTTTTTCTAGAATTCCTTTGCTTTCTCTGTGATCCGGGGAATGCTGGCCATTTGATCTCTAGTTCCTTTGCCTTTTCTAAACCCAGCTTGTATGTCTGGAAGTTCTCAATTCAAATACTGTTGAAGCCTATCCTGGAGGATTTTGAGCATAACCTTGCTAGCATGTGACATGAGTGCAGCTATGTACTTCAGTACCACCCTTCTTGGGAATCAGGATGAAGATTGACCTTTTCCAGTCCTGTGGCCACTGCCAAGTCTTTCAAATTAACTGACACATTGAGTGCAACACTTTAATAGCATCATTTTTTAGGGTTTTAAATAGCTATGCTGAAATTCCATCACCTTCGCTAGCTTTATTGGCAGCAATGCTTCCTAAGGCCCACTTGACGTCACATTCCAGGGTGCCTGGTTCTAGGTGAGTGACTACACCATCAGGGTTTCTCTGGGTCATTAAGATCTTATTTTGTATGGTTCTTCTGTGTATTCCTGCCATCTCTTCTGCTTCTATTAGGTCTTTACCATTTCTTGTGTGCATCTTTGCATGAAATGTTCCTTTGATATTTCCAGTTTTCTTCACAAGATCTCTCGTCTTTCCCCTTCTGTTGTTTCCCTCTATTTCTTCACATTGTTCATTAAAGAAGGCCTTCTTGTCTCTCCTTGCTATTCTCTGGAATTCTTCATCCAGTTGGGTATACCTTTGCCAACCGAATGCAGGGATTGTGAAGTTTAATTAAATAAAGGCTCCTGAACTGGAAAGATTATCTGGATTATCCAGGTGGGCCCAGGGTAATCACAGGGATCTTTACAAGAGGCAAAATCTCACAGGCAGAAAGAGAAATATAAAGGTACACTACGGGCTTTGCAGAAAACCCATAGTGCACATTCATTTCCTCTAGAGCCTAGGAAAGTCAAGGATCCCTTAAGCTTCCAGAAGGAGTGCAGCCATGCTGACACCTTATTTACCCCAGTGAGACCTTCACAACTGTAAAATAATACATTTGTATTGTTTTAAGCCTCTAGATTTGTAGTAATTTGGAATCACCAGCAATAAGAATCTGGTCTATCTAAATGGAGATTAGCATTCACTTGCCTGAAGAACCTGTAATGACCTATCCTGAAGTGGATGCTTTGCAGACGAATGCCGACTTGTCCTCAAGACCCATACCTGTCACTTCTCATTTCATTGCTTCTAGAATAACAGCTAGACTCAAATCTAGGGAGACCCCAGTCAAACAGGTACACTGCATATTATTCTATGGTGTTAAGCATTGTTTAACAAATTTGGAAGGATGTTTGTGAAGACTGCTAACATATCCCTCAAAGGGGATACTGTATTTGTTCAAGAGGACCAGACCGTAACATTTTTATGGTCTGCTGATAGTTTTACCTTATGGCTAACTGGCAGTCTAGCTGGCCTATAGCTCTATCTGTGGGGGGCTGATTATTTTTTCATATTATACCATGGTTGTATCTTGACAGCAATACTCCCGTAGGAAGACAGAAACTTCTACTGACGTGGAGTAGAGATGAGATAATTGCAGAAACCAGTAGGTCAGAGAAGATGGGATCCAATGCACAAGGTAGAGATGAGATGATTCACCTGTTGTATGGGGGAGAAGGACTGTTACATGTGTACGTGCATATGTGCATGCTAAGTCACTTCAGCCATGTCCTACTCGTAGTGACTATACCCTATGGACTATAACCTGCCAGGTTCCTCTGTCCATGGAATTCTTCAGGCAACAATAGTGGACTGGGTTACCATGCCCTCCTCTAGGGGATAGTAAGAGCCCCTGGATCTCATGCAACTTTGGCAGGTGGATTCTTTACCACTAGTGCCACCTGGGAAGGCCATATCAATACAGATGCAGGTAAATCAATAGGTTTGGTGATAAACAGTTCTGATTCTTTGCTTCTGTTTTTCTCAGCTGGTTAAGAAGTCTGCCGTTAACGTAGAGAAGGGACCCCGCTAAGGGATAGGCAGTTGGGGAAGCGGTGGTGTGGGAATTTGGAGTTAGCAGATGTAAGCTTGCATACATAAAAGGGATAAACAGTCTTACTGTAGAGCAAAGAGAACTATATGATAAACCATAATGACAAAAAATACTAAAGAAGAATGTATATATATGTATAACTGAATCACTTGGCTCTACGGTAGTCATTAATATAACATTGTAAATCAACTATACTTCAATTAAAAATTAAAAAGTCTGTCATTAGCAGATAGTGTAGACAGGAGTGGAGGTAGAGAAGATTTAAGAATTATTAGGGGAAATGGTCAATTAGGCAGATAAGCTGATAAGCACAGAGCCCACATAGAGCCTTTCTGGAATACACTGCATATTATTCTATGGTGTTAAGCATTGTTTAACAAATTTGGAAGGATGTTTGTGAAGACTGCTAACATATCCCTCAAAGGGGATACTGTATTTGTTCAAGAGGACCAGACCGTAACATTTTTATGGTCTGCTGATAGTTTTACCTTATGGCTAACTGGCAGTCTAGCTGGCCTATAGCTCTATCTGTGGGGGGCTGATTATTTTTTCATATTATACCATGGTTGTATCTTGACAGCAATACTCCCGTAGGAAGACAGAAACTTCTACTGACGTGGAGTAGAGATGAGATAATTGCAGAAACCAGTAGGTCAGAGAAGATGGGATCCAATGCACAAGGTAGAGATGAGATGATTCACCTGTTGTATGGGGGAGAAGGACTGTTACATGTGTACGTGCATATGTGCATGCTAAGTCACTTCAGCCATGTCCTACTCGTAGTGACTATACCCTATGGACTATAACCTGCCAGGTTCCTCTGTCCATGGAATTCTTCAGGCAACAATAGTGGACTGGGTTACCATGCCCTCCTCTAGGGGATAGTAAGAGCCCCTGGATCTCATGCAACTTTGGCAGGTGGATTCTTTACCACTAGTGCCACCTGGGAAGGCCATATCAATACAGATGCAGGTAAATCAATAGGTTTGGTGATAAACAGTTCTGATTCTTTGCTTCTGTTTTTCTCAGCTGGTTAAGAAGTCTGCCGTTAACGTAGAGAAGGGACCCCGCTAAGGGATAGGCAGTTGGGGAAGCGGTGGTGTGGGAATTTGGAGTTAGCAGATGTAAGCTTGCATACATAAAAGGGATAAACAGTCTTACTGTAGAGCAAAGAGAACTATATGATAAACCATAATGACAAAAAATACTAAAGAAGAATGTATATATATGTATAACTGAATCACTTGGCTCTACGGTAGTCATTAATATAACATTGTAAATCAACTATACTTCAATTAAAAATTAAAAAGTCTGTCATTAGCAGATAGTGTAGACAGGAGTGGAGGTAGAGAAGATTTAAGAATTATTAGGGGAAATGGAAATACAAATTCTCTGAGACCAAGGAATTCAAGATTTTAATAAAAAATGCTGATAAGCACAGAGCCCACATAGAGCCTTTCTGGAAGGTATCAGAGATCTACTTATTGAATATGAAAGCCCACTCCCTCCAGAAACCTTAGGCAGGGTGTCACTGATTTATCTTCTGAGGGTGTGGTCATTTAACCAGTTATAGTGTATTTTCTTATCTATTCATCCAACTTCTGTTTCTCCACCTGATGATGAGGACTCATGGGAAACCTTGGTGGTGGACTTCCCTGATGGCGCAGCGGATGGGAATCCACCTGCCAATGTAAGGAACATGAGTTCAATCCCTAGTCCAGGAAGGTTCCTCATGGCTTGGACCAACTAGGCCCATTGACCACAACCACTGAGCTTGTGGTAGTGGTTTAGTCACTTAAGTCGTGCCCGACTCTTGGACTCTAGGCCTCCAGGCTCCTCTGTCCATGGGATAGCCCAGGCAAGAATACCAGAATAGGTTGCCATTTCCTTCTCCAGGTCGGTCCTTTCTGACCCAGGACCAAACCTACATTGTAGGCAGTCTCATGCATTCTTTACCAACTGAGCTACCAGGGAAGACCTACTGAGCCTGTGTGCCACAACTGCTGAAGTCCACATGCCTAGAGCCTGTGCTCCGCAACGAGAGAAGCCACTTCAATGAGAAGCCCGCACACCAAAACAGAGAGTAGCCCTGCTCACCATTACTCGAGAAAGCCTGCACCAAAGCAATGAAGACCAATAAATTAATTAATTTAGAAACCCAGGTGGTTAATACCTTTTGAGTTGTCCGCCAAGGCATGAGCCCTTTCTCCAAACCTTCCCCTCAACCAAGGCTGGCTCCTTTGCAGCCAAATTTATGTTATATGATCCCTATCCCCACCTCTATTGCCAAAACCAAGCCTGAGGTAGACACCTGACCCAAACTGATCAATCGGACCTTTCCTCCTGGAAATTAAAATTGAATGTAAATTAGAATACTGGGTCTCTAAGCATTTGACTAGAGGGCTAGAGCTGGGGGAAATCTGATTATAAGAGTGAGCAGCCTTTTTGTACCATGTGGATCAGAGAGGCTGAGAAGATAGCTTTGGAGTCTGAAAAGGGAGACAGAAAGAATGAGCAGATGTGTAGAAATAACCAGAGGCCACACGATCCTAGTAAGATGCAGATGGTATCTGCCTTGGTTCTTCTTCTCATCCTAGTCTCTGACTTTTGTCCTCAGCTAAACTTCCTCCCTTAAGTTATATACAATGATCCTGTTCCCCAAGATTCACACTTTACATAAGCAAATCTGAGCCCATTTGTTACTGTGACCCAAAGAACCCTGACCAAGAGCAAAGATATATCAACTGCTATGCTGAAACCCGGGTATACTGTGTCTATAACATTTTACTAATCTAATCTAATAACCAATTCCGTCAGATAAGAAAGGAAATGACCTGAGGCTGAGTGACTACTTAATGATGCTATGAAAACCCTTGGAAGATTTGAGAAGAAAAAAGCAATAGTCACTACATACAATCCAGTTGTAATTTTTTAATCATTAGAAGTAATCTTATTCAACCTGAAGAGCAACGAAAGTAAAGAAAAAAGCACTCCTGTGCCTACCTTCCTAATGCAACCACTCGGAACCTTTTGATATGTTTCATGTCATTTTTCCTTATGTGTTGATAGTGAAATTGCATATCCTTGTTTTTTCATTGGATATTATGCCATACAGATTTCCTGTGTTGCTGCATAATCCTCATAGCTAAAGTTTTAATGGCCACCTAATATTCTACTGAACAGATATACTATAAAAACAACAGTGCAAAAATAGATAACCAAGGGAATTTACTGTGTGACTCTCAGACCTCAGACAGGAGCTCTGTAACAATCCAGAGGGGTGGGATGGGGAGGGAGAGGAAAGGGATGTTCAAGAGGAAGGGGATATATGTATACCTATGACTGTTTCATATTGATGTTTGGTAGAAACCAACGAAAGTCTGTATAGCAATTATCCTTCAATTAAAAAAAAAAAAAAAAAAACACCACTGCAGATCTAGTGTTCTCCAGTTTGAAATTCCAAAAAGGAATTCCTGAGTAAGTATCGCTATTTTAATCATAAGACAGTTCTCTTTGATAGGATTGGAAATAATCAGACTTTACCATTTTGCATCCCTCAAGATTAATGTTTGTGGAATTTCCCTGGGGGTCCATTGGTTAAGATGCCGTGCTCCCCACACAGGTGGCCCAGGTTCAATCCCTGGCCAGGGAACTAGATCCCACATGCCGCAACTAAGACCAATCAAGCAAGAAAAAAATTTTTTTAAGTTTATTCCTTGTCCATTGTTACAGAGTATCCCCTGATGTGACTGCAAGACAGTTTGTTTAAACCATTCAGCTGTTGAAGTTCATCGGAGTGATTTCCAGTTGGGGCTATTACAAGTAAAGCTGCTACGAACAATCACATACAGGTTTTCTATGAGTATAAATGTTCACTTCTTTAGAATAAGTGCCCAAAAGTATAACTGCTGGGTTGAACAGTATGTGCGTGTTTTGTTTTGTAAAGAACTAGTGAACTGTTTCTCATAGTGACTTTGCTGTTGTACATTCTCCCCAGCCCTGCGTGGTGATGCGCTTTTCCTGCGTCCTCACCAGTATCTGGTATTATCACTATTTCAGCCATCCTGAGAGGTATGTAGTGATCCCTCACTGTGGTTTTAATTTGCATTTCCTGGTATTTGGTGATGTCCTATGTCTTTTCGTGTGATGATTTCCCTTCTGCATACCCACTTATGAAATGTCTATCTGTGTTTATAGGGGAAACGCTCCTTGTGTTTCTCCTCCACTCTACCACGACTATTCTCACTCTTAAACACTTCTCCACAACAGCTCTGACACCCAGTCTAATGGAAAAAACCCTGTTTCCTCCCTTATTTACATTCACAGCACTTCTGTGACCAGAGGCATGTGGGTTTTTCCTCAACACCGAGCAGGTCTCAATTCCTCTCAACACCAGCTGGGTGTTTAAAATTTAACTCAATGCTGACGCTGTCTATCTGCTGATAGCGTCTGATCTCACAGGTTAAGATCTCGACCCATAAGACTGCCCCCCACCCGCCGGTCCCCAATCCCACTCTCACCACTTCAGATGCCAATTGCAAGTCCAGTTCTTTACCCTTCTTCTGACCAACCGGCTGTAAATCAGTTTCCCACAGCTCTCCTCAGGTTCCACTCATTTGCTGGAGTGGCTCACAGGACTCAAGAGCACAGTTTACTTACCAGATCACCCGTTGAATATAAAAAGATACAACTCAGGAACAACCAGATGGAAGAGATGCACAGGACAAGGTATGGGAAGGGGCACAGAGTGTCCACACCATTGCTGAATGCATCACTCTCCCAGCATCTCTGTGTTTCTACTGACCCAGAAGCACCCCAGACCTCGTCCTTTTGGGCCTGTATGGGGGCCTTCTCTTGTAGGTGTTATCGATTAAATCATCAATCATTTATGATGAATTCAACCTCCAGTCGCACCCCTGCCACTTCCCCTCCCTGGAGATCAGGAGGCAGACAAAAGTTTCAACCCTCTAATCACATGGTTGATTCAGCGCCCATCACATGATTATCTAAGGGGTTTCCGAAACTCACCTTATTAACGTACACAGCTGGGGGAAAAAGAGTTTTTATGAAAAGCAGAAGACATGCATTTCACCTGTTGCTCTAAAGCTATTTCAGAAACAAAAAACGTAATTATTACAACAAAAGATGCCCCTTTTGCTCTAGTTAGCTAGAAGATTACAAATCTTTTGAATTATATGTCAGGAAGAGACAAAAGTATTATAAATCACAATACCAAGAAGTCTTTTGCCCATATTCTTATTTATTACCCCTTTTTTGAGACTCACACCCCCATGCACTTGTGGAATCTCAGTTCTCAAATCAGGGATTGAACTGGGCCCTGGCAGTGAAAGCACTGAATTCTAACCACTGGGAAACCAGGGAACTCCTTAGTTCTTTATCTTTTATGGCTGAACTGTGGTCTTTATGATCTTTATATTGAGTTGCCCAAAAGGTTGTTCGGATATGTTACAGAAAAACCTGAACAACGTTTTTATCAGCTAAATATATACTCATTATTAGTCCTTTTTCTTTCGTGTCACTTGCAAATATTATCTCTAGGTTTGTATCTTTTTGTCTTTTCATCATTTTCCAAAGGTGCTTTCCCAGAAGTTTTAATTCTGATGAAGTCTAATTTGTCAATTTTTCCTTTTATGAATTGTGCTTTTGGTATCAAGCTTAAGAACTCCACCTAGCCTGAGTTCCCAGACATTTTCTCTTATATTTTTGTCTAAAAGTTTCATGTTGGAGACGTCCCAGGTGGTCCAGTGGTTAAGGATCTGCCTTCCAGTGCAGGGGACGTGGGTTCAATCCCTGGTTGGGGAATTAAAATCTCACATACCTCCTGCACATCCCAACTAGAGAGATGCTTGAGCTCTGCATCTAGAAAAACCTACGATGAAAGATTACACACACCACAACAAAGATCTCTCATACTATAGCGAAGACCTGAAGCAGCCAAATAAAGAAATAAATATATTTTTTAAAAAAGTTTCATGTTTTCTATATAAGTCTGTGACTAATTTTGAGCTGATTTTTGCATAAGCTGCGAGCTTTAGGCAGAGATTCTGTTCTGTTTTACCTAACAAGGTCCAGTTGCCCCAGCATCATTCATTAATTGGATCCATCAAGTTTTTATCATCATGTACTTGGAGAGGAAAAGTTTTCTCTTCTTCCCTTCTAGGCTTGTTGGCTGGGCTAATAATAACACTGATATAAAACAGATTAACAGGAGGAAAACAAATATAACTTTATATGTACAGGATATCCAGCGACAATCAGACAATTGAGGCTTACATGCTATTCTAAGCTAAGAAGTCGGTAGGGATGTGGGGCCTCAACATGGAGGAAGACAAGTCAGGATGAAGAAGAGATTACCTGTTTGTACTAATGTGCAGATAAGTCCTGATATTTAAAACTTATCTCTGGTAATTACTCTTCCCCTGCTACAGACCCCCTGGTTATACTCTTAGGCGCTTAAGGTGAAGGTTAAAAAGAAGTGTTCCTGAGTCTGCTGGGCCTTGATTATCTTCAGTTCAAATTAATCCACATGCTGTAGTAGCCCACGCTGGGGGAATCTGCCCCAAACCCCTCTATATTGTCCTTTTTTTTCCCCTTAAAGTTCACTCTTTTCAAATACTAATGTGGTTATCTCAGCTTCGCAATGAGTAAGAATGAACCCAAAAGGAAGAAATGAGATACAAGAAACAGAGTGACTTCCATGGTGGTCCAGTGGTTAAGACTCTGAACTTCCATTGCATGGGACATGGATTTTATCCCTGTTCAGGGTATTTCAGATCTTGCATGCTCCTTGTGTGGCCAAAATAAATAAATAAATTTTCTTTAAAAAAGAGACATTTGAATCCAAAATTTGAAACCTAGGAATAGAAAGCAGGGCTTCCCTAGTGGCTCAGTGGTAAAGAATCTGCGAATGTAAGAGACACAAGTTCAGTCCCTGATCTGGGGAAGATCCCACATGCTGTGGAGCAACTAAGCCCAAGGGCCACAACAATGGAGCCTGTGCTCCAGAGTCTGGGAGCAGCAACTGGTGAAGTCCTCGGCCCTAGAGCCTGTGCTCTGCAGCAAGAGAAGCCACCACAGTGAGAAGCCTATGTACTGTAACTAGAAAAAAAGCCCACTGCACCAACGAAGACCCAGCACAGCCAAAATTAAATAAATAATTTTTGAAACAAGAAAAGGGAATTCCATAGTGGTTCTGTGGATAAGACTCCATGCTTCCAGTGCAGAGGGCATGGGTTTGATCCCTCATTAGGGAACTAAGATCTCACATGCTTTGTGTTGTGGCCAAAAATGAAACAAATAAAAATGTAGAAAGTTGTTTTTTTTTTTTAATAGATTTTTTTTTTGGGCCACTTCTATTGGTCTTTCATTTATCTATTTTCATCCATCTTTGTTCTTTGGCCTGTGTGGGCCTCCCATCACAGTGGCCTCTGTCGCAGAGCACTGGTTCTGGGCACAGGCAGTAGTTGGACACATCAGTCCAGCCGCTTCGTGGCACGTGGGATCTTCCCAGACCAGGGATCGAACCAGCGCCCCTTGCACTGCAAGGTGGTGTCCTTACCCACTGGACCACCAGGGAAGCTCACAAAAAAGTAGAAACATTTTTAAGGCATCAGTGTGATAGAGATCATGCAATGCAAAGAAGCAAAAAATGGGAGAACAGGAGAGAGATTAGAGATGAGCTGGTCTGAACCTCCCTTTTTGCAGATGAGGAAAATATGACCAGGGGGCAAATTGCCTTGCTGACGCTCACTCACAAAGTGTCTGAACTGGATTAGAGCCACGGCTCCTGATACCACTACAGCACCCTTCCTAAAACATTCTGCTCCTCCACTCACTCTGCGATTGTGGCTTGCACATGTCACGTATACTCAAAGACTTAGCCCATCACCAGTTTGGTCATAGGCAATGCTTTCAAAAACTGATAGCTCTGTGACCTTTCTGGTCAATTCCCCTTTTAGATTTCTCAAGAGAGGAGCAAAGAAGGAGGAGACAAAAGGACAAAAGAGGGGGGGAAGGGAATAAGCCTTAGATGAATATAAAATGATCATTGGAGACAGTCTAATAATCTTTCTGCTGCAAGAAAAGGGAAAACAATAGATTTAGAAAAACCGATTTCAAAAAACCCAGAAAACCATTTCAGGATTTCCCTGGTGGCCCAGTGGCGAAGACTCCGTGCTTCCAAGCAGGTGACCTGGATTCAACCCCTGGTCAGCGAACTAGATCCCCACGCGTCACAAGTAAGACCCGGCACAGAGAAATAAAGGAGAGAGAAAGAAAGAGAGAAAGAAAAAAAGGCAAAACCTGTTTCAAAACACACACACACATCTTTTTAACTGATTTAAACAGTAACTTGGACTCTTGACAATTCTATCAGGTCACAGAGTAAAACAGCCACTATTAATCCTCTCAGAATGGAAATGAAGGATGTTTGTTTTTCTTTAAACTAAATGATCTTTCAGATGGAGAAGATACACAATTCCCTCTAGAGAGGGTTGTTTTCTCTTTTTTATTCTAAGCCGTCTCTAAAATGAACCATCCTATTTAGGTCAAAGCTCTTTAGAGTAACTAGTAAAATTCCAAACATCTTCTATGTAGCTGTATCAGAAAGGAGTGCAAGTTTAGTTGTGGACAACCCATGAGAAGCTAGCTAACAGCTGGTCAAAAATAAAAATAGCACTTACAAGGATTTGAGGCCCTAACCCCAAGGATTAGTTGCCCTGCCTACTAACTCAAAAAAAAAAAAAAAAAATCAGCATGTCTCCGAAGGCTAAAGAGATAATAAAACCCCAGATTCAGCACAAAATCCATGCAGTTAAGGACAGAGAGGCCTCTGCAGGGTACACTTAAGGGGTCTCAGACGTGCATAGTGTTACTGAGTTGAGGTCCTGGTTTGCGGCAGCAAAGGGCTTAGTCATGGCCTGATGGCAGTTTTTCCAGGTCAATCAGCAAAGACCACTGGAGCCAAACACACATGTTGCAACCAGAGGGACTGTACATGGGAGAAACTAGGGGTATCTTACTAAACAAAGGAAAAGTTAAGAGATACAGGAGTAGAGAGAATGCCAACATTTAGGTGAAATTTAAAGGAAATCCAAATGTTATGGTATAATCAAAACAAAGCAGAGTTGTAGGTAACGGTGGCAACATCAGTTCTGGCCTGCCAGGACCCTGGTGGTCCATCGATTAAGAATCCGTCTGCTGACCTAAGGGACACAGGTTCAGTCCCTGATCAGCAAAGATTCCACATCCTGCAGGGCAACTAAGCCCATGCGCCATGACTACCAAGCTGGCACCTAGAGTCAGTGCTCCGCAACAAGGGAAGCCATCGCAGTAAGACAGCATGCTGCAGCTAGAGAGTAATCGCCACTCACAGCAACTAGAGAAGGCTCATAACCAACAACGAAGACCCAGGGCAAAAGTAAACCAATAATATATATGCTTAGATCTGGCCTGCCAAATTAAACAGGCTCTTGTTTCCTTGGAACCTACAACGTTAAGCTACGTGTGAAATGTGGTTCTCAGACACCACTTCTCTGAAGCTCTGTACCTGGGTAGAAATCATTTCTTACATCCATACCTTTGCGTAATCAGTTACACTTGAGTGTGCTGGAACTTCTCACTTGTTTCTACAACCAATAGAATAGGACGCAGGTGATAAGATGTCACTCAAAAAAAAAAAGATGTCACTCAAAGGAAAATCACCTCACTTTGCATAAGACTGTCTTGCTATTAGATTCACTCCAGATATTTTTCTTCCTGGCTTAATTAGTCTAATGGATCATTAATTTTTTTAGGGGGGTTTCATTCATGTATTCATATACGTGTGCATTCATTTGAACAAATACATGTACATATAGTACAAATCATCATATTTATTAGACAAAACCCATGCCAGTGTTTCTAGAGGGTATCAGGAAAATATGAGAACCCTTAAAATGGTATGCCTGGCTCCCTACTCCAGGAATATTTGTATGTCCATAGTGGAGCTACTTAGCTATCATGTAAGGACTCACTGTTGCTGGTGAACTAAAGAACAGAGCATCTGCATCCACAGCAAGGGCTCAGATGTGCTCTTGTCCTTGGACCCATCCACTCATTTACTTACTCATTCATCAAATACGTATTGAGGTACAAATACGTGCTTGATACAATTTCAATTCCAGTGACAGAGAAATCCATAGAACATGGCTCCTAGCTTCAAGGGGCTCATGGTGCAGTGAGAAAGTCAGACATCTTGAGAATAATTATATTGGGTTTCCCTGGTGGGGAATGTAAAGAATCAGATGTAAAGAACCAACCTGCAATGAGGGAGACCAGGGTTTAATCCCTGGCTGGCAAAGATCCCCTGGAGAAGGGAATGACTACCCACCCCAGTATTCTTGCCTGGAGAATTCCATGGACAGAGGAGCCTGGCGGGCTACAGGCCATGAATAATTCATCCTTATCTGGAGGGTGCTGTTGGAACACAGAAGATCAAGTCTCCCCGATCTGGAGAGGCCTGAAAGGACTTCACAGAGGAGCTGATGTGTGAGGTCTGTCTTGAGGAAAGACTGTGAACTCACAGAAGATAGGGAGGAAGTGGTTTTCCAGGCAGAGGGAACTATATGTGCAGAGAGGGCTGCTTCTGTGTGTGTGTGTGTGTGTGTGTGTGTGTTTAATTTTGGCCTCTTTTATTGCTTTTTTGTTTATTTATTTTCATCCATCTTTATTCTTTGGCCTGTGTAGGCCTCCCAATGCAGTGACCTCTCTCGATGCAGAGCACCAACTCTGGGCGCATGCACTCCAGAGCGTGGGCTCTAATTGGACACACCAGTCCAGCTGCTCCGTGGCACATGGGGTCTTCCCAGGCCAGGGATCAAACTGGTGTCCCTTGCACTGCAAGGCTGTGTCATTACCCACTGGACCACCAGGGAAGCCCTGCTGCCTCAGTTCAAGGAACTGAAGACAGTCTGGTGTTGACAGGGAGAGGGTGGGAGTGACACTCAGAAAGACTGGCTGGGTTAAGACCATGAGGGGTCGTGGTTTCATCGAAGCCTACTTCAAAGTTTGTCTCTAGCTTCTTCCTTGTGATCAAACTGCACCTCTATCTCTACCTTGGTTGGTTTATTAACCCACTTCCTACAGTTCTCTTTTGAGGACTCACAAGTGGTCAAATCACTGGTCAGACACCAGCTCCTTCTTCCCTCAGCCTCTGCCCGCTGTCTCCTCCATTTCTGCAAACTGAAGCTACAGAGCTTTTCTGATGCCCAATCTTGAGTTCTCAGAAATTGAAGGCATTTTAAATACTATCAGACCCATGGTCTTTTTACTCCTATTTTTTAATATTAACAGATATGATGATTTTCTCCTGCAAAACATACTTTCAAGGGTGTATTTGTGCTGAACCCCTGTGCCTCTCTTTTGAGTTCAGCTAACATCAATAAACTGCTAGTGAAAGAGACATCATGATAGAACTAACACTAAACTGCAACACTTGCCCTCCTTAAACCATGTGTAACAGTTTAACACATGACGGAGCTTGGATATATGGTCTCAACCAAAGTCTCTTCTTTCAGCACCCCAGAACCTCAGCTTGAATAATCCTGATGATGTAAATCTCATCACTCATAAGTAGTCATTCAATCCATGGACAGCTCCAAATACGAGACAATTCTTTCTTAAACAGGGTAGAATCTCTCTTTCTGTGATTTTTTATTTATCTCAGTCCCACTCCCCGGTTACACAGTATAAATATAGCCATACCCTCACGGAGCAGTCCTTTAGGTATCTAAAGATGATCACTGTAGTTTGGCAGTAAATAATGAAACTCTGTAAAGCGGGGGGGAGGCCTCAGGGGAGAGGGGTCAGGGATATATGACTCTTTGGGGATTATGTATACCTGAAAACAAGAAAACTCTGTAAAAATATATAACAACTTCGCTGTACACCTGAAGCTAATGCGACATTGCAAAACAAATATACCCCAATAAAAATGAAAAATTTAAAAAAACCTGTAAAGTTATTATCCTTCAATTTTAAAAAAAGGAAAAAAGAAAAGATAATCACTCTAGTTCCTATAACGGTTTCCTTTTTCTACTTTAAATATTCCATAGGCATGGTTTCTATTCTTGGGGGACTAAATGGATCATTTAGATTATTAGGGTAGGGCTTCCCTGGTGGTCCAGTGGGTAAGGACACCGCCGTGCAGTGCAAGGGTCACCGGTTTGGTCCCTAGCTATGAAGATCCCACGTGCCGCGGAGCGACTAGACCGGTGTGTCCAGTTATAAGCCAGGGCTCTGAAGCGCATACACCCAGAGCCAGTGCTCTGCAGCGAGAGAGGCCGGAGGCCCACACAGACCAAAGAACAAAGATGGATGAAAATAAATAAATCAAAGACCAATAGAAGTGGCAAAAAACAAAAAAAAGAGTAACTTTACTCTAGATTATTAGGGTAGACAAAACTTAAATTGGATTATGTGTTTAATAATTTCCTCTCCCACTAATAAGAGGAAGGTCAAAATAGTTTTAGCTTGAAAACACACTTATGTTCAACCACACAGGGTTATTTTATTCGTGGGTAACTAACAAAACTTAGTTATAAATCGGTGGAGTAACAAAAGCATTATGGTACAATCTTAGGATAATTTATCATGTAGCCATGAATAAAATCTCACTTTAGAAAAGAAAAACATCACAGAATCCCAGAATATCACAATGAGCTAGAATGCTGTATTTCCATGAGTAAAAGGTCTAGTGTGAGAGGAAAATAAAGCCCAAAAAACTTCTGTTTTTTTCCCAGTACATCTGAACTATGGTAGGAAATAAATTTTTGAACTTATTTCATGAAATTGTCATCAGGAATTACAGACAAAAGGAAAAAACTAACAAATAAAAATAGTATTCTCTTACTCATTTCCCCATTTCCCCAAACCACATCTAAAATGATATTGGGCACTTTTTATGCTGTTGTTTTGTGATTAGTAAATTTTTATTACATATTTTTACCAATGAAAAATATTTTAATAGAAAGATGCTATGATGAATTATCAATTTTTTTTCTATAGCTAAAGAAAAAGTAAATTTAAATCTTTGCCTAATTTTTTTTTTCTTTGCCTAATTTTATATGGAGGGCAGTAAGCAATTTTCTATGTTTTTCATTTTATTTTTATTTCTCTGAAATTATTTAATCAGAATTAATTCTTTGTTTTGAAGATTTGGTCACATTTTGCCCATATCTAATTTTACCACTAGAGATTTTGCCACTGTAATTCTTTTTTTTGGCCTTGTATGGGATCTTAATTCCTTGACTAGGGATTGAACTCAGACCTTCAGCAGTGAAAGTCCAAACCACTGGACTACCAGGGAATTTCATATAATTCTTTTTATGACCATAAATTCTACCAAAGAACATTTTGCCCAGTTATAATTTTGCATATTTAATTTTTTCAAATGATTTCGTTGCTTGATTTTTAGTTAGTAAATGCTTTTGTCAGTTGAAGGTTTTGTTTTGTAATTCATTATTTCTAGGCTTTCTTTTTAAATTAAGTTTTATTTTCTAAGTGTCCACATTCTTATTAATACAGGTCTCAATCTGATAAAGTCCAACCCAAGCATGTTAAATATTTCCACTTAGAACTGGTTAAATCAGAGAAAAAAATTAATTTTGTGTATATATACCCTCAAAAACAAATTTCACTTGATGTGGCCTTATCTGTATGATGTTAAAGGTAGATTATCTTCTTTCAAAATAAAGGTTTAGCAATCCTCAGGAAGAAGAATAGAGCTGGGGGGATCAGCCTCCCCAACTTCAGACTCTACTACAAAGCAACAGTCATCAAGACAGTATGGTACTGGCACAAAAACAGAAATATCGACCAATGGAACAAGATTGAGAACACAGAGATAAACCCACGCACCTATGGGTACCTTATTTTTGACAAAGGAGGCGATCATATAAAATGGGACAAAGACAGCCTCTTCAACAAATGGTGCTGGGAAAATTGGACAGCTACATGCAGGAAAATGAAGTTGGAACATACCCTGACACCATACACAAAGATCAACTCAAAATGGATTAAAGACTTAAATGTAAGGCCAGAAACCATCAAACTCTTAGAGGAGAATATAGGCAAAACCCTCAAGGACATCAATCAAAGCAAGATCTTCTCTGACCCACCTACTAGAATAGTGGAACTAAAAAGACAAATGAACATGTGGGACCTAATGAAACTTAAAAGCTTTTGTACAGCTAAAGAAATTACAAAAAAGCTGAACAGACAGCCCACAGAGTGGGAGAAAATCATAGCAAATGAAACAACAGACAAAGAATTAATCTCCAAAATCTACAAGCAACTGAGACAACTCAGCACTGGAAAAACGAACAACCCAATCAAAAAATGGGAAAAGGACCTAAACAGACACCTCTCCAATGATGACATACAGATGGCCCCAAAACACATGAAACGATGCTCAACTTCACTAATAATTAGAGAAATGCAAATCAAAACTACAATGAGATATCACCTCACACCCGTCAGAATGGCCATCATCCACAAATCGACAGACAATAAATGCTGGAGAGGCTGCGGAGAAAAAGGAACACTCCTGCATTGCTGGTGGGAGTGTAAATTGATACAGCCTCTATGGAAGACAGTCTGGAGATTTCTTAAAAACTAAAAATAGAAGCACCATATGACCCAGCAATCCCACTCTTAGGCTTATACCCTGACGAAATCAAAACTGAAAGAAGCACCTGTACCCCAATGTTCATTGCAGCTCTCTATACAATAGCTAGAACATGGAAGCAACCTAGATGCCCATCGACGACCGAATGGATCCAAAAGCTCTGGTACATATATACAATGGAATACTACACAGCTGTAAAGAGAAATGCAGAAGAATCAACCCTAATGAGGTGGCTGGATCTAGAACGTATCATCAAAAGTGAAGTCAGTCAGAAAGAGAAGGACAAATACAGTATATTAACACATATATATGGAATCTAGTAGGATGGTGATGATGGCACATGCAGTGAAGCGACAGAAAGACAGACATGGACAGTGGACATATGGACATTGTGGGGAAGGAACAGTGGGTGAGAGGCGTAAAGGAAGTAGCATGAAGGCCTGTACTATCATAAGTGAAGAAAATAGCTATAGTCATTGCTCTGTGAAAAAAGGGGATCCTTCAGGAGTACTGTGTGTTGGTCGGGAGGGGAGGGGAGGGGGGGATATACATGTGACTAATCTGAGAACATGCATGTCTGTGAACAACAAAACTCTGTAAAAGTTAAAAGTAAAATAAAGGTCTAAAAAAAAAAATAAAAAAATAAAGGTTTACCATAGATCCTAAAATAAATGCTGTCATGCGCAGTTTTAAGTGAAATCAACTTTACTTCACCTTTGAATGAAAAAAAAAAAAAAAAACACCTTCTAAAGCAGTGAGCTGGGCTTCCCTGGTGGTCCAGTGGGTAAGGACACCACCTTGCAATGCAAGGGGTGCCGGTTCAATCCCTGGCCTGGGAAGATCCCATGTGCCGCGGAGCAGCTGGACTGATGTGTCCAATTACCGAGCCAGAGCTCTGGAGCGCATGCACCCAGAGGTGGTGCTCTGCAACAACAGAGGCCACCGTGATGGGAGGCCCACATGGGCCAAAGAACAAAGAAGGATGAAAATAGACAAATGAAAGACCAATAGAAGTGGCCCACTCACCCCCTCCCTCCCCACCCTACCCCATCCAAAAAAATTAAATTAAAAAAAAAAAAATTAAAGCAGTGAGCTTATAAAATCATGTCATGGATTACTAGGCACACTTAGTGTAACAGGAAAGCGTGTCACCGAGAAACTTAAAACGTGAAAAATTCTAACAAGTCCTTACTTAATTTACTTCTGCTATTTCATGAATATCAGAGGATAATTGGACAGTTTGTGATGAAACTTAGAACATTTTTTCCATGAAGCTAACTTAGAAATCTTTCCTTGTGGCTCTCTCTGCCTTCCAATCCTCCTTCACTGTGTTGAAGAGGTACCAAGTTCTGTCCAATTTTTACTTAAATGAGTGACTTCCAAACTTACTGGAGTCTCCAGGAAAGGAGTTCCTGCTGAGGGTAGGACTTCCCTGGTGGCCCACGGGGTGGGTGGGGCTCGCCTGCCAATGCAGGGGATGTGGGTTAGATCCCAGGTCGGGGAGAATTTCACATGCTGAGGGGCAATTAAGCTGTTGTGTCACAACTTGAGAGCCTGTATATCAAGACGAAGACCTGAGGCAGCCAAACGTGAATAAATATTTTTTAAGAAATGAAATACTTTATATACACCACCATATGTAAAATAGACAGCCAATGAGAATTTGCTGTATGACTCAGAGACCTCCAACCAGGGCTCTGTAGCAACCTAGAAAGGTGGGATGGGGTGAGAGGTGGGAGGGAGGCTCAAAAGGGAGGGGACATATGTACACCTATGGTTAATTCATGTTGATGAATGATAGAAAACAAACTAATGTTGTAAAGCAATCATTAATCAATTAAAATTAAATACATTTAATAAAAAGCCACAATAAAAAATAAAATGCTTTAATAAGAAGAGATTCAGAACAAGCCTGCTTACTTTCACTGTAGTAGTTTGTTGAATTGTTGTCCTACTCGCTTTCCCCAGGGTCATTTGGCTATTGACCTTCTGTCATGTTGGGCACCAGAAATTCTACCATGTGGTGGCGCTTTGGGCTCCAGAATGCACGCCCAGTAGCTGTAGAGGTGGCCAACAGAAGTCGCCTCTTGGCTACACTGATTTGGCCTGTGGCTTCCTAAACTTTCTTAAGTCAATATTCAAAGTTTTCAGTGATATAAAAAGAGATATGGAGCTTCCCTGGTGGTCCAGTGGTTAAGAATCCACCTTCCAGCGTAGGGGAATGAGAGTTTGATCCTCAGTAGGCGACCTAAGCCCATTGGCTACAATAAAGACTCAGCGCAGCCAAAATAAAAAGACGAAAACTGCTCTTTTAGCTCTATGAATGCATAATGAAATTTTAACAGGAAAAAAAAAGGGATGTGCTTTTTTAAAAAGTAAAACGGTGGGAAGGGGGCCAGGGATATGCATATGACTGATCTGCGAGCATATGTGTCTGTGAACAAGAAAACTCTGTACAAATTTTTTAAAAATTAAAAAAATTAAAAACAGAAAAGTAAAGCGTATCACTTATTTTGTCAAGTGCAGTTTTAGGTGAAATCAGTTTTACTTAATGTCATTCATACCAGTAATGTTCATTTTGAACTTGGTAAAAGACTGATAATTTATGTTTCTTTGTTAGAAAATGCATAAAAAGATTGAGGGGACCTTTTGATCATTCAGGGTTCTCCTGTTGTCCTGGGTGGTCTAACATTTGATGAATTGAGTATTTCCGTATGCGTCGGTCTGTTTCTTTTTTATTATTGTTATTTTTTAAATTTACTTATTTATTTTTAGCTTTTCTAGGTTTTAGTTGCGGCATGAGGGCATTTTTCTAGTTGCAGGGAGAGGGGGCTACTCTCTAGTTGTGATGTGCAGGCTTCTCATTGCAGTGGCTTCTCTTGTTATGGATGGAGCAAGGGTCTAGGGTGCACAGGCTTCAGTAGTTGCAGCATGTGAGCTCAATAGTTGTGGCTCCCGGGCTCCTAGAGCACAGGCTCAATAGTTGTGGTCCCCAGGCTTCGTTGATTGGCAGTATGAGGGATCTTCCTAGATTAGGGATTGAACCTGTGTTTCCTGCATTGGCAGGCAAACTCTACCACTGAGCTACCAGGGAAGCCCTTGGGTCAGCTTCCGTATGATATAATACCTGTCTGCACTGTGGCTAATACAGAAAATAAACAGTGGTATACAAAAATATCCAGAGTGGTCAAAGTGGAAGTGAAAGTGTTAGTCTCTCAGTCGTGTCTGACTCTTTGTGACACCATGGACAGGCTCCTCTGTCCATGGGATTCTCCAGGCAAGAACACTGGAGCAGGTTGTCATTTCCTCCTCTAAAGGATCTTCCCAACCCAGGGATTGAACCCACATCTCTTATGTCTCCTGCATTGGCAGGCAGGTTGTTTACCACTAGTGCCACCTAGGAAGCCCATTTAAGGCGAATCTACCCCTCTTAAGCCAGATATCTGAAGTATTAAGGAAATCAGAAGCTGAGTCTCTTCACTTCTTTTTTTTTTTTTTAAAGATTTATTTATTTATTTATTTTTGGGTGGGAGTCGGGTTGGGGAGGGAAGGGACCGGGCGGGCCACTTCTATTGGTCTTTCATTTCTCTATTTTCATCTGTCTTTGTTCTTTGGCTCCTGTGGGCCTCCCATCGCAGTGGCGTCTGTTGTCGCAGAGCGCCAGCTCTGGGCGCATGCACCCCAGAGCTCCGGCTCGGTGATTGGGCACATCAGTCCAGCCGCCCCGCAGCACGTGGGATCTTCCCAGACCAGGGATCGAACCGGCGCCCCTTGCACTGCAAGACGGTGTCCTTACCCACTGGACCACCAGGGGAAGCCCATCTCTTCACTTCTTTAGGTTGCCTCCAGTTGCTAGAATACTGGCAATTAGCATAAATATGTTCAATGTCTTCATGTAGATTCCCAGCATCGAATTGACAGGATCATATTTTTGAACCCCCTACACTGGTATTACTTCTGCACGCTTGATTGCTTCCTGCATGTCATATACTAGAAACATGCTGAAATGAACTAACTGACCATAAGTTGCTACTGAGTATACAGTGGCATCAGCCACAGTGGTAGGTAGAAGAAACACAGATCTCTGTGAGGGGCTTCCCTTGCAGTGCAAGGGGTGCCGGTTCAACCTTGGCCTGGGAAGATCCCGCGTGACGCGGAGTGGCTGGACTGATGTGTCCAACTACTGAGCTGGAGCTCTGGAGCACGTGCACCCAGAGCCAGTGCTCTGCAGTGAGAGAGGCCACTGCGATGGGAGGCCCACACGGGCCAGAGAACAAAGATGGATGAAAATAGATAAATGAAAGACCAATAGAAGTGGCCAAAAAAAAAAAAGATCTCCGTGAGGACGCAAAGACAAGACCTAGGCCCACACTCAGGAGTGTTGAGAAACTTCTCCCTGAATGGGTACATGCCACAGTGGATAGGTCTCTCACAATATTAGTAGTGTACCCCTCTGCTCTGATGAGAAGAGGTCCCCGTAATATCCTCAGAGGAGTCACCACTGCACTGATCACCCCAGATTGCAGTTACCAAGCAAGATGCTTTGGACCTGGGCTCCAGTCATATGATACTGACCGTACCAGGCTTCCAGCTCTTGTTATGGTCACAAAGGTTGCACCAAGTACCACCAACGAATCTTTCACCACAATGTTCAAGAGAGGAGGAGTTCTGCTCACTGCCAAGGCAGACAAAGCTATTAAGCCACTACTTTCTGCTAAGAGGAGTTCATACATACAGGTGAAATACATTCTATCCTTCACATAGTGAGGTCAAATTACAGCCTTTTCAATACCTCCACTCTCTTAGACATTCCCAAGTCACAGTAGCACAGAGCAGCAAGACCAGTAAGAGCCCTTCCAGCAATAAAAACATCTTCCTATCACAATGGTTTAAAACATTTTTTTGGCCCAATGATGGTTCCAAAATTGTCTCTTTGGGTTCTCCGCCAGTTTTCCCATACTGGATCCCAGTTCTTGTTTTGGTGGCATATTCCCTGCTGGGTGTTAAGAACCATTGATTTTTTTTTTCTTTTTTCATTTATTTATTTGGCTGCATCAGGTCTTAGTTGTAGCACGAGGGGATCTTCCTTGCAGTAGGCAGGATCTACTTCCCAAACCAGGGGTTGAACCTGGAACCCCTGCCTTGGGAGAGAGGAGTTTTACCCACTGGATCACCAAGGAAGTTCCAAGAGCCATTGATTCTTCGTGATGGAATTCTTCACAACAGGAGAGATGTTGGTGAAAGCTAGGTACAAAAACCTGATAGGTTATATCCAGGGACACAGCAGTCTAGAGGCCAGCGTGGAGGTACATCATGTTTACCAGCAGATTTGAAATGCTCAGTCCCTGATCACCAAAGGTACACAGTTCCCCTGTCCTGGTGGCACCCATGCAGACCTTCTTTGGCCTCCATCCACCACTTCCTATTGTGTTTTTTTTTCCTTTCACTTGTACTTTTGGAAAACATTACCTAATCCAAGATCACAAAGATTCACTTCAGTGCTTCTGTATTTTCTTCTAAGAATTTTAATTTTAGCTATTCCATGTAGATCTTTCATCATCTGCATATTTGCATATAATTTTTGTATACACTGTAAGGTAAGCATCCAACTTCATTTTGTTGTATGTACATATCAAATTGTCCCTGTAGTGTTTGTTGAAAATTCTGTTCTTTCCCTCAGTGCTTAGTCTTAGAAACCTTGTCAAAACTTACTTGATCATAAAATTAGTGATTAATTTCTGGACCCTCAACTCTATTCCATTGATCTATATATCTGTATTTATGCCAGTACAACACTGTCCTGATTACTGCAGCTTGTAGGAAGATTTGAAATTAGGAAGTGTGAGTCCTCCAACTTTCTTCTTTTTCCCTCCAAGATTGTTGGGCTATTCTGGATCCCTTACATTTTAAGGTCCCTTACATTTTAAGGTCAGCTTGTCAAAATCTGCAAAATGGCCAACTGAGTTTTATAGTGACTACATTAAATCTTTAGTTCAAATTGGAGAGTAATGTCATTTTAATGATATTGAGCCCAGTGTATGAGCATAGGCTATGTTTCCACTTATTTAGGGATTATTTCATTACTTTCATCAGTGTCTTATGACTAGCTATTTACAAACCTTACATTTCTTTTTGTCAAATTTATTCCTAAACACATGTCTCTCTCTCTTTTTTTCTTAAGATTTATTTGTTGATTTATTGTTTGGCTATGCTAGATCTTCTTTGCTGCGCTGGGGCTTTCCCTAGTTGCGGTGAGCCGAGGCTCCTCTCTAGTTGCGATGCTCAGGCTTCTCGTTGTGGTGGCTTCTCTTGTAGGGGCTTGGACTTCAGTATTTGCAGTAAACAGAAACAGTAGCTGTGGGACTCAGGTTTAGTTTCTCCGAGGCATATGGATCTTCCCAGATCAAGGATCAAACCTGGTCCCCTGCATTGGCAGGTAGATTCTTTCTTTTATTTTTAATTTTTATTTATTTATTTATTTTTGGCTATTCTGGGTTTTCACTGCTGCCAGAGGTTCTTCTCTAGTTGCAGGGAGTGGGGGCTACTCTCTAGTTGAGGTGAGCAGGCTTCTTGTTGCAGTGACCTCTCTTGTTGTGGAACCCAGCTCTAGGGCTTACGGGTTTCAGTAGTTGTGGCTCATGGGCTCAATAGTTGCAGCTCTGAGGTTCTAGAACACAGGCTCAATAGCTGTGGCTCACGGGCTTAGTTGCTCTGCAGCATGTGAGATCTTCTCAGATCAGGGATCGAACCTGTGTCTCCTGCATGGGCAGGCGAACTCTTTACCACTGAGCTACCAGCGAAGCCCTGCAGACAGATTCTTAATCATTAGACCACCAGAAAGGCTTGTTTCATTCTGTTTTGATGCTATTGTAAATATATTATTTTCTTAATTTCATTTTGGATTGTTCACTGCTAGTGAATAGAAATACAACTAATTTTTGTGCATCAATCCTGTACCCAGTAACCCTGCTCAACTCAGTTATTGCATCTATATACTTGTGGATTCTTTAGGTTTGCAACATACAAGATCACTCTGTCTGCAAACAGAGATAGTTTTACTTCTTCCTTTTCAATCTGAATACCTTTTATTTCTTTTTCTTGCCTAACTGGCCTGACTAGAACCTTCAGAACAATGTTCAATAAGAGTAATAAGAGCTGACACCCTTGTCTAGCACTGCACTTCATGTGGAAAGCATTCAATCTTTCATCATTACGTATGATACTAGCTGTGGGATGTGTTAGACAGTCTTTATCAGGTTGAGGAAGTTCCCTTCAATATTAGTCTGCTTAGGTGGCTATAATAAAATATTACGGATTGGGTGGTTTACATAATAGGCATTCATTGTCTTATGGTTCTGAAGGCTAGGAAGTCAAGATCGGAGGGCCAGCAGGACTGGATTCTGATGAAAGTTCTTTTCCTGGCTTACAGATGCCCCCTCCCCCCGCCGTGTGTGTGTGTGTGTGTGTTTGTGTGTAAGGGGAGACTGGTCTCTTGTGTCCCTTCCTTTTCTTATAAAGATATGAGATTAGGCTCTACCCTCATGACTTCATTTAACATGAATTACCTCCTTAGAGTCCCTATTTCCAAACACATTAATAGCCACATTGGGTATTACAGTTTCAACATAAAAACTGAAGGGAGGGGGACAAATTTAGTCCACAATACCTTCCATTCCTAGTTTGCCTAATTTTTTTCTTTAATCATGAAAGGGTATTGGATTTTGTCAAGTGTTTTTTCTGGTGTATTGAGATTATGAACTGGTTTTTGTTCTTTAGTATATTAATACAATGTGCTACAGTGGGATTGATTTTTAGAATTTATTATATACTCTAGGGATCGAACCTGTGTCTCCTGCATGGGCAGGCGAACTCTTTACCACTGAGCTACCAGCGAAGCCCTGCAGACAGATTCTTAATCATTAGACCACCAGAAAGGCTTGTTTCATTCTGTTTTGATGCTATTGTAAATATATTATTTTCTTAATTTCATTTTGGATTGTTCACTGCTAGTGAATAGAAATACAACTAATTTTTGTGCATCAATCCTGTACCCAGTAACCCTGCTCAACTCAGTTATTGCATCTATATACTTGTGGATTCTTTAGGTTTGCAACATACAAGATCACTCTGTCTGCAAACAGAGATAGTTTTACTTCTTCCTTTTCAATCTGAATACCTTTTATTTCTTTTTCTTGCCTAACTGGCCTGACTAGAACCTTCAGAACAATGTTCAATAAGAGTAATAAGAGCTGACACCCTTGTCTAGCACTGCACTTCATGTGGAAAGCATTCAATCTTTCATCATTACGTATGATACTAGCTGTGGGATGTGTTAGACAGTCTTTATCAGGTTGAGGAAGTTCCCTTCAATATTAGTCTGCTTAGGTGGCTATAATAAAATATTACGGATTGGGTGGTTTACATAATAGGCATTCATTGTCTTATGGTTCTGAAGGCTAGGAAGTCAAGATCGGAGGGCCAGCAGGACTGGATTCTGATGAAAGTTCTTTTCCTGGCTTACAGATGCCCCCTCCCCCCGCCGTGTGTGTGTGTGTGTGTGTTTGTGTGTAAGGGGGAGACTGGTCTCTTGTGTCCCTTCCTTTTCTTATAAAGATATGAGATTAGGCTCTACCCTCATGACTTCATTTAACATGAATTACCTCCTTAGAGTCCCTATTTCCAAACACATTAATAGCCACATTGGGTATTACAGTTTCAACATAAAAACTGAAGGGAGGGGGACAAATTTAGTCCACAATACCTTCCATTCCTAGTTTGCCTAATTTTTTTCTTTAATCATGAAAGGGTATTGGATTTTGTCAAGTGTTTTTTCTGGTGTATTGAGATTATGAACTGGTTTTTGTTCTTTAGTATATTAATACAATGTGCTACAGTGGGATTGATTTTTAGATATTATATCAGCTTACATTCCTGGGATAATTCCTATTTGGTCATGTGTTTAGTTCATTTTTTAGGTTGCTGGATTCTGTCTCCTAGGGCTTTTTTTTTTTTTTTTTAAACAATGTGTGTGTATATATTTATAAGAAATATTGGCTTGAAGTTTTCTTTTTCTATCTTTATCAAGTTTTGATATCAGAGTAATTCTGGTCTCCTAGAATGAGCTAGAAAGTACTCCGTTCTCTTTAGCTTTTTGGATTTTGTGAAGAATTAGTGTGTATTCTGTAAATGTTTGGTAAAATTTAATGAAGCCTCTAGTTCTAGATTTTCTTCATGTAAAGTTTCTTTTTCTTAATTATCAATTCAATGGCTTTACTTTTTCAGTTTTTAAATTTCTTCTTGAGATAGTTTTGTCTAAGAACGTGCCTATTTCAACTAGGTTATCTAATACGTTGGTGTACATCGTTCATTGTTTTCCCTCGTGAACGTGGCAATATTGAAAAGTTTACAGAGATTCAGTCATTAAAAACAAAACAAACAAAACAAAACAACAACAAATCCTCCTTGAGGGGCTTTCCTGGTAGTCCAGTGGGTAAGACACCAAGTTCCCAATGCAGGGGTTCGATTTCTGGTCAGGGAACTAGACTCTACATATTGCAAAGAGGACCCGGTATAACCAAATAAATAAAACTAAATAAATAATTAAAGAAAAAAATCTCCTTGGGCTGTTGTAAGACTTTATTTTGAGAGTTCTGAAGAAGCTGACATTCACTTTGGCCACTGGTCTCCCTCTTTTATGGAGATGTGGACATTCTGCTGTCCTCACCCTGCGATGCTGGCAGCGTTTCTGATAAAGTCATCTATTATATATTCATTCCTCCTTTTCTTGTTTTTTTTTTTTTTTTTGAACTAAAAATGAATTTAATGATGAGCATTTATTTTAGTACTTATACTCTCTAGGAGAGTTGGAAAGCCACACTGGGGAACTCTCATCCAGGACCTATTTCCAAAATCACACTGCAGAACTGGCTCCAGAAAGCCGCCCTGTTTCTCCTGCTGCTGCTCCTGCTGTCCACGAGCCCTGCTGCTTTCAGCCTTGACCTCATCAATGCTGGATCCTGGATGTTGCTGCTGGTACAGCTCTGCTCTCTTGGAGAAATAGCTACCACCATAGCGGCTGCCTGTCCTAGTGCTGACCCCAATACATCAGTTTGATTCACCAGTGCATGTCTCAAAGTCTAATGTTGGAAAATTTTGACAATAGAGCTGAGGTCATGTATCTGTGCTCTGGTTGTAAGGGAGGTTGGGAAAGTTGCCTTTTTTTTTTTTAAGAGAAACTTAAAAAAAAAAAAAAAAAAGATTTCCCCCTGCCCTGTGGATCATTTTTAAAGTCTTCATTGTATTTGTTACAGTGTTGCTTCTGTCCTATGCTTTCTTTTCATTATTATTATTTATTTATTTATTTTGAGGGGGCGGGTTGGGGAGGGAGTGGGTGGGCGGGCCACTTCTATTGGTCTTCCATTTGTCTATTTTCATCCGTCTTTGTTCTTTGGCTCTTGTGGGCCTCCCATCGCGGTGGCCTCTGTGGTTGCAGAGTGCCGGCTCTGGGCGCATGCGCTCCAGAGCTCCGGCTCGGTAATTGGACACATCGGTCCAGCTGCTCCGCGGCACATGGGATCGTCCCAGGCCAGGGCTCGAACCGGCGCCCCTTGCACTGCAAGGTGGTGTCCTTACCCACTGGACCACCAGGGAAGCCCCTATGCTTTGTTTTTGTTGGCCGTGAGGCATGTGGGATCTTTCCTCCTCAACCAGGGATCGAATCCTCATGCCCTGCATTGGAGGGTGAAGTCTTAACCGCTGGACAGCCAGGAAAGTCCTAGACACATTGTATTTAATGGTAAAGCACTGGGTGTGGCCTGGAGTCAAAGCAGCTGATCTCTACCTAGCCTTACCTGGCGAAGAGGATGAGGAAGGGGACCGGCACACAGAAGAACCCCCTGGCTTCAGACAGGGCAAAGCCCAGAACGGCACAGGGAAGAGCCGCTGCTTCAGAGGCCAGCTCCTGCATGGCCAGCGCTCAAGCTGCCAAAGACTGTTCCCACACGGACTCCCGCACCAGCCACACTGACTGTGGCAGCCCAGTGCCAACAAACTCGGCTGGTGTGTCAATGTCTAGAGAGACAGCACTGATCTGGGACTCCCGCCTGGCTCCCTGGAGTGGGACACTGCTGTAGGAAAGCTGTTCAGGGGACCTCCAGCTTCCTCAGGAAGGAGGCAGACATAGGCCTGATCAGACCTCTGGTATGAGAGCAAACTCGTGTCCTTGTGTGATGGAAACAGTGACATTTTATTTTCTTGGGCTCCAAAATTACTGTGGATACTGTGACTAGCAAAAACTGCTTGACATTTTAAAGTCTTCATTGTATTTGTCTCTGGTTGTAAGGGAGGTTGGGAAAGTTGCCTTTTTTTAAGAGAAACTTAAAAAAAAAAAGATTTCCTGCCCTGTGGATCATTTTTAAAGTCTTCATTGTATTTGTTACAGTGTTGCTTCTGTCCTATGCTTTCTTTTCATTATTATTATTTATTTATTTATTTTGAGAGGGGCGGGTTGGGGAGGGAGTGGGTGGGCGGGCCACTTCTATTGGTCTTCCATTTGTCTATTTTCATCCGTCTTTGTTCTTTGGCTCTTGTGGGCCTCCCATCGCGGTGGCCTCTGTGGTTGCAGAGTGCCGGCTCTGGGCGCATGCGCTCCAGAGCTCCGGCTCGGTAATTGGACACATCGGTCCAGCTGCTCCGCGGCACATGGGATCGTCCCAGGCCAGGGCTCGAACCGGCGCCCCTTGCACTGCAAGGTGGTGTCCTTACCCACTGGACCACCAGGGAAGCCCCTATGCTTTGTTTTTGTTGGCCGTGAGGCATGTGGGATCTTTCCTCCTCAACCAGGGATCGAATCCTCATGCCCTGCATTGGAGGGTGAAGTCTTAACCGCTGGACAGCCAGGAAAGTCCTAGACACATTGTATTTAATGGTAAAGCACTGGGTGTGGCCTGGAGTCAAAGCAGCTGATCTCTACCTAGCCTTACCTGGCGAAGAGGATGAGGAAGGGGACCGGCACACAGAAGAACCCCCTGGCTTCAGACAGGGCAAAGCCCAGAACGGCACAGGGAAGAGCCGCTGCTTCAGAGGCCAGCTCCTGCATGGCCAGCGCTCAAGCTGCCAAAGACTGTTCCCACACGGACTCCCGCACCAGCCACACTGACTGTGGCAGCCCAGTGCCAACAAACTCGGCTGGTGTGTCAATGTCTAGAGAGACAGCACTGATCTGGGACTCCCGCCTGGCTCCCTGGAGTGGGACACTGCTGTAGGAAAGCTGTTCAGAGGGGACCTCCAGCTTCCTCAGGAAGGAGGCAGACATAGGCCTGATCAGACCTCTGGTATGAGAGCAAATCTGTCCTTGTTGTTCCCTATTTGCCATAAAGTGATGGAAACAGTGACATTTTATTTTCTTGGGCTCCAAAATTACTGTGGATACTGTGACTGTAGCTATGAAATTAAAAGGTGCTTGCTCCTTGGAAGAAAAGCTATGACACACCTAGACAGTGAGCATATTAGCAAGCAGAGACATCACTCTGCCTACAAAGGTCCGTATGGTCAAAGCTATGACTTTTCCACTAGTCCCGTATGGATGTTAGAGTTGGACCATAAAGAAGGCAGAGCACCAAAGAAATGATGCTTTCAAGTCGTGGTGCTGGAGAAGACTCTTGAGAGTCCCTTTACCTGCAAGGAGATCACACCAGTTGTGGCACACGTGGTTAGTTGCTCCAAGGCCTGTGGGATCTTCCTGAATCAGGGATCGAACCTGTGTCTCCTACATTGGTAGGTGGATTCTTCACCACTGAGCCACCAGGGAAGCCCCATACTGCCTCTTATTCTGTCTCTTCTAAACCTCCAATGAAACATGTTATCTCTCCCCACGGTATCTTTCATGTCACTGATTCTCTATGGCAATTTTCTTTGTCTTTCCATGCAACATTTTGTATCATTTCTTCTCATTCATCCTACGGTTCTTAAGTTTTGTCTAATCTGTTGCCACCCATTTTTCGTTTTTAATTTCATTGATCATGCTGTTTTATCTGTATAAGTTCTGATTGATTCTTTACCAGATCTTCTGTGGTAATTTTACGGTTTCCTCTTTCTAGGAGGTATTTGTTTTATCAAAGGAGGTTCTTGATTTGTTCTACGGTGTGGTCTGGGTCTAGAGAGACAGCCTGATCCCCTGGGCCCCCCCTGCTTCAGAGGCCAGCTCCTGCATGGCCAGCGCTCAAGCTGCCAAAGACTGTTCCCACACGGACTCCCGCACCAGCCACACTGACTGTGGCAGCCCAGTGCCAACAAACTCGGCTGGTGTGTCAATGTCTAGAGACAGCACTGATCTGGGACTCCCGCCTGGCTCCCTGGAGTGGGACACTGCTGTAGGAAAGCTGTTCAGAGGGGACCTCCAGCTTCCTCAGGAAGGAGGCAGACATAGGCCTGATCAGACCTCTGGTATGAGAGCAAATCTGTCCTTGTTGTTCCCTATTTGCCATAAAGTGATGGAAACAGTGACATTTTATTTTCTTGGGCTCCAAAATTACTGTGGATACTGTGACTGTAGCTATGAAATTAAAAGGTGCTTGCTCCTTGGAAGAAAAGCTATGACACACCTAGACAGTGAGCATATTAGCAAGCAGAGACATCACTCTGCCTACAAAGGTCCGTATGGTCAAAGCTATGACTTTTCCACTAGTCCCGTATGGATGTTAGAGTTGGACCATAAAGAAGGCAGAGCACCAAAGAAATGATGCTTTCAAGTCGTGGTGCTGGAGAAGACTCTTGAGAGTCCCTTTACCTGCAAGGAGATCACACCAGTTGTGGCACACGTGGTTAGTTGCTCCAAGGCCTGTGGGATCTTCCTGAATCAGGGATCGAACCTGTGTCTCCTACATTGGTAGGTGGATTCTTCACCACTGAGCCACCAGGGAAGCCCCATACTGCCTCTTATTCTGTCTCTTCTAAACCTCCAATGAAACATGTTATCTCTCCCCACGGTATCTTTCATGTCACTGATTCTCTATGGCAATTTTCTTTGTCTTTCCATGCAACATTTTGTATCATTTCTTCTCATTCATCCTACGGTTCTTAAGTTTTGTCTAATCTGTTGCCACCCATTTTTCGTTTTTAATTTCATTGATCATGCTGTTTTATCTGTATAAGTTCTGATTGATTCTTTACCAGATCTTCTGTGGTAATTTTACGGTTTCCTCTTTCTAGGAGGTATTTTCAAGTTTACATATCATTTCACCATAATAAGCACAAGGCCTGAGGTGTCCTGGAATTGTGTATAGTGTGTGCTCGTTCTCACGTGTGTGGGCTTTAATTTTTTCATGGGCTGGTCATTATGTTTGAACAAATATCTGTATAAACAATCAGAAACTGAGGATGAAAGAGTGATTTTCATTTGATTCTTCCAGGCATTCAAGGCCCTTTACCTTTCAAGAAGTATCTTAATCTAAATTCTGAGACTGAAGTTACCTTAATCACCCATAGGAGGAACCTGGGCTATCTCTCTTGTCTGGAGAGTGTAGCCTTTGTTTAATGGAGTAACGGGGGTATCAGATTCTCCACTGGAGATTGGACCTACATTTCTGTTTTTTTTTTTTTACTTTATTTATTTATTTTTGGCTATTCTGGGTTTTCACTGCTGCCACAGGCTCTTCTCTAGTTGAAGGAAGTGGGGGCTACTCTCACCTGTTGAGGTGAGCACGCTTCTTATTGTGGTGACTTTTCTTGTTCTGGAACTCGGGTACTAGGGCACAGGGGCTTCAGTTGTTGTGGCATGTGGGGTCAAAAGTGGCGCCTTTGAGGCTCTAGAGCACTGGCTCAATAGTTGAGGTTCACGGACTTAGTTGCTCCACAGCATGTGGGATCTTCCCAGATCAGGGATCGAACTCGTGTCTCCTGCACTGGCAGGTGAACTCTTTACCACTGAGCTAAGAGGAAAGTCCTGGACCTGCATTTTTGGCTTCTGTGCTCTTTGTCCAGTGAGGCCCTCAAACTCAGCTCTGAGTGCTAGGTTTGCTTCTCTAGATTTTGATCTCTCAGATTTTAGTTAACTACATTTCCCATTATCTTTTCAACTCTTCCAGTTCTCTTGCTATTCAGTTGCTAAGTCATGTCCGACTCTATGCGACCCCATGGACTGCAGCACACCAGGCTTCCCTGTCCTTCACCATCTCCCAGTTTGCTCAAACTCATGTCCATTGAATCAGTGATGCCATCCAACCATCTTGTCCTGTCACCCTCTTCTCCTCTTGCCCTCAATCTTCCCCAGCATTGGAGTCTGTTCTAGTGAGATGGCTCTTCCCATCAAGTGGACAAAGGATTGGACCTTCAGCATCAATCCTTCCAATGAATATTCAGAGTTGATTTCTTTTAGGATTGACTGGTGTGAACTCTTTGCAGTCCAAGGGACTCTCAAGAGTCTTCTCCAGCACCACAGTTCAAAAGCATCAATTCTTCCTTACTCAGCCTTCTTTACGGTCCAACACTCGCATCCATACATGAGTACTGCAAAGATCTTAGCTTTGACTCTATGGACCTTTGTAATATGCTGGCTTTTTTTTTTTTAACATTTTTTTTCCTTTCTTTCTTTCTTTTTTTTTTTATCTTTAACTTTTATTTTACTTTAAACTTTTACAGAGTTTTGTTGTTTACAGATATGCATGTTCCCCAGATTAGTCATGTGTATATCTATGCTGGCTTTTTAATAAGCTGTCATAATTTTTCTGTGACAAGAAAAAGGAGCGTCTTTTAATTTCTTGGCTGCTGTCACTGTCCACAGCAATTTTGGACAGCTCAAGAAAATAAAACCTGACAATATTCCTATTTTTTTCTCATCTATTTGCTATGAAGTGATGGAACAAGATGCCATGGTCTTAGTTCTCTAAGAAGACTTAAAGAATTTTTATCTCCTTAATTTTCTTTAGAAAAATTGCATTATTTAGGCCATAGTTGCTGAATGCAGAGGCAAATAAATACTTTTTGAAAAATTATACATGAAAAACTCTTTTATTTCCTGGAGAAGGAAATAAAAACCCACTCCAGTATTCTGGCCTGGAGAATCCCATGGACATAGGAGCCTGATGGACTACAGTTCATGGAGTTGCAGGAGTCAGACACAATTTAGTGACTGAACTACTATCTCTTTTATTGCAGTTTATTGAGTTTCCTAGATGTTATTAATCCTTTTTCTTTTTCTTAACAAATTGACAGTTTGTGGCAACCTGCATTGAGCAACTATTGGTACATTTTTTCCAACAGTGTTTGCTCATTTAGAGGCTATGTCTCACATTTTGGTAATTGTCAAAAGATATCAAACTTAAAATTACTTTTATATTTGTTATGGTGATCTGTAAACAGTGTTCTTTGATTTACAGGTGCAGTTGTTTTGGGGCACTGCAACCATGCCCCTTTAAGAAGGCAAACAATTGATAAATATGTGTTCTTTCTTTTTAATTAATTAATTAATTTTTAGCTGCACCTGTGTCTTTGTTGGTGTGTATAGGCTTCTCATTGCAGTGGCTTCTCTTGCTGTGGAGCATGGGCTCTATGATGCACGGGCTTCAGTAGTTAGGGCACGTGGGGTCATCATGGACCAGGGATCAAACCTGTGTCCCCTGCACAGGCAGGTGGATTCTTAACCTCTGGACCACCAGGGAAGTCCTAAGGTGGGTGCTCTCATTGCCCTACTGACCAGCTAGTCCCCTATCTCTCTCCCTCTCCTCAGGCCTCTCTTCTTTCTAAGACACAACAGTAATGAAATTAGGCCAATTTACAACCCTATGATGACCTCTAAGTGTTCAGAGAAAAGGAAAAAGTCACACATCTCTCACTTTAAATCAAAGCTAATCTTTGGGAGGAAGGCATGTCAAAAGGTGAGAGGCTGTTAAGCTGGGCCTCTTGCATCAAACAAAAAAGTTGTGAATACAAAGGAGAAGTTCTTGAAGAAAATCAGAAGCGTTACTCCAGTGAACACATGAATGATAAACAAAAGCAAAATAACCTTGTTTTTGTTATGGAGAAAATCTGAGTGATCTGGACAGAAGATCAAACCAACCACAAGAGTCTCTCAGCCAGAGTTAGCCAAGTCCTAACTCTCTTCAGTTTGTTGAAGGCTAAGAGAGGTGAGGAGGCTGTGAAAGAAAAGCGTGAAGCTAGCAGAAGCTAGGTTTTGAGATTTAAGCAAAGAAACCATCTCCTGTGATCTATAAATGGCACACAGCCTGGATGACAGCACATCTGTTTATAATATGGTTTGCTGACTATATTAAGCCCACTGTTGAGAACTACTGCTCAGAAGAAAAAAAGTTTTTTTCAAAATATTACTGCTAGGGCTTCCCTGGTGGTCCAGTGGGTAAAGAGTCTGCCTTGCAGTGCAAGGGACACCGGTTTGATCCCTGGCCCAGGAAGATCCCACGTGCCGCAGAGCGGCTGGACCGATGTGTCCAATGACCAAGCCGGAGCTCCGGAGCACATGCACCCAGAGCCAGTGCTCTGCGACGAGAGAGGCCACTGTGGTGGGAGGCCCACACAAGCCAAAGAACAAAGATACATAAATGAAAGATCAATAGAAGTGGCCAAAAAAAGGAAAAATATTACTGCTCACTGACAGTGCACCTGGTCACCCACGAGCTCGGATGGAGATGCACAATGAGATTAATGCTCTTTTCATGACGGCTAACACAATACCCATTCTGCACCCCATGGATCAAGGAGTAATTTCGACAGTCAAGTCTTATTGAAGGTATCTATTTGGTAAGGTTGTCACTGATATACATTGTGATTCCTCCAATGGATCTGGGCAAAGTCAACTGAAAACCTTCTGGGAAACGTCCTAGATGCCATTAAGAATATTTGTGATTCATGAGGTCAAACTGTCAGAGGCCAGTCTGGAAGAAATTGATTCTTACCTATGACCAGTGTTCTAGAGAAAAGGAAAAGTCACACCATCTCTCACTTTAAATCAAAGCTAATCTTTGGGAGGAAGGCATGTCAAAAGGTGAGAGGCTGTTAAGCTGGGCCTCTTGCATCAAACAAAAAAGTTGTGAATACAAAGGAGAAGTTCTTGAAGAAAATCAGAAGCGTTACTCCAGTGAACACATGAATGATAAACAAAAGCAAAATAACCTTGTTTTTGTTATGGAGAAAATCTGAGTGATCTGGACAGAAGATCAAACCAACCACAAGAGTCTCTCAGCCAGAGTTAGCCAAGTCCTAACTCTCTTCAGTTTGTTGAAGGCTAAGAGAGGTGAGGAGGCTGTGAAAGAAAAGCGTGAAGCTAGCAGAAGCTAGGTTTTGAGATTTAAGCAAAGAAACCATCTCCTGTGATCTATAAATGGCACACAGCCTGGATGACAGCACATCTGTTTATAATATGGTTTGCTGACTATATTAAGCCCACTGTTGAGAACTACTGCTCAGAAGAAAAAAAGTTTTTTTCAAAATATTACTGCTAGGGCTTCCCTGGTGGTCCAGTGGGTAAAGAGTCTGCCTTGCAGTGCAAGGGACACCGGTTTGATCCCTGGCCCAGGAAGATCCCACGTGCCGCAGAGCGGCTGGACCGATGTGTCCAATGACCAAGCCGGAGCTCCGGAGCACATGCACCCAGAGCCAGTGCTCTGCGACGAGAGAGGCCACTGTGGTGGGAGGCCCACACAAGCCAAAGAACAAAGATACATAAATGAAAGATCAATAGAAGTGGCCAAAAAAAGGAAAAATATTACTGCTCACTGACAGTGCACCTGGTCACCCACGAGCTCGGATGGAGATGCACAATGAGATTAATGCTCTTTTCATGACGGCTAACACAATACCCATTCTGCACCCCATGGATCAAGGAGTAATTTCGACAGTCAAGTCTTATTGAAGGTATCTATTTGGTAAGGTTGTCACTGATATACATTGTGATTCCTCCAATGGATCTGGGCAAAGTCAACTGAAAACCTTCTGGAAGGGACCCACCGTCCTAGATGCCATTAAGAATATTTGTGATTCATGAGGTCAAACTGTCAGAGGCCAGTCTGGAAGAAATTGATTCCATCTCTCATGGGTGACTTTGAGGGGTTTATGACTTCTGGTGGGGAGATGTGGTAGAAACGGCTAGAGATTGAGAATTAGAAGTGAAATCTGAGGATGTGTCTGAATTATTGCAATCTCAGGATAAGCGTTATCACAGATGAGGAGTTGCTTCTCATGGGATGAGCAAAGAAAGCGGTTTCTTGAGATGTATACTACTCTGGTTGAAGATTTTGTGAAGACGTTGAAATGACAACGAAGAATTCATGACATAAGCTTAGTTGGTAGAGCAGTGGTAGTGTTTGAGATTATTTTAATCTTGAAAGAAGTTCTACTGTGGGTAAATGATGTTCAAGAGCATTATGAGCTATAGAGACATTGATCATGAAAGGAAAAATCTTCAGCATGGCAAACCTCATTGCTGTCCCCAGCCTTCAGAAACTACCACCCCGATCAGTCAACAGTGAGGCAAGACCTTCTGCAACAAAAAGATTACTACTTGCTGAAGGCTCAGATGATGGTTACAATTTTGTTAGCAACATTTAAAATTAAGGTGTACACTTTTTTTAGACCTAATGCCATCACACAGGTAATAGACTATAGTGTAAACCAAAGTTGTGTATGCATGGGAAAACCAAAGAATTTGTGTGCCTCACCTTATTTATTCAGATGGTCTAAATTGTACTTGGGAGTATTTCCAAGGTATCCTTGACTGCCTTTTATTTTGTATGTAGTTATATATGTACAGCTGGATAGCTGACACCATAGGCAGGACTGCACTAATGCATGGAAATGTAAATACGTAATACAAACTAAAAATGGAATAGGATGTGATCTTTTCAGTGATTTATGACTTGAGAAACTTTGACATCTTCACATAGTTGTTTTTCTTCTTTCTTAGGCAACTCCTAATTGGAGTTAATAAACTGATGTTTATTGTTCTTAATCAGGTTATACTGAGAGTCTGCCTACCTTTCCCATTAGGATTGTCAAGTAATTAATACCTGTCTTCCCTGCTGGTCCAGTGATTAGAACTCTAGTGCCCATGGCGGTGGAGGCGGGGAGGGAGGGGGCACGGCTGATTCCTTAGTTCCCATGAGGGAACTAAGAGTGGAGCAACCTCCCTCCTCCCCATCCCAAAAAGAAGGAATAAGGGAAGTTATTCTTAGTTATGACAGGCTCTAAGTCCCATTTTTTACATAATTACTACAAAAAAGAAAAAAAAAAAGACATTTAAAATGAGATCGAAAGTGTCATTTGGGGGGGGTCTCTTTTATTTCTGAGGTCATTCAAATGTGTAATTTAAAAATATTATTTGTATCCATACAAGTATTTCAAAATATCATTTTTCCAAATTATGAAAAATAATACTCAAAAATGTCTTCCCTCTTTCCTTATCTCCAATGATGTGCTAAATGCAGTTCTAAAGTCCTCGAAAGTAGCAGTAAAAGTTCTTGGACTAGTTTTCAGCATTAAAAAAATTTTTTTTGATACATAGACACACGGCTTTATTTAGTTCTGGCTGCGCTGGGTCTCTGTTGCTGCACTTAGGCTTTCTCTAGCTGCAGTGAGCAGGGGCTTTACTCTCGAGCTACGGTGTCTTCTCTTATTTTGCGCATGGACTTAAGGGCTCACGGATTCCAGCAGTTGTGGCACAGGGGCTCATTAGTTGTGGCTCGTAGGCCCTAGAGCAGCCACAGGCTAGAGAAGTGGTGCACAGGCTCAGTCGCCCCACTGCATGTGGAGTCTTCTTGGCCCAGGGATCAAACCTGTGTCCACTCCATTTACAGGCAGATTCTTACCCACTGGGCCACCAGGGAAGTCCTGTATTCAGTATTTTAAGTCTCATAGAGGTCACATGAGGACTTCTCTGGGGTTCGGTGGTTAAAAATCTACCTGCCAATGCAGGGTTCAATCCCTGATTTTGGAAGATTCCACATGCCACCAGGCAACTGAACTCATTAGCCACGACAACTGAGCCTGCATTTTAGAGCCTGTCCTCCACAGAGAAGCCACCACAATGAAAAGCCCTAGCACCACAACATTTGAGTTCCTTAATCAGGTTATACTGAGAGTCTGCCTACCTTTCCCATTAGGATTGTCAAGTAATTAATACCTGTCTTCCCTGCTGGTCCAGTGATTAGAACTCTAGTGCCCATGGCGGTGGGCGGGAGGAGGGGCACGGCTGATTCCTTAGTTCCCATGAGGGAACTAAGAGTGGCAACCTCCCTCCTCCCCATCCCAAAAAGAAGGAATAAGGGAAGTTATTCTTAGTTATGACAGGCTCTAAGTCCCATTTTTTACATAATTACTACAAAAAAAAAAAAAGACATTTAAAATGAGATCGAAAGTGTCATTTGGGGGGGGTCTCTTTTATTTCTGAGGTCATTCAAATGTGTAATTTAAAAATATTATTTGTATCCATACAAGTATTTCAAAATATCATTTTTCCAAATTATGAAAAATAATACTCAAAAATGTCTTCCCTCTTTCCTTATCTCCAATGATGTGCTAAATGCAGTTCTAAAGTCCTCGAAAGTAGCAGTAAAAGTTCTTGGACTAGTTTTCAGCATTAAAAAAATTTTTTTTGATACATAGACACACGGCTTTATTTAGTTCTGGCTGCGCTGGGTCTCTGTTGCTGCACTTAGGCTTTCTCTAGCTGCAGTGAGCAGGGGCTTTACTCTCGAGCTACGGTGTCTTCTCTTATTTTGCGCATGGACTTAAGGGCTCACGGATTCCAGCAGTTGTGGCACAGGGGCTCATTAGTTGTGGCTCGTAGGCCCTAGAGCAGCCACAGGCTAGAGAAGTGGTGCACAGGCTCAGTCGCCCCACTGCATGTGGAGTCTTCTTGGCCCAGGGATCAAACCTGTGTCCACTCCATTTACAGGCAGATTCTTACCCACTGGGCCACCAGGGAAGTCCTGTATTCAGTATTTTAAGTCTCATAGAGGTCACATGAGGACTTCTCTGGGGTTCGGTGGTTAAAAATCTACCTGCCAATGCAGGGTTCAATCCCTGATTTTGGAAGATTCCACATGCCACCAGGCAACTGAACTCATTAGCCACGACAACTGAGCCTGCATTTTAGAGCCTGTCCTCCACAGAGAAGCCACCACAATGAAAAGCCCATGCACCACAACTGAGAGTAGCCCCTGCTCACTGCAAGCAGAGAAAGCCTTTTAGTTCAGTCCAGTAGCTCAGTTGTGTCTGTTTAAGATCCCATGAATGGCATGCCGCACACCAAGCTTCCCTATCCGTCACCATCTCCCAGAGCTTGCTCGAACTCATATCCATTGACTCAGTGATGCCTCCTTCGTTGTCCTCTTCTCCTTCTGCCTTCTATTTCTCCCAGCATCAAGGTCTTTTTCAATGAGTTGTCTCCTCGCATCAGGTGGCCAAAGTATTGGAGCTTCAGCTTCAAAATTAGTCCTTCCAATGAATATTCAGGGTTGATTTCCTTTAGGACTGACTGGCTTTATCTCCTTGCAGTCCAAGGGGCTCTCAAGAGTCTTCTCCAACACCACAGTTCAAAGACATAACTTCTTCAGCTCTCTGCCTTCTCTATAATCCAACTCTCCCATCCATACATGACTACTAGGAAAACCAGAGCTTTGACTATACACACTTATGTTGGCAAGTTGACATCTCTGCTTTTCAATACACTGTTAGGTCTGCCAGCTTTTCTTCCAAGGAGCAAGCATCTTTTAATTTTATGGCTGCAGTCACCATCCGCAGATTTTGGAGCTCAAGAATATAAAATGCTACTGTTTCCATTGTTTGTCCATCCATTTGCCATTAAGTGATGGGACCAGCTGCCATGATCTTTGTTTTTTTGAATGTTGAGTTTACGTCAGCTTTTCACTCTCCTCTTTAACCTTCATCAAGAGGCTCTTTAGTTCCTCTTAGCTTTCTGCTATTGTTGCAGAAATCAAGACTGTTGAGAAACCAACCTGTGTCCACTCCATTTACAGGCAGATTCTTACCCACTGGGCCACCAGGGAAGTCCTGTATTCAGTATTTTAAGTCTCATAGAGGTCACATGAGGACTTCTCTGGGGTTCGGTGGTTAAAAATCTACCTGCCAATGCAGGGTTCAATCCCTGATTTTGGAAGATTCCACATGCCACCAGGCAACTGAACTCATTAGCCACGACAACTGAGCCTGCATTTTAGAGCCTGTCCTCCACAGAGAAGCCACCACAATGAAAAGCCCATGCACCACAACTGAGAGTAGCCCCTGCTCACTGCAAGCAGAGAAAGCCTTTTAGTTCAGTCCAGTAGCTCAGTTGTGTCTGTTTAAGATCCCATGAATGGCATGCCGCACACCAAGCTTCCCTATCCGTCACCATCTCCCAGAGCTTGCTCGAACTCATATCCATTGACTCAGTGATGCCTCCTTCGTTGTCCTCTTCTCCTTCTGCCTTCTATTTCTCCCAGCATCAAGGTTTTTTTCAATGAGTTGTCTCCTCGCATCAGGTGGCCAAAGTATTGGAGCTTCAGCTTCAAAATTAGTCCTTCCAATGAATATTCAGGGTTGATTTCCTTTAGGACTGACTGGCTTTATCTCCTTGCAGTCCAAGGGGCTCTCAAGAGTCTTCTCCAACACCACAGTTCAAAGACATAACTTCTTCAGCTCTCTGCCTTCTCTATAATCCAACTCTCCCATCCATACATGACTACTAGGAAAACCAGAGCTTTGACTATACACACTTATGTTGGCAAGTTGACATCTCTGCTTTTCAATACACTGTTAGGTCTGCCAGCTTTTCTTCCAAGGAGCAAGCATCTTTTAATTTTATGGCTGCAGTCACCATCCGCAGATTTTGGAGCTCAAGAATATAAAATGCTACTGTTTCCATTGTTTGTCCATCCATTTGCCATTAAGTGATGGGACCAGCTGCCATGATCTTTGTTTTTTTGAATGTTGAGTTTTACGTCAGCTTTTTCACTCTCCTCTTTAACCTTCATCAAGAGGCTCTTTAGTTCCTCTTAGCTTTCTGCTATTGTTGCAGAAATCAAGACTGTTGAGAAACCAAGCACCACACTTTGGGGGCTGGAGAATTCAGGTTTATTACGCCAGTGGTCCCAGGTGAGCTAGCGCTCAGAAATCCTGGGCCCCAGGCTCAGGGTGAGCTCTTCTTTTAAAGGATTAACATATGCAGGTACAGCTGGTGATCTTTGATTGGGCACGTTGAAATCAGCAGCTATATAACACAGGAATTGCTAGGAGTTACAGGCAAGAGTAATGATCTATAGAGGCAGGAGCAGGTCATTCTGACCTTATCAAACAATGGATTCAGCACCACAGGTATAGATTATGGGGGCAAAAGGAACTTAATCACTATAGAGCATGAGCCTCAGTTTCCTTTTTCACTATAAGGGTAAGTCCTTGGTCAGCAACCAAGGCCCAGTGCAGCCAAAAATAAAAATCTTTTCATGAAGTTCGGTTAAAAAAAAAAAAATCACACAGTAAAGTCTGTAGAAGCTAGTAGAAATATTGCTTCTTTGGAATTGATGGTACAATGCTGATTTGTAGATATTCAGATTGACGGCAGTATGTCTTTAACAGAAATGTCACTATGTGAGAGCCATGTGACATACAAGCCATTTAAAACATATTAGGCCATGACAAAAAAATACTTAAGGGCCTTCCTGGTAATGAAAAGCATCGCAACTACCCTAAAGTATTCATCCACACTGCCACACTCTCCCTGTATAATCTATGAAAAACATCTGTCTCAAACGTCTCATGGTTCAAGGGCAACCAAAGCAAACACTTGTCAATCCCACAGATCTCTCACAGGAGTAAGTAGTTTCTCCGATTCATCTAGGCCCGTTTCATCAGAACAAGAATGCATCCATTATAATTCTTTCCCAAAAGATCTTAGCACTCACAAATTAAGGAGTGGTGACCAACCTTTAGATCACTCCCTAAAGTGGTAAACAGTGAGCCGAAGCCTCAGAAATGCTTGATAAGGCCGTTAACTGATTCCAAACGAAAAGAGTTGTTCTCAGTCAGCTAACTCCTCCAAGTTGAAAGTCCAAGTGCTTAATCATGGTGTTCAACAGGCTTCCCAGGTGGCACTAGTGGTGAAGAATCTGCCTGCCAATGCAGGAGACATGAGACATGGGTTTGATGCCTGTCAAGAAAGTTCCCTGGAGGCCATGGCAACCCACTCCAGTATTCTCGCCAGGAGAATTCCATGGATAGAGCCTGGTGGCCTTTAGATAGAGATGGAGTCGATGGACACAACGGAAGCAACTTACTACCCACATACAATCATGGTTTTCCAGAAGCCATTTTGCACGACCGGGCATGCCTGTCTCATCAATCACTGTGAGTTCACCAGCCAAAACACAAATTTCTGAGTACAAAAACTTCTCAAGAAGTGCCTTTGGGCAACTTCAAATGGCAGCAAATTTGATAAAATTCTGTTAATTCTTTTGACAGTCCAGTGGTCTGGGTGACTGTTTGGGATCTGGGTTTAACAGGGAACTAAGATCCCTCAAGTCAATTTCAAGGGCATCTTATTTAGTGTTATATATAGACATGTAAAGTCTGTAGAAGCTAGTAGAAATATTGCTTCTTTGGAATTGATGGTACAATGCTGATTTGTAGATATTCAGATTGACGGCAGTATGTCTTTAACAGAAATGTCACTATGTGAGAGCCATGTGACATACAAGCCATTTAAAACATATTAGGCCATGACAAAAAAATACTTAAGGGCCTTCCTGGTAATGAAAAGCATCGCAACTACCCTAAAGTATTCATCCACACTGCCACACTCTCCCTGTATAATCTATGAAAAACATCTGTCTCAAACGTCTCATGGTTCAAGGGCAACCAAAGCAAACACTTGTCAATCCCACAGATCTCTCACAGGAGTAAGTAGTTTCTCCGATTCATCTAGGCCCGTTTCATCAGAACAAGAATGCATCCATTATAATTCTTTCCCAAAAGATCTTAGCACTCACAAATTAAGGAGTGGTGACCAACCTTTAGATCACTCCCTAAAGTGGTAAACAGTGAGCCGAAGCCTCAGAAATGCTTGATAAGGCCGTTAACTGATTCCAAACGAAAAGAGTTGTTCTCAGTCAGCTAACTCCTCCAAGTTGAAAGTCCAAGTGCTTAATCATGGTGTTCAACAGGCTTCCCAGGTGGCACTAGTGGTGAAGAATCTGCCTGCCAATGCAGGAGACATGAGACATGGGTTTGATGCCTGTCAAGAAAGTTCCCTGGAGGCCATGGCAACCCACTCCAGTATTCTCGCCAGGAGAATTCCATGGATAGAGCCTGGTGGCCTTTAGATAGAGATGGAGTCGATGGACACAACGGAAGCAACTTACTACCCACATACAATCATGGTTTTCCAGAAGCCATTTTGCACGACCGGGCATGCCTGTCTCATCAATCACTGTGAGTTCACCAGCCAAAACACAAATTTCTGAGTACAAAAACTTCTCAAGAAGTGCCTTTGGGCAACTTCAAATGGCAGCAAATTTGATAAAATTCTGTTAATTCTTTTGACAGTCCAGTGGTCTGGGTGACTGTTTGGGATCTGGGTTTAACAGGGAACTAAGATCCCTCAAGTCAATTTCAAGGGCATCTTATTTAGTGTTATATATAGACATGAATTTCCTTTGTTGCTTAAAGAGAACTCATTTTTTGGTCAGATTCTCAAAAGGAGCTAACTGTTCAAACAGTGTGAAAAAGTTACTTGCAGTATTAGTATCTCTCATCTATTACTAACATGCTGGTTTTCGATAAACCGATACCTTAAGCATTGTTACTTAAATTTCTAGATTTTTCAGAATTTATAGATTGTTGAATATCCCTTCCGAAATCACACTTAAATCCTGTCACCCTCTGAGATTATGATCTACCTCCCAACACAGGGTTACTCCTCTTTGAGTAAACAAATTAAACTGCCATTTAAAGAGACCACAGTAGACTCTTTTAACTTGGAGAGTTTGAACCAACTTTTACAGAATGACTCTTCTTAACTTTGCATAATGCTAGAAGCAATTCAAATGGTAGAAACATTCCTCTCCTGTAACTAAAAACTGCATTAAAAATGCAATTTGTAATTAGCATCTTGGAGTTGACATTCTATCAAATCTTAGCAAAGTGCAGCAGTTAATCTCTCAGGTTTCTATGTATTAAATTTAAAAGATAAGCTAGGAGTCCAGTTCCTGTCACCATTATGAAAAGAGATCCATGGAAGAGAATGTTACTATCCCAGTGGACATATTAACTCTTAATTTCAATTCCTAATCTTGTAAACACAGCTACGAAACTATAGAATATTATCATGTTAATAAAACTTAAATCATAGACCTTGGTCAAAACTCAGGAACATAAAGAAAATATAGGCTAATCATATTTCCCTAAAAGTTCTCAATCTCTAGATGTAGTGCATTTCTTCAAAATCATATATATCAAGACTTGATTGAAGAGTATGCATTTTGTTTAAAAAGCCTTTATTCATTTTTGATCAGGGAAAGGACAATCTCAATGTCAACTTGTCACCTAATCATAACTTTGAACTTACAGGATTCGCTGCCCTAACAACACTGCACCTACTATGACAACATAACTTAAAATGAGAATCTCCTTTCTGTTCCCTAAGGTTGTATGTTGAAAGAATAAACAATCCTTTCCAATAGCCAACATTGGTACTCGGCCTTAGGTTTAAGGTCAAATAGCAAAACAAGGCCAAAAGCATAACTTGATAGTCCATCAAGCACAAACATCACTGGAAGAAAGAAAGTTGCAGGCACCAAATAAAACTATAGAGGCAGGTTCATTAGCAGAAAAAAATTTACACTGTATGAACATGTATGCCAGTCCTTATGGCGAACGTGGAACCAAAGAAATGGAAAACATTAAATTCAGTAACTACACTGAATATAAAATTCAAACCTTGAATTTATCCAGGATATCCTCCCAAATCTAGAGCGGTTTTCTTTTTAATGCACCAGGAAGATCTGTTGTAATGACATGGTCACACTTAAGATTTGCATTTACATAAGAATTAAGGGTTACCTTTCCTCACTATTACGTCTGAATATGAATATGCTCCACTACTCAGCTCATGCACTAACCGCATAAAAAAATGACTGAAACCTACTACTGTGACTTCTTAAGAACTCATACCACGTAACAGTTTAACACCCAATATAGCTTCCTAGCAATGCCTCAACAGAAAACATTTTGTTCAATTTGGTGTTTGCTGTGACATAAAACCAACAGAACAGTGAACAATTACTCAGCCACTACTTCAAGTATTTTAATCTAACTTTTGTTCTTTAGTAACTTCATACCTATTTGCCAAAATTCTTATGTAAAATGTTAACTACATATGATATTCTTAAACTGTAACGCCTATCACAGTTTTAAGTGCCCATCCCTCCCACTGTGGATATATCTGGACATTTTAATTAAGATAACAAAGTCATGGTATTATGATTAGCCAAAGTTATTTCCAGCAGACCACTGAGTACAACAAACCACAAAAAATGTCTTCAGATACAAGAACAAAACAATGCATTTTCTGTTCATAAAAGGAGCTACCAGCATGCTTTGTGCCATTAAAAGGTTACTTTTCAAAACATAACCAGAAAACTCATGGTCTACTAGGAATCTCTCACCAATCACAACACTGTTAACTACGCCGCAGAAACGTTTGTGACAAACGTTCAACTCCAGATACAGAGAGGAAACATTAAAGGGTATGATGGATGGAAGCCTCAGAGAGGAAAGTGAAGTCTTAGAGCATAGAATACATCTAACAAAAGAGGGGAACAGAGTAGACACTGTAGCTGGCTATTCATAAAGGACCAGTTTTCTCCTCTCCCTACAGATCTACACTCCGTACAAAATAAACTGTGCCTTAATTATTGCTTGTTTAAAATTACACTTTTACAGAGCTATTTAGTACCTGACACAGAAAAACAATCACATAAGGAAGCATTTATTTGAGGTTTAACATGAAATCGTACAAATAAAATTTGTATAAACACAAATCCACATCGAGTCATAACACAGATAGCAAGAGACAACGTAAAAACAAAGAAAACTAACTGGCGGCTATATACAGGTGGACACAATTGTGCCTTGTACACTAGAAAGTCTTTTACAAAATAATCATCTCAGATCAAGAGAAGATCAATCTTCAATGTCGTCCTGCAAGACGGTTACTTTAGCAATCTCTTCCTAAAAACAAAAACAAAATGGCAATTAGATTTGTGCAACTCTGACAAGCTTTCTAAGGTCCACTTTCATGAACTGTTTTAAGTTCTCACTTTATTCTTTTCTTCAATAATTAAAGATCACATGCAAATTCATTGGCAAAATGCAGTTTGGGTAATTATAATAATAAAATCACCCTGAGGTTCCCAAATGATATTAAGATTTACTTAGAAAATCTGGGAATGTACTCTTCCCATATTCACAGGCTGACCTGTGCTAGGTGTCAAGGTTTACTAGAAGTGTCTCTAGTAAGCCATGTAAAGTGCTATTACAAACGCAAATTTCTAATAGGCTTGTATTGCAAGAAAACAAATTGCTGTGTGCATGTGATCTTTAATTTAAATCCCAGATTTTAAAGTTCTTGTTTTGGTTTGTAGATTTCACTATTAGCTATAAAAAGAAAAAGCAAGCATTAAATCTTAAAGAATGAACACTTAAAATGAGGCTCCACAATTGAAATACAACACTAAACAGAAGACCAAAATGATTAAGCTGTAAAAAGGCATTTATGTACTTTAACTCCTGTAAAAAACCATTTAAGTTAAGTTTAGACACTTAATCTTCAAAAAAGATTTAAAAAAGAAGCCAAAGTCTGAAGTTTTCCACTTTAATCTTTACGCTGGTACATGAAGTTGGAAGAGACCATACCACAGGACAGCGTTTTCTGGTGTATGCCTTGCGCTCTGCCCGCAACGTGCGACCCCCAGAGATAGACGTGGTCAGGGTGACACACGGCCTGCAATGAAGTTCCCGCTGGCGGGTACAAACAAGGTATAATGTCAGAGTTAGAAGACAACATTCTTGTTTTCCTTAAGTTGTACCCATTTCAGTACTTTACCTGTTAATAGTTCTAAAAAAGTTTAATTATTCCTCTAGACCACCTGGTACACAAAGCAAACAGAAAAACTCTTAAGTTTTTCTGTAATACTAAAGAAAGTGAGATAAAACTTTAAAGTTAAAGATCTATAGACACTTTAGGCAAAACAGGCTCATAAAGCAAGTAAAAATTTAACAATTTAGTAAAAACAGGCTACATGGTATTTTGTTTTTACTCATTGTCATTTGTCTATTGATCTTTAAATTTTGACATTTCCGCTGGTTTCTTGAACTCTTATACACACCTGTTTTCTCCAACGTCCCCTTTAGTATGGCTGGTAATTATTTTGGTGATTGCCACCCCCTCGAGATGCCTTGCCGTAAGTGCTCTGTTGGCCTATTTTGAAAAGACAAAGAGTATACTTAGCTTTTAATGATATGGTTTCACTATATACTGTTACTTAATACGTAAAATTCTGCATGCCAAATGTTAAAACAATCATAGATTATTTCAAGTCAATATAAGTGAGTCCCATTACTACATTCTTTTTTTTTAAAAATACTTATTTATCTTTTAGGGGTGGGGGTGGTTGTGGGATAGGCGGGCCACTTCTATTGGTCTTCCATTTCTCTATTTTCATCGTCTTTGTTCTTTGGCTCCTGTGAGACTCCCATCGCGGTGGCCTCTGCTGTTGCAGAGCGCCGGCTCTGGACGCACGCGCGCCAGAGCTCCAGCTGGGTAATCGGACACATGGGTCCAGCCGCTCCGCGGCACATGGGATCTTCCCAGGCCAGGGATCGAACCGGCGCCCCTTGCACTGCAAGGTGGTGTCCTTACCCACTGGACCACCAGGGGAAGCCCCCATTACTACATTCTTAGAGTGTTTGTAATGACCAGAGTCACTAGATCAGTATTACCCCCATGACTATCACGTATCTCAAAAATGTAACACTCCTCTACACAGAAGGCACACAGTCAGTCTCGGCACTGAATGTGCTGACACCGCGTCTCGACACTGTGGGCCCCTGAAGGTGAAGCCGTGTGCTCTCACCACTGTAGTCCGCGTAGCCCTGCCCGTAGCCGTAGCTCCCGTAGTTGTAGCCTGTGTAATCGTAGCCGCCATAGCCGCTGTAGCTCTGATCACCACCGTAGGCACTGTTGTAATTTCCGTATCCTTGATCATAGTAGTTATTAAACCCTTGGTTCCAGTTCTGGCCCTGACCTGAAACCACACACGATGGTTAGGAAACAACTTCTGACCACCAACCCTAACATAAAATGATGCGTCCTGTCTCGCACTCTGCCAATCCTAAAAAGGCAGAATGGATGTCTACACTGCGATCTGATCAAGAAACTACTACGGCTATCCGAAAGGGGGCGGAAAGTCTGACTGCGCCAGTAGCAGGCTCTCTACATTTAATGGGGGGGAAATTGCAGGTAAAGTATTTAAAACAAGGGCCCCTGCCAAGGTGTATCATGTAATACCAATTACATTCCATGGCAGTATTTTCCCATCAGTAATGACACTGTCAAGAGTGGCTATTCTTTGAAGTAAAACCAATAAAATAACCCACCAACAAAACTGAGTAATTTGCATGTTCTAACAGTTCAGACTTGGCCTTATTTTCCTATGGGTTTATTCATATTCAGCAGCTTATAGCTTAAACGACTGTCATTCCCCGGGAATCAGGTCTCACCTCGGCCACGACCCCTGGTACCACCTCTTCCACCGGCTGGAGCACCTCTTCCTCCCTTTTGTTGCTGCTGTTGCTGCCTATACACCTCTTTGGGCTGTGCAACTTTGATTTCACACTATCAACAAAATTCGAAAAAGCAATAGAACTGTTAACAATGTTGCACTGTTAAGCCATTTTCCCTTCTCAAAACAGGTTCAGAAATTTCACTTAATAAAGCAAACCCCACCCCACTGTTCATTTAATACAATCAAAACAGCTTTACCTTCCCTGAACCAATCTGATGATATCTGCTTTCTAGTAATTTCTTTACTGGCTCCTCATCTGTATACGTAATAAAACAAAATCCTCTTCTTTCATTTGTTTTTGTATCCATGGGAAGTTCAATATTTTCAATCTGAAATCAAGATGCACACTCAAAATCACCCAGCAATAGTCAAAAGCGACCAAGATGTTTCAGAATGATATTAAGTCATCCAGTCTTCCACAAAGCATGTTACTCTAATGAACTGACTTCTATACAAACTACTGCTTCATTATCAACACGAACTAGAGTAACTTGTTTATCTGCAAAGCATTTACACAGGAGAGCAAAACCTCCTCATTAAATAGTATTTTGTACCCCACAGATGCCACTCCAATCCTGACCACAAAGCATCCACCTTTTTACTGAAATGAATCAGGTGCTAAATTCCATTAAAATAACGAAAACAGTCATTAAGGTTTAGTGACCTGAAGGTAGGAACTTGAGCAATAATTTAACGGCATCTTCTGCTAACACCGAGTTTACTCTAAGAACTGGGCCAGAAACTAAACGTTATATAAATACATCAAACAAACGTACACATACACAAAAGCACAGCGCACCTCTCCAAAGGCTCCAAAATATTCTTTGATTTGTTCTTCAGAAGTATCTGGACTCAATCCACCCACAAAAACCTTTTTGGGGGGTTCCTTCCCCTTTAAGGCTTTGGCTCTTTTAGGGTCTATCAACTTCCCATCCAGCTTGTGTTCCTTCAGTTCCAACACCTAGAAGACAGACATGTAATCTTGACAACATAAAACCAACCTTCTGAACGCTGTGCAAAACGCAGACCAAAAAAAGGCAGGATGCGAAACAGGTCCGTACCTTATCCACACTAGCAGCATCCTTGAAAAGCACAAATCCAAATCCTCGCGATCTTCCAGTGACCGGATCTGTTTTAATCGTGCAGTCCACAACTTCCCCAAACCGAGACAAATACTCAGTCAGATCTTTCTTGCTTGTATCCCAGCTCAAGCCTCCAATAAACATTTTACTAGAAACAAAAGTTGTTTTACAAGGTTAGCCGCCGCTGAAACGATTACATTCCGAAGCTACGTTTACTCGTTAACGTCCAGGAAAATTCGGTTCCGTGCAAAGGAAATTCCGCCCGTTTAGACAACACACGAACCAAGGAGCACAAAAATCCCCCCAAAGTGCATCGAGGTCACGCGTCCAAACACGGTGGACGCCTTGCTGTGCACAGCGCACCATGCCAAGTTTAAACGAGGCCAACGGAACACGTTAAAGACCGTCCCGGACTAGGAAAATCCAACTTCCTAAACGGGTACCGTACGACTCAGGCTCAGCGTTTTCCTCCACTATCGAGTCAACGTTTGCAACCAAAGAGCTCATCATCACGCGTCCCAGCAATCCGGGCGCCAGTGGCTGGCATGTCTCCAATCCAAGAACCCCCCGGATCCTCAACGGGACGCCCGCGCGGGGCCCAAACCCAGACACAATGCGGCGGCGGCGCCCCTCCCCCGCGGGCCTCGCGGCGCCTGCGCACTCGGGACCCAGACGCCGCCGCCCGCCAACCCCTCCGCCCTGCCCCCACCTCCCGCGGGGCGCCCCCTGCGTCCCCCGCTTTCCCCTTCCCGTCGATCTAGCGGGGGCCGGCACCGGGGCGGGCGGCGCGCGGCCCTCGAGGGGCGCGGGGCGCGGGCGGCGCGCTGGGGGAGGGGAGAAGCGTGCGGTACCCGTCATCCTGCTGGTTCTTGCTCGCGTTGATCTTGGACCCCTCGGCGAACTCCTCGATGTTGCTGTACTCGTTCATGTCTTCCATGGCGGCGGCGCGGTCGGCCGGGGGGTGCGGGCGCGCAGTCCGGGTGGCGGCAGCAGCGGCGGCGGAGCGTTGTAGGGAGCTGGATTTAAAATGGCGGCGGAAGAGATCCGGGCGCCGCCTGCGCCCTCCCTTTATAGCCGCCCCGCCCGCCAATCGGGCGGGCGGCTGGGCGGTGACGTGGCGCGGGGCCCGGCGCGCCCCCTGCCGGCCGGCGCCGGGAGCGAGCGACGGGAGGAGCGGGGCCGGCGGCCGCGGCCGCCAATGGGAGAGGCCGCGGGAGGCGAGAGTAGCGGGAGCGGAGGGGAACAATGGCGGCGGCACATGGGAGAGCCGGGGCGGGACCTCCATCGCGGCCCGCCCGGGCGCGGGGACAGCGCGGCGTCAGCAGAGCAGAACGACGGGGCGGAGAGTCCGGGGGTCCGAAATCCCGCGCCACGCCGCCGTCCCGCTTGCCTTGGGAGCGTTTGTCTCTGGCGTCCGGTCCAGCCCACTCCCGGCCAAGAGCCGTCCGCCCCGCCTTTTTCCGCCCTCGGTCCCCCAGCCGGCGGCGGCGGCTATCGATTGAGCCCCGTGGCCGCGCTGCTCCGGAAAAAGGCGGACGGCGCCGGCGGCTGGAGCGGCGAGCGCGCCCGCCCGGCCGGCCGCGCGCACGCGTGTTTTGTCCCCGAGCTGGCTGGAACCAGCCGCACAGGAAGCGGGTGCGCGGCGCCTCTTCCGCTCCCGCAGAGGGGGCGCGGCGGGCCTGGCTCGCCGATAGGCCGACGGAGCCAGGCCGACCGGGACCCCCACGGCTTCCCGGGCCGGCTGCGGACGGGGAGGAGGGGCGCGGGCCCGGTCGGAGTACTGCCAGAAAGGCCGAGGCCGAAGCAGAGGGCGGGTGGGGGCGAGGTGCCGTAGAGGGCAAGGGGCACTCACATCCCCGGCGCGCCCCTCGCGGGGCTCCCGTCTGCACGTGCCCCGGGCCGCTCCCGCTCGCTCAACCAGGCTGCGGAGAGCGCGCGCCCGTCTCCCGCGTTCGCCTCTTTGTTCCCGCCCACGCGAGGCCCATGTTGACGGATCGGGTTCGAGGCCCCCTAGTGGCCAATCGGCGCCGGCGCCGGCGCCTCGCCCCTCCCCCGCGGAGCCGCGTGAGGACCGCCCCCTTTCCCTGCCCACGTGGTCTGGGCCTCCTGCCCTGGGCGGCGGGCGAGTTCGGGGTCGCTGGGCTGCGGCTTTTTCTGACGTCCGAGACGCGGAGCAGTTCTCTCCGCCTCGTGTGTCTGGCCGCGCGCGGTTCTCTTCTCCCGGACTCTTTTTTTTTTTTTTTCCGGGCCATCGGAGGCCCAGCACGTTGCTGCGGGGCGCAGCCGGCGCCGCCCTCCGCCCTCCCTTCCAGTAGGCCGATTCTCGTGCTGGCAGTCGGTGGGGTGGGGAAATGGTCGTGCTTTCGGTGCCCGCCGAAGTCACTGTGATCCTGTTAGATATCGAAGGTACCACAACCCCGATTGCTTTCGTGAAGGTGAGGGGGCGGAGGGGAGCGGGGAACTTCCTTATGCTTTAAACCAAAAATGTGAAAGTATTGCAGACCTTGCACCAGAGACACGCGGCGTGGGAGAGACGGTGCAGGTGGATGGGACGGGATGGAGGTGGTGGTGAAGAAGGGCGGAGGAGAGCAGGTCAGCCGCGGCTAGGTGAAGCGATGTTGGGCGCCGCCCGCTGGGCAGGTGTGCGCCCCGGCGCCCGGCTGGTGAGCGACCGCCTCGTGCCAGTTTGGACCTGGCGAGTCGGCGGCCGCGATCCAGTGATCCCTGAGGCTTGCAGTTCCGCGAAATGGCGAGACTGAAGTGTCAAGATGACTTCAGGTGTCTTAGGCAGTAATAGTTATTCTTCGCTCTTTCCCGCTCCTGCTCTTAGTGACTGAACCGCACACTGAGTGTGACAGTAGAAAATAGGTTAGCCGACCGGGACCCCACGGCTTCCCGGGCCGGCTGCGGACGGGGAGGAGGGCGCGGGCCCGGTCGGAGTACTGCCAGAAAGGCCGAGGCCGAAGCAGAGGGCGGGTGGGGCGAGGTGCCGTAGAGGGCAAGGGCACTCACATCCCCGGCGCGCCTCGCGGGGCTCCCGTCTGCACGTGCCCCGGGCCGCTCCCGCTCGCTCAACCAGGCTGCGGAGCGCGCGCGCCCGTCTCCCGCGTTCGCCTCTTTGTTCCCGCCCACGCGAGGCCCATGTTGACGGATCGGGTTCGAGGCCCCCTAGTGGCCAATCGGCGCCGGCGCCGGCGCCTCGCCCCTCCCCCGCGGAGCCGCGTGAGGACCGCCCCCTTTCCCTGCCCACGTGGTCTGGGCCTCCTGCCCTGGGCGGCGGGCGAGTTCGGGGTCGCTGGGCTGCGGCTTTTTCTGACGTCCGAGACGCGGAGCAGTTCTCTCCGCCTCGTGTGTCTGGCCGCGCGCGGTTCTCTTCTCCCGGACTCTTTTTTTTTTTTTTTCCGGGCCATCGGAGGCCCAGCACGTTGCTGCGGGGCGCAGCCGGCGCCGCCCTCCGCCCTCCCTTCCAGTAGGCCGATTCTCGTGCTGGCAGTCGGTGGGGTGGGGAAATGGTCGTGCTTTCGGTGCCCGCCGAAGTCACTGTGATCCTGTTAGATATCGAAGGTACCACAACCCCGATTGCTTTCGTGAAGGTGAGGGGGCGGAGGGGAGCGGGGAACTTCCTTATGCTTTAAACCAAAAATGTGAAAGTATTGCAGACCTTGCACCAGAGACACGCGGCGTGGGAGAGACGGTGCAGGTGGATGGGACGGGATGGAGGTGGTGGTGAAGAAGGGCGGAGGAGAGCAGGTCAGCCGCGGCTAGGTGAAGCGATGTTGGGCGCCGCCCGCTGGGCAGGTGTGCGCCCCGGCGCCCGGCTGGTGAGCGACCGCCTCGTGCCAGTTTGGACCTGGCGAGTCGGCGGCCGCGATCCAGTGATCCCTGAGGCTTGCAGTTCCGCGAAATGGCGAGACTGAAGTGTCAAGATGACTTCAGGTGTCTTAGGCAGTAATAGTTATTCTTCGCTCTTTCCCGCTCCTGCTCTTAGTGACTGAACCGCACACTGAGTGTGACTAGACTAGGTTAGCAAACACGTCTAGATTTCGTTAATTTTCTTTTTTTCTTCTTCTTTTTTTTAAAGGATGCTTAAAATTCTTATCCAGAGTCTTCTAGGATACAAGTGCTAACTAACACTTGTCTACATCTAGTTTGCGTTAGAGCAGGTTGCTATTTTATGTTGTATTTGTCAGGATAAGTAAATATTGAAAAGGACCCCTCTGGCCTAGTCTGTTTATTTGACTTTTTGAGGCTGAAGATAAAAGTACTCACAGAAGTGCTTGCGCAGTCATAACTGAGATACCGTTTACAAAGTAGGAAAAACCCATCTTCCAGCAAACTGAACAGTCTTTTAACTTTTTTAAATTTCTTTTTAAAAAAGTGCCTTGTGAGGAATGTTTTTCTTGATCTAGAAATTGGTGAACACTTAGGTCTCTACTGTAACAACCACTTACAGATTCATTAAAAGAATCACAATACTCTGACATCCTAGCAAAGTTTATTAAGAAATCTAGTTTGGCATTTTTTTCCCAAATTTTTAAATACACCTCAGGCTTCCCTTGTAGCTCAGTCAGTAAAGAATCTGCCTGCGGAGCAGGAGACCTGGATTCAGTTCCTGGGTGTGAAAGATCCCCTGAAGAAGGAAATGGCAACACACTCCAGAATTCTTGCGTAAAGAATCACATGGGCAGAGGAGCCTGGCTGGCTATAGTCCTTGTGGTCACAAGAATCAGACACAACTTCACGACTAGGTAGTGACTAAGCCACCACCACCACAAGGCCGCTATTGCAATATTCAGGATTGGCCAAATGTTGATAATTGAGTTTCTTTCTCTTGTTGATTGTGACAGAATAACTGCTTTCTTGTAGTTTTCTTAAGGAAAAAAGAATTCTGCATCTTCGTGGATCTTGCTTATCATTGTTATCAGAAGTATGTATGTCATATGTACCATTCTTGGAAAATCAGTTTAGGGAGTAAGATGTATGTCAGTATGTTACCTATCTCTGTCCGCGTGACTGATTCAGGTGGTCTTAAGGCAGTAATAGTTATTCTTCGCTCTTTCCCGCTCCTGCTCTTAGTGACTGAACCGCACACTGAGTGTGACTAGACTAGGTTAGCAAACACGTCTAGATTTCGTTAATTTTCTTTTTTTCTTCTTCTTTTTTTTAAAGGATGCTTAAAATTCTTATCCAGAGTCTTCTAGGATACAAGTGCTAACTAACACTTGTCTACATCTAGTTTGCGTTAGAGCAGGTTGCTATTTTATGTTGTATTTGTCAGGATAAGTAAATATTGAAAAGGACCCCTCTGGCCTAGTCTGTTTATTTGACTTTTTGAGGCTGAAGATAAAAGTACTCACAGAAGTGCTTGCGCGCAGTCATAACTGAGATACCGTTTACAAAGTAGGAAAAACCCATCTTCCAGCAAACTGAACAGTCTTTTAACTTTTTTAAATTTCTTTTTAAAAAAGTGCCTTGTGAGGAATGTTTTTCTTGATCTAGAAATTGGTGAACACTTAGGTCTCTACTGTAACAACCACTTACAGATTCATTAAAAGAATCACAATACTCTGACATCCTAGCAAAGTTTATTAAGAAATCTAGTTTGGCATTTTTTCCAAGTTTTTAAATACACCTCAGGCTTCCCTTGTAGCTCAGTCAGTAAAGAATCTGCCTGCGGAGCAGGAGACCTGAATTCAGTTCCTGGGTGTGAAAGATCCCCTGAAGAAGGAAATGGCAACACACTCCAGAATTCTTGCGTAAAGAATCACATGGGCAGAGGAGCCTGGCTGGCTATAGTCCTTGTGGTCACAAGAATCAGACACAACTTCACGACTAGGTAGTGACTAAGCCACCACCACCACAAGGCCGCTATTGCAATATTCAGGATTGGCCAAATGTAGATAATTGAGTTTCTTTCTCTTGTTGATTGTGACAGAATAACTGCTTTCTTGTAGTTTTCTTAAGGAAAAAAGAATTCTGCATCTTCGTGGATCTTGCTTATCATTGTTATCAGAAGTATGTATGTCATATGTACCATTCTTGGAAAATCAGTTTAGGGAGTAAGATACAGTATGCAAATCAGTTTTGTAACAACAACAAAAAAAATCCACCGTTCACCCTTTTTTTTAATCTACTGTTTGCAAGATGACCTTAACCACTTCTTGGAATCTTTGTTTATGAAAGACTTATTCTGAGATCTTTCTGAGAATAAAAATGCCTTAATGGTCAAAGTAGGTTTTTTTGTTTTTGTTTTTTTTTTAGATTTGATAACCTGACTGCAAAAAAAACGATTCAGGGATCTTGTTTAAAGGGTTGTTTCTTGTGCTTTGCCCTATAATCTATTATTGTTTTTATTAATATTAATTATATAATTGTCAGTTTGCTATTCATTAATTATCAAAACCAGTGTTTCTGAAAGTGTGTTCAAAGAACATTAGGTCTGTGTGGATGTGTATTGTAACTATGCAGAAGAATTTTCCTAAAATGCATTTTGGGGAAATATTCTACCTGGTATGAACATGTTCAATATAACCAATATATTTAACCAGATTTCTTTGTTGCACACCTTCTCAGAGCCTTTATATCATACACATACTTGCACACACATATGCTTTGTGAACCTTCAGAGACTGGCATTTCACCAATTTATTTGAACCAAGAAATCTTTCAGCAGAGTACTGCTCTCTTTTGAAGATCTTTTAAAGAGATACTTAATTATATCCTTCTTGAACGTCTGTGACTTTGGGCTTTATTAGTCACAGTTGTGTGTGGACTTGAACCTCTATTTCCTATGGAATGATGAAAGGAAACGTTGAGGTGCAGCTTGTAAACTTGACTGCAAGTGCGTGCATTGTTTGCATTTTAAAGAATCACATGGGCAGAGGAGCCTGGCTGGCTATAGTCCTTGTGGTCACAAGAATCAGACACAACTTCACGACTAGGTAGTGACTAAGCCACCACCACCACAAGGCCGCTATTGCAATATTCAGGATTGGCCAAATGTAGATAATTGAGTTTCTTTCTCTTGTTGATTGTGACAGAATAACTGCTTTCTTGTAGTTTTCTTAAGGAAAAAAGAATTCTGCATCTTCGTGGATCTTGCTTATCATTGTTATCAGAAGTATGTATGTCATATGTACCATTCTTGGAAAATCAGTTTAGGGAGTAAGATACAGTATGCAAATCAGTTTTGTAACAACAAAAAAAATCCACCGTTCACCCTTTTTTTTAATCTACTGTTTGCAAGATGACCTTAACCACTTCTTGGAATCTTTGTTTATGAAAGACTTATTCTGAGATCTTTCTGAGAATAAAAATGCCTTAATGGTCAAAGTAGGTTTTTTTGTTTTTGTTTTTTTTTTAGATTTGATAACCTGACTGCAAAAAAAACGATTCAGGGATCTTGTTTAAAGGGTTGTTTCTTGTGCTTTGCCCTATAATCTATTATTGTTTTTATTAATATTAATTATATAATTGTCAGTTTGCTATTCATTAATTATCAAAACCAGTGTTTCTGAAAGTGTGTTCAAAGAACATTAGGTCTGTGTGGATGTGTATTGTAACTATGCAGAAGAATTTTCCTAAAATGCATTTTGGGGAAATATTCTACCTGGTATGAACATGTTCAATATAACCAATATATTTAACCAGATTTCTTTGTTGCACACCTTCTCAGAGCCTTTATATCATACACATACTTGCACACACATATGCTTTGTGAACCTTCAGAGACTGGCATTTCACCAATTTATTTGAACCAAGAAATCTTTCAGCAGAGTACTGCTCTCTTTTGAAGATCTTTTAAAGAGATACTTAATTATATCCTTCTTGAACGTCTGTGACTTTGGGCTTTATTAGTCACAGTTGTGTGTGAACTTGAACCTCTATTTCCTATGGAATGATGAAAGGAAACGTTGAGGTGCAGCTTGTAAACTTGACTGCAAGTGCGTGCATTGTTTGCATTTTACTGATAGGAAGCTAAGGCTGTGAAAAATGCAACAGTATGCCTGGGAGTTGAAACCCAATTGTCTTGACTCAACAGCACTGACTCTTTCTGTTATTGTGCTCCATCTCCAAAATGGGAACCACCGTGCTTGTTCCATCTTCTTTGCCTGGCCTTGGGGGTGTTAAATGACACAGTGGACATGAGAGACTTTAATCAGGAAGAAGGACTATCGAAGGATATGGCAGCAAATTTCAGCTTACACCACCTCTTGGGGATAGGTTTAGGAGTGCACCCTTGGAACAGAATAGCTATATTTGCGGGTTTGGTTCTGCGGTCAGGATACGCTGTGAAAATTGAATGTTGCCTTTGTGATTGTCATACTGAGTGAAGTGAATCAGACAGGGAAGGAGCAATATCTTGTATGACATGCAGAATCTAAGAAATGATACAAATGAACTTATAAAATAGGAGACAGAGAACAAATTTAGTTGCGGGCAGGGGAGAAGGGGAGATGGGAGAAAGGGATAGTGGAGGAGTTTGGGATCCACATGTACCCACTGCTGTATTTAAAGTAGATAACCAGCAAAGACCTACTCCTGTTCTCTGGACAGCCTGTGGTCTGTCAGGGCATACCTTTAACCCATAGGCTCCAGGCAATTATAAACAGTGGTTTTACTTACCTACTAATATATCTTACTTTCTCTGAGTCAGAATGGTCACATTTCTAGAGCAGGAAGCGTTGCTAACTTGGGTCATCTAGTCATTGTCGCCATGAGCCAATTAATGTCTCATACGAATCAGTGGATGACTGGAGCTCTGTCTGTGAGGATCACCGCAGCTTGTTGGAGACAGAGCAGCAGTAGAACCCAGCTTTTCCTCAGTGGTTCCCAGTGCATTGGAGTCCTCAAAGCCGTCTGTCCTGCCCCTCATTGCAGAACACGTGCCTCTGAAGATTCTTTTTAATTCCTGACTTTGATCCTCTACGGTGGTGATCGCTCAAGCATTGGTTCTGATGAAGGTTTTTGTGAAAACAGTTGCAACCCATTTGAATGATGGAAACGTTGAGGTGCAGCTTGTAAACTTGACTGCAAGTGCGTGCATTGTTTGCATTTTACTGATAGGAAGCTAAGGCTGTGAAAAATGCAACAGTATGCCTGGGAGTTGAAACCCAATTGTCTTGACTCAACAGCACTGACTCTTTCTGTTATTGTGCTCCATCTCCAAAATGGGAACCACCGTGCTTGTTCCATCTTCTTTGCCTGGCCTTGGGGGTGTTAAATGACACAGTGGACATGAGAGACTTTAATCAGGAAGAAGGACTATCGAAGGATATGGCAGCAAATTTCAGCTTACACCACCTCTTGGGGATAGGTTTAGGAGTGCACCCTTGGAACAGAATAGCTATATTTGCGGGTTTGGTTCTGCGGTCAGGATACGCTGTGAAAATTGAATGTTGCCTTTGTGATTGTCATACTGAGTGAAGTGAATCAGACAGGGAAGGAGCAATATCTTGTATGACATGCAGAATCTAAGAAATGATACAAATGAACTTATAAAATAGGAGACAGAGAACAAATTTAGTTGCGGGCAGGGGAGAAGGGGAGATGGGAGAAAGGGATAGTGGAGGAGTTTGGGATCCACATGTACCCACTGCTGTATTTAAAGTAGATAACCAGCAAAGACCTACTCCTGTTCTCTGGACAGCCTGTGGTCTGTCAGGGCATACCTTTAACCCATAGGCTCCAGGCAATTATAAACAGTGGTTTTACTTACCTACTAATATATCTTACTTTCTCTGAGTCAGAATGGTCACATTTCTAGAGCAGGAAGCGTTGCTAACTTGGGTCATCTAGTCATTGTCGCCATGAGCCAATTAATGTCTCATACGAATCAGTGGATGACTGGAGCTCTGTCTGTGAGGATCACCGCAGCTTGTTGGAGACAGAGCAGCAGTAGAACCCAGCTTTTCCTCAGTGGTTCCCAGTGCATTGGAGTCCTCAAAGCCGTCTGTCCTGCCCCTCATTGCAGAACACGTGCCTCTGAAGATTCTTTTTAATTCCTGACTTTGATCCTCTACGGTGGTGATCGCTCAACATGTTTTAGTGGTGTAAACCATCAGCAGGCTTCTCCAAGGGCTCAATGGGTAAAGAATCCACCTGTAATGCAGGAGACACAGGTTTGATTCCTGGGTTGGGAAGATCCCCTGGAGGAGGGCATGGCAACCCACTCTAGTATTCTTGCTTGGAGAATCCCATGGGCACCGGGGCCACTGGATTTGCTCTGCCGTGGCCCACGCTCTGTCTGTGCAGTGTGCTTTCTCTGAATCTGAATAAATCCCTTTCTTACCTAAAAAAAAAAAAAAAAAGAATCCCATGGGCAGAGGAACCTGGTGAGCTGCAGTCTAAAGAGTTGCAAAGAGTCAGACATGACTGAGTGACCACACACACACACACACACACACCCCCATCAGCAGAATTGGGGCCGGCATAACCAGTAGAATTTATTGTGTACTATTATTAAGTTATAAAGTACATTGGAATTTAAAGATAAGGTCTAAGTATATGTGAATGGGGTCGTTTTATCTTATTGCCTTGATTACCTTAGTACCTTGATTTGTCTTGCATGAATCCCATGGAGCCACCATGCGATCTTTGTGGTGACGTAATACTCATTTTCTGACTTTGTGCGTTGTATTCTCTCACTAATTTTAGTCTATAAGCTGCGAAATAACTATTACCAGTCCTTGGGTTATCCTGTCAAGAACCTTCAACTCTTGTTTTTGAGTGGGGCAAATGATCTCTTATTTCTGAAAACGCTCTGTAATTTGGCACTTTCCCTGTCATTACATGTTAGTACTTGTCACCGCAGTTGGGGTGGTCATGTTCTGTGCAGTCACCGCAAACACTGTCTTAGCAAATACAGAATCATTGTAGAGAAAATGCACCGGGAGGTTCCTGTGAGCCTCTGGTCACAACGGATCAGTGCATAACCTTGTCTTGTGTGTTTCTGTGTGCCTTAATATACATCACTTATTTCCTAACGTTGAATTTAGTGCCGATGGCGCTATGATTTACGCTTTAGTGGCGCTTATTTCTACACAAGTGTTTCTTCGTCAGGCAGCTTTTTTGCCTGTAGGAACCCCAGACAGCCCTTCAACATTTTCCTTGGTGGCCATTTTAAACTACACAGTCACCAGCAAAAAGCACAAAATGTGAAAATGTGGTGGTAAGTAGACTTGGAAAAAGTTTTTGTTTAAAATATGAGAGGTGAAGTAGGGCAAAGCATCACCTCATCCCGGGGATGTGTGCAGCTGTTTTTTCACAATTTTTGCTATTTTGCTTATGTGTGTACCTGTCTTCAAGAAAATCTGGGAAAGTTCAGTGAATAATGATTTGGAAGGTATGAATACATTTTAATGAGTAGACCCTGTGTGCCCTGCATTGGGAGGGCGTAGTCTTAATCACTAGACCACCAGGGAAGTCCCATATTTTTTTAAATGAAACTATGGGCTTCCTTGGTGGCTCAGATGGTAAAGAATCCATCTGCAATGTGGGAGACCTGGGTTCGATCCCTGGGTTGGGAAAATCCCCTGAAGAAGGGAACAGCTGCTTACTCCAGTATTTTTGCCTGAAGAAATAAATGGCTCGCCCATGGCGAAGGAAAGAGTTGGACACTAGGGAGCGACTTTTCACTTACAGTTGACCTACAACACTCTTAATTTCAGGTGTACCACACAGTGATTCAGTAATTATGTACCTTACAAAATGATCACCATGATATTTCTGGTTGCCGTCTGTCACCGTACAAAGATATTACAATATAGTTGGCTATATTCCTCATGCTATACATTTCATTTTCATTTATTTTGTAACTGGAAGTTGGTACCTTTTACTCTCCCTCGTCTGTTTCACTAATTTCCCCAACCTCCTCCCTCTGGCAACTGCCTATTCTCTGTATTTATGAGTTTGTTCTGTTATGTTTATTCATTTGTTTTGTTTTTTAGGTATGTGAAATCAGACCGTATTTGTCTTTCTTTGCCTGACTTACTTCACTTAGCACAATATCCTGTAGGTCCATCCCTGTTATCACAAATGGCAAGGTTTCATCCTTTTTTTTTTTTTTTTTGGCTGAATAGTATGGGATGGAACTTGATGCTGAGTTTTGACCAAGTTCCCCGGTGATGCTGGTGCTCGGAGTAAGGCTTTGTAGAAACCCCAGACAGCCCTTTTCCAACCAAATTTTCCTTGGTGGCCATTTTAAACTACACAGTCACCAGCAAAAAGCACAAAATGTGAAAATGTGGTGGTAAGTAGACTTGGAAAAAGTTTTTGTTTAAAATATGAGAGGTGAAGTAGGGCAAAGCATCACCTCATCCCGGGGATGTGTGCAGCTGTTTTTTCACAATTTTTGCTATTTTGCTTATGTGTGTACCTGTCTTCAAGAAAATCTGGGAAAGTTCAGTGAATAATGATTTGGAAGGTATGAATACATTTTAATGAGTAGACCCTGTGTGCCCTGCATTGGGAGGGCGTAGTCTTAATCACTAGACCACCAGGGAAGTCCCATATTTTTTTAAATGAAACTATGGGCTTCCTTGGTGGCTCAGATGGTAAAGAATCCATCTGCAATGTGGGAGACCTGGGTTCGATCCCTGGGTTGGGAAAATCCCCTGAAGAAGGGAACAGCTGCTTACTCCAGTATTTTTGCCTGAAGAAATAAATGGCTCGCCCATGGCGAAGGAAAGAGTTGGACACTAGGGAGCGACTTTTCACTTACAGTTGACCTACAACACTCTTAATTTCAGGTGTACCACACAGTGATTCAGTAATTATGTACCTTACAAAATGATCACCATGATATTTCTGGTTGCCGTCTGTCACCGTACAAAGATATTACAATATAGTTGGCTATATTCCTCATGCTATACATTTCATTTTCATTTATTTTGTAACTGGAAGTTGGTACCTTTTACTCTCCCTCGTCTGTTTCACTAATTTCCCCAACCTCCTCCCTCTGGCAACTACCTATTCTCTGTATTTATGAGTTTGTTCTGTTATGTTTATTCATTTGTTTTGTTTTTTAGGTATGTGAAATCAGACCGTATTTGTCTTTCTTTGCCTGACTTACTTCACTTAGCACAATATCCTGTAGGTCCATCCCTGTTATCACAAATGGCAAGGTTTCATCCTTTTTTTTTTTTTTTTTGGCTGAATAGTATGGGATGGAACTTGATGCTGAGTTTTGACCAAGTTCCCCGGTGATGCTGATGCTCGGAGTAGTTAGGCTTTGTAGAAAAGCCAAGGTTTAATGGCTCATTGGAGGTGATGGAGCAGACCATGAGAGTGTGGGTGAATCAGAGGAGGTCTTTCATTATTAATAGAACCAAAACCTCTCAGAAGTCAAGTAAATTGAGAAAAGAGAGCAAGATAAGAACTAAACTGGTAGACAACAAAGCATTAAGCAAGTGGCCATTTCCCCAGCTTTTGCAAATTGTCTTCTAGAAACCGAACTGTAAAAACAGCTTTTTTTATGTTTGTTTTTGTTTTGGCTCCACCCTGAAGCTTGAGGAAACCTCCTCACCAGGGATTGAATTGGCAGTCCCTGCGGTGAAGCTCAAAGTCTTTTATTATTATTTATGTATTTGGCTGTGCAGGATCTTTTAGTTGAGGCATGCAAGATCTAGTGCCCTGACCAGGGATCAAACCTGGGCCCCCAGCATTGGGAGTATGGAGTTTTTTTTTTTTAAAGGATGCTGAGTCAGGGTGGACCCTTCAGTTCTTTTTTTTTTTTTTCAAACATTTATTTATTTATCTTTTTGTGGGGTGGGGTGGGGAGGGAGGGGGATGGGCGGGTCACTTCTATTGGTCTTTCATTTATTTATTTTCATCCATCTTTGTTCTTTGGCTCCTGTGGGCCTCCCATCGTGGTGGCTTCTGTTGTCGCAGAGCACTGTCTCTGGGCACATGCACTCCAGAGCTCCGGCTCGGTGATTGGACACATCAGTCCAGCTGCTCCACGGCATGTGGGATCTTCCCGGGCCAGGGATCGAACCGGCGCCCCTTGTACTGCAAGGCGGTGTCCTTACCCACTGGACCACCAGGGAAGCCTGGGAGTGTGGAGTATTGGCCACTGGACCACCAGGGAAGTCCAAAGCAATTTTCTTTTTTTCTTAATATTTATTTACTTATTTGGCTGCATCGGGTCTTAACTGCGGTGTGGGCTTTGTTGCTCTGCGGCATGTGGAATCTTAGTTCCCCAACCAGTGGTAGAACCTGCACTCCCTGTGTTGGAGACACTGAGACCCAACCACTGGACTGCCAGGGAAGTCCCAGGATTATTATTATTTTAAAAAGTTGCCAGTTTTCTTTTTTTTTAAGATTGTCTTTCTGTTTAAGTTTGGTGGTGGTGCGCAAGTTGGTAAAGACAGTGTGTAGAAGCTGGAGTTTCACCTTTTTGTTGTTCAGTCACTCAGTCATGTCTGATGCTTTGTGACCCCATGGACTGCAGCACACCAGCTGTCCCTGTCCCTCACTGTCTCTAAGTTCATATCCATTGAGCCAGTGATGTCATCCAACTATCTCATTCTCTGTTGCCCCACGCTCCCCCTGCTTCATTCTTTCCCAGCACCATAGTCTATTTTAATGAATCGGCTCAGGTGGCCAAAGGATTGGAGCTTCAGCGTCAGCATCAGTCCTTCCAGTGAACATTCAGGGTTGATTTCCTTTAGGATTGGTTTGATCTTGCTGTCCCAAGGGACTCTCGGGAGTTTTCTTCAGCCCACAGTTCAAAAGCATCAATTCTTTGGAGCTCAGCCTTTAAGATCCAACTGTCATGACTGTACATGTCTACTGGAGAAGCCATGCCTTTGACTATACTGACCTTTGTCAGCAAAGTGATGTCTCTTCTGTTTAATGTGCTCTCTAAGTTTATCATAGCTTTTCTTATAAGTAGCAAATATCTTTTTTTTTTCGTCTTTTTTTTTTGTTTTTTGTTTTTTTTTTAGCAAATATCTTTTAATTTTCATGGCTCCAGTCACTGTTTACAGTGATTTTGGAGCCCAAGAAAATAAAATCTGACAGTATTTCCATTTTTCTTTTTCCTTGTCTATTTGCTATTGATGGGACCAGGTGCCATGACCGTAGTTCTCTAAGAAGACTTTAAAAAGTTATCTTCTTTATTTTCTTTAGAAAGATTGAACTGCTTAGGTCATTGTTGCTGAACGCAGAGGCGAGTGTGGGATACCTGGGTTCAATCCTTGGGTTGGGAAGATCCCCTGGAAAAGAATAAGGCTACCCATTGCAGTATTCTTGCCTGGAGAATTCCATGGCTTTTTTTATGGGTTGCAAAGAGTCAGAGATGACTGAAGGAGTTTCACTTTCCCTTTCTGCTCCTGTGGCCCGGGCCAAAAACACGTCGAGAACAAGATGCAGAAATGGCAGCTCTCAGAGAACTTGCACTGGATTGGCAGAACTGCCTTGGTTGATTAACATTCCCCCAAACCTTCCCCTGCTCAGGATTCCTCCAGGGGGATATAGTCATGGGGATATACAAGGTGATTTTTTTTTTTTTAAGGTTTCCAGCTTTGTTGAGGAATAATTGACAAAACTGTTCATATTTAAATTGTACAACCTGATGATTTAACATGTATGCATTATGAAATGATTACAGTCAAGTTAATTAACATATACATCAAGAGGAATTTTGTTGATTCAACTTGAACTAAGGGGAAGAGCCTTTGGAGGATCACGGTATTGGGCCTGAGTATATCCTGAGGTGGATTATAAAGCACCTTCAGCCTTAATTTCTGGTCTCTTACTCTTCTAGAACCTTCCAGGTCATGACATGTGCATAATGTTCCCAGCTAATCAGTCTTCCCTTCCTTTTCCTCGTATTTATTTGAATACCTGTCACATACCAGGTGCTGCAAGACAAGCAAAATCCTTGCTTGCCTTGAAAAAGACAGCTGCCGCCCTTAAGGAGCCTAGGAAGGAAGATGGGGACCTAAACAGGTTGTCTGCACCATCAAAATCCTTTGTGCTTTCCTGCTGGCTCAAAGACAGTTTCAACGCCTCGACTTGAATGTTAGCTTTGCCAACTTCCTGTTCCTCTGTTGCTTTACATGTTTTTTTAAGAGCTGAACATGCCCTTATTGCACGTTTGACCTCCAGCTTGGAATGCCATTTTTCTTTTTCCTTGTCTATTTGCTATTGATGGGACCAGGTGCCATGACCGTAGTTCTCTAAGAAGACTTTAAAAAGTTATCTTCTTTATTTTCTTTAGAAAGATTGAACTGCTTAGGTCATTGTTGCTGAACGCAGAGGCGAGTGTGGGATACCTGGGTTCAATCCTTGGGTTGGGAAGATCCCCTGGAAAAGAATAAGGCTACCCATTGCAGTATTCTTGCCTGGAGAATTCCATGGCTTTTTTTATGGGTTGCAAAGAGTCAGAGATGACTGAAGGAGTTTCACTTTCCCTTTCTGCTCCTGTGGCCCGGGCCAAAAACACGTCGAGAACAAGATGCAGAAATGGCAGCTCTCAGAGAACTTGCACTGGATTGGCAGAACTGCCTTGGTTGATTAACATTCCCCCAAACCTTCCCCTGCTCAGGATTCCTCCAGGGGGATATAGTCATGGGGATATACAAGGTGATTTTTTTTTTTTTAAGGTTTCCAGCTTTGTTGAGGAATAATTGACAAAACTGTTCATATTTAAATTGTACAACCTGATGATTTAACATGTATGCATTATGAAATGATTACAGTCAAGTTAATTAACATATACATCAAGAGGAATTTTGTTGATTCAACTTGAACTAAGGGGAAGAGCCTTTGGAGGATCACGGTATTGGGCCTGAGTATATCCTGAGGTGGATTATAAAGCACCTTCAGCCTTAATTTCTGGTCTCTTACTCTTCTAGAACCTTCCAGGTCATGACATGTGCATAATGTTCCCAGCTAATCAGTCTTCCCTTCCTTTTCCTCGTATTTATTTGAATACCTGTCACATACCAGGTGCTGCAAGACAAGCAAAATCCTTGCTTGCCTTGAAAAAGACAGCTGCCGCCCTTAAGGAGCCTAGGAAGGAAGATGGGGACCTAAACAGGTTGTCTGCACCATCAAAATCCTTTGTGCTTTCCTGCTGGCTCAAAGACAGTTTCAACGCCTCGACTTGAATGTTAGCTTTGCCAACTTCCTGTTCCTCTGTTGCTTTACATGTTTTTTTTTTAAGAGCTGAACATGCCCTTTGAGTCGTGCTACCGTTTCACGCCACCTCCAGCTTGGAATGCCATAATTTCTCTTCTCCAAGTGCAGATTGGTTCCATATATTCATTAACTTAAAACAATTTATCTGGGGCTTCCCTAGTGGTCCAGTGGGTAAAGAGTGCACCTTACAGTACAAGGGGCACCAGTTCGATTCCTGGCCCGGGAAGATCCCACATGCCACAGAGTGGCTGGACTGGTGTGTCCAGTTAGGAGCCTGTGCTCTGGAGCACATGTGCCCAGAGCGCGTGCTCTGCACCAAGAGAGGCCGCTGCAATGGGAGGCCCACAAAGGCCAAAGAATAAAGACGGATGGAAATAAATACAAAACCAATAAAAGAGAGGCCAAATTTAAAAAATAACAACAATGACAACAACATAAAAACATATTTATCATGCTAGATAGTGGGAATATATAGGTAAGGCCTACTTCTGCTTTCAAAGGACTTTGGTTTAAGCAGGAATTTCCAAGTCCTGTCTCTCTTAGCTTTGCAGTGGTATGTATTTGCTGCCGTGGCAGATGCTGCCTTGTAGTGTGTGTACTGTCTTCCAGCCGTACTGAGAGCTGCTTCAGGGTGGAGAGCAGGGCCTGGCCCAGAGCTTACACATGTGGCCTTCAGCAAATGCTTGCTGATGGTGATACGGTGCATTCCACACTGGGCTGGGAGGGGCTGGCCTTGTTTCTCCCACTTCTGCTATATTCTTGCTATTTCAGATTTCCTTAAGGTGATACTTCATCTTATTCCCTGTAATGGGGGTCTCTTATTTTCTTCTAGAACCTTCCAGGTCATGACATGTGCATAATGTTCCCAGCTAATCAGTCTTCCCTTCCTTTTCCTCGTATTTATTTGAATACCTGTCACATACCAGGTGCTGCAAGACAAGCAAAATCCTTGCTTGCCTTGAAAAAGACAGCTGCCGCCCTTAAGGAGCCTAGGAAGGAAGATGGGGACCTAAACAGGTTGTCTGCACCATCAAAATCCTTTGTGCTTTCCTGCTGGCTCAAAGACAGTTTCAACGCCTCGACTTGAATGTTAGCTTTGCCAACTTCCTGTTCCTCTGTTGCTTTACATGTTTTTTTTTTAAGAGCTGAACATGCCCTTTGAGTCGTGCTACCGTTTCACGCCACCTCCAGCTTGGAATGCCATAATTTCTCTTCTCCAAGTGCAGATTGGTTCCATATATTCATTAACTTAAAACAATTTATCTGGGGCTTCCCTAGTGGTCCAGTGGGTAAAGAGTGCACCTTACAGTACAAGGGGCACCAGTTCGATTCCTGGCCCGGGAAGATCCCACATGCCACAGAGTGGCTGGACTGGTGTGTCCAGTTAGGAGCCTGTGCTCTGGAGCACATGTGCCCAGAGCGCGTGCTCTGCACCAAGAGAGCCGCTGCAATGGGAGGCCCACAAAGGCCAAAGAATAAAGACGGATGGAAATAAATACAAAACCAATAAAAGAGAGGCCAAATTTAAAAAATAACAACAATGACAACAACATAAAAACATATTTATCATGCTAGATAGTGGGAATATATAGGTAAGGCCTACTTCTGCTTTCAAAGGACTTTGGTTTAAGCAGGAATTTCCAAGTCCTGTCTCTCTTAGCTTTGCAGTGGTATGTATTTGCTGCCGTGGCAGATGCTGCCTTGTAGTGTGTGTACTGTCTTCCAGCCGTACTGAGAGCTGCTTCAGGGTGGAGAGCAGGGCCTGGCCCAGAGCTTACACATGTGGCCTTCAGCAAATGCTTGCTGATGGTGATACGGTGCATTCCACACTGGGCTGGGAGGGGCTGGCCTTGTTTCTCCCACTTCTGCTATATTCTTGCTATTTCAGATTTCCTTAAGGTGATACTTCATCTTATTTGCACAGCATGTAATGTAACTCATGTAGTTCTAGAGTGACATTAGAACATTCTTTGACCCCACATTTCTAAAGCTGGTGAGTTTTAGAAAAATCAGTTAACAATGGAAGTTAAAAACCATAAAATAAGTTTTATTAACAATTAAGTATTTATAGAGCTAAATACAGTATTCTTTAGAAATTTCTATCTGTTAACATGAGGATAGAGGAGGGTGTTTTTCCCCCGAGGCTTTTTCCATGAAAATTAATTCATCCTTGTTATGAACTGCACACATTACAGAAGAGTTCAGTGTAGAGAATGAATGCCCCTTTTGCTCTTACCACTTAGCAGTAATCATTAAGTGACTATTCATTCTGATTTTTTTTTAAAATTTTTTTGAAGTAGGGGCGGGCCACTTCTATTGGTCTTTCATTTCTCTATTTTCATCGTCTTTGTTCTTTGGCTCCTGTGGGACTCCCATTGCGGTGGCCTCTGCTGTTGCAGAGCGCCGGCTCTGGACGCATGTGTGCCAGAGCTCCAGCTGGGTAATTGGACACATCAGTCCAGCTGCTCCGCGGCACGTGGGATCTTCCCAGGCCAGGGATCGAACCGGCGCCCCTTGCACTGCAAGGCGGTGTCCTTACCCACTGGACCACCAGGGAAGCCCTCTGATTTTTTTTTTTTTTTTTCTATGCATACAGTCAAGTCACTTAGATCCTTGAAATACATGTGGTCAGTTCGACTTCCCAAAAAGTACTAGTTTTTATATATAACCCTTGTTTTGAAAATGCGTGGATAGGTAGGCCTTTCTCTTGCTCAGATAAACTTTTTTTTTTTTTGGCCACTTCTGTTGGTCTTTCATTTATTTATTTTCATCCATCTTTGTTCTTTGGCCTGTGTGCACCTCCCACTGCAGTGGCCTCTGTCGCTGCAGAGCACCGGCTCTGGGTGCATGCGCTCCAGAGCTCTGGCTCAGTAGTTGGACACATCAGTCCAGTCGCTCTGCGACACGTAGAATCTTCCCAGGCCAGGGATTGAACCAGCACCCCTTGCACTTCAAGGCAGTGTCCCTACCCACTGAGCCACCAGGGAAGCCCTCTGATTTTTTTTTTTTTTTTTCTATGCATACAGTCAAGTCACTTAGATCCTTGAAATACATGTGGTCAGTTCGACTTCCCAAAAAGTACTAGTTTTTATATATAACCCTTGTTTTGAAAATGCGTGGATAGGTAGGCCTTTCTCTTGCTCAGATAAACTTTTTTTTTTTTTGGCCACTTCTGTTGGTCTTTCATTTATTTATTTTCATCCATCTTTGTTCTTTGGCCTGTGTGCACCTCCCACTGCAGTGGCCTCTGTCGCTGCAGAGCACCGGCTCTGGGTGCATGCGCTCCAGAGCTCTGGCTCAGTAGTTGGACACATCAGTCCAGTCGCTCTGCGACACGTAGAATCTTCCCAGGCCAGGGATTGAACCAGCACCCCTTGCACTTCAAGGCAGTGTCCCTACCCACTGCACCACCAAGGAAGCCCCTCAGATAAACTTTTTAAGGATATCCTGTATTTAGCTCTGAAAAGTCCTACCTTCCCTGGTGGTTCTTAAATTTTTCATCCTTAATAGCTCACCCCAAGTCACTGTGGGCTTCCCTGGTGGCTCAGTGGTAAAGAATCTGCTTTGAGTGCAGGAGATCCAGGTTTGATCCCTGGAATGGAAAACGGTAACCCACTCCAGTATTCTTGCCTGGAAAATCTCATGGACAGAGGAGCCTGGTGGGCGACAGCCCATGGGGTCAGGAAGAGTTGGACACAACTGAAGCAACTAACACTCATGCACAGGTCACCCCTCCATTAAAAAAGTAAAAAGCTATTCTTTTTACAGTAAGGCTTTTTTTTTTTTTAACTTTTATTTTACTTTTAACTTTTACAGAGTGTTGTTGTTTACAAATATGTATGTTCCCGGATTAGTCCTATGTATATCCTCCCTTGCCACCTCTCCCGACCATCACACAACATCCCTGAAGGATCTCAATAAGGCTTATTTTTATATACAACTCAATTTTCACATTAACTCATTTACTTGTCAAAATTGGTTTTGGTGGAGATAGGGGTCAGAGGAGGGGCTGCTGCCCACCCACCCTTCCCCTGCTGTATCCAGCCCTCCCATCGCCTGTCTGCATTGTGCAGAAAGTCAGTAAAGGCCTTGGAGGTCCTCCTGGAACCTCATTGGACCCTTCCCAGGGGACTCCACTTTCAGAAACACGGACTTCTTTTCAAAGACAGAATTCTTTAATACAAAAAGGCGTCCTTTGTCTTCTAGGTATGTACACGAAGGCTTCATTTCTCCACTTGATATTCTTTTCGGTAATTCCTTATGTGACTTTCCAACAAGTTCCTTTTCTTAAGTCTTAACAAGTATAGAGCTGATACGAACATCTGGTTTGGAAACCAGTGGGAATCCTGGCAATGGGACCTGGGTGGGGTTTCGAGGGGAGCTTCTTGGTCGGCTGGTGTTTGTGCTGCTGGGCTCCAAGAGGCTGGCTGACTCCTGCCCTCTGAGTGCCCGTCGCTGGAAGTCAGCAAGTGAATCAGATCCATATGACCAGATGATTAGGTTCTGGGGAATCTGATTCTTCAGACTGAAAAAAAAAAGACTATTGATACAATAAACTATAGTTTCTTAATTTATACTTAACCTTTATGTGCCTTTGTGAAATGGACTAAGGGTACTTGTTTCATAGGGCTGTTTTGAGGGTTGAAATGATGTAATTCGGGTTATTCATTAATCAACTCTGAGTAAATTTGGAGTGCTTGGAAGCAGTGACAAATGGTGAGAAGTGATTAGATTCTGGATGTATTTTGAAGGTAGGGTTGTCAGGGTTTGCTGATGAATTGATCACATGTGGAGTGTGAGAGAAGGAGGAGTCCAAGATGCCTGGCATCAGCCTGAGCATCTTGGAAGGATGGAGCTGCCAGTAGACTGAGGTGGGGCAATGTGGGAGGAGCAGGCTAGAAGCAGGAGTTTGGGTTCAGATACCCAAGTGGAGGTTTGAGGAAGGCAGTTGGAAAAAATCAGTCTGGAGTTCAGGGAAGAGGTCCAGGCTTAAGCTATGGGTTTGGGGGGTCATGGACAGCAGATGGCATTTAAAATCATGGGTTAGAGGAGGTCTCTACAGATTGACTGGAGAATGGGCAGTGCCTGGGATGGTGAAGGCTCAGTCAGTATTGATAGCTGTTTCCACCATCACTCTAGTTACTCATTATTCCTGCTTACTGGAACATTACAGAACTGCCAGGTGAACCAGAGTCTCCCTCTGTCTTTTTTTTAAGTGCAAATCTTTTTTTGAGAAAAGCAGTATTAGAGATTTCTATAGGGAATACAATGTCAGGATCCAGGGGGCTGGGTGATCCTAGTGAGTTGTGTTCCCCAGAGTCATCCACGCACAGAACCAAATAGGCTTAGGCGTTGGGGTTCAGTAGACCTGGCCTTGAGTCTTGGCTTTACCTTTTGAACCTCACCTTCTTCATCTATTCACAGGGGGTCACCTTGCACACATGTAGGGGGATGGAGGGGGGTGAAGGCCAGTTCCCTCCCCTCCGTCTCCACACTCACAGGGGCTGGGCCTCTGTTCTCGGGCCAGTCAGGATTCCCTCTCTGAAACTTAAGAGATATTGATGGTCTTTGCTTCTTCTAAAAACGTATCCCAACTACTAGCTCCGTGTAATAATAACCTTCCCTTGTGAGCTGTGATTCATTGCAGTTAATTAGGTTGTGGTTTATCTTCCTTTAATTACAGTTTAATCTTCTTAATGGAATTTAGAAGACAAGTTTGTCTTATGAGCAGCACATTTGCTAATTCCTTTGAATGCGGATGAAGGTATCTAGTGTTCATTCCTAAAGGTTTCAGCCTTCACAGGGGAATGGTTATGTCTCTGCTTACCCCGTGAAAATAGAGACAGCAGAGTTATAATTTCTGAGCCCTGTTGCCCTTTGTAGCAGCCAGAGCACCGAAACTTCTTTGACTAGTTACTCGTATGGTCTTCAGAAAGGATATTTAAGGAGCAATCCTGATACCACAACTGTGGAAATTATGTGATGTGTGGCACCCCAAATGACTCGTTAGAAAGATTTGGGTTCAGATACCCAAGTGGAGGTTTGAGGAAGGCAGTTGGAAAAAATCAGTCTGGAGTTCAGGGAAGAGGTCCAGGCTTAAGCTATGGGTTTGGGGGGTCATGGACAGCAGATGGCATTTAAAATCATGGGTTAGAGGAGGTCTCTACAGATTGACTGGAGAATGGGCAGTGCCTGGGATGGTGAAGGCTCAGTCAGTATTGATAGCTGTTTCCACCATCACTCTAGTTACTCATTATTCCTGCTTACTGGAACATTACAGAACTGCCAGGTGAACCAGAGTCTCCCTCTGTCTTTTTTTTAAGTGCAAATCTTTTTTTGAGAAAAGCAGTATTAGAGATTTCTATAGGGAATACAATGTCAGGATCCAGGGGGCTGGGTGATCCTAGTGAGTTGTGTTCCCCAGAGTCATCCACGCACAGAACCAAATAGGCTTAGGCGTTGGGGTTCAGTAGACCTGGCCTTGAGTCTTGGCTTTACCTTTTGAACCTCACCTTCTTCATCTATTCACAGGGGGTCACCTTGCACACATGTAGGGGGATGGAGGGGGGTGAAGGCCAGTTCCCTCCCCTCCGTCTCCACACTCACAGGGGCTGGGCCTCTGTTCTCGGGCCAGTCAGGATTCCCTCTCTGAAACTTAAGAGATATTGATGGTCTTTGCTTCTTCTAAAAACGTATCCCAACTACTAGCTCCGTGTAATAATAACCTTCCCTTGTGAGCTGTGATTCATTGCAGTTAATTAGGTTGTGGTTTATCTTCCTTTAATTACAGTTTAATCTTCTTAATGGAATTTAGAAGACAAGTTTGTCTTATGAGCAGCACATTTGCTAATTCCTTTGAATGCGGATGAAGGTATCTAGTGTTCATTCCTAAAGGTTTCAGCCTTCACAGGGGAATGGTTATGTCTCTGCTTACCCCGTGAAAATAGAGACAGCAGAGTTATAATTTCTGAGCCCTGTTGCCCTTTGTAGCAGCCAGAGCACCGAAACTTCTTTGACTAGTTACTCGTATGGTCTTCAGAAAGGATATTTAAGGAGCAATCCTGATACCACAACTGTGGAAATTATGTGATGTGTGGCATGGACCGCTCCAAGAAGTAGTAGATTCCTCGTTGTTAGAAAGATTCAAGCAGGTCCAAATTTTCAGTTATAAAGTAAATAAGTCATGGAGAGATAACATATAATATAGTGACTAGAGTTAATAATACTGTATTATATATCTGCAGATTGTGGAGAGAGTAAATCTTAAAAGGTCTCGTAAGAAAAAAACTTCGTCTTAACTGTGTCATGATAGATGTCAACAAGACACTGAAGTGATCGTTTCTTGATATGCACAAATATTGAACCAATATGTTGGATTTATTGTTTGGTTGCTAAATCATGTCCAGCTCTTCAACTGTAGCCCACCAAACTACTCCATCCATGGGATTCTCCAGGCAAGAAAACTGGAGTGGGTTGCCATTCCCTCCTCCAAGGGATCTCCCCAACCCAGGGATCAAACCTGTGTCTCCTGCATCGGCAGGCATATTTTCCATTGAGCCACAGGGAAGCCCAGTATGTTGCATACATGAGACTAACATAATGTTATGTATCAGTCATAGCTCAATTTAAAAAAGGACTGACCCTTTGATTTTAAAAATGGATATGTTACCAGAAAAAAAAAGTTTTCCCCCTCCCTTGGTATCTCATGTCCCAGAGAAAACCTTCAGAAACTGTTACATCCATATTCTTTTAGATTTCATTTTATCTTTTAGGTATTCCCCAAAATATGGTTGTGCTGGGGTTTTTTTCATTCCTTATTTAGAGAGTGTGGTTTGTTCTTAAGCCCATCAAGGCACTTGATTTTGTTTTCCTTTTATATCTTCTGAGATTAATACAGAAATAATAGCTCACTAATTTTCCCTTTGTGTTGTTTAATTCTCTGGCTGGAAAATGTTTAATTCTCAAATACTACAAATCATTTGCATTGTATGTTCCCTTTGGAAAGACTTTAAAATCGTTTCTTTAAATAGCTGTGGTACTCTTAAGTATTACCCATTACCTTTTTATTGCCCGTTTTCTTCAAAGGAGACTTGAGTAAATATTATAGAAACAATTTTATTTTTATTGATTTTATGACCTTTTCATTAAAACAACCACTTGACAATAAAGCAAATCCATAGCTGGACTTCTAAACATTTATGAGGCAGCTTCTTTAATTAGATCTTCAGAAATGCCGTGGCTCTTAATGGAGCTCTTTCAGAGTGCTATCATTGAGCTGTGTAGAGTAATATAAACTGCTGCTTGCAAAATATCCCCACCAGCATTTAGTAGAATATATTAATAGTCATAGTCCCCTGAAAGACAAGTACTGTCTTTAGTTCTGTAGCCTTTCATCATGTGTGTGTTAGTTACTCAGTCATGTCTAACTCTTTGTGGCCCCATGAACTATAGGCCTCCAGGCTCGTCTGTCCATGGGAATTCTCCAGGCAAGAATATTGGAGTGGGTAGCCATTCCCTTCTCCAGGGGATTTTCCTGACCCAGGGATCAACCAGGTCTCCTGCACTGCAGGCGTGTTCTTTATGGTCTGAGCCACCAGGGAAGCTCCCTTTGTCATATATGCTACTAAACTGTAACAACCTTTAGGTGCCTGGTAGACTAAAAATATTAACCCGTTTGTAGAGTCCTTGGTTTACTGCAGCATTTTTTTATACTATAGAATTGTGAAATTATCTGTAAGTGGATTATGACTGAAGCTAAAGTATTTATCATCACCGTTCTTGAATTGCATTTAAAGCATGAAAATTTCCAATGAGAAGGATTGGACACTAAGCACTAGCTTTATTTGTTTATTTTTAGTTTTTGGCCATGCCATGTAGCATGCAGGATCCTAGTTCCCTGACCAGGAGCTGAACTCGTGACCCCCTCCATTGGAAGCAGTCTTAACCACTGGACATCCAGGGAAGTCCCAGCACTAGCTTTAACAAGTGTTTTAGAACATTCTTATTTAGTATCACAGTACCTGTCAGGCTCTGATTATTGGCTTTTAAAAAGAATTAACGAAGGTATTTTATTTGTTTTGCATGCTATGTTCAATAAGTATGTTGAAAATCTTCACAGTTTAGTTAATTTGCCCTGTGTACATGTATATTACATGGGAACACTTGCACTAAAATAGACTGATCCGTTTGCTAACATACCAATTCCAGTTCTCCTGAGTGCTAGCTTCATTTCGGCCTTTGTGTGCTTACTCAATGCAGTGGGGAGTTTTACATATAGAGAAGAGAGTAGTTTCTAATTTCTAAAGCTTCTCCTAAAAGCTCTGAATTGTTTGAAATCTTGACCTATTATTTCTGTGAGTTCTCTGAGGAAAAGGTTTGTGGTTTATAACTCCATTATCAGAAATGTCTGGTGGGACTTCCCTGGCAGTCCAGTGGGTGGGGTGCTGGTTTAGTCTCTGGTCGGGGAACTAAAATTCCACATGCTGAGCAGCCAAATAAATAAAAATAAATAGAATTAGAAATGTCTGTGGGGCTTCCCTGGTGGCTCAGTGGTAAAGAATCCACCTGCCAGCACAGGAGACGAGGGTTCAATCCCTAGTCCGGGAAGATCCCACGTGCCATGGGGCTAATAAGCCTGAACAAAAGAAGCCACAGTCATGAGAAGCCCACACAGGCTGCAGCTGGAGAAAAGCCCTCATGAAGACCCAACACAGCTAAAAATGAATAAATAAATAAATAATTTAAATTAAAAAAAAGAAGAAGAAAGAAATGTCTGGCACTCAGTAAATAAATCCTCAGTAGATATCAAATGAATGCTTCGGTTGTATTTATGATTTGTTCTCTGGGGGCTTCTCTGCTATTATTTGCCACTAAATTCGGATAAAGGGGATCTTGCCTGGTTTAAATGTTTGTGCTTGAGTATGTAATTAGTGATGAGGAACTGGGTGTTTTCATCTATCTAATTATCTAGTGACCGCAGTGACTCTGCTTGGTATTATCATTGCCATTTAGCAGATGAGAAACTAGGCTCAAAGAGGGTAAGTTACTTGGACACAGTTCGTGAAGGACGGAGGTGGGACCTGGCCGGGCGTGCTGCCTGGAATCTGTACTTGCTCTCAGGATTAGCAGGCTACTCATGAATTGTTGTTCCCAATAAAGCTGGATATAGGAAATTCAACTTTGTGAAGCATAAGGAAACATAGCCCTGCATGCATTTAAAAGGTTTTTGAGTGCTTCAACCTTGGGTGGCCCTGAATCTGACCAAAAGTTTTCCATGGGGAGTATTTTCAGTTTAGAATTTGGGGAATCATCGAGGCAGGATGCTGGAGGAGAAGGTCCAGAGGAGAAAATGTGTAGCATGAGGGATCAAAGTTGGCTTGTTTTTAAATTGTAACACATTTAAAATAAGCAAGGATGAAGATGAATGTAATAACTATGCACCCATCACAAAGCTAACTAAACCTTCATATTATATTTATGTCAGATCTTAAAGAAATAAAACATTACCTGAAGCTCTGGGTACATCCCGTTTTGAATTAGTTTTATTCGTATGTCCAAGTTTATATTCATTGATAAATATCATTTTGGTACATTCACTTTTTTTTTTTAATTTGGGGGCGGGGGTTGGGGAGGGAGGAGGGCAGGCGGGCCACTTCCATTAGTCTTTCATTTATAGGGTTTCATCCATCTTTGTTCTTTGGCCCATGTGGGCCTCCCATCGCAGCGGCCTCTGTTGTCGCAGAGCGCCGGCTCTGGGCGCATGCGCTCCAGAGCTCCAGCTGGGTAATTGGACACATCGGTCCAGCTGCTCCGCGGCATGTGGGATCTTCCCAGGCCAGGGATCGAACCGGTGCCCCTTGCACTGCAAGGCGGTGTCCTTACCCACTGGACCACCAGGGAAGCCCATACATTCACTTTTAACTGCTGTGTAATGTTTGAGAGTATAAATATAGCTGTATATGCTCTAACTGATGATGATTTAGATTGTTTCCATTTATTCTGCAGTATACCCAGTGTGACAGTAAACATTTTTGTTTGTCTGTTTTCCTCTCTGCATGTGTGTCTGCCTAGGAGAGGAAGAGCTGTGTTTGTGCACCTTCATTCTGCCGCATTTCTCAGCTAGCACTCTGACGGGGTGGGGGTTGGGGTGCTTTACAGCCCTGCCGTGGTGCATGAGTGTGGGAGAGATGCTAAACGGGCAAAAGGAAGGCGTGAGGAGGAACATGCCAGGAAAACTGAGTTATTTAAAGAAAATCAGAAATATATGGGAAGAGAGTAAATAATCTGCCTGTGAATGCAGGAGATGCAGGTGTGATCCCTGGGTCAGGAAGATCTGGAGAAGGGAATGGCCACCCATTCCAGTATTCTTGCCTAGGAAATCCGATGGATAGAGGTGTCTGGTGGGCTACAGTCCATGGGGTCACAAAGAATTGGACACGACTGAGTGACTAATGCATTTGGGAACTAAGATCCCACATGCTATAGGGTATGGCCAAAAATTTAAAAAAAAGAAAAATATTATTATAAATCAACTGTACTTCAAGTTAAAAAAATATTTTTACAGAAATGTATCAGTATAGTAGAAGGAATCTCTTGCAGAAAAAGAAAGCTGTTAATCTTAGCTCATTTTCCTTTAAACTCAAGAATGAGTTTTTATTGAGCTTAAACAAAGCTTTTGTGTCTAATATGCTGAAGATTTTGCCAGACCACATTGTTTATGCTTCTGAATCTGCTGAGTGATTCATTACTAACTGGAATGCCCCATGGGAAGAAGCAGAACTGAATGACTTCTTTATTTTTCACTAGGGCAGGTGAAATTTGAATAACATACTATGAAGAGTCCTACCATTTAAAAAAATCCATAATAACTTTCTTGTGTTGTAGATTTTCATTTGGGGATGCAGTTTATGTTGAACTCAAAATTGAGTTTTCTGAAATGATAAAAAAAATTCTAATTATGGACCCAAGCTTTTGTTTTAGAAAAAACCACGGTTTTGTTCATAATCATCTGTTAACTATGCCCTAATCATATCATCCCTCAGGCCTGTGAGCAGGAAATAAAATAGAAAGTTGTCTGCCAGCTTCCTTTTTTTTTTTTTTTTAACTTTCAATTGAAGAATCACAGATTTCCAATATTAAATTAGTTTCAATTGTACAACATAGTGATTTGATATTTCTAGTTTCTGTCACCATACATTGTTATTACGTTAACACGGACATAGTATTCTCTGTGTGGTGCATTATATCTCTGTGTCTCACTTATTTATTAGCTGAAAGTTTGTACCACTTAATTCTCTCCATCTATTTTGGTCCATCCTGCACCTCTTCCCCTCAGTCAGCATCTTCCTTCTCTTTTTGCCCTTGTTCACGCTCTTGTCTACTTAAGAGAATCTCGTGATCCAGAATAAGGAGGAGGAAGCAGGAAGGGACAAGAGGGAGAGGACACAGGTCTGTGGTTTTCAGCACAAAGCTGGGTGGTGGACTGGTACTGATCAGTACTAATCCAAAGAATCCGTCTCTTCTGTTTAGCTCATTGACCCTGTGGATAGCACATGCTTCATGAGTTGGAGTCCATTCTTATTTTACAGTAAGTGAGCCCTCTTTGCAGGGAAGAGGATTGCTTGTCTTCAGGGCCTTCGGCATACCCCAGGTGGTATAGAAACATTTAAAAGCCCACAGCTTCTGGCCCCGGAGGGTATGGCCAAAATTTAAAAAAGAAAAATATTATTATAAATCAACTGTACTTCAAGTAATTTTGAATATCAGTATAGTAGAAGGAATCTCTTGCAGAAAGAAAGCTGTTAATCTTAGCTCATTTTCCTTTAAACTCAAGAATGAGTTTTTATTGAGCTTAAACAAAGCTTTTGTGTCTAATATGCTGAAGATTTTGCCAGACCACATTGTTTATGCTTCTGAATCTGCTGAGTGATTCATTACTAACTGGAATGCCCCATGGGAAGAAGCAGAACTGAATGACTTCTTTATTTTTCACTAGGGCAGGTGAAATTTGAATAACATACTATGAAGAGTCCTACCATTTAAAAAAATCCATAATAACTTTCTTGTGTTGTAGATTTTCATTTGGGGATGCAGTTTATGTTGAACTCAAAATTGAGTTTTCTGAAATGATAAAAAAAATTCTAATTATGGACCCAAGCTTTTGTTTTAGAAAAACCCACGGTTTTGTTCATAATCATCTGTTAACTATGCCCTAATCATATCATCCCTCAGGCCTGTGAGCAGGAAATAAAATAGAAAGTTGTCTGCCAGCTTCCTTTTTTTTTTTTTTTTAACTTTCAATTGAAGAATCACAGATTTCCAATATTAAATTAGTTTCAATTGTACAACATAGTGATTTGATATTTCTAGTTTCTGTCACCATACATTGTTATTACGTTAACACGGACATAGTATTCTCTGTGTGGTGCATTATATCTCTGTGTCTCACTTATTTATTAGCTGAAAGTTTGTACCACTTAATTCTCTCCATCTATTTTGGTCCATCCTGCACCTCTTCCCCTCAGTCAGCATCTTCCTTCTCTTTTTGCCCTTGTTCACGCTCTTGTCTACTTAAGAGAATCTCGTGATCCAGAATAAGGAGGAGGAAGCAGGAAGGGACAAGAGGGAGAGGACACAGGTCTGTGGTTTTCAGCACAAAGCTGGGTGGTGGACTGGTACTGATCAGTACTAATCCAAAGAATCCGTCTCTTCTGTTTAGCTCATTGACCCTGTGGATAGCACATGCTTCATGAGTTGGAGTCCATTCTTATTTTACAGTAAGTGAGCCCTCTTTGCAGGGAAGAGGATTGCTTGTCTTCAGGGCCTTCGGCATACCCCCAGGTGGTATAGAAACATTTAAAAGCCCACAGCTTCTGGCAGGTGACCCTACAGGAACCTTTCCCTACCCACAGTGTTCTATGTGGAGTTCTCTCCTGTCTTCTCTGGGTTAGTCCTATTCATTTTTGGTGGTTCTCAGACTTCCTAGTCTCAAGATTCCATTATACTGGGCTTCCCTGGTGGTCCAGTGGGTAAGGACACCGCCTTGCAGTGCAAGGGGCGCCGGTTCGATCCCTGGCCTGGGAAGATCCCACGTGCCGCGGAGCGGCTGGACCGATGTGTCCAATCACCGAGCCGGAGCTCTGGAGCGCATGCGCCCAGAGCCGGTGCTTTGCAACGACAGACGCCGCCGCGATGGGAGGCCCACAGGAGCCAAAGAACAAAGACGGATGAAACTAGAGAAATGAAAGACCAATAGAAGTGACCCGCCCACTCCCCTCCCTCCCCAACCCGACCCCCGCCCAAAGTAAATAAATAAATAAATCTTAAAAAAAAAAAAAAGATTCCATTATACTCTTTTTTTTTTTGAGGAGGGCTTAGGGAGGGAGGGGGCGGGCTGGCCACTTCTGTTGGTCCTTCATTTATACATTCTTCATCCATCTTTTGCTCATTGGCCCATGTGGGCCTCCCATTGCGGTGGCCTCCGCTGTCGCAGAGCACCGGCTCTGGGCGCATGCGCCCCAGAGCTCAGGCTCGGTAATTGGACACATGAATCCAGCCGCTCCGCGGCTCATGGGATCTTCCCAGGCCAGGAATCGAACTGGTGCCCCTTGCACTGCAAGGTGGTGTCCTTACCCACTGGACCACCAGGGAAGCCCCTGAAGACCCAACTTCTCTGGTGATCCAGTGGATAAGGATCCACCTGCCAATGCAAGAAACACAAGTTCCCTGATCTGGGAAGATGCTGCATGCCTCCAAGCAACCTAGCCCATGGGCCACAGCTATTGAGCCTGTGTTCTAGACCCAGAGAACTGCAACTACTAAGCCCTCAGCCTAAAGTCTGTGCTCTGCCACAAGAGAAGCCACTCAGTGAGAAGCCTGAGCACTACAACTAGAGAAAGGTTCGACGACAGAAAAGACCCAGTATAGCTCAAAATGAAATAAACTATTACCAAAAAAAAGCAAAAAAAATATCCATCTTCCATGTTCCAATGCAGGGGCTGTGGGTTTGATCCCTTATTGAGAAACTATGGTCCCACATGCCTCCAGGAAAGCCTGCACCCTGCAGCTAACACTTGATGCAGCCAAATAAAATAAACGTTATTTTAAAAATTACTGAGGCCCCAGAGAACTTTTATTTGGGTTATACTGATCAACATTTACCATATTAGCAATTGAAACAAATTTAAAAATATTTATTCATTTTAAGTAATCAACCCTCTTTGTTGCACTAATAAATAATATGCTGCATGCTAAGTTGCTTCAGTTGTGACTGACTCTATGCGACCCTATCGACTATAACCCACAAGTCTCCTCTGTCTATGGGATTCTCCAGGCAGTCACACTGGAGTGGGTTGCCATGCCCTTCTCCAGGGGATCTTCCCGATTCAGGATGGGACCCACGCCTCGTGTCTCCTGCATTGGCAGCTGGGTTCTTTACCACCAGCACAATCTGGGAAGCCCCAAATAATAATATATTTTTAATGGAAAAGTATTTTTGTTGTTTTTGAAAACATGATTAGAAGACTGTTGCAGAGATTGGTTTGCATTTTACCAACTGGCTGGATTCTCATCTGCATTAGGTCTCTCGGAGCGTCACTTATTTGGTTGACTCTGGAGCTCTATTGTACACTTGGGGAAGAATAAAGTAAAAAAGGCAAATAAGCTTAGTATTTTTATGAAAATGCTTTGACCTTGTGGAGCCCCCCAAAGGGTCTCAAGAACCCCAGGGCTCCTGAATCTCACTTTAAGAATTATTGCTGGGCTTCCCTGGTGGTCCAGTGGGTAAGGACACCGCCTTGCAGTGCAAGGGGCGCCGGTTCGATCCCTGGTCTGGGAAGATCCCACGTGCTGTGGAGCGGCTGGACCGATGTGTCCAATTGCTGAGCTGGAGCTCTGGAGCACATACGCCCAAAGCCGGTGCTCTGCGACAACAGGGGCCGCTGCGATGGGAGGCCCACACGAGCCAAAGAACAAAGATGGATGAAAATAGAGAAATGAAAGACCAATAGAAGTGGCCTGCCTGCTCCCCTCCCTCCCCACCCCAACGCCCCCCCCCCCAAAAAAAAATTGAAAAGAATAAAAAAAGAATTATTGCTTTAGGTCTCAGTTCTGTGGTTGCTTTTCCAGCAGACCTTCCAATGCAGGGGCTGTGGGTTTGATCCCTTATTGAGAAACTATGGTCCCACATGCCTCCAGGAAAGCCTGCACCCTGCAGCTAACACTTGATGCAGCCAAATAAAATAAACGTTATTTTAAAAATTACTGAGGCCCCAGAGAACTTTTATTTGGGTTATACTGATCAACATTTACCATATTAGCAATTGAAACAAATTTAAAAATATTTATTCATTTTAAGTAATCAACCCTCTTTGTTGCACTAATAAATAATATGCTGCATGCTAAGTTGCTTCAGTTGTGACTGACTCTATGCGACCCTATCGACTATAACCCACAAGTCTCCTCTGTCTATGGGATTCTCCAGGCAGTCACACTGGAGTGGGTTGCCATGCCCTTCTCCAGGGGATCTTCCCGATTCAGGGATGGGACCCACGTCTCGTGTCTCCTGCATTGGCAGCTGGGTTCTTTACCACCAGCACAATCTGGGAAGCCCCAAATAATAATATATTTTTAATGGAAAAGTATTTTTGTTGTTTTTGAAAACATGATTAGAAGACTGTTGCAGAGATTGGTTTGCATTTTACCAACTGGCTGGATTCTCATCTGCATTAGGTCTCTCGGAGCGTCACTTATTTGGTTGACTCTGGAGCTCTATTGTACACTTGGGGAAGAATAAAGTAAAAAAGGCAAATAAGCTTAGTATTTTTATGAAAATGCTTTGACCTTGTGGAGCCCCCCAAAGGGTCTCAAGAACCCCAGGGCTCCTGAATCTCACTTTAAGAATTATTGCTGGGCTTCCCTGGTGGTCCAGTGGGTAAGGACACCGCCTTGCAGTGCAAGGGGCGCCGGTTCGATCCCTGGTCTGGGAAGATCCCACGTGCTGTGGAGCGGCTGGACCGATGTGTCCAATTGCTGAGCTGGAGCTCTGGAGCACATACGCCCAAAGCCGGTGCTCTGCGACAACAGGGGCCGCTGCGATGGGAGGCCCACAGAAGCCAAAGAACAAAGATGGATGAAAATAGAAATGAAAGACCAATAGAAGTGGCCTGCCTGCTCCCTCCCTCCCACCCCAACGCCCCAAAAATATTGAAAAGAATAAAAAAAGAATTATTGCTTTAGGTCTCAGTTCTGTGGTTGCTTTTCCAGCAGACCTTTCCCTGACCTTCGCAGGTCAGACTTTCCTATTTTATGCCTTAATATTACTCATAAACTCTCACTGGTACCATTTATTGAAGTACTGTCTTAGGTTAATGTCTGTTTCTGCTACTTGGCTCCTGGAGATTAGGGATCATGTGTGGGTTGTGTCACCATTCATATCCTCAGCCCTTACCTGAGGGCCTGCCCTGTACTGGGCAGTCAGGACATTTTTGAAGAAATTAGTGAATCAACTGAAATAAACAGACATCTTAGATTCCACTTGATTATAGATTTTCCCTTAAAACGTTAGGGCTTCTCTGAATTGTCTTCCTGGTGTCTATATTAATAGCACATGTTCATTTTCTGTTTTTTTTTTTCAGGCAGATGGTTGCTAAAGCGGTTGCAGGGCCACTATACCCTGAATCTGCCCAGCATTCTGCTCATACTTTGTCTCCCTCTTTCCTCTACATTGTAGTTCTTTGTTTACCTGCCATCCCTCATCCCCCTCACTAATTTTTAAAAGCTATATGTGTGTGTGTGTGTAATATTTATTTACATGGCTGCCCTGGGTCTTAGTTGTGGCAAGTGGGATCTGGTTCCCTGACCAGCCTTGCATCGGGAGTGTGGAGTCTTAGCCATTGGACCATCAGAGACGTCTCTATATTTATTTATTAAAAATTTTTTTATAAGGAAGGATAATTACATGATTATCACGAGTTTTATTTTGTATGTTTCTGTAGTCTTCAAAATTTCTATGAGCACCAGCGTTAACTTTCAGATGAGAAAAAGAGTTCTTACACCTGGGTGTAACGTATCACAGCTTAGTTGTGGACGTCTGATCACCCCGTCTGTGGCCATTTGCAGACTCCTCACTCCGGTGTAATCACCAGCTTAGTATCTGTTTTAGATAGTTTCCTTTTTTGTCGTTTCTCTATAAATGGCATCATACCTTACATGGAGACGTGTCAGACTTTTTTTACTTAGCGAGGTTTCTGAGGTTCATCCATGTGGTAGCATGTACCGTAGTTCTGGTGTATGAATTCTCTATTTACCCAATTAACCAGTCGATGGTCGTTTGGATTGTTTCCACTTTTTCACTAGTATGATTCGTTCGCTGGTGGCTCAGACGATGAGCCACCTGTACAAGAGTCCTCCTGTAATACAGGAGACCTGGGTTTGATCTCTGGGTCAGGATGATCCCCTGGAGCAGGGAATGGCTACCCACTCCAGTCCTCTTGCCTGGAGAGTCCCATCGACAGAGGACACTGGCAGGCTGCAGTCCGTAGGGTCACAGAGTAGGACATGCCTGAGGCAACTATAACACTTTCACTTTTTCAGGACTCATTCACTTCCAAGTCTTTGTGAACAGTTTTCATCTCTCTTAGGATGGAACATTGAATGAAATTGTTTGGTCATACGTAAACTGCTGAACCTTTAAAAGAAACTGCCAGACTCTTTTACAAAGTGACTGTATCATATTGCCCCCTACTAGCTTCTTGAGAAACTTGTTAAGAGAAGGGGTGATGACTTGGTTATCTTTTCAGTCTCTTTCCCCATGTCTCACTAGCGTATCTTAGCATAGAATAGATACTCACATTTTATTGACTGTCCCATTGGATTTGAAAAGATACATATGCTACAACTGCAAGTAAATGTAAAGGTTTGACCTAAGAGAGACATGTTTCCAATGCATGGGTTACTGACAGGTTATTTATTTCTCAGTTGTTCTGCACATCAGAATACAGGGTATTCTGTAGATATTCTGGTTTCTAAAAATGAATCATGGTGATCAGGTGCTTTTTTTTGTTTGTTTTAAACATTTGTCACATGTGGACATAATTTTGTCAGCAGATACCGGAGTTATATACAGGTCCCAGTGTGGTGGTGTTAACTGGGGTTGTAGCTGTAAGCTGAATGTACTTGATCTCTGTCCTCCAGGGCTTAACGGTCTAGCCATCTGGTTTAGGTGTCAGGCGCCTTTTTCTGTACAGGACAGAGTATTAAATGTTGAGATTTAAGGGCCAGATGGTCTTGGTTACAAGTACTCACTTTTGGATTGTGGCCCCAACACGGCACAGACGGACACGGCATGAACAAAGGAGCATGGCCATATTCCAGTACAAGTTCATTTACAAAAACAGGGGGCGGGAGGGGAGGTTGAAGTTGGCCCATGGGCTGTAGGCGCTGGCTCTTGATCGAGTGTGCTTGCTCTGTCTCTGACTCCTATATCCAGAGCAGCAATTTTCATATTTTCAGTGACACTTTCAATTTCTTATTTGCTAGAATTAGCTGAGGTGAGATTGTTGAAGAACTTGATCTCATGCAGACCACTAAAAGCTAATGCTTGTTTTTTCTTTTTTTCTTTCCTTTTGCACTTTTATCTAGGACATTTTATTTCCTTACGTCAAAGAAAATGTTAAAGAGTATCTGCAGAGACATTGGGAGGAAGAGGAGTGCCAACAGGATGTGTGTCTTCTGAGAAAACAGGTTGGGACGTCTCTCTTCCATCGCTTCTGTTCCCAAGCTGTTAGGGCTGCGGGTGCCTGAAGGCTGAGACTGTGCTCTGGGCATGTTTTAAAATAAGGACTCTGCATTCAGAGGGCACAGAAGGAGGTTGTAGCAACTTGCCCGCTTAGGAATTCACAGAATTAAACAGCCAGATCATGACAGTTTATTGTCTCTAGAGTGGCCTCTTTCTGGAGCTGTTTCAGCTGCATAAAAATATCATGAATTGTGCTCACTGGCAGCACATACACTAAAATTGAAGTGATACAGAGAAGAGTAGCATGGCCCCTGCACAAGAATGACACACAAATTCGTGAAACGTTCCGTATTTTTTCCCGGGTAGCTCAGTGGTAAAGAGTTTGCCAGTGCAGGAGACATGGGTTTGATTCCTGATCTGGGAAGATCCCACATGCTGCAAAGCAGCTAAGCCCGTGAGCCACAACTATGGAGCCTGTGCCCTAGAGCCTCGGAGCCACAACTATTGAAGCCCGTGTGCCCTGGAGCCCAAGTTCCACAGCAAGAGAAGTCAACGCAACAAGAAGCCTGCTCACCTCAACTAGAGAGTACTGCCCACTCTCTGCAGCTAGGGGAGCGCCTTTGGCAGCAGTGAAAACCCAGAATAGCCAAAAATAAGTAAATAAATAAATAAAATTTGTTTTTAAAAAATCATGTGTTTTTAAAATTCAAGTCATTTCTGAGTGAGATGCAGAAAGGTCTTATCCTGTTTTTCATGAATGTCCCCTTGCAGCACTTCATCACCTTGTTCTTCGCTGTGTTGTCCCTACAGCATAAGCCCCTGCTACCTGTCCACAGAACTCCTGGGCCTGCACCTCTCACCCCAGCTCACTCTCGGCCCAGTTTTCCTTTTCTTTAAAATTTAAAAAAGATTTATTTAGTATTATTATTTTTTGACTGTGCTGGGTCTTCATTGCTGCACAGGCTTTTCTCTCCTTGCGGCAAGCAGAGGCTACTGTCTGCTTGGGGTGTGAGGGCTTATTGCACTGGCTTCTCTTGTTGCAGAGCACGGGCTTGAGCGTGCGTGGGCTTCAGGAATTGCAGCTCCCAGGCTCCGGAGCACAGGCTCAGTAGCTGTGCACCTGGCTTCTCTTGTTGCATGGATTTGGGCTGCATCTGGCGGCATGTTTTAAAATAAGGACTCTGCATTCAGAGGGCACAGAAGGAGGTTGTAGCAACTTGCCCGCTTAGGAATTCACAGAATTAAACAGCCAGATCATGACAGTTTATTGTCTCTAGAGTGGCCTCTTTCTGGAGCTGTTTCAGCTGCATAAAAATATCATGAATTGTGCTCACTGGCAGCACATACACTAAAATTGAAGTGATACAGAGAAGAGTAGCATGGCCCCTGCACAAGAATGACACACAAATTCGTGAAACGTTCCGTATTTTTTCCCGGGTAGCTCAGTGGTAAAGAGTTTGCCAGTGCAGGAGACATGGGTTTGATTCCTGATCTGGGAAGATCCCACATGCTGCAAAGCAGCTAAGCCCGTGAGCCACAACTATGGAGCCTGTGCCCTAGAGCCTCGGAGCCACAACTATTGAAGCCCGTGTGCCCTGGAGCCCAAGTTCCACAGCAAGAGAAGTCAACGCAACAAGAAGCCTGCTCACCTCAACTAGAGAGTACTGCCCACTCTCTGCAGCTAGGGGAGCGCCTTTGGCAGCAGTGAAAACCCAGAATAGCCAAAAATAAGTAAATAAATAAATAAAATTTGTTTTTAAAAAATCATGTGTTTTTAAAATTCAAGTCATTTCTGAGTGAGATGCAGAAAGGTCTTATCCTGTTTTTCATGAATGTCCCCTTGCAGCACTTCATCACCTTGTTCTTCGCTGTGTTGTCCCTACAGCATAAGCCCCTGCTACCTGTCCACAGAACTCCTGGGCCTGCACCTCTCACCCCAGCTCACTCTCGGCCCAGTTTTCCTTTTCTTTAAAATTTAAAAAAGATTTATTTAGTATTATTATTTTTTGACTGTGCTGGGTCTTCATTGCTGCACAGGCTTTTCTCTCCTTGCGGCAAGCAGAGGCTACTGTCTGCTTGGGGTGTGAGGGCTTATTGCACTGGCTTCTCTTGTTGCAGAGCACGGGCTTGAGCGTGCGTGGGCTTCAGGAATTGCAGCTCCCAGGCTCCGGAGCACAGGCTCAGTAGCTGTGACACATGGGCTTAGTTCCTCTGAGGCATGTGGAATTGAACCCATGTCTCCTGCAATGGCAGGTGAATTCTTTACCACTGAGCCCCTCTGCCCAGTCTTTATACCTGCCTTTAGGTGCACATGCTCTGTTCTGCTGTGGTCCCTCATTTTCATGTTGTGCACTGTGGAACTCCTGTTCTGTTGTTTTTCTTATTAAAATTGCTTCATTGGCATAGGTCTTACATACAGCGGGGAGCAAACTCTGTGGCAATCTTTTGGAGTTAATTTTCTACATTGGACAATGTGGGAGGCTCTCTGTAAATTCATGTTAGAAGTTTGAAGAGAATCACAGCCTTTGGGGCATGGAGCGTTTGGGGTTGTTCAGTTTTCTAGATAAATCAGGGTTAGTCTGAAATACGGTGTCTCAACTCTTGTTGAAACACACATATATATTCCCCCACTGTCGTATATGAACCATTCAGTCTTTAGGGGTGGGACATACACTCTGTCGCAGGCTGAACAGCTATTAGGGTTTTGCGAGATGAGGAGACAGCATGGGAGTCAACCCCAGATACTGCTTCACTAGCTTATTTTCATTGAATTCCAGGCATAAACTAATTTCACTGAGATTTTCTTGATTTTTTCCGGTTAGTTATAGTGCAGAGAAAATGATCCCTTATAATCAGAATCCTGGCTTGTTGATCCCAATAAGTGAATCAACAAACCAGGTCTTATTAAACGTTTATCAGTTCAGGTTGTCGCTTCTCATAGACAACATGCCTGTTGGTTTAAGTTTCAGCATAAGCCCCTACCTGTCCACAGAACTCCTGGGCCTGCACCTCTCACCCCAGCTCACTCTCGGCCCAGTTTTCCTTTTCTTTAAAATTTAAAAAAGATTTATTTAGTATTATTATTTTTTGACTGTGCTGGGTCTTCATTGCTGCACAGGCTTTTCTCTCCTTGCGGCAAGCAGAGGCTACTGTCTGCTTGGGGTGTGAGGGCTTATTGCACTGGCTTCTCTTGTTGCAGAGCACGGGCTTGAGCGTGCGTGGGCTTCAGGAATTGCAGCTCCCAGGCTCCGGAGCACAGGCTCAGTAGCTGTGACACATGGGCTTAGTTCCTCTGAGGCATGTGGAATTGAACCCATGTCTCCTGCAATGGCAGGTGAATTCTTTACCACTGAGCCCCTCTGCCCAGTCTTTATACCTGCCTTTAGGTGCACATGCTCTGTTCTGCTGTGGTCCCTCATTTTCATGTTGTGCACTGTGGAACTCCTGTTCTGTTGTTTTTCTTATTAAAATTGCTTCATTGGCATAGGTCTTACATACAGCGGGGAGCAAACTCTGTGGCAATCTTTTGGAGTTAATTTTCTACATTGGACAATGTGGGAGGCTCTCTGTAAATTCATGTTAGAAGTTTGAAGAGAATCACAGCCTTTGGGGCATGGAGCGTTTGGGGTTGTTCAGTTTTCTAGATAAATCAGGGTTAGTCTGAAATACGGTGTCTCAACTCTTGTTGAAACACACATATATATTCCCCCACTGTCGTATATGAACCATTCAGTCTTTAGGGGTGGGACATACACTCTGTCGCAGGCTGAACAGCTATTAGGGTTTTGCGAGATGAGGAGACAGCATGGGAGTCAACCCCAGATACTGCTTCACTAGCTTATTTTCATTGAATTCCAGGCATAAACTAATTTCACTGAGATTTTCTTGATTTTTTCCCGTTAGTTATAGTGCAGAGAAAATGATCCCTTATAATCAGAATCCTGGCTTGTTGATCCCAATAAGTGAATCAACAAACCAGGTCTTATTACAACGTTTTATCAGTTCAGGTTGTCGCTTCTCATAGACAACATGCCTGTTGGTTTAAGTTTCAGCTTTAGTGATACAGAGAAGGTGTGTAAATTTAGTCATTATAGTCCAGTTTTTTTTTTTTTTTAAGAAATCATTCATTTCAGTCCCAAAGTGTAGGATACTTTAATTTATGACTATACTCGGTGCTCATGATAGTTGAAGAAGGTTGGTCTGCTAGTTTGCACCTATCGTTTAAAGGGATCTCTTTAAAAATGAGTAAGAGACAAATCTTGTGTTGTTGATGACTTGAAGGCTGAAGAGGACTCCCACCTGGATGGGGCTGTCCCGATCCCAGCGGCCTCTGGGGACGGGGCGGACGACCCGCAGCGGCTGATCCAGGCCGTGGTGGACAACGTGTACTGGCAGATGTCCCTGGACCGGAAGACCACCGCACTGAAGCAGCTGCAGGGCCATATGTGGAGGACAGCCTTCAAAGCTGGGCACATGAAAGCAGAGTATGTAGCTCCTCAAGTGACTAAACACTTCGTCAGCCCCCAAAGCAAGTTGCATTTTCCACTAGTTTTCTCTTTCCAGTGCAAGTTGCGTGACTTGCCAAAGTAGCTAAAATCAGCATTCTTTTTTTTTTCTTTTCCCCATCATGCCTCTTTTTTTTTTTTTTTTAAAGATTTATTTATTTATTTATTTTGGGCGAGGGTCGGGTTGGGGAGGGAGGGGAGCGGGCGGGCCACTTCTATTGGTCTTTCATTTCTCTGTTTTCATCTGTCTTTGTTCTTTGGCTCCTGTGGGCCTCCCATCGCGGTGGCCTCTGTTGTTGCAGAGCACCGGCTCTGGACACATGCGCTCCAGAGCTCCGGCTCGGTGATTGGACACATCAGTCCAGCTGCTCCGCGGCACGTGGGATCTTCCCAGGCCATGGATCGAACCGGCACCCCTTGCACTGCAAGGCGGTGTCCTTACCCACTGGACCACCAAGGGAAGCCCCCCCATCATGCCTCTTTTTTTTATATTTATTTTCATCCATCTTTTCGTTCTTTGGCATGTGTGGGCCTCCCATTGCAGTGGCCTCTCTCACTGCAGAGCACTGACTCTGGGCACATGCGCTCCAGAGTGCTGGCTCGTAATTGGACACACTGGTCCAGCCTCTCTGCAGCACGTGGGATCTTCCCAGGCCAGGGATCCGACCAGTGCCCCTTGCACTGCAAGGTGAACTCTTTACCCACAGGACCACCAGGGAAGCCCCAAATCAACATTTTTTTATTCCAACAAGTGAGTGTTTTATTTATTTATGTCTTTTCCAAAGCTGGGATAAAGCATTTCACCCAGCTAAGTCCCCCAGGCTCATGTCTGACTTTGTGTGATCCTTGGAGACTTTTAACCCCAGCCTTAGAGAACAGCGACTTCCGTAAGCTAAGTCCTATCTGATCCTTAGCTAATGAGTGACAATACCGTTGGGCTGCCTCCCAGGACTGTTCAACCACCTGCCTTCTGTTCTGTTGGAGAAGGAAGAGTGCTTTGAAATGATGCGTCCAGTGACTGTGGGGTTACTCAGTATCAGCACTGCCCCTCTGTCCTCGCTCTTACAGTGACTTCCACAGACCTTGGGGTCTTGGTTTTGGGGTTCCTGAGAGCACTCCTGCCAAAGGAGACTCACGAGTCCTATATTGTTAAGAAGTCCTCAGGAAGGCACTGCAACGAAGGGTATTAGGCCATTCCCTGATACAAACCCTAAGATCTAAGACTGTTACTAGCCGCCAGTATTTCTTTTGTTTTTCTGTTGACTGAGATGCCATTCCTTTAAGTACTTTATAAGTAGCTTCCATCTTTTAAGGAGGTGTTTTTTCAGGATGGGCCATTGATGTGGAAATCAGTATCAGTTCACTTCACTTTGTAGAACGCCCAAAGGAGGGAGCAAGGAGACAAGGGACAATGTCACAGAGGTTCGCCCTGCCTGCTCGTGGCTTTGGTTCCTTAATTATAAAGCCAAGTACTTGGAAATAAATCATCTTAGACTTCGAAGCCCTGCTTTGGAGCAATTACAGTGTGTAAATTCAGCATAGGATAATTCTGCCTCTGAGTGAAAAGTGACAAAGTAGCTCACAATTACTGTGCGTGGTGAGCTGGTTTTGAACTAGTAGTTGATCCCTTTCCTTCGGTTTGTGGAATGTGTGGAGCTGTTTCATCCAGTGGAAGACTTCTCTGACATTGTCCGGTTAGCCCTTTATAACAGCCTGGTTCCACCTGCCAGGTCTCGTGGGCTTCTCTTTTCGCCCGTCTGCCCGGATGCTGTTTCCAGCCGTGAGTGGGGCTCACGGTTGCACTAGTGAACAGGACAGAGTCAGGACCTGCAGAACCAGACGCTTCGCTGATCAGCTGATGTGAGGTGGCATGTGCCTCTTCACTGATTTGTAATGCAGTTTTCTTCTGTAAAGCTTAAGGTTTTCTTAGTTCTCAAGAAATGTAGTTCTGTTTTCTAGCTAATCGAAGACAAATAGCTGTGAGCCCCCCGGTTTTTTTGTTTTTAATTGTTTGAGTGTAGATCTTTCTATAAGCATATCTGAGCTTGCTTAAAGCACATGTGTGCTAAGTCACTTCAGTCGTGTCTGTCTTTGTGACCCTGTGGACTGTAGCCCACCAGGCTCCTCTGTCTGTGGGATTCTCCAGGCAAGAATACTGGAGTGGGTTGCCATTTCCTTCTCCAGGGATCTTCCTGACCCAGGGATCAAAATGTCCCCTGTATTGGCAGGTGGGTTTCTTACCACTAGTGCCACCTGGGAAATCCTCTTAAAGCACACTAGGCATAACTGAATCTTTTCTAGTCATGAATTTATCAGCAATTACACAGCAGTACAATGTTACTGTGATTTGCTCTTTGAATTCCTAAGAAATTTTTAAAAACCTTTCTTATTTTACCTTTATCCATAATCACTTTTTCCTGTTGTTAGGGTGGCTGTCTATCAAAAACTCTTCCTCTCTCCACTGACATTGTTTCTTTTACATAAGCTGATGTGGAAGTCAGTATCAGTTCACTTCACTTTGTAGAACGCCCAAAGGAGGGAGCAAGGAGACAAGGGACAATGTCACAGAGGTTCGCCCTGCCTGCTCGTGGCTTTGGTTCCTTAATTATAAAGCCAAGTACTTGGAAATAAATCATCTTAGACTTGAGCCCTGCTTTGGAGCAATTACAGTGTGTAAATTCAGCATAGGATAATTCTGCCTCTGAGTGAAAAGTGACAAAGTAGCTCACAATTACTGTGCGTGGTGAGCTGGTTTTGAACTAGTAGTTGATCCCTTTCCTTCGGTTTGTGGAATGTGTGGAGCTGTTTCATCCAGTGGAAGACTTCTCTGACATTGTCCGGTTAGCCCTTTATAACAGCCTGGTTCCACCTGCCAGGTCTCGTGGGCTTCTCTTTTCGCCCGTCTGCCCGGATTCTGTTTCCAGCCGTGAGTGGGGCTCACGGTTGCACTAGTGAACAGGACAGAGTCAGGACCTGCAGAACCAGACGCTTCGCTGATCAGCTGATGTGAGGTGGCACGTGCCTCTTCACTGATTTGTAATGCAGTTTTCTTCTGTAAAGCTTAAGGTTTTCTTAGTTCTCAAGAAATGTAGTTCTGTTTTCTAGCTAATCGAAGACAAATAGCTGTGAGCCCCCCGGTTTTTTTGTTTTTAATTGTTTGAGTGTAGATCTTTCTATAAGCATATCTGAGCTTGCTTAAAGCACATGTGTGCTAAGTCACTTCAGTCGTGTCTGTCTTTGTGACCCTGTGGACTGTAGCCCACCAGGCTCCTCTGTCTGTGGGATTCTCCAGGCAAGAATACTGGAGTGGGTTGCCATTTCCTTCTCCAGGGATCTTCCTGACCCAGGGATCAAAATGTCCCCTGTATTGGCAGGTGGGTTTCTTACCACTAGTGCCACCTGGGAAATCCTCTTAAAGCACACTAGGCATAACTGAATCTTTTCTAGTCATGAATTTATCAGCAATTACACAGCAGTACAATGTTACTGTGATTTGCTCTTTTGAATTCCTAAGAAATTTTTAAAAACCTTTCTTATTTTACCTTTATCCATAATCACTTTTTCCTGTTGTTAGGGTGGCTGTCTATCAAAAACTCTTCCTCTCTCCACTGACATTGTTTCTAATCCTCCATGACGATGGCACTTCAGGGACTTGTTACATCCGCAGGAGCTCATAGCCTCATGAAGGCGCTTTTGGACACAAATGGAGAAACTCATGACGGTTGTTTGACTGGTTTTCATCTGGCTGGATAACGTGTTCCTGCATTTTAACTCTGTGGTATTTCCTCTAGGTTCTTTGAAGATGTGGTTCCAGCCGTCAGGAAGTGGAGAGAGGCTGGAATGAAGGTGTATGTCTATTCTTCCGGGAGCGTGGAGGCCCAGAAACTATTATTTGCGCATTCTACAGAGGGAGATATTCTTGAGGTAGGTTGCCTGATTCCTTTTTTTTTTTTTTGATGACATCAAAACAAAAAATAGTGACTGTGAGCGCTGCGGTCACAAGTTGAGTCAACATTCAGGTAATTGCATTGTGTAGACTGCAGGGTGTAAGGAGAAGCGGGAAAAGCAGGGACTGTGCGATGGAGGGGTGAACTGCAACTGTGCTTCCCGTCTTTGCATCAGAAGTTCTCACCCTTTGCTGCACACAAGAACCTGGGAAGTTTGTTAACAGTGGAGATCCCTGGGTCCCGCTTCCTAGCAAAGCTGAATCATCAGGTCTGGGGTGGGGGTCATGCATCTTAATTTAAAAATATTCACCCCTGGGCTTCTCTGGTGATCCAGTGGGTAAAGAATCTGCCTTGCAGTGCAAGGGGCACCAGTCGGATCCCTGGCCCGGGAAGATCCCACGTGCCGCAGAGCGGCTGGACTGGTGTGTCCAATTACGAGCCAGCGCTCTGGAGCTCATGCGACCAGAGCCGGTGCTCTGCAACAAGGGAGGCCACTGCGATGGGAGGCCCACACAGGCCAAAGAATAAAGGTGGATGCAAATAAATAAAAACAGGAAATCAATAAAAGAGGCCAAAATTTAAAAAAAGGAGACAAGGACAATATCAGAGAAACAAAGAACATGCACGTCCCAGAAAATACTTGAAGCATCTTTCCACTTTAAAAAAAAAAAAAAAAATTCACCCTAAGTAGCATTAAAACTAGCTATATAAACTACGTATGTATCTAGATCAACCTATCTGTTTATGCATCTACACACACACGCACACACACATATTTATTTATTTATCACCACTAAAGAAGACCTGAGCTAGCTTATAAACCACCTATCTTGTCAATAATTAGAAAATTGTCAGCCCAAAAGAAGGGAAGCTAATGGCATCTTGGTCGTTGAAGGCATCGGGTAAGAGGTCCAACTGTGACACTTACACTGGCGTGGTGGTTTAGTCACTCAGTCCTGTCCAACTCTTGCAACCCCTGGCAGGGAGCCCACCAGGTGCCTCTGTCCTTGGGATTCTCCAGGCAAGAATACGGAAGTGGGTTCCCATTTCCTCTTCCAGGGGATCTTCCCAACCCAGGGATCAAACCTGTGTCTCCTGCAATGGCAGGTGGGTTCTTTCCCATGGAGCCACCTGGGAAGCCTGCCACTCTTACTACTCCGACGTGCTAGATAAAGTATTAGGTTGGGTAGAATTTCAAAATGTTTTCACTAGAAAATGAAAATTTCTTGAAAGTCAAGGAATAACTTACTAATGAAGCAGGTTAGAGAAATCTCTTCATGCTGGGATCAAAAGGACCATGTGAAAGACCTTTTTTATTAGGGCTGAAACAGTCTATAAGTAGTTGGAATGCGTATAGTGTTGTAATGATAGAACATAAAAGATTTCAGATGTAAAATTGAAAATAAAAGAAAACTGAGAAGATTGTAAAACGATCTGATGTACGTTGAACCGGTAGTTTTCTTCTTCCAAATGTTTATTTCTCTAAAACCTTACTTTATATCATAGCCTCCATCAAGTTCTCTCTCAAGTAGCCTTACAGGGACTATTTCTTGAGCAGGTGAAGTATGGGGACTGTTGAGTATCTCAGAGAAGAGGGGTGGGAAGGAGGGGGTGGGCTGCCTGTGTGCTCATAATGTCATTCTTCCCCGCGTCTGTGTCCAGCTTGTGGATGGTCACTTTGATACCAAGATTGGACACAAAGTGGAGAGTGAGAGCTACCAGAAGATCGCCAGCAGCATCGGCTGCTCAACCAACAACATCCTGTTTCTGACTGACGTTACCCGAGGTGAGGACTCTGGCTTACTGGGTGGTAGACTCCTGGTTGGTTGCTGAGGAGCTGAGCCTGGCACTGCTAACACTTTGCCTTCCTAAAGAAGGTTTCCACGGATGCCATGAGAAAATGAAGCAGGTTTATAAATAGGAAGTAGTGTAAATGGATGCTTAAGGACAAGACTTGCTCCAGGGTGATCTTGGTAAGAGGTCCAGTGCTGAATGATCACTAACCAGGGTCAAGTCCCGTGGACACCATGATGGCTCAGCTTGGTGGAGATCCTGAGGCGCTGGTCAGGAGGACTGTGCTTGAGGCAGTCGGGCTGGGAACTCAGTGTGCGTGAAAGGATGTGCCCCCGCTGCTGAGTGAGTGCATCGGCGGAGGGGAGTGGGGCGCTTTTAGCTTGGGAGGTGACAGTCCTTCCACAGGAGGTGGATACATGGGGCTCTGCCCCAGTTACTCTTAGCCAAGTGCATTCTTATGCCCTTTAATGAAGCCACCTGGGAAGCCTTTTACTACTCCGGCGTGCTAGATAAAGTATTAGGTTGGGTAGAATTTCAAAATGTTTTCACTAGAAAATGAAAATTTCTTGAAAGTCAAGGAATAACTTACTAATGAAGCAGGTTAGAGAAATCTCTTCATGCTGGGATCAAAAGGACCATGTGAAAGACCTTTTTTATTAGGGCTGAAACAGTCTATAAGTAGTTGGAATGCGTATAGTGTTGTAATGATAGAACATAAAAGATTTCAGATGTAAAATTGAAAATAAAAGAAAACTGAGAAGATTGTAAAACGATCTGATGTACGTTGAACCGGTAGTTTTCTTCTTCCAAATGTTTATTTCTCTAAAACCTTACTTTATATCATAGCCTCCATCAAGTTCTCTCTCAAGTAGCCTTACAGGGACTATTTCTTGAGCAGGTGAAGTATGGGGACTGTTGAGTATCTCAGAGAAGAGGGGTGAGAAGGAGGGGCTGGGCTGCCTGTGTGCTCATAATGTCATTCTTCCCCGCGTCTGTGTCCAGCTTGTGGACGGTCACTTTGATACCAAGATTGGACACAAAGTGGAGAGTGAGAGCTACCAGAAGATCGCCAGCAGCATCGGCTGCTCAACCAACAACATCCTGTTTCTGACTGACGTTACCCGAGGTGAGGACTCTGGCTTACTGGGTGGTAGACTCCTGGTTGGTTGCTGAGGAGCTGAGCCTGGCACTGCTAACACTTTGCCTTCCTAAAGAAGGTTTCCACGGGATGCCATGAGAAAATGAAGCAGGTTTATAAATAGGAAGTAGTGTAAATGGATGCTTAAGGACAAGACTTGCTCCAGGGTGATCTTGGTAAGAGGTCCAGTGCTGAATGATCACTAACCAGGGTCAAGTCCCGTGGACACCATGATGGCTCAGCTTGGTGGAGATCCTGAGGCGCTGGTCAGGAGGACTGTGCTTGAGGCAGTCGGGCTGGGAACTCAGTGTGCGTGAAAGGATGTGCCCCCGCTGCTGAGTGAGTGCATCGGCGGAGGGGAGTGGGGAGCGCTCTTTTAGCTTGGGAGGTGACAGTCCTTCCACAGGAGGTGGATACATGGGAGAGAGCGCTCTGCCCCAGTTACTCTTAGGCCTGCTGCCCTTTAATGAATGCATTCTTATGCTCTCACTGTTTTCCACAGGTTGAGAAACTGCTGGTCTGTCTTAGTACACCCGATCTGAATTCTGAAGAATGTGTTTCCGATGCTTTCCTAGTTTTGCCCCATCTCGCTGACCCCCGACCTGTGTCCTCTCTCCCTTCTTCCTCTGTTTGCACGTGTATCTTATGTCTGTCTGCAGTGCCTCCTCTCTGGCCAGTTTTCCTTCCTTGAAATGTATGATCAAAACTCACCCTCTGTGCTGAGAAGTCATTTGTTCGCTTGTAGGTCCTAATTCAGTGGTTGCACCCTGGGGACCTGAGCCACTGCGTTTGTAACAAACTTCCAGGTGGTTCCCACACGGCTGGTCCAGAGAGCACTCCGAGCAGTAGGTCTCTAGACAGTAACTCCTGTAGGCTCTGCAGGCCATGCACCTGTTCAGCTCTGTTCCTTGTGATGCAGAAGCAGCCACAGAGATACAGAAGTGAGTGTGTGTGGCTCTGTTCCAGTAAAACTCTTGTTTACAGCAACAGGCACTGGGCCCTAACTTGCTGACCCTTGTTCTAGGGCACAGACCATAGAGTCTGACACAGGATTTTAGATTTTAGCTCTACTGCTTGCACAGACGTTAGGGCACACAGGCTTCCCTAGTTGTGCATGGGCTTAGTGTGGAATCTTCCTGTACCAGGGATCAAACCTATGTCCCCTGCATTGGCAGGCAGATTCTTTACCCCTGGACCACCAAGGAAGTTCTAACGAGTCCAGTTTTTATTTCTACCCACTCATGCCATCACTGATCTTAAAGCAGGCATAGTCCAGTGAGGAGAGAGAATAGGTAACAATGTGTCCGATCATATTGTCCTGAGAGAACTAAATACAGAGTGTCAGAGGAGCACCTGGGATGCTCTTGGGCTTCCCCTGTAGCTCAGGTGGTAAAGACTTGGCCTGCAGTGCGGGAGACCTGGGTTCGATTCCTGGCTTGGGAAGATCCCCTGGAGAAGGGAATGGCAACCCACTCCAATATTCTGGCCTGGAGCATTCCATGGAAGAGGAGGAGCCTGGCGGGCTGCAGTCTATAGGGTTGCAAAGAGTCGGACACAACTGAGAGACTCACACTTTCTCTTTAGGATGCTATCATACAGATGGTGGTAGCTCTAGAAGATAGAATACTTGAGCTGAATTTCTCAGAGTGGGAATCTGCCAGACAGAAGGGCTAGACAGTCTGGCCAAGGGTTATGACATGTTTGGGCTCCCGTGTGAGTAGGTGTTTAAGCCTGATTAGATCCTGGAATTCCTTATGTGTCCCTTATCTGCTCAATTGGGATTATTTCTGACAACCTGTCCTTTGGGAAACAGCTGAGGTCTTTGGAGGTCTGATCGGGGGGAACGGAAGAGCGCTGTGGGCAGGACGTGGCTCTCTGTTCAGAGCACTTAATAAAGCTCAGAAGTCTAGGTCCACTGCCCTGCTAGTCTGTCAGGACAGTTATATGTTTGAAAAAAAAAAGTTTTATGGAAAAGTTTTAAATTACGTAAAATAATATTTCTACTCCCACATGTCTGTTTTTTTGGCTTCAACAATTATACAATCTGGACCAGACTTCTTTTTTTTTTTCCTTTTTTTTGAGGTGGACCGTTTCTTTGTTTTCAAAGTATTTATTGAATTTGTTATAGTATTGCTTCTATTTTATGCGTTGGTTTTTTTGGCCAAGAGCTATGTGAAAATCTTAACTCCCTGACCAGGGATTGAACCCCTTGCACTGGAAGGTGAAGTCTTAACCCCTGGACCATCAGGGAAGTCCCGAGACTTAGTTCTTATATTCCCACCTCCCTCTGATTATCTTGAAGCGAGTCCCAAACATCGTATTCTGCTGTTTCCAATTTGTATTTTGCTTCTCACAGAGGCAAGTGCTGCTGAGGAGGCAGATGTGCACGTGGCCGTGGTGGTGAGACCGGGCAACGCGGGGTTAACTGACGATGAGAAGACCCACTTCAGCCTCATCACTTCCTTCAGCGAACTGTACCTGCCTTCCTCCGCCTAGAGGAGGAGCCCCGAGGAAGACCAGCATAGTCCCTGTCGTCCATAGTTTTATTCTCATGGTAAAAGTCGTTTACTTAAAAAATGCAGATGAACACACACAGAAGGTCTGTAAGTGTGTGTGTTCAAATTTCCTTTCAAAAGGACATAAGTGGAAAAAAGAATCTCAGTTCTGTGGAAAGGAAACTTATTTAAAGATGCTTTATATGTGGAAATTGTTTGGGACTGCAACTCTAAGATACAGTTGACAGAAGAAATTACAGCGAAGCAGGTCAGATGTGTTACGTTGATGAAGTCATGCAACAAAATAGAAAGGCAGGTTTGAGGGCTACTCAGAAGGCTTGTTATTTTGAAACTAGAAGTATTTCAAAGACATTCCTAATAATAATCTACTCCCCTTTTACATTGTGAGAAGATTACAGCAGCTGAAGTTCAAACTGTTAACTCGCTATTTACAAATGACAGAGCTGTTTGTTTCTGCTCCAGAGGAGAGCAGAGATGGGAAAGAAAATGCGTTTGAGTCTTGATTAACCAAGTAACTATTACTTAAGAAAGTTGCTCATCATTGTGGTACCCACCGCAGGCAGTTGCCTCCCCCGTGAGAAAGATGCACGAGTGTAACAGCAGATAGGAGTGGGCTTCCTAGTGTTGAACTCAGCAGTCCTGACCCTGCCAGTTACAGATTTCAGAGTTACTTAGCGAACTGCTGCTTAGCGCAGTGTGAGAACATACGTTAATTGCTGTTGACTATTAAAAAAAATTAAAAGCTTCCTGAAATTTTCCCAAAGGACTTTGAAGAGCGCTAGTATCTAATATGAAATGGATGTGAGAAATGTCAACTTTATAATAGCATTGTTTGTCCTGGGTCAGCCTAATGGGATGTCATGTCAGTTTCATGTGGTTACGAATAAAAACATTCTCTTCTTCACTCAGGATTATGCAGGTTTGCTTACTGTTATAAGCGAAAGAGAAACGGAAGACAAGTCGGACAAGTGAGAATTTTAGTTTCGTTTTTGCCTTCATCTTGTGTGTGTGTGTGTTTGATACGTGTGTGTATGCATGTATGTGTGTCAGTGGAATGCCAGTAGGAAGTCATTGACTATTCTTTGAGTTTGTTGTTCAGTTGCTCTGTCGTGCCCGACTCTGTGTGACCCCATGGATAGCGGCACACCAGGCTTCCCCATCCTTCACTGTCTCCTGGAGCTTGCTCAAACTCAAGTCCATTGACTCCGTGATGCCATCCAGCCACCTCTGTATGTGTAACTCAAGGAACTAATGATTTGAGTTACATACACATATGTGGCTACCCTTAGTGGTTATTATCTCATTTGGATAGTAAACATTCAAGGTAAGAGTGGATTTCTTAGGTTTTTGAGGATCTTTTGTTTGAGCTATATAAGGAGGAAGCAACTATTGAAGGAGGCAACTATTGTCCTAATTAATCAGGAAAAACTAATGAACCCTGGAGGCATACTTTTGGGGGTGCTTTGAATAAGGAAAAGAAAGTAACCTTGCAAATATGAGAGGACAGGGACCATAAAAGATTTCATGTTGGTCATTTTTATGTGGTAGTAGCTAATTAAGAAATCTCAGGACTGTGAAGACATAAAAGAGTAGTAAAAGGGAAGTGAATTTTAGTGAATCTTAGAAATGGGAGTAATTTGTAAGCAATGATAAAGCCACAGATGGTAATTTGTGGATGCACTTCGTACAGTTTCTGAAAAAGCTTATGAGAAGACGAATGAAAAAGGGGTCTCTTAATGATAGTAAAAGAACAATTGGAAAAGGAAGGAAGGAACGCGAGGAAATTATGCAGCAGGGACTAGATTAGAAAGAAATGAAAGGAAAAGGAGAGTGCTCCCTTTCTAGCCAGCCGAGAACTGACCTAGAGAAGTATCCTAGTCTCTCTAGGCTGCTGTAACAGTTCAGAGACCAGGTAGCATATGAACAACAGAACTTTATTTTTCACAGCTTTGGAGGCTGGGAAGTCTGAGACCAAGGTACTGTCCAGTTCACTGTCTGGGGTGAGCCTGGGTCTTGCTGTGGCGGGCAGGGCCACGCTCAGTAAATCTCGAGTCGTTTTCTGCGGATGGGTAGGACTGCACTTCCTGTAGTCTGGCCGGAGGTGGCCCAGTCCTGGAGTCTGCAGCCTCTCTGGTTGGGCTGGCCTGTGGTACGCTGTGGTGGGGCTAATGGCACCCTCCCCCAAGAGGACGTAGGCCACCACGCAGTGCCTCCCAAGACGGCTGCCGCCAGGTCCCCTGTCCCCCGGCAGGCCCCTACTGACCCACCCCTCTGTGGGCGACTCCCGAGCCCTCACAGGCAGGTCGGGCTCAGTCTTTTGTGGGGTCACGGCGCCTTTTCTCTGGGTCCTGGTGCGCACAGGGTTTTGTTTGTATTCTCCCGAGAGTCCCTGACAGGTATGGGGTTTGATTTTAATGTGACTGCGCCCCTCCTACCGTCTCGTTGCAGCTTCTGCTTTGTCCTTGGGTGTGAGGGTACCTGGGTTTTTTTGGTGGGCTCCAGCATCCTCCTGTCGATGCTTATTCAGCAGCTGACTGTGATTTGGGGTTCTCGCAGAAGATGAGAGGAGAGGCCTGGTCCCTCACAGCTGGCTGCCTTTGTCACTGTAACTGCATGTGGCAGAAGGTGTGGAGGAGCTTTCTTGGGCCCCGTTTATAAGGACACTAATCCCTTCTTGTCCCCAAAGGCCTCTCAAAGGTCCTCTCCAATGTATTACCTTGGGGATTAAATTAAGGGAAACCCATTCAGTCTACATTCAGAAGCATTTACTGTCCATACTAAAAAGAGCACTAGATAATATCGCATTTGAACACATATATGGAACCTAGAAACATGGGACTGGTGAACCTGTTTGCAAAGCAGGAATAGAGATGCAGATCTAAAGAGCAGACTGTGGACACAGGGTGGGGAGGGGGATAAACTGAGGGGGTGGCACAACATATACCCACTATCAATAAATAGCGAAAAAAAAATCCATCTTCAAATTTCAATAAATAAATAAATAGAGCGTATGGGAAGCTGCTGTTTAGCACGGGGAGCTCAACCCTGCGCTCTGTGATGACCTAGAGGGCTGGAATGGCACGGGAGCGAGCTTCAGAAGGAAATTTATCTATGCAAGTGGCTAAGTCACGTAGTTGTACGGCAGAAACCCACGCAATATAAAGCAATTATCCTCCAGTTAAAAGTAAATTTTGAAAAAGAGAACCAGCTCTGCTGAGTAGTTGAGGATAGAAACATTAAAAAATAAAGAGACAATTGCGATATCAGATTCAGTGTGTCAGAGTGGGAAGTGAGGGAAGGGAAACAAGTGAGTAGACTATTTCTGAGGTCCTAAGAAATGCATTCTTATTTAGTGTGATAGAAAAATAAATTAAAAGAACTTAATTATCAAGTAGGCTGGTCGTGAGGAAGGCAGCATGCCTGCAGAGAGGGGAGTGGGCCTGCAGCTGAGTCCAGATCAAATCATGGTCCTGAGTAAGGGAAAGAGGAGAAAAATTGTACCTCTGGAATTTCCAGAAAGAGACAAAGGTCCCAAAAGGTACTAAATTTGCTAAGCATCTTGCCTACAGAGAATACAGCAGGCACAGGCCTCTTACAGTTGTGGCTCTTTTTATTCCAGTTAAGCCAGATCTGCTTGTGTTAGGTGCTCAGTCGTGTCCAACTTCTTGCGACCCCGTGGACTATAGCCCACCAGGCTCCTCTTTCCATGAGGTGCTCTCAGGCAAGAATACTGGAGTGGGTTGCTATTTCCTACTCCAGGGGATCTTCCTGACCCAGGGATCAAACCCATGTCTCCTGCACTGGCAGGTAGATGCTGAGCCTCCTGGGAAGCCTCGTTGGTGCTCTTTCCCACAGGGGCACTGATTTCCAATCTTGGGTCAGTACACAAGTTGGTTTCTTAGAGGAGAACCCTCAGGCAGCAGGGTTTCGCTAATCTTATCAGCCCTTCTGGGTAGCAGGGCTTCCTCTTTGACCTTGGCAAGACTGGTTTGAGTTGCTAAGCCTAACTGATACCAGGTGTCGGGCTGCACGGGAAGTTGAGAGCTCTGGGTTTATCACCAAGACAGGTGCATGGCAACCTTTGCCCAGCAGATGGTGCTGTTTCTCTGGGGACTACCGAGGGTGAGGTCTCCCTAGACCCAGCAGATGGCGCTAAAGGTAGCAATGAGAGAAAATGAGTGAGAGTTGGGGGAGGCTTAATCTTAGCTCAGTTGTGTCTACCAGGCTCTTACTTCCGTGGGATTCTCCAAGAATACTGGAGTGGGTAACCATTCTCTTTACCAGGGGATCCTCTTGACCCAGGGATCGAACCCAGGTCTCCTGAATTGCAGACAGATTCCTTACTGTCTGAGCCACCAGGGAAGCCCTAAATGAGTATTTATCCTTAAATCCATCACATGATATTGCAAAGGTTAGAGTAGTTTGGAAAAAAACAGTAGTAATCCTGAATGAAATTTACCGACTAGGATTTCTCTTCCTTCTTTGATCCCTAAGTCACACTGAAAAGAAAAAGGTCAGTGATTTTGGATAACTGGTTTTTCCAGATGCAGTGTTTAAACGGGTTTGTTTGGGGTTAAAAAAAAAAAAGGCAAAAAGACATTATTCCAAAGTTGAATGTCCTGTGGGCCAGAATAGGTTGTTCTTCCCACCACCCACGACTAGATGGTAAACTGCTGTTATCTTTCGTCTCATATTTAAGAATAATTTGTAGGTTTTTTTAGGACATTGGAGTCACTCTAACAGAAGCAAAATTCACTGCAGATTTTATGCAAGTTATTCATGCAAATATTTATTAAGCATCTACGGTGTGCTTTAGGGGATGCAGTCCCTCCCTACTATCAGGGTATGTCTACTTAAAAAATATATTAGTTAAGTTTTAGCTGTTTATAATCTTCTTGATAGATTGGCCCTTTCACATTAGAATGAATGAACTTCTTTGTCTCTTATAACAGTTTTGTCTTAACATGTAGTTTACCTGATGTTAGTATAGCTCTTTCCCACAGGGGCACTGATTTCCAATCTTGGGTCAGTACACAAGTTGGTTTCTTAGAGGAGAACCCTCAGGCAGCAGGGTTTCGCTAATCTTATCAGCCCTTCTGGGTAGCAGGGCTTCCTCTTTGACCTTGGCAAGACTGGTTTGAGTTGCTAAGCCTAACTGATACCAGGTGTCGGGCTGCACGGGAAGTTGAGAGCTCTGGGTTTATCACCAAGACAGGTGCATGGCAACCTTTGCCCAGCAGATGGTGCTGTTTCTCTGGGGACTACCGAGGGTGAGGTCTCCCTAGACCCAGCAGATGGCGCTAAAGGTAGCAATGAGAGAAAAATGAGTGAGAGTTGGGGGAGGCTTAATCTTAGCTCAGTTGTGTCTACCAGGCTCTTACTTCCGTGGGATTCTCCAAGAATACTGGAGTGGGTAACCATTCTCTTTACCAGGGGATCCTCTTGACCCAGGGATCGAACCCAGGTCTCCTGAATTGCAGACAGATTCCTTACTGTCTGAGCCACCAGGGAAGCCCTAAATGAGTATTTATCCTTAAATCCATCACATGATATTGCAAAGGTTAGAGTAGTTTGGAAAAAAACAGTAGTAATCCTGAATGAAATTTACCGACTAGGATTTCTCTTCCTTCTTTGATCCCTAAGTCACACTGAAAAGAAAAAGGTCAGTGATTTTGGATAACTGGTTTTTCCAGATGCAGTGTTTAAACGGGTTTGTTTGGGGTTAAAAAAAAAAAAGGCAAAAAGACATTATTCCAAAGTTGAATGTCCTGTGGGCCAGAATAGGTTGTTCTTCCCACCACCCACGACTAGATGGTAAACTGCTGTTATCTTTCGTCTCATATTTAAGAATAATTTGTAGGTTTTTTTAGGACATTGGAGTCACTCTAACAGAAGCAAAATTCACTGCAGATTTTATGCAAGTTATTCATGCAAATATTTATTAAGCATCTACGGTGTGCTTTAGGGGATGCAGTCCCTCCCTACTATCAGGGTATGTCTACTTAAAAAATATATTAGTTAAGTTTTAGCTGTTTATAATCTTCTTGATAGATTGGCCCTTTCACATTAGAATGAATGAACTTCTTTGTCTCTTATAACAGTTTTGTCTTAACATGTAGTTTACCTGATGTTAGTATAGCTGCTCCAGCCCTGTATTGATTACTACTTACATGGCATATCTTTTCTTAATCCTTTTTTTTTTTAATACATTTTTTTTTTTGGCCACTTCTATTGGTCTTTCATTTCTCTATTTTCATCCGTCTTTGTTCTTTGGCTCCTGTGGGCCTCCCATCGCAGTGGCCTCTGTCGCTGCAGAGCACCGGCTCTGGGCGCATGTGCTCCAGAGCTCTGGCTCGGTAATTGGACACATCAGTCCAGCTGCTCCGCGGCACGTGGAATCTTCCCAGGCTAGGGATCGAACCGGCGCCCCTTGCACTGCAAGGCAGTGTCCTTACCCACTGGACCACCAGGGAAGCCCTTTTAATCCTTTTATTTTCAGTCTGTTTTTACCTTTGAATGGAAGATGTGTTTTGTGTAGACAGTGTATAGTGGGTTATGTTTTAAAAATCCATTCTGCCAGTCTCTGCCTTTTACTAAAAGTTTAATTCACCACATTTCATGTAATTACCGACAAGGGCTTTCTTTTGTCATTTTCCTATCAGGTGTAAACTTGTAAGTAGACGATGAATGAGTTCTGAGGATCTGATGCACAACATTGTGATTATAGTCAATAATACTGCATTATATACTTCAAAATTGATTTCTATGTTTCTCTTCTTTTTTGTTCCTCAGTCCTCCATTATTGCCTTCCTTTGTGTTAAATAGGTATTTTCTAGTATGCCATTTTAATTCCTCCTTGTTCTTTGACACTATATTCTTATTATATTTTTCTGGTGATTTCTCGGTTTTTTGATCTTGATCACTCATATACTACTTAATTTTAATAGATATAAAACTCTGCTATATTTCGTCTCATATTTAAGAATAATTTGTAGGTTTTTTTAGGACATTGGAGTCACTCTAACAGAAGCAAAATTCACTGCAGATTTTATGCAAGTTATTCATGCAAATATTTATTAAGCATCTACGGTGTGCTTTAGGGGATGCAGTCCCTCCCTACTATCAGGGTATGTCTACTTAAAAAATATATTAGTTAAGTTTTAGCTGTTTATAATCTTCTTGATAGATTGGCCCTTTCACATTAGAATGAATGAACTTCTTTGTCTCTTATAACAGTTTTGTCTTAACATGTAGTTTACCTGATGTTAGTATAGCTGCTCCAGCCCTGTATTGATTACTACTTACATGGCATATCTTTTCTTAATCCTTTTTTTTTTTTGGCCACTTCTATTGGTCTTTCATTTCTCTATTTTCATCCGTCTTTGTTCTTTGGCTCCTGTGGGCCTCCCATCGCAGTGGCCTCTGTCGCTGCAGAGCACCGGCTCTGGGCGCATGTGCTCCAGAGCTCTGGCTCGGTAATTGGACACATCAGTCCAGCTGCTCCGCGGCACGTGGAATCTTCCCAGGCTAGGGATCGAACCGGCGCCCCTTGCACTGCAAGGCAGTGTCCTTACCCACTGGACCACCAGGGAAGCCCTTTTAATCCTTTTATTTTCAGTCTGTTTTTACCTTTGAATGGAAGATGTGTTTTGTGTAGACAGTGTATAGTGGGTTATGTTTTAAAAATCCATTCTGCCAGTCTCTGCCTTTTACTAAAAGTTTAATTCACCACATTTCATGTAATTACCGACAAGGGCTTTCTTTTGTCATTTTCCTATCAGGTGTAAACTTGTAAGTAGACGATGAATGAGTTCTGAGGATCTGATGCACAACATTGTGATTATAGTCAATAATACTGCATTATATACTTCAAAATTGATTTCTATGTTTCTCTTCTTTTTTGTTCCTCAGTCCTCCATTATTGCCTTCCTTTGTGTTAAATAGGTATTTTCTAGTATGCCATTTTAATTCCTCCTTGTTCTTTGACACTATATTCTTATTATATTTTTCTGGTGATTTCTCTGAGGTTTATATTTAGCATCTTAGTTTATAACAATTCAGTTCTCATTAATACTACTTAATTTTAATAGATATAAAACTCTGCTTATATATAACTCCATTCCCTGCCTTCCCTCTGCTGGTATTGTTGTCACAAATTACATCTTTATTGTGTGCCCATCAACATAGGTTAATAATTATTTCTCCATGTAGTTTTTTAAACCAGCTGGGAGAAGAAGAGGAAAGGAGGTACAGACAACAAATACATTTATACTTTCTGTTGGTGGCTCACTGGTAGAGAATCTGCCTCCAATGCAGGAGATGCGGCAGGAGCCACAGACACAGCCCCTGGGCGGAGAAGATCCCCCGGAGGAGGAAATGGCAACCCACTGCAGGCTTCTTGCCTGGGAGATCTCATGGACAGGGGAGCCTGGTGGGCTGTATAGTCCACGGGTGCAAAGAGTGGGACACAACTTAGTGAATGAAGGACAACATTGTGTTCATTTGCTGGGGCTGCAAAGTACCGCAAATTGGGCAGCTTAACACAACAGAAATGTATTCCGTCACAGTTCTGGATGCCCAGACTCTGAAGTGAAGGCATGAGCAGAGTTGGTTCCTACTGGAGGCACCAGAGGAGGGCATGCCTTGCCTCCTCGCTCGTGACAGCTGGCCGTCCTCGCTTACTTGGCACGCAGAGGCAGCACTCTCATCTCCGTCCCCTTTATTGAATGGAAGATGTGTTTTGTGTAGACAGTGTATAGTGGGTTATGTTTTAAAAATCCATTCTGCCAGTCTCTGCCTTTTACTAAAAGTTTAATTCACCACATTTCATGTAATTACCGACAAGGGCTTTCTTTTGTCATTTTCCTATCAGGTGTAAACTTGTAAGTAGACGATGAATGAGTTCTGAGGATCTGATGCACAACATTGTGATTATAGTCAATAATACTGCATTATATACTTCAAAATTGATTTCTATGTTTCTCTTCTTTTTTGTTCCTCAGTCCTCCATTATTGCCTTCCTTTGTGTTAAATAGGTATTTTCTAGTATGCCATTTTAATTCCTCCTTGTTCTTTGACACTATATTCTTATTATATTTTTCTGGTGATTTCTCTGAGGTTTATATTTAGCATCTTAGTTTATAACAATTCAGTTCTCATTAATACTACTTAATTTTAATAGATATAAAACTCTGCTTATATATAACTCCATTCCCTGCCTTCCCTCTGCTGGTATTGTTGTCACAAATTACATCTTTATTGTGTGCCCATCAACATAGGTTAATAATTATTTCTCCATGTAGTTTTTTAAACCAGCTGGGAGAAGAAGAGGAAAGGAGGTACAGACAACAAATACATTTATACTTTCTGTTGGTGGCTCACTGGTAGAGAATCTGCCTCCAATGCAGGAGATGCGGCAGGAGCCACAGACACAGCCCCTGGGCGGAGAAGATCCCCCGGAGGAGGAAATGGCAACCCACTGCAGGCTTCTTGCCTGGGAGATCTCATGGACAGGGGAGCCTGGTGGGCTGTATAGTCCACGGGGTCGCAAAGAGTGGGACACAACTTAGTGAATGAAGGACAACATTGTGTTCATTTGCTGGGGCTGCAAAGTACCGCAAATTGGGCAGCTTAACACAACAGAAATGTATTCCGTCACAGTTCTGGATGCCCAGACTCTGAAGTGAAGGCATGAGCAGAGTTGGTTCCTACTGGAGGCACCAGAGGAGGGCATGCCCCTTGCCTCCTCGCTTCTCGTGACAGCTGGCCGTCCTCGGCGTTACTTGGCACGCAGAGGCAGCACTCTCATCTCCGTCCCCCTCGCACGGTGTTCCCCCAAGTGTCTGCATCTTCACAGGCACACCTGCCATCCTGGACGAGGGGCCGACTCTCGCCAGCGTGACCTCCTCCTGACTGATTGCATCGGCAACAGCTCTTTTTCCGAATAAGGTCACACTCTGAGCTGTCGGGGACTAGGACTTCCAGAAATCTTTCTTGGGGGAGACACAGTTCAACCCACAACACCAGGACTTTTCAAAACTCTTATTTGCCAAAGCATCTCATTCTCCCCTCCTTCCTCTCAAGCTTTTTGGTCTACCAGCAGGGAAGCTCTGTGTTGTCACCCTGAAAATATCGTTTTTGACCCCAGTGTAATTCGAACACACAACCTTCTGAGCTGGAGCCAGAGACACACTACTGTTCCGCCACTGGCCTCCCCTCACTGCTCCATGATCACTGCTGTCACCCCACGTACTCTTTGAAGAGCAGGACGTTGACACTCCTCCCACCAAGAGGTGGTGACCTTTGTTCCCTGCCCTTGAGTCGAGGTGGGAGCTTAGGACAGCTCCAAGCTAAAGAGGCGCACAGAGGTGACGGTGATTTTCCAGGTTATGAAAAGGATACAGCTTCTGCTGCTGTTGTTCAGTCACCAGGTTGTGTCCGACACTTTTGTGACCCCATGGATGGCAGCACACCATCTCCCGGAATTTGCCTAAGTTCATGTCCATTGAGTCAGTGATGCCATCCAACCATCTCATCCTCTGTCACCCTCTTCTGCCCTCAGTCTTTCCCAGCATCAGGGTCGTTTCCAGTGAGCTGTCTCTTTACATCAGGTAGCCAGAGTACTGGAGCTTCAGCTTCAGCATGAGACCTTTCAAAGAGTATTCAGGATTGATTTCCTCGATATCCTTTTTATCAGAAACTTGGGGTTGGACGTTTGCTCTGGGGAGCCAGCTCCCATGCTGTGAGAGCCCAAATTAGCTCGGGTAGAGAGGCCCCTGGGGAGAGGAAAGGAGGCCCCAAGCTGGAACTTCCTGGTAGTCAGTGGCTAAGACTCCAAGCTCCCACTGCAGGGGCTTGGAGTTCACTCCCTGGTCAGGGAACTTGGTACCACGTGCTGCAACTAAGAGTTCACACGGTACAGCCAAAGAGCCTGTGTGCCGAATAAAGTGTAAGTCGCTCAGTCGTGTCTGACTCTTTGCGACCCCATGGACTGTAGCCCACCAGGCTCCTCTGTCCATGGGATTTCCCAGGCTGCGATACTGGGATACTGCGATACTGCGACTCAGGGATCGAAGCTGGGTCTCTCAAACTGCACGCAGATTCTTTACCATCTGAGCCACCAGGGAAGCCCAAATAAATAAATATTAATAAATAAACTAAGACCTGGTGCAGCCAAATAACTATTCCTCTAAAAAAGGCCCTAAAGGGCCTCCCTGGTGGTCCAGTGGGTAAAGAGTTCGCCTCGCAGTTCAAGGGGCACCGGATCAATCCCTGACTCAGGAAGATCCCACGTGCCGCAAGTGTGTCCAGTTACGAGCCAGCGTGCTGGAGTGCACGCGCCCAGAGCCAGTGCTCTATGACGAGAGAGACCACTGCAGTGGGAGACCCAAAGAATAGAAGAATTATTACAGGCCAAAGAATAAAAGATGGATGAAAATAAACACAAAAAAATAAAAGGGGCATGATCGCAGGGCGGGCGGGGGGTAGGGTGGGGGCAGTGGGAGGCCCCAAGCTGACAGCCAGCCTCAGTCTGCAGACATGAATCAACTGGCCTTCAGATGCTTCCAGACTCCAGCCCTCGAGGCTTCCAGCTGAGACCTCAGACCTCTTGGAGCAGAAATAAATTGTCCCTGCCGTGCCCTGTCTGAATTCCTGACCCGCTCAATCTGTGAGCATAATACACAGTTGTTTTCATGCCACTGCTTTTTGTGGTAATTTGCTAGGCAGCCACAGTAACTGGAAAGTCACCGAGTGAGTCGCATGGCACCAAGCGGTGGACAGGCGTCTTGACCCTTTCAGTGCAGGTGGATTTAAAGGTCCCGCTCTGAAAAGTGCAGAAGAAGCAACAGGATTGTCTCTTACTCTCCCTTTTCCTCCCTCCAAACAGTGGCACCTCTTGTCTTCCTTGATTTATCCAGTGTCCCCACTTCCCCAATTTGATTTTTCTTTCCCCTTCACCGCCCTGGGGCTTCCCTGATGGCTCAGACAGTAAAGAATCTGCTTGCCTTGCAGGAGAACCAAGTTTGAGCCCTGGGTCAGGAAGATACCCTGCAGAAGGGAATGGCTGCCCACTTCAGTCGTCTTGCCTGGCGAATCCCAGGGACAGAGGAGCCTGGTGGGCTATGGTCCATGGAGTTGCTGAGTCGGACTTGACTGAGTGACTAAACTTCACCCTCCTGGAGTAAGAAGCTGGGTCTCTCAAACTAAATTTCTTTAAAAAAAAAATTAATAAATAAACTAAGACCTGGTGCAGCCAAATAACTATTCCTCTAAAAAGGCCTAAAGGGCCTCCCTGGTGGTCCAGTGGGTAAAGAGTTCGCCTCGCAGTTCAAGGGGCACCGGATCAATCCCTGACTCAGGAAGATCCCACGTGCCGCAAGTGTGTCCAGTTACGAGCCAGCGTGCTGGAGTGCACGCGCCCAGAGCCAGTGCTCTATGACGAGAGAGACCACTGCAGTGGGAGACCCAAAGAATAGAAGAATTATTACAGGCCAAAGAATAAAAGATGGATGAAAATAAACACAAAAAAATAAAAGGGGCATGATCGCAGGGCGGGCGGGGGGTAGGGTGGGGGCAGTGGGAGGCCCCAAGCTGACAGCCAGCCTCAGTCTGCAGACATGAATCAACTGGCCTTCAGATGCTTCCAGACTCCAGCCCTCGAGGCTTCCAGCTGAGACCTCAGACCTCTTGGAGCAGAAATAAATTGTCCCTGCCGTGCCCTGTCTGAATTCCTGACCCGCTCAATCTGTGAGCATAATACACAGTTGTTTTCATGCCACTGCTTTTTGTGGTAATTTGCTAGGCAGCCACAGTAACTGGAAAGTCACCGAGTGAGTCGCATGGCACCAAGCGGTGGACAGGCGTCTTGACCCTTTCAGTGCAGGTGGATTTAAAGGTCCCGCTCTGAAAAGTGCAGAAGAAGCAACAGGATTGTCTCTTACTCTCCCTTTTCCTCCCTCCAAACAGTGGCACCTCTTGTCTTCCTTGATTTATCCAGTGTCCCCACTTCCCCAATTTGATTTTTCTTTCCCCTTCACCGCCCTGGGGCTTCCCTGATGGCTCAGACAGTAAAGAATCTGCTTGCCTTGCAGGAGAACCAAGTTTGAGCCCTGGGTCAGGAAGATACCCTGCAGAAGGGAATGGCTGCCCACTTCAGTCGTCTTGCCTGGCGAATCCCAGGGACAGAGGAGCCTGGTGGGCTATGGTCCATGGAGTTGCTGAGTCGGACTTGACTGAGTGACTAAACTTCACCCTCCTGGAGTAAGAAGTCACACCCATGGTGTTTTTCACAGCACCTCACAAATTTGTTCTTCCCATTCCAAACTGCCTGTGCTTGAAATTCCAGTTCATTGTCACCTACAGAATACAATGCAATGGGATAGGAAAGACACTCAGTAATAATAGGCATCCTGCTCTCAGGTTTATTGCTATAAAAGGGTAGTCTTTGAAGCTTTCCAAGGGCAAGTGATTTAATGCTAACAGACAGGATGTGGAAGTTTGCTGTATTTTGAGAAAGTGCCTCCTGGGCTATTTGAGAATCAAATCAGTGGGTCTTCTCTGGAGTGCTGCTTTTTTTTTTTTTTTTAAAGATTTATTTATTTATTTATTTTGGTGGAGGCAGGGTGGGGATGGAGGGGAGCAGGTGGGCCACTTCCATTGGTCTTTCATTTGTCCATTTTCATCCATCTTTGTTCTTTGGCTCCTGTGGGCCTCCCATCGCGGTGGCCTTCATCATCGCAGAGCGCGGGCTCAGGGCTCATGCACTCCAGAGCTCCGGCTCGGTGATTGGACACATCAGTCCAGCCTCTCCGCGGCACGTGGGATCTTCCCAGGCCAGGGATCGAGCCGGCGCCCCTTGCACTGCCAGGCCGTGTCCTTACCCAGTGGACCACCAGGGAAGCCCTTCTTTTTTTTTCTAATTTTTAAAAAATTTTATTTGTTTATTTTTATTGCACACTGAGGCTTGTGGGATTTTAGCTCCCTGAAATATTTAGCCCCATAATTTTTTTTAAAGAAATAACCTTTTTTTATAATCTAGTATTTGCTCTTTAAGACACAGGAAAACTGCTATGAGAAGCAGGGGGATAGTTGCATCCTCTGAAATCTGACTCTCTTATCCTTGTTTCCTAAGTGCCGTGAACACTGAGTAGCTAATATTTACGAGACTAAATCTTAAAAAGAAAGAAAGAATAATGACAATAAAAATAAAAAGAGAGGGCTTCCCTGGTGGTCCAGTGGGTAAAGAGTCCGTCTTGCAGTGCAAGGAGCACTGGGTCGATCCCTTGCCCGGGAAGATCCCACGTGCCGCAGAGCGGCTGGACCGGTGTGTCCAGTTAGGAGCAGCGCTCTGGAGCGCATGCGCCCAGAGCCGGTGCTCTGCAACAAAAGAGGCCACAGCGACAGGAGGTCCACACAGGCCAAAGAATAAAGATAGATTAAAATGAAATAAATAAGAAACCAATAAAAGAGGCCAAAATTTAAAAAAAGAAGTTCAAAGTTTAAAAAAAATAAATAAAAAGAGGAAGAAGGGTAGAAGCTCCCAGTCATTTATTTATTTTAAAAATACTAACACGTAACTATGTGCTAGACACTGTTCTAAGAGCCAGATACATGGCAGACAAAAATCTGTCCCCTCAGGGACATGCCTATGGCTGATTCATGCTGATGTTTGGCACAAAACAACCAAATTCTATAAGGCAATTGTTCTTCAATTTAAGAATAAAAAGATAAAATCCCTGCCCTCATAGTGATAGGGACAGAGTAGAATAGGCAGGTGGTTGTAGAGTCCTAGTAGGGGATGGTAGGTAGAAGGGAGACACGTGAGAAAGGTTGGGAGGCCAGTGAGTTGACGATAACTCAGGAGAGCTGCTCCTTGTTCAGTAAAGCAGGCTTGACTAGGTATAAACAGCTGATGAAGGAGGAGCTGGCAAAGAAGCAACCAATGATGTATGTCCTTCATCTGCGTCTACTTGAGGGGGGCGGTCTTCTACCATCCTATATATATGGCTGCCCACTCCATTGAGGAGAGTAGAGTAGAGGCTTTCCTGCCTGTCTCACACTGAGGCTTGTGGGATTTTAGCTCCCTGAAATATTTAGCCCCATAATTTTTTTTAAAGAAATAACCTTTTTTTATAATCTAGTATTTGCTCTTTAAGACACAGGAAAACTGCTATGAGAAGCAGGGGGATAGTTGCATCCTCTGAAATCTGACTCTCTTATCCTTGTTTCCTAAGTGCCGTGAACACTGAGTAGCTAATATTTACGAGACTAAATCTTAAAAAGAAAGAAAGAATAATGACAATAAAAATAAAAAGAGAGGGCTTCCTGGTGGTCCAGTGGGTAAAGAGTCCGTCTTGCAGTGCAAGGAGCACTGGGTCGATCCCTTGCCCGGGAAGATCCCACGTGCCGCAGAGCGGCTGGACCGGTGTGTCCAGTTAGGAGCAGCGCTCTGGAGCGCATGCGCCCAGAGCCGGTGCTCTGCAACAAAAGAGGCCACAGCGACAGGAGGTCCACACAGGCCAAAGAATAAAGATAGATTAAAATGAAATAAATAAGAAACCAATAAAAGAGGCCAAAATTTAAAAAAAGAAGTTCAAAGTTTAAAAAAAATAAATAAAAAGAGGAAGAAGGGTAGAAGCTCCCAGTCATTTATTTATTTTAAAAATACTAACACGTAACTATGTGCTAGACACTGTTCTAAGAGCCAGATACATGGCAGACAAAAATCTGTCCCCTCAGGGACATGCCTATGGCTGATTCATGCTGATGTTTGGCACAAAACAACCAAATTCTATAAGGCAATTGTTCTTCAATTTAAGAATAAAAAGATAAAATCCCTGCCCTCATAGTGATAGGGACAGAGTAGAATAGGCAGGTGGTTGTAGAGTCCTAGTAGGGGATGGTAGGTAGAAGGGAGACACGTGAGAAAGGTTGGGAGGCCAGTGAGTTGACGATAACTCAGGAGAGCTGCTCCTTGTTCAGTAAAGCAGGCTTGACTAGGTATAAACAGCTGATGAAGGAGGAGCTGGCAAAGAAGCAACCAATGATGTATGTCCTTCATCTGCGTCTACTTGAGGGGGGCGGTCTTCTACCATCCTATATATATGGCTGCCCACTCCATTGAGGGAGAGTAGAGTAGAGCTTTCCTGCCTGTCTGCTTGCACCTCTTACAAGTACCCTATCCTAATAAGTCCTCTTCTTGCCTATCACTCTGCCTCTCGCTGAATTCCTTCTGCATTGAGGCACGAAGAACCTGAGCCTCAGTGGGTCCAGATGTTGGGTGAGTGCTGGATTAAGTCCTGGCTGCGTGGGTTTGAGTTCCAGACAGGGTTTTGGCTGGGATTGAGTCCTGACTATGTGGGTTCAAGTCAAAGCAGGATTTTGGCTGGGGTTAAGCCTTAGCCACATGGGTTCAAGCCCCAAACCGGTTTTGGCTAGGTTCAAGTCCCAAGCAGGGTTTTGACTGGGATTAAGCCTTAGCCACGTGGGTTTGAGTCCCAAACCAGGTTTTGGCTGAAATTCAAGCTCCAGCCACGTGGGTTCAAGTCCCAAACAGGGTTCTTTCAGGTCTGGGCCCTGGGTTGAAGTCTCAAATCAAGGTAAAACCCTTTCAATAGGGCTTGCCTTTTAGGATAGAGAAGATGAGATAATAAATAAGTAAAATGTGTTAGACAGTGTTGTGCATGTTTGATATTTATCTAGTTACAGGACCGTATTTTTAAAATGCTGTGGAGCAAAGTAAAGCTGGAAACAGTGACGGCGCTGGGATGGGCTGAGGGAGTGAATTTTAGAAATGCTGGAGACCTCCGTGAGAAAGGAGGAGCTGAAGAAGGTAGCATTTCAAATATCTGGGGGAAGATTGGGCATGCCAGAGGGGTTAGCAAGTGCAAAGGTCCTGAGATCAGAGCGTGCCTGGCTCTTAGGGGAGCACGAGGAGACAGAGGACTGGATCAGAGAGAACTGAGATTTTTTTAAAGAGCGGTCCTGGTCAGCAGAAGCCAATGGGCCTTTAATGTAGGGGATGGTAGGTAGAAGGAGACACGTGAGAAAGGTTGGGAGGCCAGTGAGTTGGCGATAACTCAGGAGAGCTGCTCCTTGTTCAGTAAAGCAGGCTTGACTAGGTATAAACAGCTGATGAAGGAGGAGCTGGCAAAGAAGCAACCAATGATGTATGTCCTTCATCTGCGTCTACTTGAGGGGGGCGGTCTTCTACCATCCTATATATATGGCTGCCCACTCCATTGAGGGAGAGTAGAGTAGAGCTTTCCTGCCTGTCTGCTTGCACCTCTTACAAGTACCCTATCCTAATAAGTCCTCTTCTTGCCTATCACTCTGCCTCTCGCTGAATTCCTTCTGCATTGAGGCACGAAGAACCTGAGCCTCAGTGGGTCCAGATGTTGGGTGAGTGCTGGATTAAGTCCTGGCTGCGTGGGTTTGAGTTCCAGACAGGGTTTTGGCTGGGATTGAGTCCTGACTATGTGGGTTCAAGTCAAAGCAGGATTTTGGCTGGGGTTAAGCCTTAGCCACATGGGTTCAAGCCCCAAACCGGTTTTGGCTAGGTTCAAGTCCCAAGCAGGGTTTTGACTGGGATTAAGCCTTAGCCACGTGGGTTTGAGTCCCAAACCAGGTTTTGGCTGAAATTCAAGCTCCAGCCACGTGGGTTCAAGTCCCAAACAGGGTTCTTTCAGGTCTGGGCCCTGGGTTGAAGTCTCAAATCAAGGTAAAACCCTTTCAATAGGGCTTGCCTTTTAGGATAGAGAAGATGAGATAATAAATAAGTAAAATGTGTTAGACAGTGTTGTGCATGTTTGATATTTATCTAGTTACAGGACCGTATTTTTAAAATGCTGTGGAGCAAAGTAAAGCTGGAAACAGTGACGGCGCTGGGATGGGCTGAGGGAGTGAATTTTAGAAATGCTGGAGACCTCCGTGAGAAAGGAGGAGCTGAAGAAGGTAGCATTTCAAATATCTGGGGGAAGATTGGGCATGCCAGAGGGGTTAGCAAGTGCAAAGGTCCTGAGATCAGAGCGTGCCTGGCTCTTAGGGGAGCACGAGGAGACAGAGGACTGGATCAGAGAGAACGGAAGGTAGAGAGGCAGGGATGTCCCTGGTCTAGTGGTTAAGGCTCCGAGCTCCCAGTGCAGCGGGGCCCGGGTTCCATCTCTGGTCAGGGAACTAGATCCCACAGGCCGCAACTGAGCCCATATGTGTCAATAAGGAGCCCACGTGCCGCCACTAAGACCTGGATCACATAAATTTCTTTAAAAACGGTGGAGGGCTCCCCTGGTGGTCCAGTGGGTAAGGACACCGCCTTGCAGGGCAAGGGGCGCCGGTTCGATCCCTGGCCTGGGAAGATCCCATGTGCCGCGGAGCGGCTGGACCGATGTGTCCAATTACCGAGCCAGAGCTCTGGAGCACATGCGCCCAGAGCCAGTGCTCTGACGAGAGAGGCCACTGCGATGGGAGGCCCATACGGGCCAAAGAACAAAGATGGATGAAAATAGATAAATGAAAGACCAATAGAAGTGGCCAAAAAATAAAAAAAAAAAAAAACCAAAATGGTGGAGAGACAGGTCCTCTTGGGCTTTGTGGGGCATTTTAGTGAGTGGGGTTTAGTTTGAGTACACGAGAAGCCATTGGAGGATTTTAAGCGGAGGTGTGATGATCTAGGATCGTTTTGACTGCTGCGTTGAGAACAATCTGAAGTGAGCAAATGAAAAGGCAGAGGGTATTATAAAAGGGTAGGGTATACCCTATTATTGTAAAGTATTATAAAAGCCCAAGAGATGGACGTAGTTTGAACCAGATGGTTGCAAGGGATGAACTCTGTATAATCTGAAGATAGAGCAGACTGAATTTGCCCACAGATGAGAGAAAGAAGAGATAAGGGTGACTTCAAGGTTTCAGTTTGAAAACTGAAAGTCTTTAACTTAGACGGGAAGATGCCAGAGGAATGAGTCTAGAGGGATCCGATCAGGACTGTTATACTTGGGGTGCCTTTGAGGGGAGATGCCACAAAGGTGGTTAAATATCTAGGTCTGGGCTGAGATGTTGGGAGAGGTGAGCATATGGCCATGGTTCAGACGAGGGTGTGGTCACCAAGAGCGGGTGTAAATGAGAAGAGCGCCCAGGCCTGAGCTGTGGAACCAGTGTTGGGAGGGTCACCCAGCGTTAGGATGTGCAGGAGGAGGTGGCCCACCAAAGGAGACTGGGGAGTGGCCAGAAGCAGAAGGGAGACCGCGTAGGGTGTTCTGGAAGCCACATGAAGAAATTGTTTAAGCAGGTGGATGATCCACTTGTGACGCTAGGTGGAATATTAAAAGAACATACTGTACCTATAACAGTGAGGTAGAAATTGTTAGCCTGTCAGTGTAGAGTCAGAGCCTCATTTCTTTTCTTAATTTCAGTTTTAATTTCAAGTTGATACTTGTTGTTCCAGTTTCCAGAGACTCAGAGGAATGCCTGCCTGATCTGGAGGGCCATAAAACATTCAGACCCAGGACAAGACAGTCATTAATTGCTGTCCAGCTTATCAAAGAGGAAAACTCCAAGTGGACCATTAGCTCTTAAACACACATCTAGTCCCTAAATAATGGTCTGGGGTTTTGAGAAAGGGTCAAGGACTGGTGATGCAATGTCTGGAGAAACTGAGAAACTGGGGATCCAAGACAGCCATAAAGGTGACAAATTGGACATTGCGAAATTTAAACTGATCAGATATTACATGCATCTGGCCCCGAGCCAATCAAAAATGAACAGATTGTGCTCGCTTCGGCAGCACATATACTAAAATTGGAATGATACAGAGAAGATAAGCATGGCCCCTGTGCAAGGATGACACGCAAATTCGTGAAGCGTTCCATATATTTTTAAAAAATGAACAGATTAATTCTAATAAAGATATAAGCTACTGTTATTCCTACCTCAGGGGGCTCTTCACCCCTTAGTGTCTATGCTGAGATCTTTGTATCTCTATCCTTTAAAATAAACTGCCGGTGAGAGCTTTTGCGAGTTTGCAAAGTCCATTCTTTGGCACTGTGAACAGAAATCGGTTCACCATTTCAACATGACAAGGAGAACTTGAGTAAAGCAGGTCCAGTGAAGTGGGAGAAGCAACAGCATGATCAGAGTGGGTTCAGAAAAGAATTGGGGGCTTCCCTGGTGGTCCAGGGGGTAAAGAGTCTGCCTTGCAGTGCGAGGGGCACTGATTTGATCCCTGGCCCAGGAAGATCCAACATGCAGTGGTGCAACTGGACTGGTGTTTCCAATTACGAGCCAGAACTCTGAAGCACGTGTACCCAGAGCCGGTGTTCTGCAATGAGAAAGGCTACCTCAATGGGAGGCCCACACAGGCCAAAGAATAAAAATGGATTAAAATAAACAAATGGAAAACCAATAAAAGAGGTCAAAATTTTTTTAAAAAGTAAAAGCCTTAAAAATAAAAAAAGAATTGGTCCTACTGTGGACCAAAGGGAACTATATTCAGTATCCTGTGACAAAGCATAATGGAAAAGAACATGAAAAATATATTTATATGGATAACTGCGTCACTTTGCTGTCCAGCAGAAATGAACACAACATTGTAAATCAACTGTACCTAAGTAAATTTTTTTTTGAAAGAAGTGGGAGAGGGACTGGGAACAGCAAATATGGACTTTTTGTTGTTTCTTTTGTTTGCTTTAAAATTTATTTATTACTTATGGATGAGCTGGGTCTTCATTGCTGCCTGGGAATTTTCTCTAGTTGCAGCCAACGGGGGCTGCTCTCTTAGAGTCCGTGCATAGGCTTCTCATGGTGGGGGCTTCTCTTGTTGCAGAGCACAGGCTCCTAGGGCACATAGCTCAGTGACAGTGGGCTCAGATGCTCGGCAGCATGTGGGATCTTCCTGGACTAGAGATCAAACTCATACTCCCTGCATTAGCAGGTGGATTTTTAACCACTGGACCACTAGGGAGTTTTTCTTTCTTTTTTTTAAGATAAGAGAAATTAAAGTATACTTATGCTGATTAAAAGACCTTTGCGTGGGCTTCCCTGGTGGTCCAGTGGGTAAGGATACCAACTTGCAGTACAAGGGGCGCCGGTTCGATCCCTGGCCTGGGAAGATACCACGTGCTGCAGAGTGGCTGGACCAATGTGTCCAACTACCAAGCCAGAGCTCTGGAGTGCATGTGCCCAGAGCCGGTCCTCTGCAGCGATAGATAGCCCCCTTCCTCTGCTTCTGTATGATGATGAGTTCTTTAAGGATTCTTTGGAACTCCCATTTCAAAGGAAGGACAATAACTCAAAAAGTCTTAAAAACTTAATGTGAGTCAATTATTTCCAAAATCACTGCAGACGATGACTACAGCCATGAAATTAAAAGACACTGGCTCCTTGGAAGAAAGGCTGTGACAAACCTAGACAATGGCTATGACAAACCTAGACAGTGTATTAAAAAGCAGAGACATTACTTTGCCTATAAAGGTCCATATAGCCAAAACTTTTTTCAATAGTCATGTATGGATATGAAAGCTGGACCGTAAGAAGGCTGAGGGCCAAAGAATTGATGCCTTTGAACTGTGGTGTTGGAGAAAACTCTTAAAAGTCCTTTGGGCTGCAAGGAGATCAAACCAGTCAATCTTAAAGGATATCAACCCTGAATATTCATTGGAAGGATTTATACTGAAGTTGAAGCTTCAATACTTCCGCCACCTGATGCAAAGAGCCGACTCACTGGAAGAGACCCTGAGGCTGGGAAATATTGAAAGCAGGAGGAGAAGGGGATGACAGAGCATGAGATGGTTGGATGGCATCACCAACTCAAGGGATGTAAGGTTGAGCAGACTCTGGGAGATGGTGAAGGACAGGGGAGTCTGGTGTGCTGCCGTCCATGGGATTGCAAAGAGTTGGACACAATTGAGTAACTGAACAACAACAGTTGTAGTTGTAGCATTAAGGCTCAGTAGTTGTGGCACATGCGCTTAGTTGCTCCAAGGCATGTGCAATCTTCCCGGACCAGGGATCAAACCCGTGTCCCCTGCACTTGCAGGCTGATTCCTATTCACTGTACCACCAGGAAAGTCCAATTTATGCTTTTTATGATAAGCCAGCAAATGGAAGTAAAGTGTTTTCCTAAGTTCTTTGAGCTGTTCTTAGGAAACTGTTGAACCTGAAAGAAAAGAGAGTTGTGAGAACTCTCCAATTTTATGACCAGGTTGAACTGCAGGTAATCTGGGGACCTGATACTTGTGACCTGCACCAAAAGTGAGGGCAGTCTTATGGGGCTGAGCCGTTAAGTAGTGGGGTTGATGATAACCTTGGGTAGTGTCAGAACAGAACTGAATTGTAGTGCAGCCAGCTGGTGTCCAGAGAATCTGAGACTTGGTTGTTAGTGTTACAAAACACCCTAGAAATATTCTACCAGTTTAACCCTGAAGTTAATTTTCCACATAATGTCTTAGTAGGTTGACCTGTGCTTCAGTATTAAAAAAGAAACGTTCTTGGAAGAGGCAAAAAAACTCCCACAATTTTGCATAAAAGAATTTTATTCAGCAGTCAGGTCCCAATGAATAATAATGTGTCATTGCTTGATTCTGTTAAAATGTGCTGTTAGATATATTCTTAAAAAGTGTATAGTGCATCACCAAAAGCTATTTAACTTGGATTGTGTAGAGTAAAAGAAAACTCCATAAATCTTTGTTCTTTGATAAAATTTTTTAAATATAAAAATGAAAAACAAAAACCCTCCAAAGCATATTCAAAAATAATAAATGTCACCGTGGACTATGTACAGTAAGATGCCTTTCTGACAGAACACTCTGCTTATTTTTCTCACATTTTACTTGGGGAGTAGAGGCATTCTCCCTCCCCCAGCTCATGATTTTGCCCATTCCTCTCTCACAGGAAACAATCATCTTCTCTCTCACTCATCTTTGAGTCTTTCTCTAATACTCCGTTTTCCCACTCTCAGTTACCAGTAATTCTCATCCACAGACGTTGGTTGAGCACCTAAAGTGTGCCAGGCACTGTGCTAAGAAGTGGGGATAAATTACAGAGGTGAAATATCATTGAACCCCCTCCTCAAGAAGCTCAGAGTTTGAGTTGAATTAAAAACCCCTTTTCACATTATATTCCATGAAACCTCAAGTTCCCATGAAGTAAATTCAGGGATTTCTTGAAACAAAGTGCACTCATGGAGGGTCTAGAGCTTGGCCCACTCCAAGACGTTTATGATAAGCCAGCAAATGGAAGTAAAGTGTTTTCCTAAGTTCTTTGAGCTGTTCTTAGGAAACTGTTGAACCTGAAAGAAAAGAGAGTTGTGAGAACTCTCCAATTTTATGACCAGGTTGAACTGCAGGTAATCTGGGGACCTGATACTTGTGACCTGCACCAAAAGTGAGGGCAGTCTTATGGGGCTGAGCCGTTAAGTAGTGGGGTTGATGATAACCTTGGGTAGTGTCAGAACAGAACTGAATTGTAGTGCAGCCAGCTGGTGTCCAGAGAATCTGAGACTTGGTTGTTAGTGTTACAAAACACCCTAGAAATATTCTACCAGTTTAACCCTGAAGTTAATTTTCCACATAATGTCTTAGTAGGTTGACCTGTGCTTCAGTATTAAAAAAGAAACGTTCTTGGAAGAGGCAAAAAAACTCCCACAATTTTGCATAAAAGAATTTTATTCAGCAGTCAGGTCCCAATGAATAATAATGTGTCATTGCTTGATTCTGTTAAAATGTGCTGTTAGATATATTCTTAAAAAGTGTATAGTGCATCACCAAAAGCTATTTAACTTGGATTGTGTAGAGTAAAAGAAAACTCCATAAATCTTTGTTCTTTGATAAAATTTTTTAAATATAAAAATGAAAAACAAAAACCCTCCAAAGCATATTCAAAAATAATAAATGTCACCGTGGACTATGTACAGTAAGATGCCTTTCTGACAGAACACTCTGCTTATTTTTCTCACATTTTACTTGGGGAGTAGAGGCATTCTCCCTCCCCCAGCTCATGATTTTGCCCATTCCTCTCTCACAGGAAACAATCATCTTCTCTCTCACTCATCTTTGAGTCTTTCTCTAATACTCCGTTTTCCCACTCTCAGTTACCAGTAATTCTCATCCACAGACGTTGGTTGAGCACCTAAAGTGTGCCAGGCACTGTGCTAAGAAGTGGGGATAAATTACAGAGGTGAAATATCATTGAACCCCCTCCTCAAGAAGCTCAGAGTTTGAGTTGAATTAAAAACCCCTTTTCACATTATATTCCATGAAACCTCAAGTTCCCATGAAGTAAATTCAGGGATTTCTTGAAACAAAGTGCACTCATGGAGGGTCTACGAGCTTGGCCCACTCCAAGACATTCTGAATTTAGAATTCCGCTCCTTTCTATGAAGTACCGCTTAAAGCCCAGGCCTGCAGTTAGAGTTCTGAACCCTTTGCAGGTGGGAACTCTGTGCTAGGTTGTAGGGGACTAGCTGAACAAATCTGTTTTGGGGAGAGGGTACCCTTGTAATCGGCTTCTACAAATTCTGAGTATGAAAAACCTTTAGCCTTCCTCTCCAATACTAAATTTGAGTGGGAGATATATATTGACATATATATATATATATATTGAGAAACCCCCCCATGATTTGGACCAGCAACAAGATACTCTGAAACTCTTGTCTTTTGCAAATGTCCAGCAGTTCTTATAAATACCTCCACGTGTTTTCCTTTGTGCTTTCCTGTGAATATTTTCTTAGCTTCAAACATAAAAGCAGCAAATTGAGCCTGCAGGTAATCTCCCCCCCTACCCCTTTATCATGGCTGAACCCCAAACAAGCTCAGTTCTTGCAATTGGTCTATATCTTTGTCCATGAGACCTTGAAAGACCCATGGTAGTTACTTTTAAAAAAGAAAAAAAGCAAATAACGAAATACAAAATAAAAACTGAACATAGCATACTATGGAAACAAAAATGAAACCACACCCTGGCGGCCCCCATCTCTCCATGCCTGGCAGACCACAGTCCTGCCAATATTCACATTGGGAAATACTTTCTTAGTCACAATAAAGTCCAAATCATGGTGGTGGGCTTCCCTCCCACAGCTTGTAGTGTGTTCCTTTTGTCGAATCTGGTCAGCCAACCACTGAACAATGATGAAGGGAGCTTCTGTGGGAAAGTTCCACCCTTGAGCCCACATCATTCACAGGTAAGGAGGGGTCACATCCCTATATAGTGTCCGTCCAAAGAAATGATACTCGGTCCATTCAAGAGCCAGATTCACAACTTCCTCAGGAGCTGGTTCCAAGCCCTTTGGATCTGAAGGCAACTTTGGGAGTTGACACGGTTCCCACGTTACATTTGGCCTGCCCTACTCAAGGCAGGGTGATCACAATGGCTGGAGCACATGAAGAGGACATTCTTAGAGCAGGGGGTGTTGGGAGAGGGGAAAAAGAGGTGATCATGCACAGGCTTCTTGCTCTGTCGTGCATTATATTTTCAGTGTAACAGCGTGTATTTCGACACATAGGGCTTGTGCTTCTTTGTTGAATTAACTCGCCCTGAAAAGCTCATTTGGCAAATGTGGCCACGCGTGTGTGTTTGTGTGTCTGTGTGTGTGGTGTGTCACGAGGTTATGTGTCAAGTCCTGTGGGTGTGTCCTTTCCCCTCCCCCACTGCCACACCCACCTCACCCACAAGGAAGAAACAGATGGGTTACACCTGGTCGGTTTGATACTCAGAAGCTTCGGACAGGCTTTCTGAGAAGCTCAGGAAATTCTCCTGGTATTCGGAGCAAACAATCTCGTAGCGATAATGTCGGAACTCCACAGCAAAGGTGCCAAAGTAAGACAGGAAGCACATGACCAGGCCCCACTGGATCCTGGCGGCGTACATGTGGATGCCCTGTGCCATGAGGATGAAATCTGGGGAGAAATGGTCAAGGAAATTACCCCTGTCGGCTACGATAAGACTGGGCTCTTCTCTGGGCAGACACTGGTTATAGAAAGGAGCCAAAGAGCTTGACAGAGCCAGCTGAATTCCATCTACCTAAATAATACAAGGTTATGTGATCCAGCCCTCACTTTGTGCCAGACATGCTTCTGCGTGGTTTCACAGGAAACCTAGCGTGATCCTCTCAACATCCTATTATCATGAGTTCGTTTAAAATAGGGAACACATACTGATGCACCTGTTTACAGGGCAGCAATGGAGACACAGACATATTAGAGAACAGACTAGCAGACACAGCGGGGGAAGGGGAAGGAAAAGGTAGGATGAATGGAGTGAGTAACATGGAAACATATACACTACCATATGTAAAAGCGATAGCCAGTGTGACATGCAATGAAGCGACGGAGAGACAGACATGGACAGTGGATATATGGACATTGTGGGGGAAAGGGAAAAATGGGTGGGAGGCATAAAGGTAGTAGCATGAAGGCCTGTACTATCGTATGTGAAGAAAATAGCTATAGTCATTGCTCTGTGAGAAAAGGGGATCCTGCTGTGCTGTGTGACAGTCTGGAGGGGTGGGATGGGGGGATATACATATGACTAATCTGGGAACATACATATCTTTAAACAACAAAATTGTAAAAGTTAAAAGTAAAATAAAAGCTTAAAAAAAAAGAGATACCCAGTGCGAATTTGCCGTGTGACTCCCAGAACTCAAACTGGGGCTCTGTAATAACCTAAAGGGCTGGGAAGTGGGAGGGAGGTTCAATAGGGAGCAGATACATGTGTACCTATGACTGATTCATGTTGATGTATGGCAGAAACCAACACAATGTGGTAAAGCAATTATCCTTCAATGAAACATAGAAAAATTTAAAAATAGAGAACACAGGGGCATGCATGTGTGCTAAGTCATGGCCAATTCTTTGTGACTCCATGGACTGTAGCCTGCCAGACTCCTCAGTCCATGGAATCTTCCAGGCAAGAATATTGGAGCGGGTTGCCATTTTCTACCCAAGTCTCCTATGTCTCCTGCATTGCAGGCAGATTCTTTACTGATGAGCCACCAGGGAAGCCCACGTGGACCAGTTACCTGTGTTTTAATCTCACTGGCAAAGATCCTTTCCACAATCAAAGGATACAGAGGACCACACAAAGAGTGATAGATGCTGAGAGAATAACTCGTGGAATTCCAACTTTCCGTCCTTCATTCTTGATGTTGACTTTGAGTGTCAATGCCGCCTGAATCCAGCAGGTCAATGTGCCAAATCCAAAAGTCAAGAGAACATCCTATTATCATGAGTTCGTTTAAAATAGGGAACACATACTGATGCACCTGTTTACAGGGCAGCAATGGAGACACAGACATATTAGAGAACAGACTAGCAGACACAGCGGGGGAAGGGGAAGGAAAAGGTAGGATGAATGGAGTGAGTAACATGGAAACATATACACTACCATATGTAAAAGCGATAGCCAGTGTGACATGCAATGAAGCGACGGAGAGACAGACATGGACAGTGGATATATGGACATTGTGGGGAAGGAACAATGGGTGGGAGGCATAAAGGTAGTAGCATGAAGGCCTGTACTATCGTATGTGAAGAAAATAGCTATAGTCATTGCTCTGTGAGAAAAGGGGATCCTGCTGTGCTGTGTGACAGTCTGGAGGGGTGGGATGGGGGGATATACATATGACTAATCTGGGAACATACATATCTTTAAACAACAAAATTGTAAAAGTTAAAAGTAAAATAAAAGCTTAAAAAAAAAGAGATACCCAGTGCGAATTTGCCGTGTGACTCCCAGAACTCAAACTGGGGCTCTGTAATAACCTAAAGGGCTGGGAAGTGGGAGGGAGGTTCAATAGGGAGCAGATACATGTGTACCTATGACTGATTCATGTTGATGTATGGCAGAAACCAACACAATGTGGTAAAGCAATTATCCTTCAATGAAACATAGAAAAATTTAAAAATAGAGAACACAGGGGCATGCATGTGTGCTAAGTCATGGCCAATTCTTTGTGACTCCATGGACTGTAGCCTGCCAGACTCCTCAGTCCATGGAATCTTCCAGGCAAGAATATTGGAGCGGGTTGCCATTTTCTACCCAAGTCTCCTATGTCTCCTGCATTGCAGGCAGATTCTTTACTGATGAGCCACCAGGGAAGCCCACGTGGACCAGTTACCTGTGTTTTAATCTCACTGGCAAAGATCCTTTCCACAATCAAAGGATACAGAGGACCACACAAAGAGTGATAGATGCTGAGAGAATAACTCGTGGAATTCCAACTTTCCGTCCTTCATTCTTGATGTTGACTTTGAGTGTCAATGCCGCCTGAATCCAGCAGGTCAATGTGCCAAATCCAAAAGTCAAGGAAGTTCCGACATTATGGATTTCTTCATCGTTTGTGAGCTAAGGGATAAATAGATAATGACCTGTGGAGGCCCATTAAGAAAATACATACAAGCCAATGGACTACATGGAGAGAGAAACGGGTAAATGGACGTCCCAATAATGGGCTGATAGGAGAAAGAGAAGGATCCTTTCCTTCCACTGGCTCTTTGTGTCTGTTTTCCATCGGCTTTAACTCTGGGGGAAACAAGGGAAACAACTAGTACTCTTAAACCCCCAAACATGTGTTTGGACGAATCATACAGGAAGTGGGAATTTATTCTTTGAATTTATTTTCCAGAAAAGCTTTTCTGTAGAAAAGGAAAGGAAAAAATCAAGAAAGTTACACAGAAAAAGAGAAACGTCAAGTTTCTACAGACATAAACCCCAAACTCTGTTCTCTAAACTAAGACGTGAGACCAGAATCTGACTATGTATTTACTGATTGAGGATGGCCGAGTCTAAGCAACTCAAAATTTTGTGGGCCCAGACAACTAACAACACTGGCTGTTGTCTACTCTTACAAAACTGTCCAGTCTATATAATGTGGCCAATTCATTGCTAATGGGATTGAACCTATGCCTCCTGCAGGAGAAGTGTGGAATTCTAACTACTGGACTCCCTTTTCTCCCCCATTATAAGAAAGCTGCACTTACGAGCTTTTGCCATATCTGGAGACCTATTCAAAGAAAAGTGTTTGAAGATTCCTGGTCAAGATTTTCCCGTTAATAAGTTAAAGGAGACCCGATCTTCCTCAGTCCATGGAATCTTCCAGGCAAGAATATTGGAGCGGGTTGCCATTTTCTACCCAAGTCTCCTATGTCTCCTGCATTGCAGGCAGATTCTTTACTGATGAGCCACCAGGGAAGCCCACGTGGACCAGTTACCTGTGTTTTAATCTCACTGGCAAAGATCCTTTCCACAATCAAAGGATACAGAGGACCACACAAAGAGTGATAGATGCTGAGAGAATAACTCGTGGAATTCCAACTTTCCGTCCTTCATTCTTGATGTTGACTTTGAGTGTCAATGCCGCCTGAATCCAGCAGGTCAATGTGCCAAATCCAAAAGTCAAGGAAGTTCCGACATTATGGATTTCTTCATCGTTTGTGAGCTAAGGGATAAATAGATAATGACCTGTGGAGGCCCATTAAGAAAATACATACAAGCCAATGGACTACATGGAGAGAAACGGGTAAATGGACGTCCCAATAATGGGCTGATAGGAGAAAGAGAAGGATCCTTTCCTTCCACTGGCTCTTTGTGTCTGTTTTCCATCGGCTTTAACTCTGGGGGAAACAAGGGAAACAACTAGTACTCTTAAACCCCCAAACATGTGTTTGGACGAATCATACAGGAAGTGGGAATTTATTCTTTGAATTTATTTTCCAGAAAAGCTTTTCTGTAGAAAAGGAAAGGAAAAAATCAAGAAAGTTACACAGAAAAAGAGAAACGTCAAGTTTCTACAGACATAAACCCCAAACTCTGTTCTCTAAACTAAGACGTGAGACCAGAATCTGACTATGTATTTACTGATTGAGGATGGCCGAGTCTAAGCAACTCAAAATTTTGTGGGCCCAGACAACTAACAACACTGGCTGTTGTCTACTCTTACAAAACTGTCCAGTCTATATAATGTGGCCAATTCATTGCTAATGGGATTGAACCTATGCCTCCTGCAGGAGAAGTGTGGAATTCTAACTACTGGACTCCCTTTTCTCCCCCATTATAAGAAAGCTGCACTTACGAGCTTTTGCCATATCTGGAGACCTATTCAAAGGGAAAAGTGTTTGAAGATTCCTGGTCAAGATTTTCACACAGTTAATAAGTTAAAGGAGACCCATTTGGGTTATGGTAATTGGAAGTCATAGACATCAACTGTCCAAATCATTGCCGAGTGATTTAAAAAACAGACAGCAAGTCCCCTACATATGAACCTTTAAGTTGTGAACTTTCAAAGATATGAATGTGTTACAACCCAGACATCACTGGATCATTTTTTCAAGAGGGTAAACAGAACTGAATCCAGTAAGGAACCAGCACCTGTGCCAACAACATCAGGCGTAAGTGACATGGTAGCTGGCCCTCTGTCTCCTATGGCTGATGGCCCTTCAGCTCTATCTCCCGCCTCCTCTCCATCCTTCAGTCTGTAACTCATCTTACCTGTTCACTCAGTGCCAGTCCCTGCATGCCAGCTGTTAGACTACTGTTCTTTTCAAGGTATTGTACTGTAAGATTAAAAATATTTTCTGTATTTTTTGTCTTTGTTTTTTTATGTATTATTTCTGTGAAAAGTATTACAAACCTATTACAGTACAGTACTATATAGCCAATTGTGTTAGCTGGATGCCTAGGCTAACTTTGTTAGGCTTACAAAGTGGACTTAACCAACATGCTCTGGGAACAAACCTCATTTGTATGTAGGGGACTTACTGTATCATCACTTAAAAACACCTTCATTAGTTACACATATTTTAATGCCCCATATACATAGGAAACATACAGGACAAGGAAATCTACTGTTGAAGAGATGGTCTTAAAAACATGCTGGAAATATTTTTTTCAATTACCATTGCCTTCCAGTGTTTTATTGTTCAGGGTGCTATGAATAATGGTTGTATCAAGTCAATAGTACTTTCTCTTCACAATTTTTTCTATTGTGTTGGCCATAGGATTTTTTTCTTCTCTGAAGAAAGCTCACACATACACACACACAGGCCACACACACAGATTAAAACATATTTCTGAAACATTTTAAATAAAGATTCCCCAAGTCAACTTTTACTTCTAGAAAACTGGCTTTCCATGCTCTACATAATCTGTTCATTTATTTTTTAAATCTAATGTTAAAAATAGATGATATATGTAGTTACATGGCTCAAAATTAATACATTCCTGGTCAAGATTTTCACACAGAATAAGTTAAAGGAGACCCATTTGGGTTATGGTAATTGGAAGTCATAGACATCAACTGTCCAAATCATTGCCGAGTGATTTAAAAAACAGACAGCAAGTCCCCTACATATGAACCTTTAAGTTGTGAACTTTCAAAGATATGAATGTGTTACAACCCAGACATCACTGGATCATTTTTTCAAGAGGGTAAACAGAACTGAATCCAGTAAGGAACCAGCACCTGTGCCAACAACATCAGGCGTAAGTGACATGGTAGCTGGCCCTCTGTCTCCTATGGCTGATGGCCCTTCAGCTCTATCTCCCGCCTCCTCTCCATCCTTCAGTCTGTAACTCATCTTACCTGTTCACTCAGTGCCAGTCCCTGCATGCCAGCTGTTAGACTACTGTTCTTTTCAAGGTATTGTACTGTAAGATTAAAAATATTTTCTGTATTTTTTGTCTTTGTTTTTTTATGTATTATTTCTGTGAAAAGTATTACAAACCTATTACAGTACAGTACTATATAGCCAATTGTGTTAGCTGGATGCCTAGGCTAACTTTGTTAGGCTTACAAAGTGGACTTAACCAACATGCTCTGGGAACAAACCTCATTTGTATGTAGGGGACTTACTGTATCATCACTTAAAAACACCTTCATTAGTTACACATATTTTAATGCCCCATATACATAGGAAACATACAGGACAAGGAAATCTACTGTTGAAGAGATGGTCTTAAAAACATGCTGGAAATATTTTTTTCAATTACCATTGCCTTCCAGTGTTTTATTGTTCAGCGCTGCTATGAATAATGGTTGTATCAAGTCAATAGTACTTTCTCTTCACAATTTTTTTCTATTGTTTTGGCCATAGGATTTTTTTCTTCTCTGAAGAAAGCTCACACATACACACACACAGGCCACACACACAGATTAAAACATATTTCTGAAACATTTTAAATAAAGATTCCCCAAGTCAACTTTTACTTCTAGAAAACTGGCTTTCCATGCTCTACATAATCTGTTCATTTATTTTTTAAATCTAATGTTAAAAATAGATGATATATGTAGTTACATGGGTCAAAATTTACAAAATTATAAAAAGAGTACAGGTTGAAAAGTCTGTCTCCTAGCACATATGCTAGTCACCTAGTTTCTCCACAGGCAACTGTGTTATTTGTTTCCTGTGCCATCTCTGTAGATATTCCAGAAAATATTCTTCATATGTGGTATCATCAATTACGGTTTTGAGTATTTGTGCTTCAACCAAACAACCTCATCAATGGGATTCTTCAGGGAACTTCAGTGAAAAACAGAATGTCTACTCAGTAGCTTCCATCTAAGACCCGGTTGAGAGAAATGAGAGTTATGGAGCCTTTCACAACATGCCAGCACCTGTAGAACAGAAGGGTAAGTGGAAGAAAGACTCCCGCCAAAATCTCCATAAACAGTGCTCTGTGCCCCAACATCTTGGAGCTTAACAGATAAACTCTCAAGTATTCTCCTGATAATTCATTGTCCTAGCCTATGTGTTTTAAGAATGCAGCTTTCTCATTACTGGGGGGTTGATATGGAATGAGACCTAGAAGAGTTAGAGGAATTGGTGAGATTGCCTGCCTATCTGTTGGATGACCCATTAAGTAAAAAATACCATAGCAGGGGATGTCTGGAGGAATGAGATATCCTAATTTAATGAATTATCAGCATGGAGGACTCAGGACAAGTGACAGTCTTAGAAAATCCACTACCACATTTTCAGTAAGAGCATTAGGAAATGCTCACTAGAACGCTGAGTATCTGGAATGCCCACACCATTTGGATTTCACTCAAGATGAGGGAGACGTGTCAGGCTCACAATCGCAAGAAGGAAGCTTCTAGCAGCGGTATTTACCAGAGGCTGGAGGATGCTGGGGAGGAAATGGAGGCAGGGAAAACAGACAACCACTGTAGCTGTGCTGGGGTCTCCACGTCTGTTTTACCAATGAAGTCAGTATGCTACAAGACTAAGAGCACTCAAACAAGTGCTCTGTAACAACCTAGAGAGGTGGGGTGGGGAGGGAGACGGAGGGAGGTTCAAAAGGAGGGACATATGTATACCAACGGCAGATTCAGGTTGATGTAGGGTAGTCAACAACAAAACTCTGTGAAAAATAAAAAAATAAAATAAAAGAGTTGGGGGCTTCCCTGGTGGTCCAGTGGGTGAAGAGTCTGCCTTGTAGTATAAGGGGCACTGGTTTGATCCCTAGCAGGGAAGATCCCACATGCTGCAGAGTGGTTGGATCCCTGTGTCCAATTACAAGCCAGTGCTCTGGAGTATATGCGCCCAGAGATGGTGCTCTGCAACCACTGTGATGGGAGGCCCACAAAAGGCCAAGATCTGTGCCCCTTGGAAGCTTAAAACAGATGTCTACTCATAGCTTCCATCTAAGACCCGGTTGAGAGAAATGAGAGTTATGGAGCCTTTCACAACATGCCAGCACCTGTAGAACAGAAGGGTAAGTGGAAGAAAGACTCCCGCCAAAATCTCCATAAACAGTGCTCTGTGCCCCAACATCTTGGAGCTTAACAGATAAACTCTCAAGTATTCTCCTGATAATTCATTGTCCTAGCCTATGTGTTTTAAGAATGCAGCTTTCTCATTACTGGGGGGTTGATATGGAATGAGACCTAGAAGAGTTAGAGGAATTGGTGAGATTGCCTGCCTATCTGTTGGATGACCCATTAAGTAAAAAATACCATAGCAGGGGATGTCTGGAGGAATGAGATATCCTAATTTAATGAATTATCAGCATGGAGGACTCAGGACAAGTGACAGTCTTAGAAAATCCACTACCACATTTTCAGTAAGAGCATTAGGAAATGCTCACTAGAACGCTGAGTATCTGGAATGCCCACACCATTTGGATTTCACTCAAGATGAGGGAGACGTGTCAGGCTCACAATCGCAAGAAGGAAGCTTCTAGCAGCGGTATTTACCAGAGGCTGGAGGATGCTGGGGAGGAAATGGAGGCAGGGAAAACAGACAACCACTGTAGCTGTGCTGGGGTCTCCACGTCTGTTTTACCAATGAAGTCAGTATGCTACAAGACTAAGAGCACTCAAACAAGTGCTCTGTAACAACCTAGAGAGGTGGGATGGGGAGGGAGACGGGAGGGAGGTTCAAAAGGGAGGGGACATATGTATACCAACGGCAGATTCAGGTTGATGTAGGGTAGTCAACAACAAAACTCTGTGAAAAATAAAAATATAAAATAAAAGAGTTGGGGGCTTCCCTGGTGGTCCAGTGGGTGAAGAGTCTGCCTTGTAGTATAAGGGGCACTGGTTTGATCCCTAGCAGGGAAGATCCCACATGCTGCAGAGTGGTTGGATCCCTGTGTCCAATTACAAGCCAGTGCTCTGGAGTATATGCGCCCAGAGATGGTGCTCTGCAACCACTGTGATGGGAGGCCCACAAAAGGCCAAGGAATAAAGATGGATGAAAAATAAACAATGACTGAGAGGCAAAAAAAGGGGAATAATATATATATAAAAAAACAGTTGGGTAATGATATTGACAACAGGGATTATCCTTAAATCACCTTGTGTGTGTGTCAGTCACTCAGTCATGTCTACTTCTTTGTGGCTATAGCCTGTGGACTGTAGCCTGCCAGGCTCTTCTGTCCATGAACTTTTCCAGGCAAGAATACTGGAGTGGGTTGCCATTCCCTTCTCCAGGGATCTTCCCAACTCAGAGACTCAACATGAGTCTCCTGAATTGCAGGCAGATTCTTTACTGCCTGAGCCAGCAGGGAAGCCCCTAAATGACCTTAGTCTTCTGTATTTCTGGGAAGAAGAGGTAGGGCTAGTACATCTTTTTTTTTTTTTTTTAATTTTATTTATCTTTTTTGGGGGGGTGGGGTGGGGAGGGAGGGGGATGGGCCACTTCCATTGGTCTTTCATTTCTCTATTTTCATCTGTCTTTGTTCTTTGGATCCTGTGGGCCTCCCATCACGGTGGCCCTTGTCGTCGCAGAGTGCCGGCTCTGGGCGCATGCGCTCCAGAGCTCCGGCTCGGTAATTGGACACATCGGTCCAGCCGCTCTGCGGCACGTGGGATCTTCCCAGGCCAGGGATCGAACCGGCGCCCCTTGCACTGCAAGGCAGTGTCCTTACCCACTGGACCACCAAGGAAGCCCAGGGCTAGTACATCTTTATACAAGTCACAGGTATTCTAGAGACATTCTGGATTTTAAAACTGACTCCCATGTGAGCTTGCTAATCGGAAATGCAAGCTTTCATCCAATGTGGATGTTCAATGTTTAATTATACAAAGGCAATGGTCCTATTAATTCTCTAGAAAGGCAGATTAGGATACAAATTATTATGAAAAAAGTATACAGCACTTTGAAAGCTCTTGTGGAAAATATACAGCTATTTCAGTAGCTATGTTTCCCAATAACTATGCCATATTTCCCATGCATAGTGAGGACTTTCTCATGTGTAATTTGAACCTATGTAGGTGAGGCTCAATGACCAGACAGGTTGACTGCTGGAGAGCCTGTGCACATCAGGAACCACTGTTAGTAATTTCTTTTTTTTTGAATTCATGGAGAATTTCATGGACCATATGGTGACTATACCTCAGGCTGGGATAATCATATAGGTGAAGCGTGAGATGGAGGTGAAAAAGGCCAAATGAAGTACCTGAAAATTACCAAGTAAGGTCATTCCAAAGGAAGCCAGACAGAGCGCCACCAAGCCACTAATATTCAGCCATGGATTTAAGACCTTTGGTTTCAGTTGTATGAAGCGCAGAACAGCGACCACAAGCGCTGGGAATAAAACAGAATGTTATAATGGAAACTTGGAAATCACACAGCCAGACTAGGAAACAGCGTTCTAAAGCCACAATGTGCAAAAGTAAAGTTTTTCCCACAGTACGTTTTTAAATCTCTGAAAAGACAATTTTTAAAAGATAACTTCCAGCCGACGTTTCTGATTATTGAGATGTTTCATTCTAGCTAACCCGGGGAAAGCAGAGAGGAACGGAAGCAGCAGGGTTATATGTTACTTGCACAATGCAAGATAATAGACTGGTAATACTGTTGTTTCCAGGGTTTCCAAAAACAAGGTCAGCACAGGACAGACTGGCTTGGGAGAGCATTGCAGAGGCTTGGCACACGACAAAGTAGATGCAGAGAGGCCGCCCATGGCACGAGAATTCACTGATTCAATCACCCTTTAATTTAAAACAGTGTGAGGACAGACAGGGCAAGGAAATTCAGGGAAAAGGAAGTGGTTATCAATCTAGACAAACCTCCTGGGCAGAAATCATTCCTGGGTAGGGGAAGGAAGATAAAGCAAGTGTACAAATCCCTGTGTTACTGGTTTACTCCCTCTCCTCTGATTCTGCCCGTGGGGGCTCCCTGTCAGAGGACAGAGAGAGTTCATCCAACTTAGGGCGCCGACAGCAACACAGTCATGGAATCTGCATTCTAACACAGCAGATTTGGGGATTCGGTATGTATTAAAAATCATCCTATGGTTATATTAAGAAAGCTCAGTTCTTCCAAATGATGTTAATTACTCATTTAAAAGTCCACTCTTTGGAACCAAATCATTGTCAGAGAATCTGAAGGGAGAACAAAATTAGATTTCAAATCTGACTTTGAATAGTGACCTTGAGGCTAGTCCATACTCAAGCCACTAATCTAAGAATCTCCCTTTATTAACTGCTTACTGCAGGGATATTTTCATATTTATACAAAAAGCTGGGAGAGGCTAGTCTACAAATGATTTTTTAAAACCCATGGAAAAACAAACAAACAACAAAAAAAATCAATTACAATTAATAGAAGTTATATCTAATATAAGAAAAGGCACAATTTATTTTCACATTAAGGTTTAGCCAGGAAGATGATTGAGAATTGAAGAATTATCCTATTTATACAGCAATTCAGTAGGTAATTTGAAGCCCGTAGCCATTAATAAACTTACACACAGCCAGACTAGGAAACAGCGTTCTAAAGCCACAATGTGCAAAAGTAAAGTTTTTCCCACAGACGTTTTAAATCTCTGAAAAGACAATTTTTAAAAGATAACTTCCAGCCGCGTTTCTGATTATTGAGATGTTTCATTCTAGCTAACCCGGGGAAAGCAGAGAGGAACGGAAGCAGCAGGGTTATATGTTACTTGCACAATGCAAGATAATAGACTGGTAATACTGTTGTTTCCAGGGTTTCCAAAAACAAGGTCAGCACAGGACAGACTGGCTTGGGAGAGCATTGCAGAGGCTTGGCACACGACAAAGTAGATGCAGAGAGGCCGCCCATGGCACGAGAATTCACTGATTCAATCACCCTTTAATTTAAAACAGTGTGAGGACAGACAGGGCAAGGAAATTCAGGGAAAAGGAAGTGGTTATCAATCTAGACAAACCTCCTGGGCAGAAATCATTCCTGGGTAGGGGAAGGAAGATAAAGCAAGTGTACAAATCCCTGTGTTACTGGTTTACTCCCTCTCCTCTGATTCTGCCCGTGGGGGCTCCCTGTCAGAGGACAGAGAGAGTTCATCCAACTTAGGGCGCCGACAGCAACACAGTCATGGAATCTGCATTCTAACACAGCAGATTTGGGGATTCGGTATGTATTAAAAATCATCCTATGGTTATATTAAGAAAGCTCAGTTCTTCCAAATGATGTTAATTACTCATTTAAAAGTCCACTCTTTGGAACCAAATCATTGTCAGAGAATCTGAAGGGAGAACAAAATTAGATTTCAAATCTGACTTTGAATAGTGACCTTGAGGCTAGTCCATACTCAAGCCACTAATCTAAGAATCTCCCTTTATTAACTGCTTACTGCAGGGATATTTTCATATTTATACAAAAAGCTGGGAGAGGCTAGTCTACAAATGATTTTTTAAAACCCATGGAAAAACAAACAAACAACAAAAAAAATCAATTACAATTAATAGAAGTTATATCTAATATAAGAAAAGGCACAATTTATTTTCACATTAAGGTTTAGCCAGGAAGATGATTGAGAATTGAAGAATTATCCTATTTATACAGCAATTCAGTAGGTAATTATTTGCTAACAGTCTACCTTGATTACTGGCCAGTATTAGTAGCCATTAATAAACTTATCCGCAAATTTGCATCTTCCAAGTATACCGAATTCAGAGTTTCAAGCTACAAAGTTAGTTCATCGAGTTGACTTTCAGTTTCAAGTTCCTCTGGCCAAAGAGTGGTATGCAACTTGACTGATAACTGGAATTTGGAAGCAAAATAGAAATAAACCATAATTTATGAAATCTTAAATTGTTTGGCTCTGATTTTGCTTTTAGTCTACTTATATTTAGCCCATGATTCATCATCAAATTAATAGATTATACTTGAGTTGATAATAGTTTTTCATCCTAATGGTTTGAGGGAGCTAATTAGAAGTTGTAGTACAATATTATCAGAAGTCTATTAACGGTGACAATAATTATCCCTGTTGTTAGTCGCTAAGTCATGTCTGATTCTTTTGCGACCCCATGGACTGTAGCCCGCCAGGCTCCTCTGTCCATTTTAAAGGATGAAAAAATAAGCACAGTTTCTATTACTTTTGAGATGGGAATAGAAGGGAGACGTGAAGAGAGGAGAAATTCAATGTATGTGTCCCAACACAAAGTGATCTTCAGAAAAAGAAGCCATTAGATTTAGACTAGAAACCTCCACACAGGGCACCACAGGAAGCACTTGCTAGTTCATGTGTGTGGATGTTAGTCAGGGCAAAATGACAAAATACCAAGGCAGCACATTTCATTTCTTTTAAAAGTGACTAGTGGAGGGTATGACTCTGGGGACGCTGGTGGTCCTTCAGTTTGGAGGGCTAGGATGGTGCTGGAACTCTGGCCGAAGCCCTGACCCATGGCTGAAGCAAACACCAGAAGGGCTCTTCACACTGACCATCCAGGTGCTTGGTCTCACTGTACCCCCAGGGTCACAGGCACCGCCACTCTCTCTGTGACTCATTTCTGGACAATGATTTCTGGATTTGTACCCTTCCCCTAGCTCCAGGATTTCTAGCCTTCTCATTTGTAATCTGGATGGTAAATCGTTTCATCAAGAACAGATGATGAAATTAAGCAGGAAACAGAAACCTCAAAGACAGGAATCAACCTAATGCTCCTAACTTCCAGAACTGCATTCCAAACACCACGCTTTTCACCTATGACCCTTTGATTAGTTGGTTGAGTTGGGCATACTTTCCTCTTAAAATAGGGCCTAGTTGCACATTTTACAGTTGTGGAAATAATAAAGCTTCTAGTCTGTCAACAGTTACATTAACAGGTTTAAATGGAGGCAGGTTCAGACTATTGGCTATGAAGTCCATTTATAGCCAAGTACTGATCTCATTACAGTTTCTTGAAAAGGGTCTTCTGGGCAGTAGGTCAATTTCAAAGGCATCTTTATATATGTGAGCCAATTTTCACTATATGAACAGTCTGCTCAACAGATGTCTTTCTAAAGTGTCTTTAAAATTTTTAAATTTTTACTTCCAGTTTTAGAAAACATTTAAAAAACCCACCCTTCGGTTGTTTTTGATACTTACAACAGTTCTTTGCTATACAGATGCCCTTTATTTATCTCCCTGTTAAAAAATGCAAATATTGGAGTAATTGTTTATTTTCTATGTTAAATTTTTTATTCTGAAGCTGATTGGGATTTTAAAGTTCCAGCTCAAAACAGCCGCTCTTCACTGTGGTTTTAGACTGGTGCCTGGCCAAAGACTTCTTCATTTTGTTTAGTTTTACTGTTTATGCATCAATAACCCCTACTTATGCCAGCAGTAGACCACAACAATCAGTACATTTGGCTGAAGGAGGGAGAGAGACTGCTATTAGCTGACCACATCATTCAGCTATTAGCTTTATCCTCACAACCTCTCTGGGGCAGAAAAGAATATTTCTATTAAAATAGGTGTCTTGAATCTCTGCATCTCCACCTCTAAGAGAGATAAGTGTGGATTTAGGACAAAGAACATCAAGAAAATTATTGATCATTTGATCTTTGATTAGTCCATCAAAAAAAATAAATAAAAAAATTTTGGTAACTAATTTTAATAAATACTACACAAACTCATTTGTTGGTTGTAAATTATAATCTATATGGCTGCCAACAGCAAGTGATTTATAGGCGATCTCGGTTGTTTCTTATGGACTTCCCCAATGGCTCAGTGGTAAAGAACCTGCCTGCAATGCAGGCAACGCGGGAGACACAGGTTTGACCTCTGGGTCAGGAAGATCCCCTGGAAGAGGAAATGGCAACTCACTCCAGTATTCCTGTTTGGAAAATCCATGGACAGAGGAGCCTGGTGGGCTACAGTCCAAAGGGTGGCAAACAGTCGGCCACCACCAAGCGACTAACACACAGCACTGGGTTGTTTCTCACCGTCAGTTATACTGTCTAAAATAACAGTCTGAGAGAGGGACAGGCTTGGCGAGGCAACAGCAACCACAGTTTAGGGCAAGAATTATTAGGAAACTGACTTTCACTCCCAGAAAAGAATAAGAAGGTTCACTCCCACTGAACACTAATCTCCATCAGTGTTGTGTCAAATGCACTAAAACAGAGGGGAAACATGTTTTTATCTTTAAAATTTTTAAATTTTTACTTCCAGTTTTAGAAAACATTTAAAAAACCCACCCTTCGGTTGTTTTTGATACTTACAACAGTTCTTTGCTATACAGATGCCCTTTATTTATCTCCCTGTTAAAAAATGCAAATATTGGAGTAATTGTTTATTTTCTATGTTAAATTTTTTATTCTGAAGCTGATTGGGATTTTAAAGTTCCAGCTCAAAACAGCCGCTCTTCACTGTGGTTTTAGACTGGTGCCTGGCCAAAGACTTCTTCATTTTGTTTAGTTTTACTGTTTATGCATCAATAACCCCTACTTATGCCAGCAGTAGACCACAACAATCAGTACATTTGGCTGAAGGAGGGAGAGAGACTGCTATTAGCTGACCACATCATTCAGCTATTAGCTTTATCCTCACAACCTCTCTGGGGCAGAAAAGAATATTTCTATTAAAATAGGTGTCTTGAATCTCTGCATCTCCACCTCTAAGAGAGATAAGTGTGGATTTAGGACAAAGAACATCAAGAAAATTATTGATCATTTGATCTTTGATTAGTCCATCAAAAAAAATAAATAAAAAAATTTTGGTAACTAATTTTAATAAATACTACACAAACTCATTTGTTGGTTGTAAATTATAATCTATATGGCTGCCAACAGCAAGTGATTTATAGGCGATCTCGGTTGTTTCTTATGGACTTCCCCAATGGCTCAGTGGTAAAGAACCTGCCTGCAATGCAGGCAACGCGGGAGACACAGGTTTGACCTCTGGGTCAGGAAGATCCCCTGGAAGAGGAAATGGCAACTCACTCCAGTATTCCTGTTTGGAAAATCCATGGACAGAGGAGCCTGGTGGGCTACAGTCCAAAGGGTGGCAAACAGTCGGCCACCACCAAGCGACTAACACACAGCACTGGGTTGTTTCTCACCGTCAGTTATACTGTCTAAAATAACAGTCTGAGAGAGGGACAGGCTTGGCGAGGCAACAGCAACCACAGTTTAGGGCAAGAATTATTAGGAAACTGACTTTCACTCCCAGAAAAGAATAAGAAGGTTCACTCCCACTGAACACTAATCTCCATCAGTGTTGTGTCTAAAAGATGGCACTAAAAATGAGGAAAGGTAATGAAGTATAAACACGAGATGCTACAATACCTTAGAGCAAAAGCGAGTGAAAACTCAATCGCTTCTTGGTGGAGCAGGGGAGGAGTGGAGAATCAGATGGTGACAGATGTCATCTGCAAGATGGGAACTTGTTTTCATGACTACATTTTTGGAACTGCTTTTATAAGAAGTCAATCATCAGGTTTATAACTGGATAAATATGTGAGCTGTGAGAATTGGCATATTCTAGATTTTGCACTAAGGACTATTGGGACATATCAACTTGTCTTAAGACTACAAAGGGTAATATGTGACTTCCAACATGTTCACTGCTTTCTTGAAAGCCCCATCGAAGACAAACAACCTATGACATTTCCTCATAGGGAAGTCTCCTGTGTACCATAATTAGAAGAGATAGTGTTTGCAAAGCACTTAGCATCGTGCCTGGAATATTAAGGGACTGTCATTAATTACTGTTATTGCTGTTCTCCGTGGGGACAGTTTTACGAGTTGATACCAACCTGCCTACATGGTGTGTTTGCAGATGGGGTGGGAAGGGTCCCTGACCCTGCAAGTCCAGAGTTACTCTTGGGACTTTGTGTTCTATTAGATGCAAATATCTCCTTAGAGGTCATTTATGCCTTAGTATGAATATATTTATTAGATTGTTCCAGAAGAGTCGTGTCCAGAGTAGGAATAAAGGGTGAGTATCGAGCTCCTGGCTGCTCTGAGGCTGAAGGCAGAGAGGACAAAATCAGACAGACTAGCGTTTCCCCTGGGGTCCCACAGGCAACATTCTCCATGCTACTTAGCCTTCAGGACCAACTAAGATTCTGCAGGTTGAACCAACCATCTCCCTTGATTTTCCAGGGAATTTTACAGGTCTTCCTTTTTCCTACAGCAAATATTTACAAGGAACATGTAAGACTGAGTAGAAAAATTTTATTTGGGGGGAGAGTTATAAACAGATGAAATCAAGAGGTAACGACCTCTTTGTGGGACAGGTGCCACAAAGGCCAAATACGGCCTCAGTAATAACATCATCACTATCTCTCACTTGGAGTAAAAGTCTCACTATCCAAAAGAACCACTTCCAGAAAACCGCCATTAAAGGATTTAGCTCTCACTGGCTGGATGAAACAACACACAGATGGTGGTAGCTGGTCGACCTTTTTTTTGTTTGTTTTTCTTTTGGTCCAACTGCTTTGCATGTGGGATCTTAGTTCCCCAACCAGGGATCAATTGCATGCTCCCTGCGTTAAAATCGTGCGGTCTTAACCACTGGACCACCAGGGACGTCCCAAGCTGTTGAAAGACACAGAGGAGTCTTTGGCCTGGAGGAGACAGGTACCAAGGCCACAATTCCAATTGTGGTGCTGGAGAGTCCCTTGGACAGCAAGGAGATCAAACCAGTCAATTCTAGAGGAAATCAATCCTGAATATTCATTGGAAAGACTGATGCTGATGCTGAAGATCCAATCCTTTGGCCACCTAAGCCGATTCATTACAAAAGACTATGATGCTGGGAAAGAATGAAGCAGGGGGAGCACCGGGCAACAGAGAATGAGTTGGTTGGATGACATCATCAACTCAATGGATATGAACTTAGAGACAGTGAGGGACAGGGACACCTGGGGTGCTGCAGTCCATGGGGTCACAAAGAGTTGGATATGACTTAGCGATTGAATAACAAGGTCGATCTAGAGGAAGACAGAGAGCTTGGTTGGTTCCCAGACCCCGAGAGGGAAGCACCCACAGGATCAAGAGGACAGGATATTAAACAAGGGCATTAGTCCCTGAAGGAAAAGGGAATTAGGGCCAGACAAAAGGTTTGTACCAAAGGTTTCTTTCTTTCTTTTTTTTTATAGACCTGTGTTTCCACTTGCCAAATTGATATGTGTATAGGCACAGGGGAGGCCATGAGCCTAATGAAAATGCCAACTTTTAGATTGAAAGACACTATCTATACACATCAATATTAATACAGACCCTATGCATTTTTCATCCTGGCCAATGAAAAATTTGCAACTATTGACAAGGAACATGTAAGACTGAGTAGAAAAATTTTATTTGGGGGGAGAGTTATAAACAGATGAAATCAAGAGGTAACGACCTCTTTGTGGGACAGGTGCCACAAAGGCCAAATACGGCCTCAGTAATAACATCATCACTATCTCTCACTTGGAGTAAAAGTCTCACTATCCAAAAGAACCACTTCCAGAAAACCGCCATTAAAGGATTTAGCTCTCACTGGCTGGATGAAACAACACACAGATGGTGGTAGCTGGTCGACCTTTTTTTTGTTTGTTTTTCTTTTGGTCCAACTGCTTTGCATGTGGGATCTTAGTTCCCCAACCAGGGATCAATTGCATGCTCCCTGCGTTAAAATCGTGCGGTCTTAACCACTGGACCACCAGGGACGTCCCAAGCTGTTGAAAGACACAGAGGAGTCTTTGGCCTGGAGGAGACAGGTACCAAGGCCACAATTCCAATTGTGGTGCTGGAGAGTCCCTTGGACAGCAAGGAGATCAAACCAGTCAATTCTAGAGGAAATCAATCCTGAATATTCATTGGAAAGACTGATGCTGATGCTGAAGATCCAATCCTTTGGCCACCTAAGCCGATTCATTACAAAAGACTATGATGCTGGGAAAGAATGAAGCAGGGGGAGCACCGGGCAACAGAGAATGAGTTGGTTGGATGACATCATCAACTCAATGGATATGAACTTAGAGACAGTGAGGGACAGGGACACCTGGGGTGCTGCAGTCCATGGGGTCACAAAGAGTTGGATATGACTTAGCGATTGAATAACAAGGTCGATCTAGAGGAAGACAGAGAGCTTGGTTGGTTCCCAGACCCCGAGAGGGAAGCACCCACAGGATCAAGAGGACAGGATATTAAACAAGGGCATTAGTCCCTGAAGGAAAAGGGAATTAGGGCCAGACAAAAGGTTTGTACCAAAGGTTTCTTTCTTTCTTTTTTTTTATAGACCTGTGTTTCCACTTGCCAAATTGATATGTGTATAGGCACAGGGGAGGCCATGAGCCTAATGAAAATGCCAACTTTTAGATTGAAAGACACTATCTATACACATCAATATTAATACAGACCCTATGCATTTTTCATCCTGGCCAATGAAAGAATATATAAAGTATTCTTTTTAAAGCAAACATATTTCACAATATGACATTCTCATGCAGGATTTTATGGCACATGAAATACATTATTTCATGCAGCAAAAGAAATCAAATCAAGAATTTGCTGAAATGATTGAAGATGGTAAAGGGAAAAGAAAACAGGAGGTAAGCACGTGAGTGGAAAAGAATTTATGAGAAAAAAAGACCCTTAACATGAAAATCCTGCTTCAGCATATTGACATGATATGACACCAAATTATCATCTAAGCCCACCATACTTCTGATATGAGTTTTTGGAGAATTTAAAATAAAAAAGAAATATCTCAAGGCCCAAAAGGCATTTTTTATGTTTTTCTTACCTAGGAATGCTGCCATGTTCATAACTTGACTAAACACACAGCTTGCAGGAGGTTCATCACCTGCAATACTTGAAAAATACGAAATGTTTCATTATTTCTAAAGTAAAATCAAAGACTATTTTCAATGGACTGAATATCTATGGCCTCTCAAAATTGATAAGTTGAAATCCTAACATCCCATGTGATGGATTAGGAGGTGGGGCCTTTGGGAGGTGATTAGGTCATGAGGGTGGAGCCTCAGAGAATGGGATTGGTGCTCTTAAGAAAGGGGTCCAGAGAGCTCTCTGGTCCTCTTTATGCTGTGTGAGGACACAATGAGAAGAGTGTAGTCTGAAACCTGGAAGAGGGTTCTTGTCAGAACCTGACCAGGCAGGCACCCTGATCTTGGATTTCTAGCCTCCAGAGGGGTGAGAAATCAATTTCTGATGTGTAAGCCACCCAGTTTACTTTCTAGATATGTCCTGACCCGAGAGGGAAGCACCCACAGGATCAAGAGGACAGGATATTAAACAAGGGCATTAGTCCCTGAAGGAAAAGGGACTTAGGGCCAGACAAAAGGTTGGTACCAAAGGTTTCTTTCTTTTTTTTTATAGACCTGTGTTTCCACTTGCCAAATTGATATGTGTATAGGCACAGGGGAGGCCATGAGCCTAATGAAAATGCCAACTTTTAGATTGAAAGACACTATCTATACACATCAATATTAATACAGACCCTATGCATTTTTCATCCTGGCCAATGAAAGAATATATAAAGTATTCTTTTTAAAGCAAACATATTTCACAATATGACATTCTCATGCAGGATTTTATGGCACATGAAATACATTATTTCATGCAGCAAAAGAAATCAAATCAAGAATTTGCTGAAATGATTGAAGATGGTAAAGGGAAAAGAAAACAGGAGGTAAGCACGTGAGTGGAAAAGAATTTATGAGAAAAAAAGACCCTTAACATGAAAATCCTGCTTCAGCATATTGACATGATATGACACCAAATTATCATCTAAGCCCACCATACTTCTGATATGAGTTTTGGAGAATTTAAAATAAAAAAGAAATATCTCAAGGCCCAAAAGGCATTTTTTATGTTTTTCTTACCTAGGAATGCTGCCATGTTCATAACTTGACTAAACACACAGCTTGCAGGAGGTTCATCACCTGCAATACTTGAAAAATACGAAATGTTTCATTATTTCTAAAGTAAAATCAAAGACTATTTTCAATGGACTGAATATCTATGGCCTCTCAAAATTGATAAGTTGAAATCCTAACATCCCATGTGATGGATTAGGAGGTGGGGCCTTTGGGAGGTGATTAGGTCATGAGGGTGGAGCCTCAGAGAATGGGATTGGTGCTCTTAAGAAAGGGGTCCAGAGAGCTCTCTGGTCCTCTTTATGCTGTGTGAGGACACAATGAGAAGAGTGTAGTCTGAAACCTGGAAGAGGGTTCTTGTCAGAACCTGACCAGGCAGGCACCCTGATCTTGGATTTCTAGCCTCCAGAGGGGTGAGAAATCAATTTCTGATGTGTGTAAGCCACCCAGTTTATGCTTTGTCCTAGCAGTCAGAACTAATATACTTTGCTAATGTTTCCTAAGATACAGCAGATCAGAAGAGAATTATCAAGTTACCTTATATATGGTGCATGCTTCACCCCTGGTTTCCTGGATGAAAAAACAAAACAAAACAAAACACGCAGAAGGTCAGGTTAAGACAAGGTGATTTGTGCAGTTTAACTTTACCAGTGGCAAAGTTCTGTTTAATCTACTGATGAACAGAGAGTTACCCAGAGATAAATTTTACCTTTCAGCTGAATTTAATGGGAAAATTTTGTCATCTTCCACAGCTATGAAGTATCTATGAAGAAAAAGCAATAAAATTTATAAGACAAAGAAAATTTTTAAAAAACCAAGAATTGCCTGTTGACCAATTCTACTGGTATCCACAGTAAATCATATGTGTTTCTTTTCTAACTAGGAAAACGCTGTTTTGCTACAATGCTTTACCTATAGATTACCTAACTCTCTGGAGAGTAAATATCATTAAAAAAAATTGGTTTTGGCCTCTCTTCTTGATTTTCTTTTTTATCCATTTATTTTCATCCATCTTTATTCTTTGGCCTGTGTGGGCCTCCCATCGCAATGGCCACTCCCGTTGCAGAGCACTGGCTCTGGGCACATGCCTCCAGAATGCTGGCTTGTGATTGGACACACTGGTCCAGCTGTTCGGTGGCATGTGGGATCTTCCTGGGCCAGGGATCGAACTGGCGCCCCTTGCACTGCAAGGCAGACTCTCTACCCGATGGATCACCAGGGAAGTCCTAAATATCACTATTAATAGTAGTTCTTTAATTTTCAGAAGAAAACTAATGGCAATCATTATAATCTGCAAACTGGAAAACAAGGAAGTAAGACCATACAACTTCAGGCAAACTAAAGTTAGGATTCAAAATTTATAATTTCAAAGTATCTTTTTAAAAACTTTTGTCTGATATGAATAAACACATATGATTTTCATTTTTAACTGAAATGAGATAACCTCTGTCCTTATATTCAATGACTCTGTGTGTGTGTGCGCACGCATGTGCTCAACTCTCTGTAGTGTTCAACTCTCTGCAACCCTATGGACTATAGCCTGCCTGGCTCCTCTGTCTATGGAATTTTCCAGGCAAGAATACTGGAGAGGGCCGCCATTTCCTTCTCCAGGAGAATATACCCAACCCAGGGATTGAACCCTAGTTTCCTGAGTCTCCTGCATTGGCAGGTGGATTCTTTACCCCTGGGTCACCTGGGGAGTTCTAATCTTTAGCATGTTAGCATCAAATGAACAAATCTTACAAATAATGAGTTCATATCACCAGTATTCAAAATCTGCTTTGCATTATTACTCATACTTATTATTTATTTTGGGTGATAGAAGAAGGGAAGGGAAATGGGGACTTTAAACCAAGGAAAAGAGTGGCAAACATTATTTCACAGCTAAATCATAAGCAATAAAATTTATAAGACAAAGAAAATTTTTAAAAAACCAAGAATTGCCTGTTGACCAATTCTACTGGTATCCACAGTAAATCATATGTGTTTCTTTTCTAACTAGGAAAACGCTGTTTTGCTACAATGCTTTACCTATAGATTACCTAACTCTCTGGAGAGTAAATATCATTAAAAAAAATTGGTTTTGGCCTCTCTTCTTGATTTTCTTTTTTATCCATTTATTTTCATCCATCTTTATTCTTTGGCCTGTGTGGGCCTCCCATCGCAATGGCCACTCCCGTTGCAGAGCACTGGCTCTGGGCACATGCCTCCAGAATGCTGGCTTGTGATTGGACACACTGGTCCAGCTGTTCGGTGGCATGTGGGATCTTCCTGGGCCAGGGATCGAACTGGCGCCCCTTGCACTGCAAGGCAGACTCTCTACCCGATGGATCACCAGGGAAGTCCTAAATATCACTATTAATAGTAGTTCTTTAATTTTCAGAAGAAAACTAATGGCAATCATTATAATCTGCAAACTGGAAAACAAGGAAGTAAGACCATACAACTTCAGGCAAACTAAAGTTAGGATTCAAAATTTATAATTTCAAAGTATCTTTTTAAAAACTTTTGTCTGATATGAATAAACACATATGATTTTCATTTTTAACTGAAATGAGATAACCTCTGTCCTTATATTCAATGACTCTGTGTGTGTGTGTGCGCACGCATGTGCTCAACTCTCTGTAGTGTTCAACTCTCTGCAACCCTATGGACTATAGCCTGCCTGGCTCCTCTGTCTATGGAATTTTCCAGGCAAGAATACTGGAGAGGGCCGCCATTTCCTTCTCCAGGAGAATATACCCAACCCAGGGATTGAACCCTAGTTTCCTGAGTCTCCTGCATTGGCAGGTGGATTCTTTACCCCTGGGTCACCTGGGGAGTTCTAATCTTTAGCATGTTAGCATCAAATGAACAAATCTTACAAATAATGAGTTCATATCACCAGTATTCAAAATCTGCTTTGCATTATTACTCATACTTATTATTTATTTTGGGTGATAGAAGAAGGGAAGGGAAATGGGGACTTTACCAAGGACGAGTGGCAAACATTATTTTGAAGTATTCACAATACATGCATGTGAATATGACATATACAGTTGTCCATTTGTATCTGAGAGGAATTGTTCCAGGGCAAGCAGTGGATACCAGATTCTCCACATCCGAGGGTCCAGATCCTCGAACTTAACCAACTATGGACCACACAGTACTGTAGTCATTATTGAAATAAAATCCATGTATAACTGGACCCAAACAGTTCAAACTTGTCAGTTGTAGCCTACACACATCCTCCTGTACACTTTCACTTCTGTTATTGATAATACCTAAAACAACAGTGTAAATACAATGTAAATGCTGCATTAGTAGTTGCCAGTGAGTAGCAAATTCAAATTTTGCTTTTTGGAAGTTTCTGAATTTTTTTTCCTGAATGGTTTTGATCTGCAATTGGTTGACTCTGAGGATGTGAAGCCTGCAGACACAAAGAGGCAACTGTACTGTCAAATTTTACCTTTTTATCTACATTGTACCTGGGTCCTTACATAAGTGAATACTCACACTATCCACAATCCAGCAGAAGTAAACAAGGTAAATACAAGGGGTAAAACATCCATACGCTGCATTTCTTCCCATCCATGCCTGTACCCCTGAAATAAAATGAACAGATGTTAATAACTAAGGCAAAACGTGATCTCACTCTTTTAAGGTGGGAAGGAAGTTTACTTTAACCAAAAAAGTTTATTTTATAGAACAAACATTCAAATCAGTATAATTTCTGTCAGCTACACAGGTAGGAAATCCTTTGAGCAAGTAACATGTTAGTCTGTTTTCTATCATTACCCTAAATATTCCAGAGTTTTAGTTTGAGTTTTTGTTTTCTATCAAAATTACCCTAAAAATACTGGAGAGGGCCGCCATTTCCTTCTCCAGGAGAATATACCCAACCCAGGGATTGAACCCTAGTTTCCTGAGTCTCCTGCATTGGCAGGTGGATTCTTTACCCCTGGGTCACCTGGGGAGTTCTAATCTTTAGCATGTTAGCATCAAATGAACAAATCTTACAAATAATGAGTTCATATCACCAGTATTCAAAATCTGCTTTGCATTATTACTCATACTTATTATTTATTTTGGGTGATAGAAGAAGGGAAGGGAAATGGGGACTTTACCAAGGACGAGTGGCAAACATTATTTTGAAGTATTCACAATACATGCATGTGAATATGACATATACAGTTGTCCATTTGTATCTGAGAGGGAATTGTTCCAGGGCAAGCAGTGGATACCAGATTCTCCACATCCGAGGGTCCAGATCCTCGAACTTAACCAACTATGGACCACACAGTACTGTAGTCATTATTGAAATAAAATCCATGTATAACTGGACCCAAACAGTTCAAACTTGTCAGTTGTAGCCTACACACATCCTCCTGTACACTTTCACTTCTGTTATTGATAATACCTAAAACAACAGTGTAAATACAATGTAAATGCTGCATTAGTAGTTGCCAGTGAGTAGCAAATTCAAATTTTGCTTTTTGGAAGTTTCTGAATTTTTTTTCCTGAATGGTTTTGATCTGCAATTGGTTGACTCTGAGGATGTGAAGCCTGCAGACACAAAGAGGCAACTGTACTGTCAAATTTTACCTTTTTATCTACATTGTACCTGGGTCCTTACATAAGTGAATACTCACACTATCCACAATCCAGCAGAAGTAAACAAGGTAAATACAAGGGGTAAAAACATCCATACGCTGCATTTCTTCCCATCCATGCCTGTACCCCTGAAATAAAATGAACAGATGTTAATAACTAAGGCAAAACGTGATCTCACTCTTTTAAGGTGGGAAGGAAGTTTACTTTAACCAAAAAAGTTTATTTTATAGAACAAACATTCAAATCAGTATAATTTCTGTCAGCTACACAGGTAGGAAATCCTTTGAGCAAGTAACATGTTAGTCTGTTTTCTATCATTACCCTAAATATTCCAGAGTTTTAGTTGAGAACTGATGGAAAATTTCTCCTAAGGATGTGTATCCTTATACAAGTAGTAATGTATTTCAGAAAGGACCAAACAGTTGGTTAAGGACTTTCAGGAGAAAAGCTAGATACCAAAGGCATGAAGCTCCAATGTTTTGGCCTGATGCAAAGAAACGACTCATTGGAAAAGACCCTGATGCTTGGAAAAATAGAAGGCAGAAGGGGAAGGGGGTGACAGAGGACAAGATAGTTAGAATGTGTCACTGACTCAATGGACAAGAGTTTGAGCAAGTTCTGAGAGATAGTGAAGGACAGGGAAGCCTAGTGTGCTGCAGTCCATGAGGCTGCAAAGAGTTGGACACAATTGAGTGGCTGAACTGAACTAAACTGAAAGGCATACACCAACCGACTTTTAGTGCTATCATTATCGTTTAACATAGATTTTCCTTTTCTAACATTTTTTGGGGGGCCACTTCTATTGGTCTTTCATTTATTCATTTTCATCCGTCTTTGTTCTTTTGGCCTGTGTAGGCCTCCCATTGCAGTGGCCTCTGTCGCTGCAGAACACCGGCTCTGGGCACATGTGCACCAGAGCTCTGTCTTGGTAGTTGGACACATCAGTCCAGCCACTCTGCGGCATGTGGGATCTTCCCAGGCCAGGGATCGAACTGATACTGCTTGCACTGCAAGGCGGTGTCCTTACCCACTGGACCACTGGGAAAGCCCTAACATAGTTTTCTTTGAAAAAATATTTATTTATTTATTTGGCTGGATCTTAGTTGTGGCATGTATGATCTTCAATCTTCTTTGTGGCATGTGGGTACTTTAGTTGAGGCATGCAGGATCTGGTTCCCTGAGCAAGGATTAAACCCTAGCCCTCTGCATGGGGAGCATGGAGTCAGCCACTGGACCCTAACAATTTTCTAATAACAGGGCATTTTGAAACTACAGTCATCATCTTTTAATTTATTTACTGGCTACGTGGCATGTAGGATCTTAGTTCCCTGACCAGGGATCAAACCCATGCCCCGTCCATTAGAAACGCAGAGTCTCAACCACTGGACCAGCAGGGAAGTTCTAGTGCAATTATTAACATTTATGGATCTACAGATCTATGGATTTGGCAGGTACATAGGTCTACAACTTGGCAGACAAGAGTGTGAGAAACAAATGGTTAACTAAACAAATTAGCATCACTGGAAGAAATGACAAATGCTTCAAAAATCGGACCTTTCATCATGCCATGTTATTGAGCAACTATTACAGAAGACTCTAAAGATGAAGGCTCTAGAAAACAATATGTTGTGAATAACTTAAAATGTGCTCCAACCAACACAATGAAAAAGGATACAGACGTCAGGCATTTTGGATATTGTCTTTTAAAGGAAAAACATGTGAATAAAAACCTCTCCATAAAAATGAAATGAAAGCCAGAAGCTTCAGAAATATCTGTGAAAAGTTACTGGTACTGAACAGAAAGAAGTAACTAATTATCACTTTTCTTCTTTGCCCAAAGTCATCAGATGAAATGGATTTGAGATGCTGGGTGCCAACAAGCCTTAAGGCAAAAAAAGAAAGCTTGTTCCTAGGAACTATAGTGCCCTACATGACCCCCACAAAGTGACCCGACAAAGAGAAGGGTAATATGATTAAACAGCACCTTTAACAGTGGCTTATTTTTGTTTGGCTTGGAAGGATATGTTCACAGGAAGCTAAGAGTTCTGAATGTGGGCTTTTTGTTTGATCTGAACTGGTGGACGGTAATGGAAATTTCAACAACCATCCTCTTGCCTGCTTTAGCAACACTGTAGAGAAAGACACGATGACAACTAGAAGTCTTACGGCTCAGTAGTTTGATTCCTGGGTTGGGAAGACACCCTGAAGAAGGGCATGGCAACCCACTCCAGTATTCTTGCCTGGAAAATCCCATGAACAGAGGATCTTGGTGGGCTACAGTCTTGGGTTGCAAAGAGTTGAACGTGACTGAGTGACTAACACTTTCACAAGGAAGTATCACTGTTCATTATTAATATTCTGGGTTTATAATTAACCATAAAAAGTTGCTTACTGGGTTTAAAAGCACTGCCGCATTTCTGAGCACCGCCATGATATCTGCTTTCATGCTGAGAATGCCTGGTCCTTCTAAGTGTTGAGAATGGTGACAGAACACAGCCTTATCTTCCAAGCTGCTAACCTTTGAGATCTCAGGAAGATCTTAGTTCTTAGAACTGACCTACCTGATTAGGTACATAGGTCTACAACTTGGCAGACAAGAGTGTGAGAAACAAATGGTTAACTAAACAAATTAGCATCACTGGAAGAAATGACAAATGCTTCAAAAATCGGACCTTTCATCATGCCATGTTATTGAGCAACTATTACAGAAGACTCTAAAGATGAAGGCTCTAGAAAACAATATGTTGTGAATAACTTAAAATGTGCTCCAACCAACACAATGAAAAAGGATACAGACGTCAGGCATTTTGGATATTGTCTTTTAAAGGAAAAACATGTGAATAAAAACCTCTCCATAAAAATGAAATGAAAGCCAGAAGCTTCAGAAATATCTGTGAAAAGTTACTGGTACTGAACAGAAAGAAGTAACTAATTATCACTTTTCTTCTTTGCCCAAAGTCATCAGATGAAATGGATTTGAGATGCTGGGTGCCAACAAGCCTTAAGGCAAAAAAAGAAAGCTTGTTCCTAGGAACTATAGTGCCCTACATGACCCCCACAAAGTGACCCGACAAAGAGAAGGGTAATATGATTAAACAGCACCTTTAACAGTGGCTTATTTTTGTTTGGCTTGGAAGGATATGTTCACAGGAAGCTAAGAGTTCTGAATGTGGGTTTTTTGTTTGATCTGAACTGGTGGACGGTAATGGAAATTTCAACAACCATCCTCTTGCCTGCTTTAGCAACACTGTAGAGAAAGACACGATGACAACTAGAAGTCTTACGGCTCAGTAGTTTGATTCCTGGGTTGGGAAGACACCCTGAAGAAGGGCATGGCAACCCACTCCAGTATTCTTGCCTGGAAAATCCCATGAACAGAGGATCTTGGTGGGCTACAGTCTTGGGTTGCAAAGAGTTGAACGTGACTGAGTGACTAACACTTTCACAAGGAAGTATCACTGTTCATTATTAATATTCTGGGTTTATAATTAACCATAAAAAGTTGCTTACTGGGTTTAAAAGCACTGCCGCATTTCTGAGCACCGCCATGATATCTGCTTTCATGCTGAGAATGCCTGGTCCTTCTAAGTGTTGAGAATGGTGACAGAACACAGCCTTATCTTCCAAGCTGCTAACCTTTGAGATCTCAGGAAGATCTTAGTTCTTAGAACTGACCTACCTGATTAGGTACCTCTTTCAAACTAGCGCACAGACAACTGGACAGTCATTGAACAGTCATGCTGTCATCTAAATATCTATTGGGTAGGAGCATTGAATAAATTATACAATCTAGGAGTTGAATGACATTGGATCCACTTTCAATCAATTTAATCCAATCCAATCCAATCCAGTTCATAGGTATGACAACCTACTAGTGCCAGGTACTATAATGGGGGGTGAAAATACTGAGGTCTAATGAATCGAGCTATGCAGGCAACAGTCTATGCAGTATATCAAAGCTACGCTATGAGCCAGTGGTGTATGGCTATCCAGTTAATATAATATGGAATATGATGACCATTTTTAGCATTCAGTATATGGCTTTTCAGTGGCTTCATATATTTATGTCCAGACTACTGAGGACTCATAATAAAGCTATCAGTGATGTTAACAAAAGTAGTTCTACCAGAAGCCAAAATGCAGAGGGCGTACAGAAAATAAGAGTGTTAATTGAGCATGTAAACCAATTTTTTCTGGCTCTTCCTCTGAAATACGGTGGTCCAACAGGATGAATAGAGCTGAAATGGTTATAGCAGAGTAAGGATTAGGCGACCCAGTTCTCAACCTTAGCCTTGCCAATAACTGACACTGTAAGCCTGGGCCAGTTACTTAAATCAGTCATACCAGTTCCCCATCTTGAAGACTGAATTCTGAGGGAAGGAGAAGGGCATTACAGACTGATACCCAACAGGGTTGTGGTATCTTGGAAGATAACCCAGGTTCAATGTCTTATATTTTTTACAGGAACAGAATTCTCCAATATCCCCAGGATTATCAGCTATGGAAGAACTCATGCCTATTAGCCATTTTTACAATAGATTGGTGAGGAAATCACAGTATCAACTGACTCTTGTCCAGTGAGAAACACGACTGCCTAAAGGACAAATACTCACACTGAATCCCCTTTAAGGAACGTCTGTATGGGCAATGAAAACTTGGAAGCAAGAAAGTAGAGCGAAGAGAGTGAACGAGATGATTCTAAGACTATGGCATCAAGCACAAGAGCTTTGTATGCTGGTTTCCTTTCAAGAGAGGTCATAGGGTGGACAGGAAATGGCCTGGCCAGGCGAAGACTGAAGCCAAGTTCTGCTGCTTGAGATCTCAGGAAGATCTTAGTTCTTAGAACTGACCTACCTGATTAGGTACCTCTTTCAAACTAGCGCACAGACAACTGGACAGTCATTGAACAGTCATGCTGTCATCTAAATATCTATTGGGTAGGAGCATTGAATAAATTATACAATCTAGGAGTTGAATGACATTGGATCCACTTTCAATCAATTTAATCCAATCCAATCCAATCCAGTTCATAGGTATGACAACCTACTAGTGCCAGGTACTATAATGGGGGGTGAAAATACTGAGGTCTAATGAATCGAGCTATGCAGGCAACAGTCTATGCAGTATATCAAAGCTACGCTATGAGCCAGTGGTGTATGGCTATCCAGTTAATATAATATGGAATATGATGACCATTTTTAGCATTCAGTATATGGCTTTTCAGTGGCTTCATATATTTATGTCCAGACTACTGAGGACTCATAATAAAGCTATCAGTGATGTTAACAAAAGTAGTTCTACCAGAAGCCAAAATGCAGAGGGCGTACAGAAAATAAGAGTGTTAATTGAGCATGTAAACCAATTTTTTCTGGCTCTTCCTCTGAAATACGGTGGTCCAACAGGATGAATAGAGCTGAAATGGTTATAGCAGAGTAAGGATTAGGCGACCCAGTTCTCAACCTTAGCCTTGCCAATAACTGACACTGTAAGCCTGGGCCAGTTACTTAAATCAGTCATACCAGTTCCCCATCTTGAAGACTGAATTCTGAGGGAAGGAGAAGGGCATTACAGACTGATACCCAACAGGGTTGTGGTATCTTGGAAGATAACCCAGGTTCAATGTCTTATATTTTTTACAGGAACAGAATTCTCCAATATCCCCAGGATTATCAGCTATGGAAGAACTCATGCCTATTAGCCATTTTTACAATAGATTGGTGAGGAAATCACAGTATCAACTGACTCTTGTCCAGTGAGAAACACGACTGCCTAAAGGACAAATACTCACACTGAATCCCCTTTAAGGAACGTCTGTATGGGCAATGAAAACTTGGAAGCAAGAAAGTAGAGCGAAGAGAGTGAACGAGATGATTCTAAGACTATGGCATCAAGCACAAGAGCTTTGTATGCTGGTTTCCTTTCAAGAGAGGTCATAGGGTGGACAGGAAATGGCCTGGCCAGGCGAAGACTGAAGCCAAGTTCTGCTGCTTTGTAACTGTGTGATCTCTGGCAAGTTTTTTCATTTTCTCTTTTCTTAAACTGTGGCCACACTCCAAGGCATATAGGACTTTGGTTCCCATCCAGGGTCAGACCTGTGCTCACTGCATTGGAAAGTGAAGTCTTAACCATTGCACCACCAGGGAAGCCCTAAATTATTTCATCTCTTAAGCCTTAGTTTAATTATAGAGGCAACTATTGTGTAGGGTTGTTCTGAGGATTAATGGCAAGGCAGGAAAAGTACCTCACACATAATCCATGTTCTGTACTTGGCATCTCTGCCAACTCTAACTGCCAAGCAGACTAATACCCCTGTTAGGACAAGGTACTCTCCCTCCAGGGCAGGACTGAAGACAGGTTAATGTTTTCTGCTCTGGGCTCATGCTTTCCTAGAACGATGCAGACACCCTTCCTGGTAGTAATTGTTTCTTTCTTCAGATGACTCTTCAAAAATTAATTACATCTTTTCCTTACACATATACTGAAGGCCACCTCTCTAAGTGTCTATTCTTTGGTTATCTTTTAAGTATGCATGACTTTTCTTATTTTGTTTTGGAAGCAGCTAAGGTGACTAATGGCTACTCTCTTAAACAGTTTTATTTTTACTAGTTTAATTCTCATAGGAAAACCTATATCCAAACTATTTCCAAAGGAAAACCAGACTGTATCCTTTGCCTAATGAGAGATGAAATTTCCCTTTCTTAACCCAAAGTGATAACTTTGGAAGGTGATAATAATAAGTTTATGAATAATTGTATTATTAGCTACTAATGGAACTACTTCGGTGCTTCTTCACAATGTTTACTTTGGTTGTGCTTTTTTCGTTTGTTTTAGAAGATTGCAAGTTCATGGGCTTCCTGGTGGCTCAGATTCTACAGACTGAAAAATTGGCGTCTGTATGGGCAATGAAAACTTGGAAGCAAGAAAGTAGAGCGAAGAGAGTGAACGAGATGATTCTAAGACTATGGCATCAAGCACAAGAGCTTTGTATGCTGGTTTCCTTTCAAGAGAGGTCATAGGGTGGACAGGAAATGGCCTGGCCAGGCGAAGACTGAAGCCAAGTTCTGCTGCTTTGTAACTGTGTGATCTCTGGCAAGTTTTTTCATTTTCTCTTTTCTTAAACTGTGGCCACACTCCAAGGCATATAGGACTTTGGTTCCCCATCCAGGGGTCAGACCTGTGCTCACTGCATTGGAAAGTGAAGTCTTAACCATTGCACCACCAGGGAAGCCCTAAATTATTTCATCTCTTAAGCCTTAGTTTAATTATAGAGGCAACTATTGTGTAGGGTTGTTCTGAGGATTAATGGCAAGGCAGGAAAAGTACCTCACACATAATCCATGTTCTGTACTTGGCATCTCTGCCAACTCTAACTGCCAAGCAGACTAATACCCCTGTTAGGACAAGGTACTCTCCCTCCAGGGCAGGACTGAAGACAGGTTAATGTTTTCTGCTCTGGGCTCATGCTTTCCTAGAACGATGCAGACACCCTTCCTGGTAGTAATTGTTTCTTTCTTCAGATGACTCTTCAAAAATTAATTACATCTTTTCCTTACACATATACTGAAGGCCACCTCTCTAAGTGTCTATTCTTTGGTTATCTTTTAAGTATGCATGACTTTTCTTATTTTGTTTTGGAAGCAGCTAAGGTGACTAATGGCTACTCTCTTAAACAGTTTTATTTTTACTAGTTTAATTCTCATAGGAAAACCTATATCCAAACTATTTCCAAAGGAAAACCAGACTGTATCCTTTGCCTAATGAGAGATGAAATTTCCCTTTCTTAACCCAAAGTGATAACTTTGGAAGGTGATAATAATAAGTTTATGAATAATTGTATTATTAGCTACTAATGGAACTACTTCGGTGCTTCTTCACAATGTTTACTTTGGTTGTGCTTTTTTCGTTTGTTTTAGAAGATTGCAAGTTCATGGGCTTCCTGGTGGCTCAGATGGCGAAGAAGCTGTCTGCAGTGCAGGAGACTCTGATGGATCCTTAGGTCAGGAAGATGCCCTGGAGAAGGAAATGGCTACTCACTCCAGTATTCTTGCCTAGAGAATTCCATGGACAGAGGAGCCTGGCGAGCTACAGTCCATAGGGTCTCACAGAGTCAGACATGACTGAAGTGACCTAGCACGCACGCATGCATAACAGCTGCACCATTTTACACCTCCATCAGTGATGTACAAGGGTTCACATTTCTCCACAGCCTCACCAACACTTGTTTTCTGGTTTCTTGATAGTCGACAACAGAATGAGTGTGATGTGGTATCTCACTGTGGGTTTGATTTGCATCTCCCTAATGATTAGTCATACTGAGTATCTTTTCATTTGCTTATTGACCATTTATTTCTCTTCTTTGGATAAATGTCTATTCATGTCTTCTGCACATTTTAAAATTGACTTTTTAACACTGTTGAGTTACAGGAGTTCTTTATATATTCCAAGCATTAATCCCTTATTAGACTTAAGACTTACAAAATTCTTTCCCATTATGTGAACTGCCTTTTCACTTTGTTGATAGTGTCCTCTGATGCACAGAAGCTTTTCAAATTTTCATGAAGTCCGGTTTATCTATTTCGTTGTTTTTGCCTGTGGGTTTGGTGTTCCATCTATGAAGCCACTGTCAAATCCAATGTCATGAGACTTTCCCTTTATGTTTTATTCTAAATATTTTATAGTTTTACCTTTGTATACTTAGACCTTTGATATATATTGAGTTGATTTTTGTATATGGTGCAAGGTAACTTCATTTTGTTTGCATGTAAATATCCCAAACCATGTGTTTAAAAGAAAATCTTATAAAATTTTGATAAATTCTAACTTATCAATTTGTCCTTGTGGGGATCATGATGTCAAGCTGAAGAACTCTGTTTAGTGCTTAATATCAAAGATTTCCTCCTGTAGTTTGTTTTTCTAAAAGATGTATAGTTTTACATTGAAATCAGTGACCTGGTTATGTCATTTAAAGATCTCTGTTGTCTTATTCAACTGGACTAGACCCTAGATCTAATGTCAAAATCATTTTGACAGGGATCAGGAAATAGGTGATGATCTAAGTCAGTCTTCTGAAAGGGTGTGTGTGTGTGTTAGTCACTCAGTCCTGTCTAACTCTGGGACCACAGGCTCCTAGCTCTGTGGAATTGGACTGGCTTGTCATTTCCTAGGAGGGGATCTTCCTGACCCAGGGGTCAAACTTGGGTCTCCTGCATTGCAGGGAGATTCTTTACTGTCTGAGCCACAAAGGAAGCCCGTTGACCTGGTAGTAAGTTGTAAACAAGATTCTAATAATGAAGAATATCTACATAAGCCATACTATATCCTACCGTGCCAGTTCTTTTGTCAATTAATGAGTATGACCTGGCAAGTGTGGGTTTGATTTGCATCTCCTAATGATTAGTCATACTGAGTATCTTTTCATTTGCTTATTGACCATTTATTTCTCTTCTTTGGATAAATGTCTATTCATGTCTTCTGCACATTTTAAAATTGACTTTTTAACACTGTTGAGTTACAGGAGTTCTTTATATATTCCAAGCATTAATCCCTTATTAGACTTAAGACTTACAAAATTCTTTCCCATTATGTGAACTGCCTTTTCACTTTGTTGATAGTGTCCTCTGATGCACAGAAGCTTTTCAAATTTTCATGAAGTCCGGTTTATCTATTTCGTTGTTTTTGCCTGTGGGTTTGGTGTTCCATCTATGAAGCCACTGTCAAATCCAATGTCATGAGACTTTCCCTTTATGTTTTATTCTAAATATTTTATAGTTTTACCTTTGTATACTTAGACCTTTGATATATATTGAGTTGATTTTTGTATATGGTGCAAGGTAACTTCATTTTGTTTGCATGTAAATATCCCAAACCATGTGTTTAAAAGAAAATCTTATAAAATTTTGATAAATTCTAACTTATCAATTTGTCCTTGTGGGGATCATGATGTCAAGCTGAAGAACTCTGTTTAGTGCTTAATATCAAAGATTTCCTCCTGTAGTTTGTTTTTCTAAAAGATGTATAGTTTTACATTGAAATCAGTGACCTGGTTATGTCATTTAAAGATCTCTGTTGTCTTATTCAACTGGACTAGACCCTAGATCTAATGTCAAAATCATTTTGACAGGGATCAGGAAATAGGTGATGATCTAAGTCAGTCTTCTGAAAGGGTGTGTGTGTGTGTTAGTCACTCAGTCCTGTCTAACTCTGGGACCACAGGCTCCTAGCTCTGTGGAATTGGACTGGCTTGTCATTTCCTAGGAGGGGATCTTCCTGACCCAGGGGTCAAACTTGGGTCTCCTGCATTGCAGGGAGATTCTTTACTGTCTGAGCCACAAAGGAAGCCCGTTGACCTGGTAGTAAGTTGTAAACAAGATTCTAATAATGAAGAATATCTACATAAGCCATACTATATCCTACCGTGCCAGTTCTTTTGTCAATTAATGAGTATGAGCCTGAGGACAAAGTCAGGTGTGTGTATATGTGTGTGTGTGTGTGTGTGTGTGTGTGTGTGTGTGTGTGTGTACACAGGGGAAGTTCTCTTATCTACTTCACCTCCCTACCTACTTTTGAGTTACCATGGAGACCAAAGGATCAAAGCAAAAAACTCTTTCAGGACTAGCTTCTTGTTTTGTTAACCAACCAATATTCACCTCACATATCTTAATCTTTTTACTTCTTTATCCCTCCCTGGCAGGATTATGTTGTTATACAGTCGCTGTCATGTCCAACTCTTTGTGACCCACAACCTGTAGTACACCAGGCTCCCCTGTCCTCCACTATCTCCTGGAGTTTGCTCAAATTCATGTCCATTGAGTCAGTGATGCTATCTAATCATCGCATCCTGTCTGCCCTTTTTTCTTTTGCCTTCGATCTTTCCTAGATTCAAGGTCTTTTTTAATGAGTAGCCTCTCACATCAGGTGGCCAAAGTATTGAAGATTTAGTCCTTCAAATGAATATTCAGGGTTGATTTTCTTTAGGGTTGACTGGTTTGATCCCTTTGCTGTCCAAGGGACTCTGAAGAGTCTTTTCCAGCACCACAGTTCGAAAGCATCAATTCTTCTTCGTCTCTCAGCCTTCTGAGAGCTCACATCTTTGACTATACAGACCTTTGTTAGCAAAGTGATGCCACTGCTTTTTAATATGTTGTCTAGGTTTGTCATAATTTTCCTTTCAAGGAGTAAGCATCTTTAAATTTCATGGCTGCAGTCACCATCTGCAGTGATTCTGGAGCCCAAGAAAAGAAAATCTGTCACTGTTTCCATTTTTTCCCCATCTATTTGCCATGAAGTGATGGGACCAGATGCCATGATGTTAGTTCTTTTTAATGCTGAGTTTCAGCCAGTCTTTTCATTCTCTTCTTTCACCCTCATCAGGAGGCTCTTTAGCTCGTATTCATATCTGCTTATCTGAGGTTGCTGATTATTACTCCTGGCCAGTTTTTGACTCACCCAGCCCAGCATTTCACATGATGCACTCTGCATAGAAGTTAAAGAGGCAGGGAGACAATATACAGCCTTGTTGTCTTCCTTTCCTAATGTGGAACCACTTTATGGCTCCATGTCTGGTTCTAACTACTGTTGCTTCTTGTCCTGCATACAGGTTTCTCGGGAGACAGATAAGGTGATCTGGTATTCCCATCTCTTTAAGAATTTTCCAGTTTGTTGTGATCCACACAGTCAAAGGCTTTAGCTTAGTCAATCAAGCAGAAGTAGATGTTTTTCTGGAACTCCCTCGCTGTCTCCATGATTCAACAAATGTTGGCGATTTGATCTCTGGTTCCTCTGCCTCTTCAAAACTCAGCTTGTACATCTGGAAGTTTTCAGTTCATGTACTGTTGAAGCCTAACTTGAAGGATTTTGAGCGTAACCTTACTAACATGTGAAATGAGTGCAACTGTGCAGTAGTTTGAACATTCTTTGGCATTGCCCTTCTTTGAGATTGGAATGAAAAACTGACTTTTTCCAATTCTGTGGCTACTGCTGGGTTTTCCAAATTTGCTGACATATTGAGGCTGCACTTTAACAGCATCATCTTTAGGATTTGAAATAGCTCAGCTGGAATTTATCTCCTCCACCAGCTTTGTTCGTAATAATGCTTTTTAAGGCCCACTGGACTTCACACTCCCGGATGTCTGGCTCTAGGTGACTGATCACACCATTGTGGTTGTCCAGAACATTAAAACTTTTTCTATTGTTCTGTGTATTTCTGCCATCTCTTCTTAATATCTTCTGTTTCTGTTAGGTCTGTACTGTTTTTGTCCTTTGTCATGCCCATCCTTGGATGAAATATTCCCTTGATATCTCCAATTTTCCTGAAGCGATCTCTAGTCTTTGTCATTCTATCGTTTTCCTCTATTTCATTTAAGAAGGCCTTCTTATCTGTCCTTGCTATTCTCTATTCAGTTGGGTGTTATCTTTTCCTTTCTCCTTTGCCTTTCACTTCCCTTCTATTCTTAGCTATTTGCAAAGTCTCCTCAGAACACCACTTTGACTTTTGCATTTCTTTTCTTTGGGATGGTTTTGGTCACTGCCTCCTGTACAATGTTATGACCCTCTGTCTATAGTTCTTCAGGCATTGCTGCCAGATCTGGCAGGAGACAATATACAGCCTTGTTGTCTTCCTTTCCTAATGTGGAACCACTTTATGGCTCCATGTCTGGTTCTAACTACTGTTGCTTCTTGTCCTGCATACAGGTTTCTCGGGAGACAGATAAGGTGATCTGGTATTCCCATCTCTTTAAGAATTTTCCAGTTTGTTGTGATCCACACAGTCAAAGGCTTTAGCTTAGTCAATCAAGCAGAAGTAGATGTTTTTCTGGAACTCCCTCGCTGTCTCCATGATTCAACAAATGTTGGCGATTTGATCTCTGGTTCCTCTGCCTCTTCAAAACTCAGCTTGTACATCTGGAAGTTTTCAGTTCATGTACTGTTGAAGCCTAACTTGAAGGATTTTGAGCGTAACCTTACTAACATGTGAAATGAGTGCAACTGTGCAGTAGTTTGAACATTCTTTGGCATTGCCCTTCTTTGAGATTGGAATGAAAAACTGACTTTTTCCAATTCTGTGGCTACTGCTGGGTTTTCCAAATTTGCTGACATATTGAGGCTGCACTTTAACAGCATCATCTTTAGGATTTGAAATAGCTCAGCTGGAATTTATCTCCTCCACCAGCTTTGTTCGTAATAATGCTTTTTAAGGCCCACTGGACTTCACACTCCCGGATGTCTGGCTCTAGGTGACTGATCACACCATTGTGGTTGTCCAGAACATTAAAACTTTTTCTATTGTTCTGTGTATTTCTGCCATCTCTTCTTAATATCTTCTGTTTCTGTTAGGTCTGTACTGTTTTTGTCCTTTGTCATGCCCATCCTTGGATGAAATATTCCCTTGATATCTCCAATTTTCCTGAAGCGATCTCTAGTCTTTGTCATTCTATCGTTTTCCTCTATTTCATTTAAGAAGGCCTTCTTATCTGTCCTTGCTATTCTCTATTCAGTTGGGTGTTATCTTTTCCTTTCTCCTTTGCCTTTCACTTCCCTTCTATTCTTAGCTATTTGCAAAGTCTCCTCAGAACACCACTTTGACTTTTTGCATTTCTTTTTCTTTGGGATGGTTTTGGTCACTGCCTCCTGTACAATGTTACCAACCTCTGTCTATAGTTCTTCAGGCACTCTGTCTGCCAGATCTAACCCACTGAATCTATTTGTCACCTCCGCTCTATAATCATAAGGGACTGTGTTATATACACCCAAAGAAGGAGACTCTGTTAAATATACTTCTCTTGTCCAAAATAACCTGTCTGTCTTTCCATAACCCATACCCAGCTGGTAATTTGATCAAGCAATCTGCAATAGAAAAAAACACTGATATGCTCTGTACTTTCTGTGCTGAAGGATCATTCCTGGTGGTGCCAAGAGATGGAAGTTGATTTTTTTCAAAAACACTTATTTGGCTGCACTAGGTCTTAGTTATGGTACATGGGTATCTTTGGTCTTTGTTGCAGCATGTGGAATCTTTTAATTGTGGCATGTTGGACCTGGTACTCTGACCAGGGATAGAACCCAGGCCCCCCATGTTGGGAGAACAGTCTTAGTCTCCAGACTACCAGAGAAGTCCCTGGTTTGGTTTTATAAGTTGTTTTGGCTTGGTAAGTTCAGATGTTAACTGGAAGTACTTCTAAAAGAAAAAAAATGAATCAGTTCAGTTCAGTCACCCAGTCATGTCCAACTCTTTGTGACCCAATGGACTATAGCATGCCAAGTTTCCCTGTCTTCACCATCTCTTGGAGATTGCTCAAACTCATATCTATTGTGTCATGATGCCATCCAATCATCTCATCCTTTGTAATACTCTTCTCTTTCTGCTTTCTATTTTTCCCAGCATCGTTTTTTCCAGTGAATCATCTCTTTGCATCAGGTGGCCAAAGTATTGGAGCTTCATCTTCACCACCTGTCTTTCCAATGAACATTAAGAGTTGATTTCCTTTAGGACTGACTGGTTTCATCTTCTATTCAGTTAACTCTCTCCTCTGCCTCAGTGTCACCTGAGAGGTGGTTCTCTTTTTCCCATCCTTCCTGACACCGTTAAAATAAACTGGCCCAATACGTCCAGTCAAGGTAGAAAGTGTTATATTTCCTATCAAGGACAAATTCCTCTCTTTCCCTGAGTTGTACCAACATGGTACCTAGCTGGAGGGCACATTTTTCTTTGTCTGTTTAATATATAATTTTATTTATTTATTTATTTATTTTTTAAAGATTTATTTATTTATTTATTTTGGGAGGGGGTCGGGTTAGGGAGGGAGGGGAGCGGGCGGGTCACTTCTATTGGTCTTTCATTTCTCTATTTTCATCTGTCTTTGTTCTTTGGCCTGTGTGGGCCTCCCATCGCAGTAGCCTCTGTTGTTGCAGAGCACCGGCTCTGGGCGCATGCACTCCAGAGCTCCGGCTCAGTGATTGGACACATCAGTCAAGCCGCTCCACGGCACGTGGGATCTTCCCAGGCCAGGGATCGAACCGGTGCCCCTTGCACTGCAAGGCGGTGTCCTTATCCACTGGACCACCAGGGGAAGCCCCTATTTATTTATTTTTAATATTTATTTATTTGACTGTGCTGGGTCTTAGTAGCAGTATGTGGGTCCTAGCTCCATGACCAGGGCTCGAACCCAGGCCTCCTGCATTGGAAGCCAGGAGTCTTAGCCACTGGGCCATCAGAGAAGTCCCTTTTCTTTGCCTTTTTAAAGAAACAGGGGAAGAAGGAAGGACTACTCCATACTCCCGAGATAGTTTTATCTTTGCATTCTGAATTATGCTTTTTTAAAAAAAATGTTGTATACTATTTACTCTATTGATATTAATCTTCCAATAATACCTCATAGGAAAAAAAAAAGGGTAATTGCTCCCATGTCCCAGATGGTAAACTCTATCTGGATTAATGTCATCGAGTACATTTCTGACAAAAGTAGGAAAAGAGCCAGAATTGCATAAACCTTCTCAAAAGGGTTCTGGCATTTCGACTCAGTTTGGAAGATTCTCCTCCAAATGGTGTCATTTATCCAAATGATTTGCAAAGCTGTTATCCAGATGGTCAAATCCTCTTTGCGTGTCAGTACTGCTAATCCTCTGTACATGTCTATTGCGTGTTCGTTTCTTCCAACAAATCGCATTCCTCAAGTCTGAGTGATCTTCACTGTCTTTCCTGGAATCTGTGCAAGGAGTGGGGCTGCACCGTGGGGACTGTCCAACATGTGGAGGCAGAAGTTTTTTGATCTGCTCCCTGCTTCCCTGAAGCTCTCCTTCTTCCTCAGAAGAAAAAACGAACTGTTTCAAAGGTCTGCTGTGGCTCTGCCTGCTTGCCTGTAAACTGTAAATCTCTTTCTTTCTTTATTTCTTTCTTTTTTTAATCTTTTGGCTGCAGGGTGGCATGCAGGATGCTACATCTTAGTTCCCTTTGTACGTGCTCAGTCGCTCAGTCTCATCCAAATCCTTGAGCTCCAGTGGACTGTAGCCCACCAGGCTCCTGTGTCCATGGAATTCTCCAGGCAAGAATGCTGGAGTAGGTTGCCATTTCCTCCTCCAGGTTGCCATTTCCTCCTCCAGGAAGCCGCTCCACGGCACGTGGGATCTTCCCAGGCCAGGGATCGAACCGGTGCCCCTTGCACTGCAAGGCGGTGTCCTTATCCACTGGACCACCAGGGGAAGCCCCTATTTATTTATTTTTAATATTTATTTATTTGACTGTGCTGGGTCTTAGTAGCAGTATGTGGGTCCTAGCTCCATGACCAGGGCTCGAACCCAGGCCTCCTGCATTGGAAGCCAGGAGTCTTAGCCACTGGGCCATCAGAGAAGTCCCTTTTCTTTGCCTTTTTAAAGAAACAGGGGAAGAAGGAAGGACTACTCCATACTCCCGAGATAGTTTTATCTTTGCATTCTGAATTATGCTTTTTTAAAAAAAATGTTGTATACTATTTACTCTATTGATATTAATCTTCCAATAATACCTCATAGGAAAAAAAAAAGGGTAATTGCTCCCATGTCCCAGATGGTAAACTCTATCTGGATTAATGTCATCGAGTACATTTCTGACAAAAGTAGGAAAAGAGCCAGAATTGCATAAACCTTCTCAAAAGGGTTCTGGCATTTCGACTCAGTTTGGAAGATTCTCCTCCAAATGGTGTCATTTATCCAAATGATTTGCAAAGCTGTTATCCAGATGGTCAAATCCTCTTTGCGTGTCAGTACTGCTAATCCTCTGTACATGTCTATTGCGTGTTCGTTTCTTCCAACAAATCGCATTCCTCAAGTCTGAGTGATCTTCACTGTCTTTCCTGGAATCTGTGCAAGGAGTGGGGCTGCACCGTGGGGACTGTCCAACATGTGGAGGCAGAAGTTTTTTGATCTGCTCCCTGCTTCCCTGAAGCTCTCCTTCTTCCTCAGAAGAAAAAACGAACTGTTTCAAAGGTCTGCTGTGGCTCTGCCTGCTTGCCTGTAAACTGTAAATCTCTTTCTTTCTTTATTTCTTTCTTTTTTTAATCTTTTGGCTGCAGGGTGGCATGCAGGATGCTACATCTTAGTTCCCTTTGTACGTGCTCAGTCGCTCAGTCTCATCCAAATCCTTGAGCTCCAGTGGACTGTAGCCCACCAGGCTCCTGTGTCCATGGAATTCTCCAGGCAAGAATGCTGGAGTAGGTTGCCATTTCCTCCTCCAGGGGATCCTCCTGACCCAGGAATCTAATCTGTGTCTCCTGCATTTCCTGCATGGGCAGGCAGATTCTTCACCACTGAGCTGCATGGAAAGCTCTCTTTCATTCTCTAACCAGGGATCAAACCCTTTCCCCTGCATTGGCAGTACAGACTCTTAATCGCTGGACCTCCATGGAAATTCTAAGTCTACTAGCTTTAATGCTCAAGAGAATATCTGGTCATTTGAAAATTTACAGTCTCAAGGAAGCAAATAAAGCGTTACCTTAAGCCCCAATGAGCTCAGCACCCAAGCCTCCAATGACATGAACATGATCTGAAGAAGGTGATCTTGATAAAGTTGAGGCCATATATTCATATTTTTTTATTCTCAAATTTCAAACAGATGGCTCTTATGGTATAACTTAATGAAGCTACTTAAGTCAAAGAATACAGTGTGCTGTCACCAATGATAACCCTTGAAGGCAAACTTTCCGCTCTTTCAAGTGGTGATAAGACTCCTCTCCCAGCCACAAATGGGAAAGTAAAGCTCACTGGATCGTCTTCATTTACAGATTTTACAATTTTACTCAATGAGAAACTAGTTATGACAGTGAAATGTCTCAAAAGTTAATCTCTTCTGAAGAATCAGCCCTCATGAGGTGGCTGGATCTAGAACCTATCATAAAAAGTGAAGTCAGTCAAAAAGAGAAGGACAAGTACAATATACTAACACATACATATGGAATCTAGTAGGATGGTGATGATGGCACATGCAGTGAAGCGATGGAAAAACAGACATGGACAGTAGACATATGGACATTGTGGGGAATGAACAGTGGGTGGGAGGTGCAAAGGAAGTAGCATGAAAGCCATACTATCATATGTGAAGAAAATAGCTATAGTCATTGCTCTGTGAGAAAAGGGGATCCTGCAGGGGTGCTGTGTGATGGTCTGGAGGAGTGGGATAGGGGGGATATACATATGACTAATCTGGGAACATACATATCTGTAAACAACAAAACTCTATAAAAGTTAAAAGTAAAATAAAAGTTAAAAACAAAACGTTCATCTCTTCTGGAGCTGGAAGCAATTTTCTTGTTATGAATTAGAAGAATTTTGTAAATGAAGGGTAGCGGCGAGAGGCAGCATAATTCATGGACTCAAGGGCCAGAATACCAGGGCTTGGAATCCCAGCTCAGCCACTTTGTTCAGTCCTCTCTGTGTCTCAGGCTCTTCAGCAGTAAAGTGGGTACAATAATGGTACCCATCAGGTTTCTAATGAAGGTTTAAAATACATCTAAAGCTCCAATAACAGTGCCCAGGATTTAATGGCTTTTTAGTAGGTCTTAACTACATGCTACTGCAAGGGATGTTCAGGGTCTTCAGTTATCCTTTTTTTTTTTAAATTTTATAATTTATCAAGAAGTAAGCTCTCTGCCAAAGCAATTTTTCATTCTGCTCTTAGGCCCAGCTGACATGGAGCAGGAAAGATGAACGAGTCACCACTAATGACAAGGACTGTCACAGTGTCTATGAACCAAGAGCATTCCTTGATTTATTTTAAACTTCTGGGAATCCTGAGCTATTTTCCCCACATGTCATAGATAAATGTGAAGGGTTTGTGTTATTTTGTAATTCATTTACAGTTATAAATGGTAATGACAAGGACTATTTGTTTTGTCCTTAAAATGTTTATAAAGTCTCATTTATAAGTAAGCATAGAGACATCTGCAATACAACAAACTCAACATGCTGATTATTCTTTCAATATTCTAAATTTGGGAAAGCATGATAGCTTGAGTAACCTGATGCTACCCTAAAAATACATGACTTCCTTTGATCATACAGATATAAATGACACTATTCAAGCTATGGGGTCAATTTCCAAAATAATTTCCATGAGCACTAGAAAGAAATAATGTATTAGTTAATAAAGGAATTCTGTCAAGTATTACCATCTCCAAAAGAATATGATAAATTCTACACAGAACCAATGGTGACTGGTTTTTCCCCAAGGTACTCTTTATTTCTGAAATCAATCACTTTGGGACTTCCGTGGTGGTCCAGTGAATAGGGCTCTGGTTCACCCCCTGCTTGGGGTACTAGATCCTAGAAGCTGTAACTAAGGCTCTGCAGGTCCATAGCGAAGATCCCACAAATTGTAAGTGCAGTCTAAATAAATATTAAAAAAATAAAACCAATCACTTTCATTCAACTGACTGATGACTTATAGGGATCCTTTCATGTTTGTGGCCAATATGATTTTTTTTCTCAGAAACAGATGGAACATACTGACCTCACACCACTCATGGAATAATCCCAGAAGGAAGTTCCTTCTTCCAATATTTCAATTCAATAATATCCTCTTAAGAGTTTCTATGCCAAGATCCTTCTCAGAGTCCATTTATATCTTCAATAATATTAGAAATATTTCCCACACGTGACAGATATAATTGCCAACCCAACAATCATTTCTCTGCTTTGTCTTAGCTCCAATAACAGTGCCCAGGATTTAATGGCTTTTTAGTAGGTCTTAACTACATGCTACTGCAAGGGATGTTCAGGGTCTTCAGTTATCCTTTTTTTTAAATTTTATAATTTATCAAGAAGTAAGCTCTCTGCCAAAGCAATTTTCATTCTGCTCTTAGGCCCAGCTGACATGGAGCAGGAAAGATGAACGAGTCACCACTAATGACAAGGACTGTCACAGTGTCTATGAACCAAGAGCATTCCTTGATTTATTTTAAACTTCTGGGAATCCTGAGCTATTTTCCCCACATGTCATAGATAAATGTGAAGGGTTTGTGTTATTTTGTAATTCATTTACAGTTATAAATGGTAATGACAAGGACTATTTGTTTTGTCCTTAAAATGTTTATAAAGTCTCATTTATAAGTAAGCATAGAGACATCTGCAATACAACAAACTCAACATGCTGATTATTCTTTCAATATTCTAAATTTGGGAAAGCATGATAGCTTGAGTAACCTGATGCTACCCTAAAAATACATGACTTCCTTTGATCATACAGATATAAATGACACTATTCAAGCTATGGGGTCAATTTCCAAAATAATTTCCATGAGCACTAGAAAGAAATAATGTATTAGTTAATAAAGGAATTCTGTCAAGTATTACCATCTCCAAAAGAATATGATAAATTCTACACAGAACCAATGGTGACTGGTTTTTCCCCAAGGTACTCTTTATTTCTGAAATCAATCACTTTGGGACTTCCGTGGTGGTCCAGTGAATAGGGCTCTGGTTCACCCCCTGCTTGGGGTACTAGATCCTAGAAGCTGTAACTAAGGCTCTGCAGGTCCATAGCGAAGATCCCACAAATTGTAAGTGCAGTCTAAATAAATATTAAAAAAATAAAACCAATCACTTTCATTCAACTGACTGATGACTTATAGGGATCCTTTCATGTTTGTGGCCAATATGATTTTTTTTCTCAGAAACAGATGGAACATACTGACCTCACACCACTCATGGAATAATCCCAGAAGGAAGTTCCTTCTTCCAATATTTCAATTCAATAATATCCTCTTAAGAGTTTCTATGCCAAGATCCTTCTCAGAGTCCATTTATATCTTCAATAATATTAGAAATATTTCCCACACGTGACAGATATAATTGCCAACCCAACAATCATTTCTCTGCTTTGTCTTAGCTAACAGAATCTAGTTTTACTCAAGATAGTAATGTGTTCAACCCAAGGGTGTAAGTCATGACCGGTATAAGCCCATTATAGCTATCTCATTTTCCTTAGACAAATATATTTCCAGACTCCTTTGCACTTGGCCAATGACATGCAAATGGGAAGGATTTGCATCCTTGATAACGGAAAGTCTCTTTTCAGCCCACTCTCCTCTTTCCCACTGTGGGTGTTGTTGTGAAAATATGACATTTAGTGCTGTGGCATCCACCATGTAACCATGAAACCACAAATGAAGAGCTGAAGCCAACATACTGGGAAGAGCAGAGTTGCAGATGGAAAGAACTGGCTCAATAATATCATTGAGACACTGCGCTAAACTCCTGATATCACCAGCTCCCAAACTTCTTGTAATGTGAACCAATTAAGTCTCTATTGCTTTATTACTGTAGGTTGGTATAACATCAAAATCCATCCTCCCTTCTTTCATTATAAATAGGCAAGTGGCCAAGACACGGAAACCACCTAAATGTCCATCAACAGACAAATGGATAAAGAAGATGTGAGACATATATAAATAGAATAGTACTCAGTCATAAAAAGAATGAAACACGCCATTTGCAGCCACATGGGTGGATCTAGAGATTACCATACTGAGTGAAGTAAGCCAGATACGAAGACAAATACCACTAATGTGTGGAATCTTAAAAAAAGATACAAACGAACTTATTTACAAAACAGAAAAGAGACTCACAGACATAGAAAACTTATGGTCATCAAAAGGGGATGGGGAGGAAGGATAAATTAGGAGGTTAGAGTTAACAGATACATGCACTATATATAAAATAAGCAAATTACAAGGCCCTATAATATAGTGCAGGAAACTATATTCAATATTTGGTAATAACTGAATCACTTTCAGGTGCTGTACACCTGAAATTAATATGACATTATAAATCAACTATACATCAATAAAAATAAAATAATAAGATAAAACTGTTTAGACAAAAAACAGACACAAGAAAAATGTTTTGCAAAATCTGATCTGTGCCAAGAAAGTCTCTTGATTCTTTAAAAGAGAAAAAGAAAACAAAACAATCATCTGATATGTCTGTTTTGGAAGGCAGGCCACATTCCTACTGAGTCCAGGAGAAATGATTGAAAAGCACCTGTATCTTAGTATGAATTGGTTGTTCTCTGTGTTTTTCTCAAGGTCTTGTAAGAAAGAGACTGGACCAGGGCAGAGTAGACTGACTGCAAAGGGAGATGCAAACAGGAGGAGTAGAAATTTGGGGTCTTAAAGGGTTGGAAATACCAATGGCCTTTCCAAACATCAAGAGATTAGAGATGAGGGGCTTCCCTGGTGGTCCAGTGGGTGGGGACACCGCCTTGCAGTGCAAGGGGTGCCGGTTGGATCCCTGGCTTGGGAAGATCCCACGTGCTGCAGAGAGGCTGGACCGATGTGTTCAATTACGGAGCCCGGAGCTCTGGAGCACATGCGCCCAGAGCCAGTGCTCTGCGACAACAGAGGCCACTGTGATGGGAGGCCCACACAGGCCAAAGAACAAAGATGGATGAAACGGAATAAATGAAAGACCAATAGAAGTGGCCCGCCTGCCCCCTCCCTCCCCAACCCACATCCCACAAAAAAATAATAATAAAAAAAAGAGAGATTAGAGATGAGAAAAAGCATGTTGCCTTCCTCCTGAAGTATATTGTTCCAGAGGCCTCCAGACTACAGCTTTTGAATTCAGTGAGGGAGACAAGGAAGCAGAAAAATGAGGCTCACGACCCAGGGCTTGGAAAAGATTTGGGAGAGACTTCTGGCATATGAACTGCCAGGAAGTTAATACGTCGGAAGCCAGTTGATTCTCAGAGGGATTTGTATTTGCAAAGGTACTATAGCCAAGCCAATAAACCTTGTGGCCGCTGTACTATGAGACCTCCAGCAGTCAGTGTGCAGAGAAAAGAGTACAGCCACTAACAAGAGCCTGTCTCCAACTCCTGCTTCAGATCTGGCCAAAGGGGAGACTGAATAGGAAGAGCCTCTCCTCCCCAAGAGACAAAGCCAAGGGACACCCAGCGCCGTGGACAAGAAGGTCCTCCTGAAGAAGAGAACCAGGATCCAACCAGCGAAGCCCCTCCTCCACCATATTGCTATGGACCAGGGGCTGCTGTGTGCATTTCTTTCTCCTCTTTGTCAGAAGCGAATTCTAATGGGTTTTCTAACCCCTGTTCCACTACTGTATACCAGGGGTGAGTGTGTGTGCACAAGAGAAGATAACTTGCATTTGTGTTCACGGGTTTCCAGACCATGAGAACCGTATCCAAACCTGATGGAAACGACTTGACATTACCCAGAGACCATAGACTTTCAGGTTACACATTTACTGGATGGGCTCTTGTTTGTCTCCCTTGGGGTGAAGCAGCTGGGTTCTCTGTGTTGGAAAGAGGATATTCATGACACTTGGTGACCACAGGGACTGACCGTGGCAAGGCTTTAGCTGTCAACTGAAGTGTGCATCAGCAGAGGAATGGATAAAGAAGATGTGATGTGTATATACAATGGAATATTGGCTCATCCATAAAAAAGAATGAAGGGCTTCCCCTGGTGGTCCATTGGGTAAGGACACCACCTTGCAGTGCAAGGGGCGCCGGTTCGGGCCCTGGCCTGGGAAGATCCCACGTGCCGCGGAGCGACTGGACTGATGTTTCCAATTACCTAGCCGGAGCTCTGGAGCGCATGCGCCCAGAGCCGGTGCTCTGCGACAACAGACGCCACTGCGATGGGAGGCCCACAGGAGCCAGAGAACAAAGACGAATGAAAAAATAGAGAAATGAAAGCCAATAGAAGTGACCTGCCCGCTCCCCCACTCCCCAACCCGACCCCCGCCCAAAAAGTAAATAAATAAATAAATCTTAAAAAAAATAAAAATAAAAATAAAAATAAAGAATGAAATATCATTTGCAGTGATATGGATGGATTCAGAGATTATCGTACTAAGTGAAGTCAATCAGACAGAGAAAGACAAATATATGATTTCACCTATATGTGAAATCTAAATAAATGATACAAATGAACTTATTTACAAAACAGAAGCAGGCTCATAGACTTAGAGAATGAACGTATGGTTACCGGGATCGGGGGGAAGGATGGGAGAGAGGGATAGGTTGAAAGTTTGGGATGGACATGTATACGCTGCTATATTTAAAATGGATAACCAAAAAGGACCTACTGCATACACACAGGGAACTCTGCTCAACATTATCAACCTAAATGGGAAAACAATTTGAAAAAGAACAGATACACGTACATATATCAACTGAATCACTCTGCTGCACACTTGAAACTAACACACTATTGTTAATCAACTATAATATGAAAGGTAAACATTTTAGAAAAATGATACAAATAAAATAAAATCATTTACAAAACAGAAAGAGACTCACATACATAGAAAACAAATTTATGGTTACTAAAGGAGAAAGGTTGGCCGGTGGGAAGGGAACAAATTAGGAGTTTGGGATGAACATATACACCCTACAGTATATGAATATTAATAGATAGCCAAGAAGGACCTACTGTAGAGCATGTAGGTAAGCGTGAAGTCGCTCAGTTGTGTCCAATTCTTTGCGACTCCATGGACTGTAGCCTGCTAGGCTTCTCTGTCCATGGAATTTTCCAAGCAAGAATACTGGAGTGGGTAGCCATTCCCTTTTCCAGGGGATCTTCCTGACCCAGCAGGGATCGAACCTGGATCTCCTGCATTGCAGGCGCGGTTCGGGCCCTGGCCTGGGAAGATCCCACGTGCCGGAGCGACTGGACTGATGTTTCCAATTACCTGGAGCTCTGGCGCATGCGCCCAGAGCCGGTGCTCTGCGACAACAGACGCCACTGCGATGGGAGGCCCACAGGAGCCAGAGAACAAAGACGAATGAAAAAATAGAGAAATGAAAGCCAATAGAAGTGACCTGCCCGCTCCCCCACTCCCCAACCCGACCCCCGCCCAAAAAGTAAATAAATAAATAAATCTTAAAAAAAATAAAAATAAAAATAAAAATAAAGAATGAAATATCATTTGCAGTGATATGGATGGATTCAGAGATTATCGTACTAAGTGAAGTCAATCAGACAGAGAAAGACAAATATATGATTTCACCTATATGTGAAATCTAAATAAATGATACAAATGAACTTATTTACAAAACAGAAGCAGGCTCATAGACTTAGAGAATGAACGTATGGTTACCGGGATCGGGGGGAAGGATGGGAGAGAGGGATAGGTTGAAAGTTTGGGATGGACATGTATACGCTGCTATATTTAAAATGGATAACCAAAAAGGACCTACTGCATACACACAGGGAACTCTGCTCAACATTATCAACCTAAATGGGAAAACAATTTGAAAAAGAACAGATACACGTACATATATCAACTGAATCACTCTGCTGCACACTTGAAACTAACACACTATTGTTAATCAACTATAATATGAAAGGTAAACATTTTAGAAAAATGATACAAATAAAATAAAATCATTTACAAAACAGAAAGAGACTCACATACATAGAAAACAAATTTATGGTTACTAAAGGAGAAAGGTTGGCCGGTGGGAAGGGAACAAATTAGGAGTTTGGGATGAACATATACACCCTACAGTATATGAATATTAATAGATAGCCAAGAAGGACCTACTGTAGAGCATGTAGGTAAGCGTGAAGTCGCTCAGTTGTGTCCAATTCTTTGCGACTCCATGGACTGTAGCCTGCTAGGCTTCTCTGTCCATGGAATTTTCCAAGCAAGAATACTGGAGTGGGTAGCCATTCCCTTTTCCAGGGGATCTTCCTGACCCAGCAGGGATCGAACCTGGATCTCCTGCATTGCAGGCAGACTGTTCACCAGGGCCGCATAGGGAACTATATTTAATACCTTATAATAACCCCATAATGAAAAACAATCTAATAGAGAATTTTCACACACACGCACATAATGATAAATATCTATATCTGTGTCACTTTGCTGTACACATGAAACTAATACAACACTGTAAATCAACTATATTTCAATAAAAATTTTAAAAAGACTGTTAGCTAACTACTATGAAAATCTATTCTCCCTTTCTGCCACCACGTTAGAAAAAAACTAGGCATCTGGCAGCCGCGCCTCCCCTGTCCTAGGAATTAGCTACTGCAGGAAATTCCTGCTGGTGGCATGTGAATAGAAGAGTGTGTGTGCCACTTCCCAGTCTGCACACACCCCTCAAACACTCATTTTCTGTGGGCTGAGGTGGCGGTCAGAAGAAAGAAGTTACATTGAGCATGGCTTGTCAAGAACGCCTCCTCTCCCCCTGACACGGGACACTCACCAAGGACTGATAAATGAGACAAAGCTTCATTTTTAAGGCACATCATTGTTGGGTTTCTTCTAACGGCAGCTGAATCTTTTACTATAGTTGACATACTCAGATACTGTTAAGAGGGCAACCTGGTGGCTCAGATAGTAAAGAATGTGCCTGCAATGTAGCAGATCCAGGCTGGACCCCTGGGCTGGGACAAGTCCCAGGAGAAGGGAATGGCTACCCACTCCAGCAGTCTTGCCCGGAGAAGCCCTTGGACAGAGAGGATCCTGTTGGGCTACAGTACATGGGGTCACAAAGAGTTGGACAGGAATGAGTGGTTAGCACTTTAACAACAGCTGATGCCTTTACTATAGCTAATACATTCAGAGACTCTGTTAAACACAGCCCAACTATCTTACCTGACACCTATCATTATTTCCCATAAAAGTGATGAAGTGACTCTGTCCACAAGTTCTTGGAGAAGTACATGGATTCTCAGGTGACAGTAATTTTTTTTTTAATTAATTTATTTATTTTTGTACATGTATGTTCCCAGATCAATCAGATGCATATCCCTTGACCCTCCCCCCACCCAGGCTCCCCCCCCTCCCATCCCTCCAGACCATTGCTCCAAGTGGTTGTAGGTACTCCTATTCCCCTAGCACAATGACAATAGTTATCTTTTCTACACATGACAGTATAGGTTCCCATGTTACTCCCTCCCATTGTTCGGTCTCCACAATGTCTTTATGTCTATTCTCTGTTTTTTCATGAGTTCACTGCGTGTGTTATCATGACCATCTTACTAGATCCCATATATATGAGTTAGTATACTATACTTGTCTTTCTCTTTTTGACTTACTTCACTTTTTATGATAGGTTCTAGAGCCAGCCACCTCATTAGGACTGAGTCTTCTGCATTTCTTTTAACAGCTGAGTAGTATTCCATTGTATATATGTACCAGAGCTTCTGGATCCATTCATTTGTCGATGGACATCTAGGTTGCTTCCATGTTCTGGCTATTGTATAGAGAGCTGCAATGAACATTGGGGTACAGGTGCCTCTTTCAGTTTTGATTTCATCAGGATATAGGCCTAATAGTGGGATTGCTGGGTCATAGGGTGCTTCTATTTTTAGTTTTTTAAGGAATCTCCATATTGTCTTCCATAGAGGTTGTATTAATTTACATTCCCACCAGCAATGCAAGAGGGTTCCCTTTTCTCCACACCCTCTCCAGCATTTGTTGAGGTGACAGTAATTTAACAGAATCCTGCCCTGATGAATCAGATGGTACCCATGAGTTCCAAGTGAGCAGGTATTTCCTCTAAGTATATGAAGTAATTAAGGCCAAGGAAAGGCTTCCTCCCTTGGCAGTGACTGATATGTTGTACATCATTTTTAAAAAGACTTGACAAATACTCAAACATATGTTTTTCCTAAAGAGTGGTATGTGTGTGTGTGTGTGTGTGTGTGTGTGTGTGTGTGTGTGAAAGTTGCTCAGTTGTGCTTGATTCTTTGGAACCCCATGGACTATAGCCCACTAACCTCCTCTGTCCGTGGAATTCTCCAGGCAAGAGTACTGAAGTGGGTTGCCATTCCCTTTTCCAGGGGATCTTCCCGTACATGTAGTATTTATTTATTTTTGTACATGTATGTTCCCAGATCAATCAGATGCATATCCCTTGACCCTCCCCCACCCAGGCTCCCCCCATCCCTCCAGACCATTGCTCCAAGTGGTTGTAGGTACTCCTATTCCCCTAGCACAATGACAATAGTTATCTTTTCTACACATGACAGTATAGGTTCCCATGTTACTCCCTCCCATTGTTCGGTCTCCACAATGTCTTTATGTCTATTCTCTGTTTTTTCATGAGTTCACTGCGTGTGTTATCATGACCATCTTACTAGATCCCATATATATGAGTTAGTATACTATACTTGTCTTTCTCTTTTTGACTTACTTCACTTTTTATGATAGGTTCTAGAGCCAGCCACCTCATTAGGACTGAGTCTTCTGCATTTCTTTTAACAGCTGAGTAGTATTCCATTGTATATATGTACCAGAGCTTCTGGATCCATTCATTTGTCGATGGACATCTAGGTTGCTTCCATGTTCTGGCTATTGTATAGAGAGCTGCAATGAACATTGGGGTACAGGTGCCTCTTTCAGTTTTGATTTCATCAGGATATAGGCCTAATAGTGGGATTGCTGGGTCATAGGGTGCTTCTATTTTTAGTTTTTTAAGGAATCTCCATATTGTCTTCCATAGAGGTTGTATTAATTTACATTCCCACCAGCAATGCAAGAGGGTTCCCTTTTCTCCACACCCTCTCCAGCATTTGTTGAGGTGACAGTAATTTAACAGAATCCTGCCCTGATGAATCAGATGGTACCCATGAGTTCCAAGTGAGCAGGTATTTCCTCTAAGTATATGAAGTAATTAAGGCCAAGGAAAGGCTTCCTCCCTTGGCAGTGACTGATATGTTGTACATCATTTTTAAAAAGACTTGACAAATACTCAAACATATGTTTTTCCTAAAGAGTGGTATGTGTGTGTGTGTGTGTGTGTGTGTGTGTGTGTGTGTGTGAAAGTTGCTCAGTTGTGCTTGATTCTTTGGAACCCCATGGACTATAGCCCACTAACCTCCTCTGTCCGTGGAATTCTCCAGGCAAGAGTACTGAAGTGGGTTGCCATTCCCTTTTCCAGGGGATCTTCCCAACCCAAGGATCAAACCTGGGTCTCCCACATCACAGGGAGATTCTTTACCCTTTGAGTGACCAGAGTAGCCTAAAAGGCTAGTTGTATTTTATAGATCTGAAATCAAGTGAATCCTCAGGGCATCCTGGGAGGTATAAACAAGGTTGGGTAACATTATTAATTTTATTTTAGAGATGACAATGCAGTGATTGCTTTTAAAATTTTCTGATTCACCCATTCTAAAAAATCTTTTCTAGACTTTTCGGCGCATGCAATTATTTTATGAGTCTTCCTGTCCCTAAGGCAAAAAAACCCCAAGCACATTAAAACTAGGAAGCAGTCTGACCACAGGCTCACTGAAAATGAAATCCTAGTGCCTGGAAGTCCCTGATCCATAGCTTTGAAATAGCATTGCAACAACCCTTTCTGACCCAGAGTCGAAGCTCTGAGTGCCAAAACAAAGTAAATCCTCATAAAGCTGGCACATTCTTGATAGGCTCTGACATCAACTCCTCAGGCCTGAAACAAATTTGAAGCAAACCAAAGCATAAAAGGAAACCCCAAAGATAGGCAAGTTCAGTAAGTTCAAGATCTGAGAAGGAAACGCATGTGGTAGAGAGTTATGGCTGAGAAATGTTAGGTTACTCCTATACGTGACCATCAAGACTTAAGCACTGAATCAGGATTTCTTCAACTAATAAACCGGCAGCTGCTCAGTGGAGCACACCTAAAGTGATGGTCCAAATGGTCATTCTTCCTCTCTCCGTTTTAGTGCAAACTCAGAACAGAGCTGCCTCCCTGAGCATGTGTCCTGAATCCACAGACTCTTGTTTTAAATCTTGGCCACTGAGTTGCTGGGTGATGCTGTGCAAATCCCTTAGCCTTTCTAAGCCTTGACTTTATCATCTGTAGAATGGGATCATATTAGTACCTCCTTCCTAGGGCTGCCATGATGATGAAAGAAGTTACTCTATCCAAGGTTCCAGGCTGTTTGATAAGTACATGGCAAAAGCTCAATAGCCCACTAACCTCCTCTGTCCGTGGAATTCTCCAGGCAAGAGTACTGAAGTGGGTTGCCATTCCCTTTTCCAGGGGATCTTCCCAACCCAAGGATCAAACCTGGGTCTCCCACATCACAGGGAGATTCTTTACCCTTTGAGTGACCAGAGTAGCCTAAAAGGCTAGTTGTATTTTATAGATCTGAAATCAAGTGAATCCTCAGGGCATCCTGGGAGGTATAAACAAGGTTGGGTAACATTATTAATTTTATTTTAGAGATGACAATGCAGTGATTGCTTTTAAAATTTTCTGATTCACCCATTCTAAAAAATCTTTTCTAGACTTTTCGGCGCATGCAATTATTTTATGAGTCTTCCTGTCCCTAAGGCAAAAAAACCCCAAGCACATTAAAACTAGGAAGCAGTCTGACCACAGGCTCACTGAAAATGAAATCCTAGTGCCTGGAAGTCCCTGATCCATAGCTTTGAAATAGCATTGCAACAACCCTTTCTGACCCAGAGTCGAAGCTCTGAGTGCCAAAACAAAGTAAATCCTCATAAAGCTGGCACATTCTTGATAGGCTCTGACATCAACTCCTCAGGCCTGAAACAAATTTGAAGCAAACCAAAGCATAAAAGGAAACCCCAAAGATAGGCAAGTTCAGTAAGTTCAAGATCTGAGAAGGAAACGCATGTGGTAGAGAGTTATGGCTGAGAAATGTTAGGTTACTCCTATACGTGACCATCAAGACTTAAGCACTGAATCAGGATTTCTTCAACTAATAAACCGGCAGCTGCTCAGTGGAGCACACCTAAAGTGATGGTCCAAATGGTCATTCTTCCTCTCTCCGTTTTAGTGCAAACTCAGAACAGAGCTGCCTCCCTGAGCATGTGTCCTGAATCCACAGACTCTTGTTTTAAATCTTGGCCACTGAGTTGCTGGGTGATGCTGTGCAAATCCCTTAGCCTTTCTAAGCCTTGACTTTATCATCTGTAGAATGGGATCATATTAGTACCTCCTTCCTAGGGCTGCCATGATGATGAAAGAAGTTACTCTATCCAAGGTTCCAGGCTGTTTGATAAGTACATGGCAAAAGCTCAATAATTAGAAGCCTACTTTTATAAACTGCTGTCTTACGATCCCTTGTTCCCACCCATTTGTGGTCCAGCAAAAGAAAGTAGAAATGCAGATTTAGGGCTTCCCTGGTGGTCCAGTGGGCAAGGACACCACCTTGCAGTGCAAGGAGCGCCAGTTCGGTCCCTGGCCTGGGAAGATCCCACGTGCTGAGGAGCGGCTGGACCAACGTGTCCAACTACTGAGCCGGAGCTCTGGAGCGCATGTGCCCAGAGCCAGTGCTCTGCAGGGAGAGAGGCCACTGCGATGGGAAGTCCACACGGACCAAAGAACAAAGATGGATGAAAATAGATAAATGAAAGACCAATAGAAGTGCCCCCCCCACACACAAAAAAATCTTAGAAAAAAAAGAAATGCAAATTTATTTCAGCTTAACAGTGACTGCTTAGGAATTCAGTGAAAAACCTGAAAGAGAAAGGAAGATAGACTTTTAATGTTCTCTCAGTGGAGCAGGGCATGACCTTGTATGAAAAAATCCTTGCAACAGTCTCTTAGAAATTATGTTGATGACTTTTTTGGAAGGACAAAAAGAAACCACATGAAATATATGGGGCCAGAGATTGCTTTGTGGAGTTCAGCCAGGCAATGGAGAAGGCCATACGTCATCCTGCATGTTTACTCATCAACAACTTAGAACCTGAACTCCCGTGAACACTCCAAGCCCCGACATTACCAGAATAAAAACTAGCGAAACCAGGGACAGAAAATGTCATTCACCGCCTGAGGTCTGGTCTTCCACAGCCAGCTGGCATTCCACACACTCTGTGAAAGGGAAGCTAAGGCAGTTTCTCACGTGACATAGTTCCCTTGTACAAAAAAAACAACCTGGAATAGACCTCAAAAATCATCAACCTTGAGATTTCTCTGGTGGCTCTGTGGTAAAGAATCTGCCTGCCCATGCAGAATACCAGGGATCAATCCCCGATCTGGGAAGATCCCACATGCTGTGGAGCAACAAAGCCCATGCCCTCGTCCATGCGCCACATCCACTGAGCCTGTGAGCTAGAGCCCAGCGGCCGCAACTACGGTAGCCCGTGCACCCCAGAGCCTGTGCTGCACAACAAGAGAAGGCACCACAATGAGAAGCCCACACCTGCAACAAAGGGTAGCCCCTGCTTGCCCCAACTAGAGGGAAGTCCGTGCAGCAACCAAGACCCAGTGCAGACAAGAATACCTTAATAAATACAATTATAAAAAGCCAAAACAAACAAAAACATCAACCTTTTTAATCTTCCTCGTCCCCTCATTCCCACAGATGATGTCATTGCGTGTTAATTTTAAGCACTCAGAAGGCTAGAGGGTAGGGCTTCCCTGGTAGCTCAGTATTAAAGAGTTCGCCTGCCAATGCAGGAGACATGGGTATGATCCCTGATCCAGGAAGACCCCACATGCTGTGGAGCAGCTAAGCCCCTAAGCCACAACTATGGAGCCTGTGCTCTAGAGCCTTGGAGTCACAACTACTGAGCGCATGTGCCACAACTACTGAAGCCCGTGTGCCCTAGAGCCCGAGTTCCACAACACGAGAAGTCACCACAACAAGAAAAGGGTTCTACCTCGATTTGAGACTTAAACCCAGGGCCCAAACCTAATCAAACCCTGTTTGGGACTTGAACTCATGTGGCTGGAGCTTGAATTCCAGTCAAAACCCTGTTTGGGACTCAAACCCATGTGGCTGGGATTTGAACCCACCCAAAAACCCTGTTTGGGACTTGAGCTCACATGACTGGGGCTTAATCCCAGCCAGAACCCTGCCTGGGCTTGAACCCATGTGGCTGAGGCTTAACCTCAGCCAAAACCCAGTCTGGGACTTGAACCCACGTGGCTGAGGCTTAACCCCAGCCAAAACTGTGCTTGGAATTTGAACCCACATAGTCAGGACTCAATCCTGGCCAAAAACCCTGTCCGGGACTTGACCCCATGTGGCCAGGACTTAGTCCAGCACTCACCCAACGTCTGGACCCACTGAGGCTCAGGTTCTTCGTGCCTCAATGCAGAAGGAATTCAGCGAGTGGCAGAGTGATAGGCAAGAAGAGGATTTATTAGGGTAGGGCACTTGTAAGAGGTGCAAGCAGGCAGGCAGGCAGGAAAACTCTACTCCTCCTCTTTGGGTGGGCAGCAACATATATATAGGAGGGTAGAAGACTGCCTTCCTCAAGTAGACGCAGATGCAGACACAGGGCGTACATCATTAGCTCCTCCTTCCCCACCTCTTCCTGCTTTACTGAATAAGGAACAGCATTATTGAGTTATCGTTAATTTACTGACCTCCCAACTTTTTCCAGGGTTTACCTTTCCACCTACAGTCCCCTACTAGGACTCCACAACTACCTCACTATTCTACTCTGTCCCTATGAACCTCAACTGGAGAGTAGCCCCCACTCCCTGCAACTAGAGAAGAGCCTGTGGCAGCAGTGAAAACCCAGAATAGCCAAAAATAAACAAATAAGATAAAAAGAAATACATTCAAAGGAAGGCTACAGGGTATATGTAAGGGGCATGACTTCAGAATTCAGGGCAAAATTAGGAAAATCACCAACAAAGATGGTTCCAGAGTGAACCAATGAAATTCAGCATTTTAGAGCAGTGACACATCTCGGCAGTGAATTACAAGCATCTGTTAAGAGACGGGAGAAGGAAATGGCAACTCACTCCCGTAATCTCGCCTGGAAAATTTCATGGACAGAGAAGCCTGGCAAGCTACAGTCCATGGGGCCTCAAATATCTATATTTATACCTCTATATCTGTGTATCCTCCCTGATGGCTCATTGGTGAGGAATCTGCCTGTAATGCAGGACACCTGGGTTCCATTCCTGGGTTGGGAAGATCCCCCTGGAGAACGGCCTGGCAACCCACTCCAGTATTCTTGCTTGGAGAATCCCCATGGACAGAGGAGGCTGAGAGGCTGCAGCCCACGGGATCGCACGGAGTCGGACATGACTGAAGTGACTGTCCAGCTAAGAGACTGGACTGCTTCCCAACTCTCAGAAAGCAATGACTGGGGTGAAATTGGAACTCCAAGCTGCTCAAGAGGGACTTCCGTGGGTAGTTCGGTGGACTGCACTTCCACTGTAAGGATGCGGGCTTGATCCCTGATGGGGAACTAGAATCCCACATACTGGACAGCTAAAACAAACAAAACCCAAATTACCTAACCCAAAATACCTGCAATATTCTGGGTCCAGCCGCTGTGCCCCTCGGTGGCCTCCGGGGGCGCCAGTGTCCGTCAGCACACCGAGGATGCCTTTTCAGCTCAGGGCTCTCCCTACAGCCCCCTTCCCAGCTCAGATGCCGGCTCCCTTCTGTGGTCCGTCTCTACTTCCCTGCGAAGATGGATCACATGTATCCTACGTGCTACCCAGTTCCTGAGGGGGATCGGCCCCTAGAGCACTGAAGACATCCCTCCCAAGTGCCTCCTTTCTGTTTTGTTAAAATCAAAATGAGGACCAGACTTGAAAATCCCTGAGCAAAATCAGAATTTACTGACCTCCCAACTTTTTCCAGGGTTTACCTTTCCACCTACAGTCCCCTACTAGGACTCCACAACTACCTCACTATTCTACTCTGTCCCTATGAACCTCAACTGGAGAGTAGCCCCCACTCCCTGCAACTAGAGAAGAGCCTGTGGCAGCAGTGAAAACCCAGAATAGCCAAAAATAAACAAATAAGATAAAAGAAATACATTCAAAGGAAGGCTACAGGGTATATGTAAGGGGCATGACTTCAGAATTCAGGGCAAAATTAGGAAAATCACCAACAAAGATGGTTCCAGAGTGAACCAATGAAATTCAGCATTTTAGAGCAGTGACACATCTCGGCAGTGAATTACAAGCATCTGTTAAGAGACGGGAGAAGGAAATGGCAACTCACTCCCGTAATCTCGCCTGGAAAATTTCATGGACAGAGAAGCCTGGCAAGCTACAGTCCATGGGGCCTCAAATATCTATATTTATACCTCTATATCTGTGTATCCTCCCTGATGGCTCATTGGTGAGGAATCTGCCTGTAATGCAGGACACCTGGGTTCCATTCCTGGGTTGGGAAGATCCCCCTGGAGAACGGCCTGGCAACCCACTCCAGTATTCTTGCTTGGAGAATCCCCATGGACAGAGGAGGCTGAGAGGCTGCAGCCCACGGGATCGCACGGAGTCGGACATGACTGAAGTGACTGTCCAGCTAAGAGACTGGACTGCTTCCCAACTCTCAGAAAGCAATGACTGGGGTGAAATTGGAACTCCAAGCTGCTCAAGAGGGACTTCCGTGGGTAGTTCGGTGGACTGCACTTCCACTGTAAGGATGCGGGCTTGATCCCTGATGGGGAACTAGAATCCCACATACTGGACAGCTAAAACAAACAAAACCCAAATTACCTAACCCAAAATACCTGCAATATTCTGGGTCCAGCCGCTGTGCCCCTCGGTGGCCTCCGGGGGCGCCAGTGTCCGTCAGCACACCGAGGATGCCTTTTCAGCTCAGGGCTCTCCCTACAGCCCCCTTCCCAGCTCAGATGCCGGCTCCCTTCTGTGGTCCGTCTCTACTTCCCTGCGAAGATGGATCACATGTATCCTACGTGCTACCCAGTTCCTGAGGGGGATCGGCCCCTAGAGCACTGAAGACATCCCTCCCAAGTGCCTCCTTTCTGTTTTGTTAAAATCAAAATGAGGACCAGACTTGAAAATCCCCTGAGCAAAATCAGTTCAACTCTACGAGCAGAACTTAATTTGGTGTGTTTTGCAAGACGAGTAAGGCTAATGTGACCTGGGTCACAGCTTACTTCTGCATCTGGGAAAGTCAAAAGTGAAACTCAGTCTTCCTCCCAATTGATAACAAGATCATCACTAACCAATTCCTTTTCATTTAAGAAAATTCTAATATTGTAACCAACCACTGTGAGGAATGAACAGCCAATACTGCTTATAAGCTGGGCTTATTAGATAGCAATACTATATAAGGGTTTATTAGATAGCAATACTATATAAGCGGGGCTTCCCAGGTGGCACACTGGTAAAGAATCCACCTGCCTACGCAGGAGATGAGGAGACGTGGATTCAACGCCTGGGCCAGGAAGATCTCCTGGAAGAGGAAATGGTAGCCCACTCCAATAGTTTTGCCTGGGAAATCCCCATGGACAGAGGAGATGGACCGGCTACACTCCATGGGGTCGCAAAGAGTCGGACATGACTGAGCACACACATCACACTATATGAGCTGCTTTATAACAATATACCGCTGAGCCTCATTCCATGGTGTGGTTTGAGTGCTCCTGTCTTGCAAACTGTATTTTTGGTGTGTGCACAATAAACTTACACAACTATTTGAGTGATTCATTCGTTTTACTGCTACCTATTTTCCAGAACTTTTGACCGTTAGGGGCAACAGCAGTGGAATCTGAAGAAGATCTCCAGTGATCCCACGGTCAGGCACATGCCAGGATGTACAGAGGCCTCTGTGCTCTTGGCTTTCTCACGGACCCTGGAGCTTGGGGGCCGGGTTAGGTCTCTCCTGGATCTGAGCTCTCCTCTCTCTGCACTGCGAGTTATCCAGCTTTCCTGGGCACACTCGCTTTCCGTTTCTGTATGTGGACGCTTTCTTGTGAAGTCTGACTGGGACGGGAGAAACCTGGGATTTGCTGGGGTTGGGGCAGCAGTAGGATTACTGGACTCCCCGTGGATTATTTGTTTCAGGGAACCTAAAGGCCGAGATGGGTTCCACCTGGTCTAGATCTTCTTCTCCCTTAAAAGACTAACGTCTTATATACCTATGCCCACTGTGGATCAGGATCTTGTGCCTTTCTAGAAAAATGGGTGAACTTCTGGATGATTTGGAATTGTAATAGCCACTCTGGGGAAATTTTTACTTAGGTAAGTCCACCATAAGGGACACCCTTGAAAGAGAAAAGTCCCAAAACTCTCAGGGACAGTGGAATGCATTCTTTGACTGGCATGCAGAAGCTTCGAAAAGATAAGATGACTCCAAAATATCTTGTCTAAAAAGATCCTTACAGAATGCAAAAAAAAAAAAACTTTTGTAAAGAAACTTTGTCCATCTGAGCAGCTTATCGTAACTTAGCCCACCTGCCAGAAACACAATTTGGATCCAGGTATTCTTTTGAGTTTTGTACCTCAGACACGGCTAAAATTTTTAAATGAAGGTTGAAAGGTCTGTGTTTATGTTTGTCTGTATGTTTATGTGTCTGTATGTGTGTGTATTATGTATGTGGGATATTTTAAGAGACTTCTATTTAATTCACTTAATAAATGTGTATATAAATTAAATAGTCCTAAAACTCTCAGAAACATAAAATCTAACCCAAATGTTTTTCAAGTTAATATGATCTGGGATAATCTTTGATAAATAGAAACTAGTTTAACTCCTACAGGAAAACATAGGTTGAGCACTTTTGACATAAATCACAGCAATCTTTTTTGGATTCATCTCCTAAAGAAAAGGAAATAAAAGGAAAAAACCCAGGACCTAATAAAGTTTAAAAGCTTTTGCACAGCAGTGGAAGCTATTGACAAAAGAAAAGACAGCATACGGAATGGGAAAAAACATCTGCAAGTGATATGACTGATAAGGGATTAATATCCAACATGGATAAACAGTTCATACAACTCTACATCAAGCCCCTTTTGGCCCCCCATAAAGGGCAGTTAGGAAGCCCTATTAGTATCAAGCGCTGGAATGGCAATTGCTGAGAGCTTTCCGTTTCTGTATGTGGACGCTTTCTTGTGAAGTCTGACTGGGACGGAGAAACCTGGGATTTGCTGGGGTTGGGGCAGCAGTAGGATTACTGGACTCCCGTGGATTATTTGTTTCAGGGAACCTAAAGGCCGAGATGGGTTCCACCTGGTCTAGATCTTCTTCTCCCTTAAAAGACTAACGTCTTATATACCTATGCCCACTGTGGATCAGGATCTTGTGCCTTTCTAGAAAAATGGGTGAACTTCTGGATGATTTGGAATTGTAATAGCCACTCTGGGGAAATTTTTACTTAGGTAAGTCCACCATAAGGGACACCCTTGAAAGAGAAAAGTCCCAAAACTCTCAGGGACAGTGGAATGCATTCTTTGACTGGCATGCAGAAGCTTCGAAAAGATAAGATGACTCCAAAATATCTTGTCTAAAAAGATCCTTACAGAATGCAAAAAAAAAAAAACTTTTGTAAAGAAACTTTGTCCATCTGAGCAGCTTATCGTAACTTAGCCCACCTGCCAGAAACACAATTTGGATCCAGGTATTCTTTTGAGTTTTGTACCTCAGACACGGCTAAAATTTTTAAATGAAGGTTGAAAGGTCTGTGTTTATGTTTGTCTGTATGTTTATGTGTCTGTATGTGTGTGTATTATGTATGTGGGATATTTTAAGAGACTTCTATTTAATTCACTTAATAAATGTGTATATAAATTAAATAGTCCTAAAACTCTCAGAAACATAAAATCTAACCCAAATGTTTTTCAAGTTAATATGATCTGGGATAATCTTTGATAAATAGAAACTAGTTTAACTCCTACAGGAAAACATAGGTTGAGCACTTTTGACATAAATCACAGCAATCTTTTTTGGATTCATCTCCTAAAGAAAAGGAAATAAAAGGAAAAAACCCAGGACCTAATAAAGTTTAAAAGCTTTTGCACAGCAGTGGAAGCTATTGACAAAAGAAAAGACAGCATACGGAATGGGAAAAAACATCTGCAAGTGATATGACTGATAAGGGATTAATATCCAACATGGATAAACAGTTCATACAACTCTACATCAAGAAAACAAACAACCTGATTCAAAAATGGGCACAGGGGCTTCCCTGGTGGTCCAGTGGGTAAGGACACCGCCTTGCAGTGCAAGGGGCACCGGTTCGATCCCTGGCCTGGGAAGATCCCACGTGCCACGGAGCGGCTGGACTGATGTGTCCAATTGCCGAGCCGGAGCTCTGGCGAGCATGCGCCCAGAGCCAGTGCTCTGCGACAGTGGAGGCCACCGCAATGGGAGGCCCACAAGAACCAAAGAACAAAGACGGATGAAAACAGACAAATGAAAGACCAATAGAAGTGGCCTTCCCTCACCAACCCACCCCCACCAAATTAAATAAATAAATGTTAAAAAAAAAAAATGGGCACAGAACTGAGTAGACCGTTTTCCAAAGAGGAAATGCAGATGGCCAACAGACACATGAAAAGATGCTCAACATTACTAATTATCTGAGAAATTCAAATAAAAACCACAATGAGATATCGCCTCCCATGTGTCTGAATGACTATCAACAAAAAGAACACAAGTAACAAATGCTGGTGAAGAAGTACAGACTCTTTGGGGGAATGCACATTATCACAGCCACTGTGGGCAACAGTACAGAGGGTTCTCACAAAACTAAACACACAGCTATCAAATAACACAGCAATTCCACTCCTGGGAAAACAAAACCAAACCAAAAAAACTAGTTCAAAAGATGTACGTGCCCCAATGTTTCACAGCAGCATGATTTACAATTGCCAAGACTGCCAAGAAGCAAGCAGAGTGTCTGGATGATGGTAACGATCAAAATGATATAACAATGTTTTCAAGTTAATATGATCTGGGATAATCTTTGATAAATAGAACTACCAGGAAAACATAGGTTGAGCACTTTTGACATAAATCACAGCAATCTTTTTTGGATTCATCTCCTAAAGAAAAGGAAATAAAAGGAAAAAACCCAGGACCTAATAAAGTTTAAAAGCTTTTGCACAGCAGTGGAAGCTATTGACAAAAGAAAAGACAGCATACGGAATGGGAAAAAACATCTGCAAGTGATATGACTGATAAGGGATTAATATCCAACATGGATAAACAGTTCATACAACTCTACATCAAGAAAACAAACAACCTGATTCAAAAATGGGCACAGGGGCTTCCCTGGTGGTCCAGTGGGTAAGGACACCGCCTTGCAGTGCAAGGGGCACCGGTTCGATCCCTGGCCTGGGAAGATCCCACGTGCCACGGAGCGGCTGGACTGATGTGTCCAATTGCCGAGCCGGAGCTCTGGCGAGCATGCGCCCAGAGCCAGTGCTCTGCGACAGTGGAGGCCACCGCAATGGGAGGCCCACAAGAACCAAAGAACAAAGACGGATGAAAACAGACAAATGAAAGACCAATAGAAGTGGCCTTCCCTCACCAACCCACCCCCACCAAATTAAATAAATAAATGTTAAAAAAAAAAAATGGGCACAGAACTGAGTAGACCGTTTTCCAAAGAGGAAATGCAGATGGCCAACAGACACATGAAAAGATGCTCAACATTACTAATTATCTGAGAAATTCAAATAAAAACCACAATGAGATATCGCCTCCCATGTGTCTGAATGACTATCAACAAAAAGAACACAAGTAACAAATGCTGGTGAAGAAGTACAGACTCTTTGGGGGAATGCACATTATCACAGCCACTGTGGGCAACAGTACAGAGGGTTCTCACAAAACTAAACACACAGCTATCAAATAACACAGCAATTCCACTCCTGGGAAAACAAAACCAAACCAAAAACACTAGTTCAAAAAGATGTACGTGCCCCAATGTTTCACAGCAGCATGATTTACAATTGCCAAGACTGCCAAGAAGCAAGCAGAGTGTCTGGATGAATGGGTGAACGGATCAAAAAGATGTAGTATACACAGACAATGGATACTAAACACCAATAAAAAATGCAACTGACTGTAACAGCATGGATGGACTTGGAGGGTATTATGCTAAGTGAAATAAGTCAAAGAAAAATACTGTATTATATCACTCATAAGTGGAATCTAAAAAATACAGCAAAAATAGTTGTACTGAACTGTTACCGTGGATATAACAGAAACAGAAATCTCACAGACACAGAGTACAAACTAGCAGTTGCCAGTGGGCAGGGGAGGGACATCATGGGGGCGGGGGAGGTCCAGACTCTCAGGTGTAAGACAGGCTCGGGGAGGTACGGCACAACATGGGGAATACAGCCAACATCCTGTAATAACTGTAAACGGAAAGAAACCTTTAAAACTTGCATAAAACTGAAAAAAACCATTTTTAATAAAATAAAAAAATAACTAATTTGGAAAACACCGAGTTTAAATGTGCTGGTTTAATAAAAACAGACATGTCTTCAGAAATGTCAGCATTAAATGTAATACAAACACACAACTTCTCCTACCTCGGTTTGCTTTGTCACATAAGCTCAGGGTACCCCTAAGTTCTAAAACTTGTCAAGAAAAAGAACTTACGATGATGTTTAGTTGTTTGATGTCTATTCTAAGCATGATTGCTAAAAACAAGTAAATAAATAAAAGTTATATACTAAGTTAAACTAATGACTATTCATCGAATGCCTAGATCGTTTCCAAATAAGGTAATATACTGAGACATGGATCGCTAAACGTAAATTTCTCTAATTTTGGTTCTTTAATTTTTACAGAGGGACAAAGATAATCAGATGTATTAATAAATATCTTTTACCACAGTAAAACCTTCACTATAAATATAGCATAAATATTAAAACTATACTATAAATACTGTCTCTAAAAAGTACAGGGGTGCTGTGTGACGGTCTGGAGGGGTGGGGTGGGGGTGGGGGGATATACATATGACTAATCTGGGATCATACATATCTGTAAACAACAAAACTCTGTAAAAATCAAAAGGAAAATAAAAGTTTTTTTTAAAAAAAGTACGTTTCCTAACTATATATTTATAAATTTGTTAATCTACTGGTGGTGGTGGTGCTCAGACACTCAGTTGTACCCGACTCGTTGGGACCTCATGAACTACAGCCGGCCAGGCTCCTCTGTCCCTGGGGTTACTGGAGCCGGCTGCCATTTCCTCTTTCAGGGAATCTTCCTGACTTAGGGATCAAACCTGGGTCTCTTACATCTTCCATGGGCAGGCAGGTTCTTTACCACTAGCACCACCTGGGAAGCTCATCTACTACAGCATGGTAGTATGTGATCGCTCACAACTGCCTGATTCCTAGCTTTTACTGGAAGGCAAATGCTACTAAGTGTTAAAATTTACAATAATACGTAAGGCAAAACTGTAAGAAGCAACAAGTGAAGGGAAACAACTTTTCATATAAAATCTGGGAAGAAAATGGGATGTATTTTTATATGCAGAGCACTCAAGGAATACAAAATGTGTTTTTGGAGAAAGAGGGCAATGCTGTCTAAAATAAAACAACTACTTGCTCCAGAATAAGAAAGGAAAAGAATCAGACAAAACCTAAATGAACATAGAAAGTTACAGGTTTGTGGGAAAGGAGTTATATGTTGCTGAGAAGGGAAAGCTGGCTAAAATTGAATGGATTTATTATAAAGGCTAAAATAAATATGCTTTAATAAGTAGCATCCTGGGCTTCCCCTGGTGGTCCAGTGGGTAAAGGAAGCTGGTTCGATCCCTGGCCTGGCCTGGCATGCGCCCAGAGCCGGTGCTTTGCAACCACAGAGGCCACCGCCATGGGAGGCCCACAGGAGCCAAAGAACAAAGACGGATGAAAATAGATAAATGAAAGACCAATAGACATGGCCCGCCCATCCCCCTCCCTCCCCACCCCACCCCCCAAAAGATAAATAAATAAAATAAAATAAAAAATAAGTAGCATCCTTATGTAAAACTACAATTAAAACTTAATTTTCTTTCATTTGCTAAAAGGACAAAATTTTATTAAGCCATTAGTCTGCTCCTGATAAGCTTCTGCAGGTTTTTCTTTACCCTTAAAGTAACTTGCCTAGAAAACAAAGACTCTGTGCTTTATCAGAATAATTTCTGGGGCTTCACATTGTCTTCATCACATTTTTGATTAGGAAAATTAAGTTTCCTCTATTAAAAGAGCTAGGGTTTTTTACAACTACATAACTTTCTATTATCCTTCGGAGTCTTTTGTCACTATGGTTGAATGGATAACTAGGTATTGTTTATAATGACCTGTAATCCTACTTGATCAAGTGTTTTAAACCTTTTGACATTTTAGATAAACTTCCCCAAATCAAATTTTGATTGTCTTTTTGACCATAAACTCACTTTGGGATTTTCTAAACGGCTTATGTTCTCTCTATCCTTATAAAAGAAAAATGTTAATTTATTTAGGCTTATTTGATATGTTAAATTGCATGGGAAATATGGTAAAATAAAAAGTCACGTTTAACCATCTTATATTTGTATGGCTATATAAGTGCTCTAGAAATGATACAAAATTCCTAAAAATTCTGATATGTCCTGGTACAATATTATTGGTCATAATTCCAGTTATTATTTTATAATCTTGTGTATCATAAAAATAACAATTTGCTTCTCAATTGTATCATTTAGGTGAACTTTCACAAGATCTTTAACGATGATTGTTTTTAAATCTTTGTACTCTCATTCTTCTCTGAAAGCATTTACAATCAACTACAGGTAAACACTTCATATCTTCAAACAGGTTCATGAAAATACGCTGGCATATTTCTCTTGAACTTGAGAATCCAGGTTTCTGATAACTTTAAGATCATACTACTAAACGGACCAAGAATTTCTGAAGTTTAATGGAAAACTTATAGAATCATAAAGCTTCAAACCCAAGATGAAGCAAAACAAAAATTCATTATAGGAGACGAAATGAACTAGTAAAGATTATAAGTTTTATGATTTCATTTAAAACACTGTTGGTCCTTACATTTTATTTTATTTATTTATTTTAACATTTATTTATTTACTTATTTTGGCAGGGTTGGGGGGGGGGCAGGCCACTTCCACTGGTCTTTCATTTGTGTAGTTTCATCCATCTTTGTTCTTTGGCCCGTATGGGCCTCCCATCGCGGTGGCCTCTGTTGTCGCAGAGCACCGGCTCTGGGCGCATGCGCTCAGAGCTCCAGCTCGGTGATTGGACACATGGGTTCAGCCGCTCGCGCACGTTGGATCTTCCCAGGCCAGGGATCCAACGCGCCTGCACTGCAAGGCGGTGTCTTTACCCACTGGACCATCAGGAAGCCCTTACATTTTGATTGGACACATGGGTTCAGCCGCTCCGGGGCACGTATCTTGCCGGGTTTTTAAACATTTTAAATTTTAATTTAAAAACTTCCCCAAATCAAATTTTGATTGTCTTTTGACCATAAACTCACTTTGGGATTTTCTAAACGGCTTATGTTCTCTCTATCCTTATAAAAGAAAAATGTTAATTTATTTAGGCTTATGTGATATGTTGAATTGCATGGGAAATATGGTAAAAAAAAAAGTCACGTTTAACCATCTAATATTTGTATGGCTATATAAGTGCTCTAGAAATGATACAAAATTCCTAAAAATTCTGATATGTCCTGGTACAATATTATTGGTCATAATTCCAGTTATTATTTTATAATCTTGTGTATCATAAAAATAACAATTTGCTTCTCAATTGTATCATTTAGGTGAACTTTCACAAGATCTTTAACGATGATTGTTTTTAAATCTTTGTACTCTCATTCTTCTCTGAAAGCATTTACAATCAACTACAGGTAAACACTTCATATCTTCAAACAGGTTCATGAAAATACGCTGGCATATTTCTCTTGAACTTGAGAATCCAGGTTTCTGATAACTTTAAGATCATACTACTAAACGGACCAAGAATTTCTGAAGTTTAATGGAAAACTTATAGAATCATAAAGCTTCAAACCCAAGATGAAGCAAAACAAAAATTCATTATAGGAGACGAAATGAACTAGTAAAGATTATAAGTTTTATGATTTCATTTAAAACACTGTTGGTCCTTACATTTTATTTTATTTATTTATTTTAACATTTATTTATTTACTTATTTTGGCAGGGTTGGGGGGGGGGGCAGGCCACTTCCACTGGTCTTTCATTTGTGTAGTTTCATCCATCTTTGTTCTTTGGCCCGTATGGGCCTCCCATCGCGGTGGCCTCTGTTGTCGCAGAGCACCGGCTCTGGGCGCATGCGCTCCAGAGCTCCAGCTCGGTGATTGGACACATGGGTTCAGCCGCTCCGCGGCACGTTGGATCTTCCCAGGCCAGGGATCCAACCGGCGCCCCTTGCACTGCAAGGCGGTGTCTTTACCCACTGGACCATCAGGGAAGCCCCTTACATTTTTTTTTCCAGATTTAAAGGACCCCTTTTCTCCTCTAATCTGCCCACAGATCCAGGGTTTGATCCCTGGATTGGGAAGACCCCGCCTGCCCTCCAGGGAAGGGAATGGCAACTCACTCTAGTATTCTTGCCTGGAGAAACCCATGGACTGAGGAGGCTGGAGAGTGACAGTTCATGGGGTCTCAAAGAGTCAGACATGGAGTGACTTTCACACTTACCTTCTCTTAAAAAAACTATTTATACTTACACCAATTTGATTAAGTATACGTCTGTAAACAAAAGTTGAAACATTTTCCCCTCCCTATCTGATTCCTCCAGAATTCAGAAACCTGTACTAAATATTTTTATTTTTCACAATGATATATGTATCTATATAAATTCAATAAGAACCTGGTCCTTTTATAGTAGGACACAATTAAACAAGTCCTTAGTTTGGTGTCTTATCCTAAAAAAAACTTTTAAATTGTAAGCTGAGATTCCTTATTACCAGACAATGTTAAAGAGCTAAGGTTGGCTTTATTAATAAAGCTTCAGATGAAATATCATATTTGAGAATATGCATAGAGATATTATTGTTCCTACATACATGTGAATACTAAGACTCGACCTTTTGTTTTAACAAACCAATTAGCTTCACTGCAAATATCTTTAGTAAAAGTGGTAACTATAAAAACTGTATCTCAATAAAAAACCGTATCATACCCATTCTCAAGATTCTGATCCAGTTAGTTGTCTTCAGGTTGTGTTAATGATTTTAAACTTCAGAGAAATTAGCACAGTGAATTACACATGGACAGCCCTCATGCCTGTTCTGTATGGGCCACTCAAGAAAGTTCAACAGAACATCTGATGACATCATCAAAGATAGTTAAAATGCTTGATGTGTGACACAGGGACCCCAAGCCAGTGCTCTGTAACAAGCTGGAGGGATGCGGAGGGAGAGAGGTGGGAGGGGATTCAGGAGGGAGGGGACAAATTTATGCCTGTAGCTGATTCATGCTGATGTATGGCAAAGTCCATCACAATATCATAAAGTAACCATCCTTCAATTACTATATATATGTGTGTGTGTGTGTATAGACACTATATTGTAAAGTAATTATTTTTTCAGTTACTATATATATATATATATATATAAAGATAGTCAAACTGCAAACTGGGGAAATCCAACCCACTGAGACTGCCACCCTCATTCCATCTGCTAAAGATGCTTTGAACTCAAACCTAGAAATATTCTCAACCAGCTGTTCTCCAAACTTTAAGACAGAATGTATAATTTGCTGAAACTATTACCCTTTGTTTTCTTTTTGTTTCCCTCTTAAACATCTCTTACTAAACTACCTGAGAGTTCACATCATACTGAGGCCCACTTTAGGTGAAGACTCACCGACGCCACCGCCTCCCGAGCACATTCATCCTGTTCTAAGGAATCATGAGCATATGTGATTGCTCATACATTATGTTATGCTATGTGAATCACTCAAAAAATGTAGATTGACTTAGAAAGGTAAAGTCTGAAACTGATTACAACCCATTCGAGTTGTTTTGTTGGTGTAATCTTAGCCCCTGGAAATCTCTGTTCTGGGGAATCCTTCAATCTTTGGTTATTAGCCTCCTTATAGTTATTATGTTAAGCATTCTTGTGTGTTGTAGCCTCTTTTCTTGTCGTTGTTGTTCAGTTTCTTTTTTAATTTTTATTTTACTTTTAACTTTTACAGAGTTTTGTTGTTTACAGATATGTATGATCCGAAATTAGTCATATGTATATCTCCCCCATCCCACCCCTCCAGGCCATCACACAGCGCCCCTGCAGGATCCCCTCTTCTCACAGCTCAATGACAATAGCTAATTTGTTCACATACGATAGTATAGGTTTTCATGCTACTTCCTTTATGCCTCCCACCCACTGTTCATTCCCCACAATGTCCATGTGTCTACTGTCCATGTCTGTTTTTCCATCACTTCACTGCGTGTGTTATCATTACCACCCTACTAGATGTGTTGTAGCCTCTTAAGGGTTTAAATTCCTTTCGGCAGCCACACACATGGGTGATACCCATCAGGATGAGGCAACTTGAGGAATTCAATGATCTGACCTCCCAGGTCTATGGTGATGATGACACAACTGTTGGCAACAGCAATTATAGGACCCTCAGTCCTTCTGACTGCTGGATCCAGTGAATATGTGGTTCTTCAGCCTGGCTACACTGACAATGGTAACCAAGAGTTACCAGTTTTCTCAGACTCTTTGTTATACAGTTATACAAGTTGCTCACATTCTACGGTATACAAGTGGCCATACAAGTTGCTCAGACTCTGCGCTTACCGAGAGAAAGACAAAAGTGGGCAACTGTTAAAATCAAACACTGACGGAGATTAGACTTGGAGCAGACAAAACTCGTTTAGTTATAAAGTGAAAGTTGCTCAGTTGTGTCTAACTCTTTGCGACCCATGGACGAGCCATGGAATTCTCCAGGCGAGAATACTGGAGTGGGCAGCCTAACCCTTCTCCAGGGGATCTGCCCAATCCAGGGATCGAAACCAGGTCTTCCACATTGCAGGTGGATTCTTTACTCTCCCAGCCACCAGGAAGCTCTTAGTTATAAAAACAAAGATCAATTATATTTCATTTTGCAGGACAAACAATGCTAACTTGACCTGGGTCACTTCTTGCTCACGCCTCTGGAAACCATCAGTAAAACTAAAACTGTTTTCCCAAATTGATATGACATCATCATGAATGAATTTCTTTTATTTAATAAAATTCTAATATTGTCACCAAACACTGTGAAGAATAAACAACCATTGCCTCCTCTCTATGTAAGCTGCTTTATTTTGATAACAATATACCTCTGAGCCTTGTTCCATGTCTTGGTTTGAGTGCTCCTGTCTTGTAAACTGTATTTTTGTGGTGTGTGCACCATCCAAGCTCAATGACCCCAATAGCTAATTTGTTCACATACGATAGTATAGGTTTTCATGCTACTTCCTTTATGCCTCCCACCCACTGTTCATTCCCCACAATGTCCATGTGTCTACTGTCCATGTCTGTTTTTCCATCACTTCACTGCGTGTGTTATCATTACCACCCTACTAGATGTGTTGTAGCCTCTTAAGGGTTTAAATTCCTTTCGGCAGCCACACACATGGGTGATACCCATCAGGATGAGGCAACTTGAGGAATTCAATGATCTGACCTCCCAGGTCTATGGTGATGATGACACAACTGTTGGCAACAGCAATTATAGGACCCTCAGTCCTTCTGACTGCTGGATCCAGTGAATATGTGGTTCTTCAGCCTGGCTACACTGACAATGGTAACCAAGAGTTACCAGTTTTCTCAGACTCTTTGTTATACAGTTATACAAGTTGCTCACATTCTACGGTATACAAGTGGCCATACAAGTTGCTCAGACTCTGCGCTTACCGAGAGAAAGACAAAAGTGGGCAACTGTTAAAATCAAACACTGACGGAGATTAGACTTGGAGCAGACAAAACTCGTTTAGTTATAAAGTGAAAGTTGCTCAGTTGTGTCTAACTCTTTGCGACCCATGGACGAGCCATGGAATTCTCCAGGCGAGAATACTGGAGTGGGCAGCCTAACCCTTCTCCAGGGGATCTGCCCAATCCAGGGATCGAAACCAGGTCTTCCACATTGCAGGTGGATTCTTTACTCTCCCAGCCACCAGGAAGCTCTTAGTTATAAAAACAAAGATCAATTATATTTCATTTTGCAGGACAAACAATGCTAACTTGACCTGGGTCACTTCTTGCTCACGCCTCTGGAAACCATCAGTAAAACTAAAACTGTTTTCCCAAATTGATATGACATCATCATGAATGAATTTCTTTTATTTAATAAAATTCTAATATTGTCACCAAACACTGTGAAGAATAAACAACCATTGCCTCCTCTCTATGTAAGCTGCTTTATTTTGATAACAATATACCTCTGAGCCTTGTTCCATGTCTTGGTTTGAGTGCTCCTGTCTTGTAAACTGTATTTTTGTGGTGTGTGCACAATAAATTTATGAGAAGAACTACTTCAGTGATTCATTGGTTTTACTTCTGTTTTTTTGCCCCTGAACTTTTGACAGTTCCCTTTACCATATGTCTCTTCCCGACTGTGGTCTGGCTGCCCAGTTTCTGGACAACTTCTGTTCTGTCTTTTAGGACTTGCTACATGCCTGTGTTACTTTTCCTACCAGCTACGGTACCTGCAAAATTTTCCTTTAATGGTCCCCCCTACCAACAAAACAAAACAAAACAAAACCAGATTGAAAAAGTAATTTTCTTTTAAAAAATAGCTCATCAGCAAATAGATAATCTATTCTCTCTCTTTAGAAAAATAATTTCCAGCATGTTATTCAGATTCTCAAATAAGTGACACGTCCCTTAGTATTTTAAATTGATCTTTGCCTGGTGTAAATTAAGGGCCGATTCACTAACTTGAGCAAGTTGAACCATGAGATTTCTTAGCGTGTCTGAATAGGGGGAAGGTTTCTTTGATTCTAAAAATGATTACTCTTTTGGGAAGAAACAACTTCATAGAAAAGAATAGCAATTTGTTCTTTTCAACAGCAAAGTAGTGGGTTTTTTTTTTTTTGATAGAAATATCCTCACCCTCATTGTTCTAAATCTATATTTACCAAATCACATTTTGGTTTATTACATGGTATTCTGAATGGAGTTACTCACAAGAAAGGATTTTCCTAAGCGAAAAATTAATGTTTCATCTTCCACCCCATTGTGCATACATTTCTATTCTGGTTTAGAAATGTCTTATGAATTTGTTTTTCTGAGTTGGCTTCCAGAGTTTGAGAACTTTCCAGAGTTTAAAACTTGATGAATGATGAAGGAAACCTGCAAAGCTGAGAACTAAGACCTTGAACCTGACTACCCTACCTATTCAGCTCTGCTGTTCACCTTCTCACACTCTCAGGCAGTTGTGTCTTATGTATTTTATACCCCTCATAGCAGCTGGATTTGTGGATTTTATATATACATGAAAAATAGAAGGTGAAGTCCCCAATAATGCCATGCCCTAAACAGTTCATTGCTCACCTTTAAACATATACTTTCCCAGGCTTTTCCACCCATATGTCTAAGTGTAAACTTTTTTACTTAATATATTATGGGCAGCTTTATATATCAGTAGACACTGATGTTCTCTTTATCTTTTTCCCCCAAGCCTGCAGTCTCCACTCCTCACAAATGGCGGCTCCATCCTTTCTGATTCTCAAGCAAAGCCCTCAGGTTTGCCTTGAACAGCTCAGTTTCTCATCCACCCTATGTTTAGTCTCACAGGACATCCTGCTTCTAAACCTGGCCACTTCTTACCACAGTGGTCTGGTCATTTTAAAACATATATCATTCTTTATCTCAGCTCCTAATAAGGGTAAACACCAGCCCCTACCTCCGAACGCTCACTTGGTCTGACTTTGTCCATGTCTTTCCCCTGGTTCCGGCCACTCCAGCCTCCAGGTGGACCTTGGACAGCTCCAGCACCTCCTGCGCTGCCCCCTAGAGATGGACACGATTGCCCTCTTACCTCTTTGGGGAGAGCCCCCCTGAAAACTCATTTTAAGTCACCCTCACTCCTCACCTCCAGAATTCCCTGAACCACCTTGCTCTATTTTTCTCAACAGAATTCAGAACAACAATTTATCTATTTTATTAACAGACTTTTCTCTTTGGTTAAATGTAATCTCCTTGAGGATAGGGTGTTTTTTTTTGGGAGGGGGGCCTGGGTTCTTTTCTTTTTTGTAAAATTAAAGTATACTTGATTTAAGGGCTTCCCTGGTGGCTCAATGGTAAAGAATCTGTCTGCAATGCCAGATACCCGGGTTTAATCCCTGGGTTGGGAAGATCCCCTGGAGAAAAGCATGGCAACCCACTCCAGTACTCTTGCCTGGAGAATTCCATGGACAGAAGAGCCTGGCGGGAGAACTTTCCAGAGTTTAAAGCTTGATGGATGATGAAGGAAACCTGCAAAGCTGAGAACTAAGACCTTGAACCTGACTACCCTACCTATTCAGCTCTGCTGTTCACCTTCTCACACTCTCAGGCAGTTGTGTCTTATGTATTTTATACCCCTCATAGCAGCTGGATTTGTGGATTTTATATATACATGAAAAATAGAAGGTGAAGTCCCCAATAATGCCATGCCCTAAACAGTTCATTGCTCACCTTTAAACATATACTTTCCCAGGCTTTTCCACCCATATGTCTAAGTGTAAACTTTTTTACTTAATATATTATGGGCAGCTTTATATATCAGTAGACACTGATGTTCTCTTTATCTTTTTCCCCCAAGCCTGCAGTCTCCACTCCTCACAAATGGCGGCTCCATCCTTTCTGATTCTCAAGCAAAGCCCTCAGGTTTGCCTTGAACAGCTCAGTTTCTCATCCACCCTATGTTTAGTCTCACAGGACATCCTGCTTCTAAACCTGGCCACTTCTTACCACAGTGGTCTGGTCATTTTAAAACATATATCATTCTTTATCTCAGCTCCTAATAAGGGTAAACACCAGCCCCTACCTCCGAACGCTCACTTGGTCTGACTTTGTCCATGTCTTTCCCCTGGTTCCGGCCACTCCAGCCTCCAGGTGGACCTTGGACAGCTCCAGCACCTCCTGCGCTGCCCCCTAGAGATGGACACGATTGCCCTCTTACCTCTTTGGGGAGAGCCCCCCTGAAAACTCATTTTAAGTCACCCTCACTCCTCACCTCCAGAATTCCCTGAACCACCTTGCTCTATTTTTCTCAACAGAATTCAGAACAACAATTTATCTATTTTATTAACAGACTTTTCTCTTTGGTTAAATGTAATCTCCTTGAGGATAGGGTGTTTTTTTTTGGGAGGGGGGCCTGGGTTCTTTTCTTTTTTGTAAAATTAAAGTATACTTGATTTAAGGGCTTCCCTGGTGGCTCAATGGTAAAGAATCTGTCTGCAATGCCAGATACCCGGGTTTAATCCCTGGGTTGGGAAGATCCCCTGGAGAAAAGCATGGCAACCCACTCCAGTACTCTTGCCTGGAGAATTCCATGGACAGAAGAGCCTGGCGGGCTACAGTCCATAAGGTCGCACAGAGTTGAATACAACTGAAGCAACTAAGCAGCAGCAGCAACATAACTGATTTACAAAGCTGTGTCAATTTCTGCAGTATAGCAAACCAACTCAAATATACATATGTTCTCTCTCTCTATATATACTCTACATATATATGTTATTATATATATATTCTCTTTTTAAAAATATTTCTTTCCTTTATGGTTTATCCTAGGACATTGAATATAGTTTCCCATGTGATACAATAAGACCTTGTTGTCCATCCATTCTATATATAATAGTTTGCATCTATTAACCCCAAACATAAGGGTAGGGATTTTTATCTTTTGTTTCTGGCTTCATCTCCAGTGTCAAGAACAAGGCCAGGCCCATAGTAGGGTGAATAGCTGGAGAAGAGTGAATAACAGGCACTCTGCTAGGAAATGGAAAATACAAAAATTTAAAAAGCAAGACAAAAGCAGGAGCCTTGGCCCAAGAAATGGAAGTGTGAACACAAATAACTACACTCTAAGGAATACCCTGGTCCTGCTACACACAAGTTGAAAGCAAAGATCTATACCTATACTACAGTAAACATGCTTCATTCTGACCACAGGGATCAGGGCCATGGTGGAGAGGGTGGCATTTGAGAGGGATCTTGATGAGGAATAGAACGGCAAGACGCTGAAAGGGGAAGGAAGGTTATGAAGCAAGATAAACTATCTAAAAAGGACGAAGAACATACTTGTGGAAGAAAGCACACGAAGCAGTGGGGCTGAAGTGTGGAGCACTGGGCCGAGGCGCTGTGAGGTGGAGGTGGGGCTGGGGAGGTGTCTGCAGCCAGGCCGCGTGGGCCCGGAAGGCACACCTGGGAAGGGACCGAGGGGACCACATCCTTGGGTAACGGGGAGGCCCTGAGGGGTCCTCTATAGCTATAATAAAGTGAAGACAGTGCTTTAGAAGGATGACGTGTGCTATTTGTCCACAGTATTCTCTAGAAACAAAGACATGGGAGGTAGAGAAACAGGCTAGAAGGCCACAGGAAGGGCTGCTATTCCCCTAATCTAATTACACTCTAGTTAAGAATGGTAAGCTAGGGACCTGCTAGCGGTCCAGTGGTTAAGACTTCACCTTCCAAGGGGTGAGGCTTCCATCCCTGGTCGGGAGGCTAAGATCCCACATGCCTTGGGGCCCAAAACCCAAAACATGAAGCAAAAGCAATATTGTAACAAATTCAACAAAGACTTAAAAAAAAAATAGTGAGCTAGGCTGGGTATGTCCTGTCCTTGTAATCAAAACAACGTAGTGAAACCAAACCACTGAATATTCTTGAAAGGGTTTTGATATGATGGAAGTAAGCTTCAACAAAACATGCCAGCACATGCTCTGAAAATCCATGGGAGTCACTAGCATGTCAACTTTAATTTCCTGTTGCATTAAATGATGGATTTACAAAGATAAAGAGATGCATCTAGGTTTATTTGGGGTGCCAAGAAAATTTGGCGTCTTAATGCATGAAATCAAAATGTGTACGCCCTGAGATGCATTAGATAGCCAACCACAGGGTCCTGAAGCATTCTATATGCTGATGAAAGAGCAGGAGGAAGGACTTCCCTGCTGGTGCAGAGGCTAAAACTCCATGCTCCCAATGCAAGAGGTCCAAGGTTCAATCCCTGGTCAGGACACCAGATTCCACATGCCACAAGTAAGACCTGGTACTATCAAATAAATAAATAAAAATATTACTTTTAAAAAGAGTGAGAGGAAAGAGTGGGTAGGGTCAAAATAACCTACTTTATTAAAACACAACAACAACTAAAAACATGACCGCAATTCAAAACTGGGTTGCAGAAACTAAGATTATCTCAGATGTACCATTATATTCTTTGATCTTTTTGGAACAACAACCAAAAAAAATACATTTTTTTTCTTTCCACAAAGACATTCTTTGTACATTTAGGCAGACATTATCCATTTCTAAAAAGAGAGAAGTATATCTTGGGAGCCCTGCTTATCATCCTGGCTGTGAAAGAACAGCCCATTTCTTTTAAATTGCAAATAAGTTACTTGCTACTTTCTCTAGTTTCTTCAGTAAAATACCCAAGCAATTGTCTTCTTTATTAGGTCTTTCTTTTTTATTTATATGCCAACCTAAAAACAGGAGATTATGTTTTCATTTTGCTCAACAAGTATTTACCAGGCTGGGTATTGTACTGACTAGTGGAAAAGCTACCATCAGGAAGACAAGGATTCTGCTCTCAAGTGTCTAGAGGAGGAGCAGGACAGCATCAAATAATCACACATGCAAATGTCATAGCGATCATAATACAAATAAGCTCTACCAAGCCCAAAGGAAGGCATGCCTAATCCCCCTGAGGAAGCTAAGGAGAGATGAATACAGAAGATAACATTTCAGAAGGTCTTGAAGGAATTAGCCAGGCAGACAAAGCTAAAAGGGCATCCTGCGTGGAGAAACAGTTTGAACAAAGCCACGGAAACATGATTTGATTATGAGCCTGTTTTACCACCCAGGAGGATTTTGGTACGCCTGTGGTACAGGGGAGCAGAAAGCTCTCGCACCATCCTGCAGAGAGACATGGGTATCTTGAACCAAAGCAGTAGCAGCCAAGACACCGTGAAACCCATGAACTTGACGTTTTACTTCAAGTTTTTGCAGCACCAGCTTTCTCTAGTTGCAGTGAGCCGGGACTGCTCTCTAGTTGAGGTTCATGCGCCTCTCTCTTCGTTGTGTACATGGGCTCCAGAGCGTAGGTGCAACAACTTCATGGCATGTGGGATCTTCTCAGACATGGGATCAAACCTGTGTCTCCTGTATTGGCAGGCAGATTCTTAACCACTGGGTTACCAGGAAAGTCCAAGAAATATCTTGAAAGTCAAAAGTCAAAGAATGCTTGAGGCATTTCATTCTTGGAAACAGCTGAGACAGGATCTGCAAAACACACCTCTCAATGACTAGGAACCCTCTAATTTATTCTACTGAGGGAATTTTCGTAATTGGAGTAAAGTCAATTAGGGCTTAGTAAAGAGAAAAAAAATTATTGCTTTGAAAGGATTCGTAGATTTTGTTTTAAAAGAAACATATGTAAATGAAAGCATGTTTTGGCGATCCAATCAATACCTGAAACTAAGCAATAAACCCCAAAGGGACTGTATTATTTTCAAATTCTACCGCAGTGATCTTTCTCTGGTTAAAGTGGCCACAAACCAGAAAATCTAATTAAAGATGGGAGTGGAGTGGGAGGAGGGAGAAGATGGGGCTGAAGATTTGCAGGAGATAAAGATTTATGAAAACTCAATGATAACCAGGGTAAAGAAAGAGGTTAGGATAGCTCTTTAATTAAAGGATTACATTTCATTTGTTGCTTTTTTATTGTTTAACAAAGATAAAGAGATATGTAGGTCTTTCTCTCAGGCAGAAAAAGGCTTAACAGCTTCTGATTATGGTTGTAAATTGAAACCCACTGCTGTGGGTGGATATCAGTCTATTTCTGCACAGCCCCACAGAACAGATCTCTTCACTCTGCTCTAGGGAGGCCCTACGAATGCTTTATTTTAATTTTTCCTTTTTTATTTCTTAATTGGAGTACAGTAGCTTTACAATGTTGTGTTAGTTTCTGCTGTACAGCAAGGTGAATCTGCCACACGTATACATATATATACCCTTTTCCTTGGATTTGCTTCCCATTTAGGTCACTACAGAGCATTGCCCTGCAATAGCTTTAACCTCATTCCATTCCTTCCTGTTAGTTAGCACCTGAGGGTGGGTCAGGTGACTGGCTATGCTCACAGCCACCAAGCTTACAGACAGGCAAGGAGGCTGAGGCTCCAGCCACTGCATGCTGGGCTCTCAAACCATCTTTGCCCAGGGTCTTGTACAGCAGGTAGCAGAGAAAAGTTGCCAAGTCCCTGACTTAGGCAAAGGAAAAAGAAGGTTTACAGCAGACTAGAGGGATCCATTTAGGGGTTGAGACAGAAGAGACAAAGTCAACAACATTCGAATCCAAAGGAAAGATAAAACCAATGATTCTGTCTGCTTAGATGAAAGGGATCACTGAACCTGTCTGGAAAGTATTTCTTAGAGCAACAATAGCAGTATCGGTAATAACATCACCAGCAATGACCATGGAATATTGTGCCTAATATTCTGCCAACCAAGTACTTTACATGCATCTTTTATTAAGTCCTCACAACTGCTCTAGGAAGCAGAGACTATTATTAGTGCCAATTTACAAATGAGAATACAAAGGTTTACAAAAGTATGGTATCTTGCTTCGAGTCACAGGACTAAGGGCTGTTAGTGGGAGTCCAAGCTCTCACCCATTATATTCTACTAAACTCTATTATCCTTTATTACACTCACCAGTATTAAAAAACCTCAGTAAACTATAATGCATGAAGGATATTCTAATTAATTAAATTTGGAGAGCTTTGTTTTTAATTCTTACTGATACTCGTTCTCAAATCTGTCCTTCCTCAGGAAAGATAATGTCCTCAGCATAATTATGCTTTTCACTGGTGACTGAGTGTCTTGTGCTGAGAATCATGATTTTTCTCCCCTGGGATGCCCTAGTCTTTCCCTATGTTTTTCCTATCCATCTTTATCAGACCAGTTCCACTGCCAGCCAATCTAAGCAGGTTTTTCTTTTACCACTCAGGCCACAGAGGGGTTTTCTTACAAAATCTGGCCCATATTGCAGAGTTTTCAGTTCAGAGAGTAAATCTCAGGTATTTCAGAATGATGCAGAGTACATCATGTGAAAGGCTGGGCTGGAGGAAGCACAAGCTAGAATCAAGATTGCCAGGAGAAATATCAATAACCTCAGGTATGCAGATGACACTACCCTTATGCCAGAAAACGAAGAGGAACTAAAGAGCCTCTTGATGAAGGTGAAAGAGGAGAGTGAAAAAGCTGGCTTAAAACTCAGCCTTCAAAAAATGAAGATCATGGCATCCAGTCCCATCACTTCATGGAAACTAGATGGGGACAAAATGGAAAGCATAGTAGACTATTTTCTTCAGCTCCAAAATCACTATGGATGGTGACTGCAGTCATGAAATTAAAAGGTGCTTGCTCCTTGGAAGAAAAACTATGAAAAACTTAGCATATTAAAAAGCAGAGACATCACCTTGCGGGCAAGGGATTGTATAGTCAAAGCTACAGTTTTTCCAGTAGTCATGTTTGATGTGAGCAACAATAGCAGTATCGGTAATAACATCACCAGCAATGACCATGGAATATTGTGCCTAATATTCTGCCAACCAAGTACTTTACATGCATCTTTTATTAAGTCCTCACAACTGCTCTAGGAAGCAGAGACTATTATTAGTGCCAATTTACAAATGAGAATACAAAGGTTTACAAAAGTATGGTATCTTGCTTCGAGTCACAGGACTAAGGGCTGTTAGTGGGAGTCCAAGCTCTCACCCATTATATTCTACTAAACTCTATTATCCTTTATTACACTCACCAGTATTAAAAAACCTCAGTAAACTATAATGCATGAAGGATATTCTAATTAATTAAATTTGGAGAGCTTTGTTTTTAATTCTTACTGATACTGTTCTCAAATCTGTCCTTCCTCAGGAAAGATAATGTCCTCAGCATAATTATGCTTTTCACTGGTGACTGAGTGTCTTGTGCTGAGAATCATGATTTTCTCCCTGGGATGCCCTAGTCTTTCCCTATGTTTTTCCTATCCATCTTTATCAGACCAGTTCCACTGCCAGCCAATCTAAGCAGGTTTTTCTTTTACCACTCAGGCCACAGAGGGGTTTTCTTACAAAATCTGGCCCATATTGCAGAGTTTTCAGTTCAGAGAGTAAATCTCAGGTATTTCAGAATGATGCAGAGTACATCATGTGAAAGGCTGGGCTGGAGGAAGCACATGGTAGAATCAAGATTGCCAGGAGAAATATCAACAACCTCAGATATGCACGTGACACTACCCTTATGGCAGAAAACAAAGAGGAATTAAAGAGCCTCCTGATGAAGGTGAAAGAGGAGAGTGAAAAAGCTGGCTAAAAACTCAACATTCAAAAAACAAAGATCATGGCATCCAGTCCCATCACTTCATGGAAACTAGATGGGGACAAAATGGAAAGCATAGTAGACTATTTTCTTCAGCTCCAAAATCACTATGGATGGTGACTGCAGTCATGAAATTAAAAGGTGCTTGCTCCTTGGAAGAAAAACTATGAAAAACTTAGCATATTAAAAAGCAGAGACATCACCTTGCGGGCAAGGGATTGTATAGTCAAAGCTACAGTTTTTCCAGTAGTCATGTATGGATGTGAGAGTTGGACCATAAAGAAGGCTGAACACCAAGGAAATGATGCTTTTGAATTGTGGTGCTGGAGAAGACTCTTAAAAGGGTCCCTTGGACAGCAAGGAAACCAAACCAGTCAATCCTGAAGGAAAGCAACCTTGAATATTCACTGGAAGGACTGATGCTATAGCTGAAGCTCCAATACTTTGGTCACCTGGCGGGAAGAGCAGACTCATTGGGAAGGCCCTGATGCTTGGAAAGACTGAGGGCAGGAGGAGAAGGAGGGGAGACAGAGGATGAGATGGTTGGATGACATCACTGACTCAATGGACATGAGTTTGAGCAAGCTCTAGGAGATACTGAAGGACAGGGAAGCCTGGCGTGCCATAGTCCCTGGGGCTGGCAAAGAGTCGGACAAGATTTAGCAGCTGAACAACAACAATAATTTCAGAATCAGGCCCATAGATACTCTGGTGGCTAGTAAGGTGTCAACTTACTAACCTGAATTAAGTTTTCCAGAATTTCCTTTGTGGTCTGTTCCTGGTGAGAGTGCAGTACAAGCCACATTTTCACATGAGATTTGGAAGTGAAACAGCAGCCATTTAACAAAAGTTTATTTTGGAGTACTTTTAGATGCACAGAGGCATTTTTGTTTTCACTCTCAGAAGGTTAGGGGAGATTCTTTTTTAATTATTATTTTTGGCCCCATTGTGTGGCACACAGAATCTTCCTTCCATGGCTAGGGATTGAACCCGTGCCCCCTGTCTTGCAAGTGGGGAATCTTAACCACTGGACCACCAAGGAAGTCTGAGGCAGGTGCAAGTCTTATAGCTCCCACTTGAGGTTATTTATCTGCTGGCCTTCTCTTCGGTGAGGGGCAGCCACTGGCCAAACCTGCTCCCCTTTCCCGGATTCTCCTTCAGCGCCTCTGGCTGCTGGGTAGGGAGTGTGTTCAGCACCTCGGGGAGATACTTTCTACACAGGTGGGACATCCGTATCATCAAGGTTGGAGGCAGAACTGACCGATTCCAGCCTGTCCTTGGGTTCAAGATCGTACTCCTGAGCTCCACTGTGTGCTCGTGGGGTCCACTTTTTCTCCACTCTCCCCATACATTCCCTTTCATCCTCTCTCTGCTTTCCCAAATGTCAGCCCAAGTAGACTCAAGCTCCGGTGTGCAAGTGAAGACTGCAGCTTTGCACAGTTAGTTTAATCAGTTTATGGTCATATAAGCTCACATCCCTGTAACAATTACCCAAACACACACACACACACACACACACCCTATATATCTCTATTTATGGTTTTGTACTTTTTGAACCCCACCTAATAGACATGAAGGGGTTGAACCCTTGAATCCAATGAAAACATTGGTTTTAAATGGCAAGATCTCACTGTGATGATCATTCATACCCAGAAACCAGCTTGAATAGAAGAGGTTTCATAGGACAAGATTGGATACTGAAGGACAGGAAGCCTGGCGTGCCATAGTCCCTGGGGCTGGCAAAGAGTCGGACAAGATTTAGCAGCTGAACAACAACAATAATTTCAGAATCAGGCCCATAGATACTCTGGTGGCTAGTAAGGTGTCAACTTACTAACCTGAATTAAGTTTTCCAGAATTTCCTTTGTGGTCTGTTCCTGGTGAGAGTGCAGTACAAGCCACATTTTCACATGAGATTTGGAAGTGAAACAGCAGCCATTTAACAAAAGTTTATTTTGGAGTACTTTTAGATGCACAGAGGCATTTTTGTTTTCACTCTCAGAAGGTTAGGGGAGATTCTTTTTTAATTATTATTTTTGGCCCCATTGTGTGGCACACAGAATCTTCCTTCCATGGCTAGGGATTGAACCCGTGCCCCCTGTCTTGCAAGTGGGGAATCTTAACCACTGGACCACCAAGGAAGTCTGAGGCAGGTGCAAGTCTTATAGCTCCCACTTGAGGTTATTTATCTGCTGGCCTTCTCTTCGGTGAGGGGCAGCCACTGGCCAAACCTGCTCCCCTTTCCCGGATTCTCCTTCAGCGCCTCTGGCTGCTGGGTAGGGAGTGTGTTCAGCACCTCGGGGAGATACTTTCTACACAGGTGGGACATCCGTATCATCAAGGTTGGAGGCAGAACTGACCGATTCCAGCCTGTCCTTGGGTTCAAGATCGTACTCCTGAGCTCCACTGTGTGCTCGTGGGGTCCACTTTTTCTCCACTCTCCCCATACATTCCCTTTCATCCTCTCTCTGCTTTCCCAAATGTCAGCCCAAGTAGACTCAAGCTCCGGTGTGCAAGTGAAGACTGCAGCTTTGCACAGTTAGTTTAATCAGTTTATGGTCATATAAGCTCACATCCCTGTAACAATTACCCAAACACACACACACACACACACACACCCTATATATCTCTATTTATGGTTTTGTACTTTTTGAACCCCACCTAATAGACATGAAGGGGTTGAACCCTTGAATCCAATGAAAACATTGGTTTTAAATGGCAAGATCTCACTGTGATGATCATTCATACCCAGAAACCAGCTTCAAGGCAAAGAAGGAAGAAAGAAAATGACTGAGTAAGAAGGGAGTGGCAAAGGGTCACAGGGGGCAGAACAAACAAAAATAATTAGTGATAATATAACATGTCTATTTCATATCAGGCACCATGCCTAGTGCTAGAACTATAAAGATCGATAATAACCCTAGACCTTAAATTGGTTGGAGATGAAGGATTCTTAAAAAGCTAACTATAATAGAATAAGTGCTCAGTAATTGGCATGGATAAAGTACTACGAGAAAACAGAGGAGGAAGTCATTAATTTTGTCTAAGAGGCCTGGAGAGGGCTCCACTGATAAGGTAACACTGACGCTGGGCCATGAAGAATGAATAAGGAATCTGCTAGGCCAGGGATGCTCAAACTTTAGCAGGCCTCAGAATCTCCTGGAGGCCTTGTTTTTATTTTTTAAGTATTTACTTAGTTATATACTTTCTTATGTGGCTGCACTGGGTCTTAGTTGCAGCATGAGGGATCTAATTCTCTGACTGGGGATTTAACCCAGGGCTCCTGCTTTGGGAACACAGAGTCTTGGCCACTGGACCACCAGGGAAGTCCCTGGAGACCTTATTCACACATAGACTTCTGGGCCTCATCTCTGACTGCCTGATTCAGTAGGCCTAGAGTGGGGCCTGAGAATCTGCACTTCTAACAAGCTCCCATGCGATCCTGTCCTGGGGACCACACCGTGAAAACCATGGCTCTAGTGTGGAAAGGTGGGGTTGGGAAGTATCTCCAACACAGCGGGGGCAAAGCGGAGAAACATAAAAATTCACTGACAATTTTTTTCCCTTCCATGACCCTCCCTCTCGCTCTCCCATTTTTCTTACTATTTCTACTTCCTTTGCCCTCCTGGCCCACTATTTTGCACAAGTCAAGTTTTACGGTGTCTCTGAGGCATGAAAGCAGAGCTGTTAAGAAGGCAGAAGATGATACAGGGCTGGTGCTCAGGAAGGCAGTCAGATTGGACATATTGATTTGAGAGTTAAGCGTCCTGGTGAAAATGACCCTTGAATCCAATGAAAACATAAGAAGTCGGATGTCATACCCAGAAAACCAGCTTCAAGGCAAAGAAGGAAGAAAGAAAATGACTGAGTAAGAAGGGAGTGGCAAAGGGTCACAGGGGGCAGAACAAACAAAAATAATTAGTGATAATATAACATGTCTATTTCATATCAGGCACCATGCCTAGTGCTAGAACTATAAAGATCGATAATAACCCTAGACCTTAAATTGGTTGGAGATGAAGGATTCTTAAAAAGCTAACTATAATAGAATAAGTGCTCAGTAATTGGCATGGATAAAGTACTACGAGAAAACAGAGGAGGAAGTCATTAATTTTGTCTAAGAGGCCTGGAGAGGGCTCCACTGATAAGGTAACACTGACGCTGGGCCATGAAGAATGAATAAGGAATCTGCTAGGCCAGGGATGCTCAAACTTTAGCAGGCCTCAGAATCTCCTGGAGGCCTTGTTTTTATTTTTTAAGTATTTACTTAGTTATATACTTTCTTATGTGGCTGCACTGGGTCTTAGTTGCAGCATGAGGGATCTAATTCTCTGACTGGGGATTTAACCCAGGGCTCCTGCTTTGGGAACACAGAGTCTTGGCCACTGGACCACCAGGGAAGTCCCTGGAGACCTTATTCACACATAGACTTCTGGGCCTCATCTCTGACTGCCTGATTCAGTAGGCCTAGAGTGGGGCCTGAGAATCTGCACTTCTAACAAGCTCCCATGCGATCCTGTCCTGGGGACCACACCGTGAAAACCATGGCTCTAGTGTGGAAAGGTGGGGTTGGGAAGTATCTCCAACACAGCGGGGGCAAAGCGGGAGAAACATAAAAATTCACTGACAATTTTTTTCCCTTCCATGACCCTCCCTCTCGCTCTCCCATTTTTCTTACTATTTCTACTTCCTTTGCCCTCCTGGCCCACTATTTTGCACAAGTCAAGTTTTACGGTGTCTCTGAGGCATGAAAGCAGAGCTGTTAAGAAGGCAGAAGATGATACAGGGCTGGTGCTCAGGAAGGCAGTCAGATTGGACATATTGATTTGAGAGTTAAGCGTCCTGGTGATGGAGAGCCAAGAGTGCAGGGGAGCTAGCCCTTAAGGAGAGTGTGGGATAAGGGCAGGAGATGAGCAAATGGGGAGGGATGGGGGAGAGGGCAGAGCAGAGCAGAGGAGAGCTCAGCTAGGCCAAAGACAGAGGAACCCAGCACATCAGGACGGGGAGGACAAAGGGAATACTGCGGAGGGGAGTAGGTGTGACTCATCAGCCAGACAGGAGAACGAGGGAGAGGCTTGTTATGGAAGCCAGGGGAAGGGTTCCTCTTGTTGTTGTTTAATTGGAGTGTAATTGCTTTACAGTGTTGTGTTAGTTTCCGGTGTACAGCAAAGTGAATCAGATAAGAGAAGCAAAAGGATAATCAAGATGTCCGAGGAAATGAACAAATATAATCTGGACAAGCTGCATCTGAGATGTCTTTGGGACATTCAGAAAAGAAGTACACAGCTCAGAAGAGAGGCTGAGGTCAAAGACAGAGGTTTGGGAGCCCGCTGCATAGAGGTTCAAGTCAAGATTCAAAAGTCAAGCCAAGGTAGCCACTGCAGTAACTCAGAGAGCGTAGGATGAGAAGAGTCAATGGGAAATTAATTGGTCCATCTAAAAGAACTGAAACATTTTATGTGAGGATTAAAATCCACGTACAGCATCTCTGAAAGCTCCCATAACTATTCTGCCCCTTCCAAGTCAAAACAGTTATGCAAGTTTTCTGAGACAGAAGGTTGTACAACAGGTGATGTGTAATTGACAGTTTGCACAATCCAGACCTAAGCATCACTGTGGTCCCTTACAAGCTCAAGAAGGAATATTATTTTTCAAGGAGTTGTCTTGTTGATACTGGAAAAATGTTGTTCTTTAGGGCTGGACAGGTATTTCTGCCAATGAGGGAGGTTTGGACCAGGCATAATGCAGATATACAAGGTATGCCTTCCCCCTTCGCCTCCCATTTTTCTATTTTTTCCCCCCCACAAGTCAAGTTTTACGGTGTCTCTGAGGCATGAAAGCAGAGCTGTTAAGAAGGCAGAAGATGATACAGGGCTGGTGCTCAGGAAGGCAGTCAGATTGGACATATTGATTTGAGAGTTAAGCGTCCTGGTGATGGAGAGCCAAGAGTGCAGGGGAGCTAGCCCTTAAGGAGAGTGTGGGATAAGGGCAGGAGATGAGCAAATGGGGAGGGATGGGGGAGAGGGCAGAGCAGAGCAGAGGAGAGCTCAGCTAGGCCAAAGACAGAGGAACCCAGCACATCAGGACGGGGAGGACAAAGGGAATACTGCGGAGGGGAGTAGGTGTGACTCATCAGCCAGACAGGAGAACGAGGGAGAGGCTTGTTATGGAAGCCAGGGGAAGGGTTCCTCTTGTTGTTGTTTAATTGGAGTGTAATTGCTTTACAGTGTTGTGTTAGTTTCCGGTGTACAGCAAAGTGAATCAGATAAGAGAAGCAAAAGGATAATCAAGATGTCCGAGGAAATGAACAAATATAATCTGGACAAGCTGCATCTGAGATGTCTTTGGGACATTCAGAAAAGAAGTACACAGCTCAGAAGAGAGGCTGAGGTCAAAGACAGAGGTTTGGGAGCCCGCTGCATAGAGGTTCAAGTCAAGATTCAAAAGTCAAGCCAAGGTAGCCACTGCAGTAACTCAGAGAGCGTAGGATGAGAAGAGTCAATGGGAAATTAATTGGTCCATCTAAAAGAACTGAAACATTTTATGTGAGGATTAAAATCCACGTACAGCATCTCTGAAAGCTCCCATAACTATTCTGCCCCTTCCAAGTCAAAACAGTTATGCAAGTTTTCTGAGACAGAAGGTTGTACAACAGGTGATGTGTAATTGACAGTTTGCACAATCCAGACCTAAGCATCACTGTGGTCCCTTACAAGCTCAAGAAGGAATATTATTTTTCAAGGAGTTGTCTTGTTGATACTGGAAAAATGTTGTTCTTTAGGGCTGGACAGGTATTTCTGCCAATGAGGGAGGTTTGGACCAGGCATAATGCAGATATACAAGGTATGGGAGGGGAAAGAGAGAAGGCCAAAAGGTACAGAAAATTTTTTATGTTTAAATTTTTCTTGTCTTTCTTTCTTTTTTTTTAAAACATTTATTTATTTATTTATTTATTTATTTACTAGGGGGTAGGTAGGGAGGGGGGCGAGCAGGCCACCTCTATCGGTCCTTCGTCCATCTATTTTCATCCGTCTTTGTTCTTTGGCTCCTGTGGGCCTCCCATCGCAGTGGCCTCTGTTGTCGCAGAGCACCGGCTCTGGGCACATGTGCTCCAGAGCTCCAGCTCGGTAAGTGGACACATCAGTCCAGCCATTCTGCAGCATGTGGGATCTTCCCAGGCCAGGGATCGAACCAGTGCCCCTTGCACTGCAAGGTGGTGTCCTTACCCACTGGACCACCAGAGAAGCCCTTGTCTTTCTATAAAATATGAATTTTATTTTATAGAAGAAAGGGTGCAGAACACTCATGGTTCGAGGGCAATGAAGCAAGGGATGCTGAGAGTCATGGAGGTTGACCAAAAGGAAGAGAGAATATATGGTGAGAAAAGAGATGGTCAAGAACATCAAATGTTTGAAAACCTCAGCAGAGACCAGAAACAAGATGAGACACTGGACCTGACCACTCAGAAATCATGGATGACCCTGGCATGAATGGTATTCATAAAGGACAGAAGCTAAAGTTCAACTGGGCTGAGAAAGAGATGGGGTAGGGAGTCCTCTTTCAAGAGGTTTGGCTACAAGTAGACAGATGGAGCAAGACCCAGCATCAAAGCGCTTTTGGGGTGGGAACAATGGCAAGACTGAGCACAATGGTTTCTATAAGCCGAGAATAAGAAGCCAGTAGAGACGATAAAAAAAAAAGAGCAGGAGTAAGACAGTGAATTAACCTGTTTGTGTTTCAAGTCAGCAAAATTTTAATAGACATGATAAGCATTAGCGTAGGGAATAATGCATATGGTGTACTCTTTTTGAATTTGTCAAATATTGCATGTAGGAAGATGCAGCCCAGGTCATACTCAGGAACACATGGGTGACCTTAAATATTTTCATGATAATAACAAAACATAGGATGAACAAAAGAAGCATTCTCTTCATGAATTTAAGGGGGAAAGACGAATATAAGGAAACTAAGAGGGAGAATTATGATAAAGTTAAGAGCAACAATCAGTGAATTATAAAAAAGAGCAAATTAACATGAAGAAAAATCCAAGAGTTGGTTCTTAAAACACCACTATCTCCCCAACAAAAATTTCGATAAATCAAATCTTAAAAATGAAAATATGCAAAAATACTGTTAGAAAATGTCTATAATATGCTTTTTCGCATTGACTGGTGTTGCCAACTAAAGAGTAGTACTTCCCATCAGGCTTTACAAGGATGAGGCCATTAGCCATTGCAGGCTCTGGCCTCCAACACACCCTGAAAAGAATTCAGAGAAGAGATGAGGTCCCTCTGTGTTCTGGGAAAAACTGACAGACCAGGCCATCAGAGAGTTAAACCTCTTCATAAGAAAATTTTATAAACCCAAATTCTTTTACTTTCTCATACATAGACAAGCACTGAAACCATTAATGGTGACATCTGCTTCTTGTAACTAGCAGCAAGCTAAACTGTGAACATTTTCTGCCAAATGGCATTTAATTGCATGTACCCTTTTCATCAAAATCATATGTATACTGACCTCACCCGGCCCCCACATCCCCAGAGCAGTTCCTTGGGGCTAATAAAGAGGCTCTTCTCAGCGCAAATAAAACTGAACTCACAGCTCTCACATTGTGTGTGTGTGTTTTTTTTTTCAGTCTCTCTCTCTCTCTCTCTCTCTCTCTCTATATATATATATATATATACACACACACACACACACATATATACACACATGTGTGCATAGTTTTACACACAAAAACCAAATATTAGTTACTTGTTAGAAGGAGTGGGAGTTAAGCAGATAGGGGACACACAGGAGAAACACCCTTTACTATTTAACTTCATAATTTTTGATATTTGAATCATAAGAATTCAAAAAGAATTTAAAGGAAGTTTCTAGAAAAGAGGTTTTTTTTTAATCGTAAGAGAATATCATAAGCAATTGAATACCAATACATTTGAAAACCTCAATGAAATGGACTATATTCTGGAAAGACATGAATTTCCAAAATTGAATCTAAATGTGTCAAAGGAAATTGACACTGGATAGAAACTCAAACTTTTGTTGAGTAAATGTATGATTTCTTTAGCTTTACCAACTTCTGTAGAAGAAACGTTGTGTTCAATGGAAAACTGCATCATCTAGAGCACAGTTTTCCAGGTTATCTGATTCTAAAAAGAGCAAATTAACATGAAGAAAAATCCAAGAGTTGGTTCTTAAAACACCACTATCTCCCCAACAAAAATTTCGATAAATCAAATCTTAAAAATGAAAATATGCAAAAATACTGTTAGAAAATGTCTATAATATGCTTTTTCGCATTGACTGGTGTTGCCAACTAAAGAGTAGTACTTCCCATCAGGCTTTACAAGGATGAGGCCATTAGCCATTGCAGGCTCTGGCCTCCAACACACCCTGAAAAGAATTCAGAGAAGAGATGAGGTCCCTCTGTGTTCTGGGAAAAACTGACAGACCAGGCCATCAGAGAGTTAAACCTCTTCATAAGAAAATTTTATAAACCCAAATTCTTTTACTTTCTCATACATAGACAAGCACTGAAACCATTAATGGTGACATCTGCTTCTTGTAACTAGCAGCAAGCTAAACTGTGAACATTTTCTGCCAAATGGCATTTAATTGCATGTACCCTTTTCATCAAAATCATATGTATACTGACCTCACCCGGCCCCACATCCCCAGAGCAGTTCCTTGGGGCTAATAAAGAGGCTCTTCTCAGCGCAAATAAAACTGAACTCACAGCTCTCACATTGTGTGTGTGTGTTTTTTTTTTCAGTCTCTCTCTCTCTCTCTCTCTCTATATATATATATATATATACACACACACACACACATATATACACACATGTGTGCATAGTTTTACACACAAAAACCAAATATTAGTTACTTGTTAGAAGGAGTGGGAGTTAAGCAGATAGGGGACACACAGGAGAAACACCCTTTACTATTTAACTTCATAATTTTTGATATTTGAATCATAAGAATTCAAAAAGAATTTAAAGGAAGTTTCTAGAAAAGAGGTTTTTTTTTAATCGTAAGAGAATATCATAAGCAATTGAATACCAATACATTTGAAAACCTCAATGAAATGGACTATATTCTGGAAAGACATGAATTTCCAAAATTGAATCTAAATGTGTCAAAGGAAATTGACACTGGATAGAAACTCAAACTTTTGTTGAGTAAATGTATGATTTCTTTAGCTTTACCAACTTCTGTAGAAGAAACGTTGTGTTCAATGGAAAACTGCATCATCTAGAGCACAGTTTTCCAGGTTATCTGATTCTATGAGAACTATTTTGGTATTTTCCTGGTGGCTCATACAGTAAAGAATCTGCCTGAAATGCAAGAGACCTGGGTTCTATCCCTGGGTTGGGAAGATCTCCTGGAGAAGGGCATGGCAACCCACTCCAGTATTCTTGCCTGGAGAACTCGATGGAAAGAGGAGCCTGGCAGGCTACAGTTCATGGGGTCAGAAAGAGTTGGGCACGACTGAGCTTAAGTTATTTTACAACTGCAAATTATAGGTAACTCAGAGCAACACAAAATAATTCTTAGAGAAGAACCAAGATGGCAGAGTAGAAGGACATGTACTCATCTTTCCTGCAAAAACACCAGAATTGCAACTAGTTGCTGAAAAACCATCAAAGCATCCAAGGAGGATGCTGGAACCCATACCAATAAAAAAAGACACCCCACATCTAAGAGTAAAGGAGAAGCTGCAACAAGATGGTAGGAGGAGCGCAACCATGTTTTTAAAATCAAGCCTCGTACTTGCCAGAGAGGCTGGGAGGGTGCAAACAAAATGTTGTGCACACCAAAACCCGGAGAAAGGAGCAGTGACCGCCACTAGAGAATGAGCCAGACCTGCTGGTCAGGGTTTGAGTACTTCTCGAGTGCCCCCGGCAGAGGCACGGGTAAGCAGTAGCCTGCAGCAGTCCTGGGAAGCGAGGAGGGGGTGTAAGTCCTCTTGAAGGAAGTCACGTTAGCCGGACTATAGAGCGGAGGAGCAGGACTGGGGAAACAGACTCTGGAGGGCACAAACAAAACCTCGTGTGCACCATGATCCCGGAGCAAGGAGCAGTGACCCCACCAGAGACTGAGCCAGACTTGCCTCTGCGTGTTGGGAGTCTCCAGTGGAGGTGCAAGTGGACAGTGGCCTGCCGCGGGGTCGGGGACACTGAAATAGCAGCATGCTGGCGTCTGATCTTTTGAAGAAGGTCGCCATTACCCCTACCGTAATTTGGCCTCAGACCAAACTACAGGGAGGGAACATAGCTCCACCCATCAACAGATAATCGGACTGAAGTTCAAATGCCTGACAAGAGAAGGACCACACCCAGGGAGGGCCTTGGAGTGCTTGAACAGGTGGAGCTACAGAAGAGGAACAGTAAGAGAGGCCCTCTGATCGTCAGCTGCCAGAGGGTAGGAAAAGACACCGATAGGGCCACCGCTCCTGTGGCAGAGGCAGTCTGTGTCTTTGCACACTTGGCGCCGCCCGGGTCCCTGTGCCCCAAGCCGCTGCACCTCCCTCACGCTCAGCCCTCACTGCGGCAGAGCTGCCACAGGCTAGAAAAGGCCCTCATAGCGCCCTATGTCCTGTGGCAATAGCCACTGGTGCACCTGTGTAGCCAGCCTTGCCAGGGTCTGCCCACCCCTCATCCAAGAAACCACACCACCTCCACTGGCAATCCTCAAAGGGACAGAGCTGCCAGAGACCAGAAAAAGAAAGCCGTGTCTGTGCAGGAGAATGCACTTCAGCAACGTGGGACTCTGTGATTCTTTGGACTGTGCCTGGCAGGCTTTGTCCCAGGAACTCTCCAGGCAGGAAGGCTGGAGTGGACGGCCATTCCCTTACAGAGCACATTTCCAGCTACCCTAGCCACAGGCTACCCTGAATACCCGGATCTGCCGGGGCCCTGCGGCTTAAGCCGCTGCTCCACCTCCACACCTGGACCTCCCTAGGGCAGACCCCAGTCCTCTAGGGCAGCCTCGGGAGCAAACCCTGGTGGCTGCCCCGCATGCAGAGATGCAGATAAAATCACAACTGAAAGCCAGGGACAGGGTGGCGAAAGGGGACACAAAACCTTCCCACCAGCTGTATAAGCTGCAGATTAAAACCACATGATCAGCGAGGCAGACTCTGTCTGTGGGATACATAACAGGACAGTGACGGTTCCCACAAAAGAAAATGCACTCGTTCTGACAGCTGTGGACATTGGAGGCAAGAACACCCAGGAGGGGGGCCAGATTGGAGTCTGCTCTGCCCCCACTAAAGGTCCAGAGATCAGCCCAGTGAGGGGAGGCATCCTTGGTAGGCATGGCAGATGGTCACTCACAGCAAGGGAAAGGATGCTAGCAGCAGAGACTCAAAAAAATATATTATTTTTACATTTTGACTTATTCTGGAGTAGCTTCTGGATTTTTTTTTCTCTTTTCCCCTCTCCTTCCCTTTTTTTCCTTCTTCCTCTGCTGTGTAGCTGTCAGTTTTATTAGTAGTATTAAATATATTTAAGCTTTTAAGATTTCTTTTTTTTAAGCACGCTTTTTATCTCTGTTTTATACTTTTGCTTGGACCTTTTGTGATCCTGTGGAGTTTTTGTTTTGTTTTTCTGTATTTTTCCCTCTCTTTGTTTTAATTTAAAAAATTTTTATATATATGATTATTTTTTTCCTACAACTATTCCTTTGTTTGCTTTTTCTACTGTTCTTTTCCTGTTGGACTAAACAAATATATACAAATCTTGCTTATCTATCTCTTTAACTTTGTCTTTGACAAAATCCAGCACCCACTTATGACAAAAACTCTTCAAAAAATAGGCATAGAAGGAACCTGACTTAACACAGTGAAAGCCATATATGATTAGCCCAAGTCAAACATTATTCTCAATGGTGAAAAACTGAAAGCAATCCCTGTAAAGTCAGGAACAAGACAGAGGTGCTCACTCTAACCGCTATTATTCAACATAGTCTTGGAAGTTCTAGCTACAGCAATTAGAGAAGAAAAAGAAATAAAAGGAATCCAGACTGGAAAAGAAGTCAAACTCTCACTGTTTGCAAATGACATGATACTGTACACAGAAAATCCTTAGGATACTATCAGAAAATTCCTAGAGCTAATCAGCGAATTTAGCAAAGTCACAGGATACAAAATCAATACACAGAAATCACTCACATTCCTATATACCAACAATGAAAAATCAGAAAAAGAAATCACGGAAGCAATCCCATTTGCCAATGCAACAAAGAGCAAAATATCTAGGAATAAACCTACCTAAAGAGACAAAAGAACTGTACACAGAAAATTGTAAGACACTGATGAAAGAAACCAAAAATGACATAAACAGATGGAGAGATATTCCATGTTCCTGGGTTGGAAGAATCAATATCATGAAAATGACTATACTATCAAATGTAATTTACAGATTCACTGTGATTCCTACCAAATTATCAATGGCATTTTTTACAGAACCAGAACAAAAAATATCACAATTCATATGCAAACACAAAAGATCCTGGATAACCAAAGCAGTCTTGAGAAAAAAGAATGGAGCTAAAGGTTATCAACATTCCTGACTTCAGACTATACTACAAAGCAACAGTCATCAAGACAGTCTGGTACTGGCATAAAAACAGAAATATAGACCAATGGAACAAGATAGAGAGCCCAGAGATAAACCCACACACTTATAGGCAGCAAGAATATACAACGGGGCAAAGACAGCCTCTTCGATAAGTGGTGCTCAGAAAACTGGACAAGTATATGTAAAAGAATGAAGTTGGAACACCTCCTAACACCATAAACAAAGATAAACTCAAAATAGATGAAAGACCTAAATGTAAGACCATAGACTATAAAACTCTTCAAAAAATAGGCATAGAAGGAACCTGACTTAACACAGTGAAAGCCATATATGATTAGCCCAAGTCAAACATTATTCTCAATGGTGAAAAACTGAAAGCAATCCCTGTAAAGTCAGGAACAAGACAGAGGTGCTCACTCTAACCGCTATTATTCAACATAGTCTTGGAAGTTCTAGCTACAGCAATTAGAGAAGAAAAAGAAATAAAAGGAATCCAGACTGGAAAAGAAGTCAAACTCTCACTGTTTGCAAATGACATGATACTGTACACAGAAAATCCTTAGGATACTATCAGAAAATTCCTAGAGCTAATCAGCGAATTTAGCAAAGTCACAGGATACAAAATCAATACACAGAAATCACTCACATTCCTATATACCAACAATGAAAAATCAGAAAAAGAAATCACGGAAGCAATCCCATTTGCCAATGCAACAAAGAGCAAAATATCTAGGAATAAACCTACCTAAAGAGACAAAAGAACTGTACACAGAAAATTGTAAGACACTGATGAAAGAAACCAAAAATGACATAAACAGATGGAGAGATATTCCATGTTCCTGGGTTGGAAGAATCAATATCATGAAAATGACTATACTATCAAATGTAATTTACAGATTCACTGTGATTCCTACCAAATTATCAATGGCATTTTTTACAGAACCAGAACAAAAAATATCACAATTCATATGCAAACACAAAAGATCCTGGATAACCAAAGCAGTCTTGAGAAAAAAGAATGGAGCTAAAGGTTATCAACATTCCTGACTTCAGACTATACTACAAAGCAACAGTCATCAAGACAGTCTGGTACTGGCATAAAAACAGAAATATAGACCAATGGAACAAGATAGAGAGCCCAGAGATAAACCCACACACTTATAGGCAGCAAGAATATACAACGGGGCAAAGACAGCCTCTTCGATAAGTGGTGCTCAGAAAACTGGACAAGTATATGTAAAAGAATGAAGTTGGAACACCTCCTAACACCATAAACAAAGATAAACTCAAAATAGATGAAAGACCTAAATGTAAGACCATAGACTATAAAACTCTTAGAGGAAAACATAGGCAGAAAACTTGATGACATAAAGCAAGATCTTCTATGACCTGCCTCCTAGAGTAATGGAAGTAAAAACAAAGATGAACAAGTGGGACCTAATTAAACTTAAAATCACAGTAAAGGCAACTGTAGACAGGGCAAAAAGACAACTCTCAGAATGACAGAAAATAATAACAAATGAGACAACTAACAAAGGATTAATTTCCAAAATGTACAAGCAGTTCATACAACTCAATACCAAAAGGACAACCCAATCAAAAAGTGAAAATGAGATGTGAAAAGATACCTTTCCAAAGAAGACATACAGATGGCCATCAAACACATAAAAAGATGCTCAGCATTATTAGAAAAATGCAAATAAAAACTACAGTGAGATATCACCTCACACCAATCAGAATGGCTATCATCAGAAAGTCTACAAATAATAAATGCTGGAGGTCGTGTGGAGAAAAGTGAACCCTCTTGCACTGCTGGTGGGAATGTAAACTGATACTATGGAAGACAGTATGGAGATTCCATAAAAAACTAGGAATAAAACCACCATATGACCCAGCAGTCTCACAACTCTACCCTGAGGAAACCAAAGCTGATTACCCTTGTTCATTGCAGCACTGTTAACAATAGATAGAACAAGGAAACAAGCTGATGTCCATCAGCAGATGTATGGATAAAGAAGCTGTGGTACATATACACAATGGAATATTACTAGCTTGAAAAGCATTTGAGTCAGTATCACAATCATATGAACGATTAACAAAGAGCAAAAAATGGAGCTAAAGGTTATCAACATTCCTGACTTCAGACTATACTACAAAGCAACAGTCATCAAGACAGTCTGGTACTGGCATAAAAACAGAAATATAGACCAATGGAACAAGATAGAGAGCCCAGAGATAAACCCACACACTTATAGGCAGCAAGAATATACAACGGGGCAAAGACAGCCTCTTCGATAAGTGGTGCTCAGAAAACTGGACAAGTATATGTAAAAGAATGAAGTTGGAACACCTCCTAACACCATAAACAAAGATAAACTCAAAATAGATGAAAGACCTAAATGTAAGACCATAGACTATAAAACTCTTAGAGGAAAACATAGGCAGAAAACTTGATGACATAAAGCAAGATCTTCTATGACCTGCCTCCTAGAGTAATGGAAGTAAAAACAAAGATGAACAAGTGGGACCTAATTAAACTTAAAATCACAGTAAAGGCAACTGTAGACAGGGCAAAAAGACAACTCTCAGAATGACAGAAAATAATAACAAATGAGACAACTAACAAAGGATTAATTTCCAAAATGTACAAGCAGTTCATACAACTCAATACCAAAAGGACACCCCAATTAAAAAGTGAAAATGAGATGTGAAAAGATACCTTTCCAAAGAAGACATACAGATGGCCATCAAACACATAAAAAGATGCTCAGCATTATTAGAAAAATGCAAATAAAAACTACAGTGAGATATCACCTCACACCAATCAGAATGGCTATCATCAGAAAGTCTACAAATAATAAATGCTGGAGGTCGTGTGGAGAAAAGTGAACCCTCTTGCACTGCTGGTGGGAATGTAAACTGATACTATGGAAGACAGTATGGAGATTCCATAAAAAACTAGGAATAAAACCACCATATGACCCAGCAGTCTCACAACTCTACCCTGAGGAAACCAAAGCTGATTACCCTTGTTCATTGCAGCACTGTTAACAATAGATAGAACAAGGAAACAAGCTGATGTCCATCAGCAGATGTATGGATAAAGAAGCTGTGGTACATATACACAATGGAATATTACTCAGCTGTAAAAAGAAATGCATTTGAGTCAGTTCTAGTGAGGTGGATGAACCTAGAGCCTATTATACACAGTGAAGTCAGTCAGAAAGAGAAAGGTAAATATTGTATACTAACACATATATATGGAATTTAGAAAGATGGTACTGATGCAGGGCAGCAATGCAGAACAGACACAGAGAACAGACTTATGGACATTGAGGGGAGGGAGGAATGGGTGAGATGTATGGCAAGAGTAACATGGAAACTTACATTACCATATGCAAAATAGATAATCAATGAGAATCTGCTGTAAGACTAAGGGAACTCAAACAGGGGCTCTCTAACAACCTAGAGGGGTGGAATGGGGAGGGAGATGGGAGGGAAGTTCAAGAGGGAGGGAACATATGCACACCTATGGCTAATTCATATTAATATTTGGCAGTAACAAACAAAACTCTGTAAAAATAAAATAAAATAAAATTTGAGAAATGAGAAAAAATAAATCAATAAATGTAAAGTTGTAAGGGGAAAAAAAATCTTATCAATAGACATGCAAATTGCATTCTGTTGGTAGAAGTTCAACTGATTCCCCTCTTCTCTGTGGAAAAAAGATTTTTGTTTTCATTTGCACATTTATTCATTCATTTCAATACTGCTTGTCTATATAATTCAGTATTGATCTGTAAATGTGTCCATTTTTAAAAATTCTCTTTAAACTGGTTATAACATCTGCCTGGCTCCCTCATTGGCTAGTGAGTACAATACACTCTAAAACACATTTTCATTTTTCTAGCTGAGTCACAATTTTCCTTTTCCCTGAATAGCACCCTTTGAATAGTTTCAAAAATTTAACAAAAAGCTAAATTTAAAGCTAAATATATTATATTAGAACAAGAATTATATTGGAAGCCACTCAAAATTTTTTGAAAATAGGGTATTTCTGATACCAAAAACAGAAAACCATTATCTCCAAGAAAAACGATACCAATTTTATTTCTGAATGAAAGCAAGACATCAACCCTCAGTTCTGAATTGATTAAATTTTGTAATTCTTTACCAAAAATGATAAATTCTTGATTTTGCTGTGAACAAGAAACATGAGTCAGATGTATGGATAAAGAAGCTGTGGTACATATACACAATGGAATATTACTCAGCTGTAAAAAGAAATGCATTTGAGTCAGTTCTAGTGAGGTGGATGAACCTAGAGCCTATTATACACAGTGAAGTCAGTCAGAAAGAGAAAGGTAAATATTGTATACTAACACATATATATGGAATTTAGAAAGATGGTACTGATGCAGGGCAGCAATGCAGAACAGACACAGAGAACAGACTTATGGACATTGAGGGGAGGGAGGAATGGGTGAGATGTATGGCAAGAGTAACATGGAAACTTACATTACCATATGCAAAATAGATAATCAATGAGAATCTGCTGTAAGACTAAGGGAACTCAAACAGGGGCTCTCTAACAACCTAGAGGGGTGGAATGGGGAGGGAGATGGGAGGGAAGTTCAAGAGGGAGGGAACATATGCACACCTATGGCTAATTCATATTAATATTTGGCAGTAACAAACAAAACTCTGTAAAAATAAAATAAAATAAAATTTGAGAAATGAGAAAAAATAAATCAATAAATGTAAAGTTGTAAGGGGAAAAAAAATCTTATCAATAGACATGCAAATTGCATTCTGTTGGTAGAAGTTCAACTGATTCCCCTCTTCTCTGTGGAAAAAAAAAGATTTTTGTTTTCATTTGCACATTTATTCATTCATTTCAATACTGCTTGTCTATATAATTCAGTATTGATCTGTAAATGTGTCCATTTTTAAAAATTCTCTTTAAACTGGTTATAACATCTGCCTGGCTCCCTCATTGGCTAGTGAGTACAATACACTCTAAAACACATTTTCATTTTTCTAGCTGAGTCACAATTTTCCTTTTCCCTGAATAGCACCCTTTGAATAGTTTCAAAAATTTAACAAAAAGCTAAATTTAAAGCTAAATATATTATATTAGAACAAGAATTATATTGGAAGCCACTCAAAATTTTTTGAAAATAGGGTATTTCTGATACCAAAAACAGAAAACCATTATCTCCAAGAAAAACGATACCAATTTTATTTCTGAATGAAAGCAAGACATCAACCCTCAGTTCTGAATTGATTAAATTTTGTAATTCTTTACCAAAAATGATAAATTCTTGATTTTCTCACATATCGACAGTTTATGCCCTTACACATATACACACACACACACACACACACACATATAAGAAAAGACAGTAATCATTTCTCTCCCTGAGTCTCCTGAGTGAATCAGAAAGATCTCCTTGACTCCATCTTTCCAATCCACAGATTGACCACCAGGGAAAATTCCAGAAACATGCCAGTAAAGTACTTCCAGTTCAGTTCAGTCACGCAGTCATGTCCGATTCTACAACCTCATGGACTGCAGTATGCCAGGCTTCCCTGTCATTCACCATCTCCTGGAGTCTGCTCAAACTCATGTCCATTCACTCAATGAATTCAAATAAGTACTTTGAATTTCTTCAGATGACCACAGTTTAATGAGTGGTCAGCCAAATTCATAAAAACAAACAAGGAAAACCAAGTCCAAAGCACATTCGTTCCCTCAATAAATCAGGAAACCACAGAAATGTTTTCTGTTCAGTTAGATGCTGCAGTGGTAAAGAATCTACCTGCCAATGCAAGAGATGTAGGTTCCATCCCTGGGTCAGGAAGATCCCCTGGAGAAGGAAATGGCAACCCACTCCAGGGTGACAATATACAGCCTTAATGTACTCCTTTCCTAATTTTGAACCAGTCCATTGTTTCATGTCTGGTTCTAATTGTTGCTTCTTGACCTGTATACAGGTTTCTCGGGAGACTGGTAAAGTCATCTGGTATTCCCATCTCTTTAAGAATTTTTCCACAATTTGTTGTGATCCACACAGTCCAAGGCTTTAGCTTAGTCAATTAAGCAGAAGTAGATGTTTTTCTGGAACTCTCATGCTGTCTCCATGATTCAACAAATGCTGGCAATTTGATCTCTGGTTCCTCTGCCTCCTCAAAACCCAGCTGTGACCTTTAATAGCTTCAAAAATTTAACAAAAAGCTAAATTTAAAGCTAAATATATTATATTAGAACAAGAATTATATTGGAAGCCACTCAAAATTTTTTGAAAATAGGGTATTTCTGATACCAAAAACAGAAAACCATTATCTCCAAGAAAAACGATACCAATTTTATTTCTGAATGAAAGCAAGACATCAACCCTCAGTTCTGAATTGATTAAATTTTGTAATTCTTTACCAAAAATGATAAATTCTTGATTTTCTCACATATCGACAGTTTATGCCCTTACACATATACACACACACACACACACACACACATATAAGAAAAGACAGTAATCATTTCTCTCCCTGAGTCTCCTGAGTGAATCAGAAAGATCTCCTTGACTCCATCTTTCCAATCCACAGATTGACCACCAGGGAAAATTCCAGAAACATGCCAGTAAAGTACTTCCAGTTCAGTTCAGTCACGCAGTCATGTCCGATTCTACAACCTCATGGACTGCAGTATGCCAGGCTTCCCTGTCATTCACCATCTCCTGGAGTCTGCTCAAACTCATGTCCATTCACTCAATGAATTCAAATAAGTACTTTGAATTTCTTCAGATGACCACAGTTTAATGAGTGGTCAGCCAAATTCATAAAAACAAACAAGGAAAACCAAGTCCAAAGCACATTCGTTCCCTCAATAAATCAGGAAACCACAGAAATGTTTTCTGTTCAGTTAGATGCTGCAGTGGTAAAGAATCCACCTGCCAATGCAGGAGATCTGGGTTCAATCCCTGGATCAGGAAGACCCCCTGGAGAAGGAAATGGCAACCCACTCCAGGGTGACAATATACAGCCTTAATGTACTCCTTTCCTAATTTTGAACCAGTCCATTGTTTCATGTCTGGTTCTAATTGTTGCTTCTTGACCTGTATACAGGTTTCTCGGGAGACTGGTAAAGTCATCTGGTATTCCCATCTCTTTAAGAATTTTTCCACAATTTGTTGTGATCCACACAGTCCAAGGCTTTAGCTTAGTCAATTAAGCAGAAGTAGATGTTTTTCTGGAACTCTCATGCTGTCTCCATGATTCAACAAATGCTGGCAATTTGATCTCTGGTTCCTCTGCCTCCTCAAAACCCAGCTTGTACATCTGGAAGTTCTTAGTTCATGTACTGCTGAACCCTAATTTGAAGGATTTTGAGCGTAACCTTACTAACATGTGAAATGAGTGCAATTGTGCAGTAATTTGAACATTCTTTGGCATAACCCTTCTTTGGGATTGGAATGAAAACTGATCTTTTCCAATCCTGTGGCCACTGCTGAGTTTTCCAAATTGGCTGACATATTGAGTACAGCATTTTAACAGCATCATCTTTTAGGATTTGAAATAGCTCAGCTGGAATTCCATCTCTCCACTAGCTTTGTCCATAGTAAATGCTTCCTTGGGCTTCCCTGGTGACTGAGAGAGTAAAGAATCTGCATGCCAATGGGGAGACATGGCTTCCATCCTTGGGGTGGGAAGAGCCCCTGGAGAAGGGCACGGCAACCCACTCCAGTATTCTTGCCTGGAAAATCCCATGGACAGAGGAGCCTGGTGGGCTACAGTCCATGGGGTCACAGAGTTGGACATGACGGAGCGACTAAGCAGAGCAACGTGAATGCTTCCTAAGGCCCACCTGATTTCACACTCCAGGATGTCTGGCTCCCCTAAGCCTAACCACCCTTTGGAGTAACTCATTTGTGGGCACGCCTGTGTGTAAGCAGGATGCACATGCTAATAAACTTGTTTTCTCTTGTTCATCTGTTTTCTGTCAGTCTAGTTTATAAGGCTCGTGAATCTAGGAGGCCAGAAGGAAAAAGAATTTTTCCATACCACAGATTCTACACGCATTCCTTTATTTTTTTAAGGCAGCTTTAAGAAGATTAGGACTAGAAGGCTATTTCCTCACCATGATTTTTAACAGGTCTATAGAAGAGCAAAAGCCAAAGTCATTCTTATCCACAAAACCACAGTGGAAACAGTCCCTTTAAAATTAGGAATAAATTAAGGATGAATCCTATGAGTGAATCCTAGAACATTATTTAGCAATGTTCTAGAAACTCTAGATAATGCAGTGACACATAAACTAGGTATAACAGGTTATAATAAACCCAATGTTGTAAATGAGGAGGCAAAAATCAAGTGTTTACTAATACACACACACACACACACACACACACACAATCAAGTGCTCCCAGGTGCCGGGCTGGTTTATCAATCTTGCCCTTCCCTCATCCTCACAAAAGATTCAACTGAAAAACAGTTAGACTTAACAAGAAAACTCAGCAAAGTGGCTGGACAAAAATCAAACATCTAGGAAATCAATCGCTTTCCTGCGTACTAGCAATAACACTTACGAGATACAATAGGGAAACAACCCATTCACAATGTGCAAGATGTAACATATGGAGGGAAGACTTGACTAACAGATAAAAAGAAGACCCAGATAAATGGAGAGCCAGTAAAAAGTTGTCAGTTTCGTGCAAATTACTCCCAACAGGGTATCTGTAAAGGGAGTCTGAGGGTTACTGCCTTACAATCCCTCAGATACTTATTAAAATTCAGATTCCTGGCCTGAGCACAACAGACTTAACAGAATCACAAGAGAGAAAGGTAGGTTTTTAAGACCATTTTTGCCAAGCCCCAAGTGATTCTCATACACATTAAAGTTCACCAACTACAGTTTTACACAGGTTTCCTAAAACTTCCCGAAGATTCCCACCTCACCGGGAATGAGAGTCAAGGCCCACCTGATTTCACACTCCAGGATGTCTGGCTCCCTAAGCCTAACCACCCTTTGGAGTAACTCATTTGTGGGCACGCCTGTGTGTAAGCAGGATGCACATGCTAATAAACTTGTTTTCTCTTGTTCATCTGTTTTCTGTCAGTCTAGTTTATAAGGCTCGTGAATCGAGGAGGCCAGAAGTAAAAAGAATTAATCCATACCACAGATTCTACACGCATTCCGTTATTGTTTTAAGTCAGCTTTAAGAAGATTAGGACTAGAAGGCTATTTCCTCACCATGATTTTTAACAGGTCTATAGAAGAGCAAAAGCCAAAGTCATTCTTATCCACAAAACCACAGTGGAAACAGTCCCTTTAAAATTAGGAATAAATTAAGGATGAATCCTATGAGTGAATCCTAGAACATTATTTAGCAATGTTCTAGAAACTCTAGATAATGCAGTGACACATAAACTAGGTATAACAGGTTATAATAAACCCAATGTTGTAAATGAGGAGGCAAAAATCAAGTGTTTACTAATACACACACACACACACACACACACACACAATCAAGTGCTCCCAGGTGCCGGGCTGGTTTATCAATCTTGCCCTTCCCTCATCCTCACAAAAGATTCAACTGAAAAACAGTTAGACTTAACAAGAAAACTCAGCAAAGTGGCTGGACAAAAATCAAACATCTAGGAAATCAATCGCTTTCCTGCGTACTAGCAATAACACTTACGAGATACAATAGGGAAACAACCCATTCACAATGTGCAAGATGTAACATATGGAGGGAAGACTTGACTAACAGATAAAAAGAAGACCCAGATAAATGGAGAGCCAGTAAAAAGTTGTCAGTTTCGTGCAAATTACTCCCAACAGGGTATCTGTAAAGGGAGTCTGAGGGTTACTGCCTTACAATCCCTCAGATACTTATTAAAATTCAGATTCCTGGCCTGAGCACAACAGACTTAACAGAATCACAAGAGAGAAAGGTAGGTTTTTAAGACCATTTTTGCCAAGCCCCAAGTGATTCTCATACACATTAAAGTTCACCAACTACAGTTTTACACAGGTTTCATAAAACTTCAAGAAGATTCCAACTTCACCCGGAATGAGAGTCAAGAAGGGGGCTGCCCTAACATATGTTAAAGTGTATTATAAACTTAAAGTATACACATAAGGAACATTGAAAACTTCAGTAATAAAAATAATGTCGCCTGTTGCAAGAAACAACAAACAAATCAACCGAACAGAGCCATCCCAAGAGAAATTGCTGCATTAAGTTACAGAAGTATAATTGTTTCTGTGTGTTAATGATTACATCACCAGAAAAGTGCTGCATCTTTTTCCCACCTACTTTGGAGACTCTGTTTGGAATGGTCTGATTACTACACGCAGTCGAAGTGATTTGGTTGAGGAGGCCACAGGTACATAGGTTGTAAGGAATAACCACACTATTTAAAATAGGTTTCTGTTGATGATCAATCTGGTGAGGACCTGGTATAACACCACGAGGAGGTAAACCGGGTCTCTTATGTCTCCTGCATTGGCAGGAGAGTTCTTAACCACTAGTGCCACCTGGGAAGCCTCTTAGTATATGCAGAGACCTGTGCAATTATGATTTATATTCTGGGTAAAGGTATGGCAAGAGATTTCTAAAATATTTTACCCTGAAGGGGATAAATTTTAGGCAATAGTCCAACAGCTTGTAATAAATATGAGTTGGGACCATTGTTGGCCAGGGCTTCCAGACAATGAGATGACCTCCTGGAGTGTGGCCGAGTGTGCTCTTTCTTGGGGACGATCTGGCTCTGGGATGGACAGGAGCAGCCTCCCACTGAACTCCAGCCTCTATGCTGGTGAGCAGCTCCACCGGGACCATATGTGAGCTCCCACTGCTCTTCCCTCAGTTAAGACGCTCTCCAGGTTAGCCAAGTGGTCTGCGGGGACCGCCTCCAGCACTCTGGCATCTGGCAAGGGACAGAGGCCTGGGGAAACCACCTCCTTTTGTAGGTGGAATGCATCAGAAGGCCCAAGTGTGGCTCTACTTTGTCTTAAGGAGGCCTTGGTTGCCATGCTGAGCTGGTGTCATTTTTACGATTCAAAGCAGAAGGGACAGCTGGGTATAGAGGGTCACAGGCTCAAGCTCTGAGAGCCTCTCTTTCCAGGAAAGCTCAGTAAGTAGCCAGTTGCTTGTTGTTTCAATGGTGTAGAGCATGAGACTTGGAGAAGGGCATGGCAACCCACTCCAGTATTCCTGCCTAGAGAATCCCACGGACAGAGGAGCCTGGTGGGCTATAGGGCTGCAATGAATCAGACACAACTGAGCGACTAACACACACACACACACACACACAGCATGAGACCAAAGGGGCAGTTTCTTGCATCCAAAACCCTGGGGCAACCAATAGCCATTCCAAGTGGTCCTGAGACTCCAGGAGGCATGAGAAGAAGTTGCCAAAGCCTTTATAGTGAAGGTGTTTTTGAAGGCACCAAGGGGAGTGCTCATAGATTTCAATTTGTAAGTAAAATTCATAAATGAGAAGTACGATGTCACCAGAATCCAAAGAGGGTTTAAAATAGGTTTCTGTTGATGATCAATCTGGTGAGGACCTGATGGGTTTTTTTGGGAGGAGAGTTCTTAACCACTAGTGCCACCTGGGAAGCCTCTTAGTATATGCAGAGACCTGTGCAATTATGATTTATATTCTGGGTAAAGGTATGGCAAGAGATTTCTAAAATATTTTACCCTGAAGGGGATAAATTTTAGGCAATAGTCCAACAGCTTGTAATAAATATGAGTTGGGACCATTGTTGGCCAGGGCTTCCAGACAATGAGATGACCTCCTGGAGTGTGGCCGAGTGTGCTCTTTCTTGGGGACGATCTGGCTCTGGGATGGACAGGAGCAGCCTCCCACTGAACTCCAGCCTCTATGCTGGTGAGCAGCTCCACCGGGACCATATGTGAGCTCCCACTGCTCTTCCCTCAGTTAAGACGCTCTCCAGGTTAGCCAAGTGGTCTGCGGGGACCGCCTCCAGCACTCTGGCATCTGGCAAGGGACAGAGGCCTGGGGAAACCACCTCCTTTTGTAGGTGGAATGCATCAGAAGGCCCAAGTGTGGCTCTACTTTGTCTTAAGGAGGCCTTGGTTGCCATGCTGAGCTGGTGTCATTTTTACGATTCAAAGCAGAAGGGACAGCTGGGTATAGAGGGTCACAGGCTCAAGCTCTGAGAGCCTCTCTTTCCAGGAAAGCTCAGTAAGTAGCCAGTTGCTTGTTGTTTCAATGGTGTAGAGCATGAGACTTGGAGAAGGGCATGGCAACCCACTCCAGTATTCCTGCCTAGAGAATCCCACGGACAGAGGAGCCTGGTGGGCTATAGGGCTGCAATGAATCAGACACAACTGAGCGACTAACACACACACACACACACACACACAGCATGAGACCAAAGGGGCAGTTTCTTGCATCCAAAACCCTGGGGCAACCAATAGCCATTCCAAGTGGTCCTGAGACTCCAGGAGGCATGAGAAGAAGTTGCCAAAGCCTTTATAGTGAAGGTGTTTTTGAAGGCACCAAGGGGAGTGCTCATAGATTTCAATTTGTAAGTAAAATTCATAAATGAGAAGTACGATGTCACCAGAATCCAAAGAGGGCTAAATGACATTTAGTTATTAACATACAATATGGTATGTCCATAAATGTCCTCGGAGGAGGCTGTTATCAATGCACTCTCATACCTGTGCTCCTGGAGAAAGGTGAATGCATTTACGAGCTTGTCTGCAAAGATTTTACGTGCCCTGTTGAAGGCATACTGTGTCCCTCTGGAGGTGGGCCAAACTGCAGCTGAGAGGCTCTTGAAACAGGCACTGAATGGGACGTGTTAGTCCATCTCTGGGCCTCCCGGGTGGCGCAGTGGTAAAGACTCAGCCTGCCAACGCAGGAGAGGTAGGTTCAATCCTTGGGTGGTGAAGATCCCTTGGAGAAGGCAGTGGGAACCCACTTCAGTATCCTTGCCTGGAAAATTCCATGGACAGAGGAGTCCAGTGGGCTACAGTCCGTGTGGTCACAAACAGTCAGACACAATCGAGTGACTGAGCACACAGCACACCCACAGTCAATCTACTGCAGCAAAATTTTTACTGGTTATGAATTGACTAGAATCAGTAATGTCAATATCCTTGGGTGCTGGGTACGGGACACTTGAGGGATGGGACTGCAGCATTCAGGTTGTAGTAATCCATCACGAGGCACCTCATTTATTTATTCTTCAGGTTTAAGAACAGGCCAAACTGGGCGGTCAAAGAGAAAAGCAGGGGGAGGGGACAATCATTCCTTTATTTATTGGGCTTTATACAATACGTTTTATAAAGTGTTTACCTATCTTTGGCTGTGCTAAGTCTTTGTTTTTCTCTAGTTGTGGCAAGCGGCAGTTACTTTAGCTGCGATGCTTGGGCTTCTCAAGCCAGTGGTTTTTCTTGTGGCACATGGGCTTTGGGATGTGAAGGCTTCAGAAGTTCCAGGCTTCTAGAGCACAGGCTCAACTGTTGTGATGCCCGGGCTTAGTTGCTCTGGAACATGAGGGATCTTCCCAGACCAGGGATCGAACACATGTCTCTTGCAATGGCAGGCAGATTCTTTACCATGAAGCCAGTGGGGAACCCCCTAGACAGTAAGTTTTAATCTTTGAAGGACTTCATTTATTTGGGGCCATATTAACTATTTCAACTGGGGTACATAGGTTTCTATTTATCAAGCCAATTTGTAAGTACCCAAAACTTATACTGATGTTATGATATTAGAGCATTTATGGCTAACATGGAATATTTCAGGGCAACGGATTACCATTAAAGTGAGTTAAAGTGCAATGGCAACCGAAGTGCATCATAGATCCATTTTTTCCTTTCTTTTAACTTCACTGGGATGCCCAGGTAGAATCCTCATTTGAGCCCCTGTATCTGGCCCAGGAAGATCCCACGTGCCGCAGAGCAGCTGGACAGGTATGCCCAATTGTGAGACAGTGCTCTAAAGTGCACATGCCCTGAGCCAGTGCTCTGCAACAAGGCAGGCCACTGCAATGGGAGGCCCACACAGGCTGAAGAATAAAGATGAATGAAAATAAATAAACAAAAAAACTATAAAAGAGGCCAAAACTTTAAAAAAAATTGTACACAAAATTTGGATTTCCAGTGCGATCAAATTATGGACCCTTGCTTTAACTTAGCGTGTGTGTACACATATATAAGATCCAGGGAATCTTCCCAATCCAGGAATCAAACCCAGGGCTCCAGCATTGCAGGCGAATTCTTTACTGTCTGAGCCACCAGGGAAGCCCAATCCAATTCATTACCTGTTATTTATTACTTTCCCTCTACTTGGGCTGTTTTGGTGTTTGTTCTGGTCATTGTTGGTTTAATCAGGAAGTAATCCTGGACTAGAAGTATGTTTGCTACCCCAGGTTTTTGCTGGGTTCATAAGGTTTCCAGGTCCCTTTCTTCCTTTTTCCTTGGGTTTGTAGCTACAAAAATTGGCAGTTCTCTACCCAACGCTTGATTTATTTATGTTCCTGCAAGTCCTGGTCTTTAGTGTCCAAAGAAGGGAAGGGCGAAGAGGAAGGACCACCTTAACTCTAGGCAGATGCCTCTCTGGGGTCGTCCCCCACCAACCTAATTAACCAGGAGAATCAGTCCTTTTTTGTTCTTTGTTAAAATATTTTTTGAGTGTTCTGTGTCTCCCAGCAGTTTCTTCTTTCTTTGGACAAATTCCTGGTTGTCCCCAGCGACTGTGCTCTGAGGGAGGGAGTGGGAGGTCTTCCTTGGGGAATCCCCGTCGACCTTCCTCTAGAGGGGCTGGGGTCTACCCTAGGAAGTCACGAGGTGACTCAACTGCGTCTTCTAAATTCTTCGGTAGTGTCAATTCTAAGGAGATTATTAGCATGTCAATACCATTAAACGGGCTGGGCAATCTGTCTTCCCAGGAAAACAGAGAAAAGGCCGCAGGCGTTAGGAGGGAAGGGCCCAGTGAAGGCGCTCCTCCCCATCACCAACACACCCCGCAGCCCTTTTTGTTTTCCATTAGAGCCGCCCTTCTGCTTTTACGGGATCCCAGACACCCTGTGGGCTTGGGGGCCGGAAACGGGGTGCTGCAGGCGGGGTCGCCAATCCCCGGAGGCCCAATCCTCACGGGGCCCCGCGGCTGATCCCCGAGGGAGGTAGGGAGGGATCCCCGGATCCCGAAAGAGGCGGGCGGGGTGCTCCCCCGCGATGTCCCTCGAAGCCACAAGAGCCACAAGGACGGGCTCGACAGCCGGTACCGCGGGACTGAGCAACCCCTCGGCTGGGGGCCCTTGGCGCCTCTCCCAAAGGGGCCTTAACCAAGATCGCGGCGGGGTCTTTCCCTACTGAGATCGAGCTGGCGAAACGACAGGCAAGCTGCCCAGCGGCTCCGGCTCCGGCTCCGCGTCCAGGCAGCCCCAGGACGACCTGCACTTCTGCTGCGAGGCTCCGCTGGGAGCCGGGGTCCTGGGACGTTCTCCCGGGCTCGGGGCACGGTCCGCACTTTCAGGTGGGGCGTCTTGGTGGCGCTGGAACCAGACACAGAGCCTCCCCACTGCTAGAGCTCTGGCGCCGCCGCCCCCTCGTCAGCCCGAGCAGTCCCAGGCCATCTCCGTGGGGCTTTCCGTCGGTGACTGAGTTCACCCCATCCCCTGTGCTGCAAGGAGTCAGAATGTTACTTAAAATGGGGTCCTCCTGATGCGAGGGTCGTCCCCACCAACCTAATTAACCAGGAGAATCAGTCCTTTTTTGTTCTTTGTTAAAATATTTTTTGAGTGTTCTGTGTCTCCCAGCAGTTTCTTCTTTCTTTGGACAAATTCCTGGTTGTCCCCAGCGACTGTGCTCTGAGGGAGGGAGTGGGAGGTCTTCCTTGGGGAATCCCCGTCGACCTTCCTCTAGAGGGGCTGGGGTCTACCCTAGGAAGTCACGAGGTGACTCAACTGCGTCTTCTAAATTCTTCGGTAGTGTCAATTCTAAGGAGATTATTAGCATGTCAATACCATTAAACGGGCTGGGCAATCTGTCTTCCCAGGAAAACAGAGAAAAGGCCGCAGGCGTTAGGAGGGAAGGGCCCAGTGAAGGCGCTCCTCCCCATCACCAACACACCCCGCAGCCCTTTTTGTTTTCCATTAGAGCCGCCCTTCTGCTTTTACGGGATCCCAGACACCCTGTGGGCTTGGGGGCCGGAAACGGGGTGCTGCAGGCGGGGTCGCCAATCCCCGGAGGCCCAATCCTCACGGGGCCCCGCGGCTGATCCCCGAGGGAGGTAGGGAGGGATCCCCGGATCCCGAAAGAGGCGGGCGGGGTGCTCCCCCGCGATGTCCCTCGAAGCCACAAGAGCCACAAGGACGGGCTCGACAGCCGGTACCGCGGGACTGAGCAACCCCTCGGCTGGGGGCCCTTGGCGCCTCTCCAAGGTGCCTTAACCAAGATCGCGGCGGGGGTCTTTCCCTACTGAGATCGAGCTGGCGAAACGACAGGCAAGCTGCCCAGCGGCTCCGGCTCCGGCTCCGCGTCCAGGCAGCCCCGGGACGACCTGCACTTCTGCTGCGAGGCTCCGCTGGGAGCCGGGGTCCTGGGACGTTCTCCCGGGCTCGGGGCACGGTCCGCACTTTCAGGTGGGGCGTCTTGGTGGCGCTGGAACCAGACACAGAGCCTCCCCACTGCTAGAGCTCTGGCGCCGCCGCCCCCTCGTCAGCCCGAGCAGTCCCAGGCCATCTCCGTGGGGCTTTCCGTCGGTGACTGAGTTCACCCCATCCTCCGCCCCAAATGTGCTGCAAGGAGTCAGAATGTTACTTAAAAATGTTCTTGGGGTGTTTTTTGTTTACGGCCGAGAGGAGTGTGAAAGCGAAAGCGCTTGATCAGACGCAGGAGTCCTAGAAAAGGGAGGCGGCGGATGGACGCGCGGGGGACCACGCGGGAGGAGGCAGCGAGGCCCCAGGAAGAGAAAGCGAGGCCCCGCGCGCTGCCTTCACAGGTGCGCGGGGAAAGCGCGCGTGCAAAAGGCGCCAGCGGATTTCACTGGTGTGTTTGAACGTCACAATAGGGGAGGGTCGGAGGGGAATGTTATGGCACCATCAGCCTAGGACTGACTTGGTCCTCTGGGCAGGGGTCCCACAGCCTGTCTCTGGGTATGATGACGCATCAGGAAAACTAGGAAAATTTAAAAATTCACAGTACACCTCGAAGGTGCCTTGAAAACCAGAACAGGGAAAGGCGAGGCAATTTCCTAGTCAAGTGAGAGGTGCCAAATGTAAAAACATGCAATGAACCAAAAGAAAGGGCCTCAGCTGGAAAAGATTCCACCTGCAATGCAGGAAACCCCGGTTCAATTCCTGGGTGGGGAAGATCCCCTGGAGAAGGGATAGGCTACCCACTCCAGTATTCTCGGGCTCCCCTGGTGGTGCAGACAGTAAAGAATCTACCTGCAGTACAGGAGACCCGGGTTTGATCCCCTGGAGGAGGGAAGGGCTACCCACTTCCGTATTCTTGCCTGGAGAATTCCATGGCTCGTCCATGGGGTTGCACAGAGTTGGACTGAGCAATTTCACTTTACTTCACCTCACGGAGTTGGGGCGGAGGGAGAAAAGAAAAGCTTCAGGAAGGTAGGCACGGACTTGGGACTGAGCTTGCCTTACATGACCACACTGTGTAGTAGGCTCTGGAGTGAGCAGCAGTATGGTTTGTATATTTAACAACATCTAATATCTAATGCAGGGAATGTCCACTAGTCTAAGATCAACCTGAATTCTGAGGCTTCTCAACAGTGGCACTGTTGATTCCCGGTTAATTCTCTGGGAGGGACTGCCCTATGCATCCTGGGAAATGCCATGGACATTTAGGGCTTACAGAATACAAACACACCGCCCCAAATGTGCTGCAAGGAGTCAGAATGTTACTTAAAAATGTTCTTGGGGTGTTTTTTGTTTACGGCCGAGAGGAGTGTGAAAGCGAAAGCGCTTGATCAGACGCAGGAGTCCTAGAAAAGGGAGGCGGCGGATGGACGCGCGGGGGACCACGCGGGAGGAGGCAGCGAGGCCCCAGGAAGAGAAAGCGAGGCCCCGCGCGCTGCCTTCACAGGTGCGCGGGGAAAGCGCGCGTGCAAAAGGCGCCAGCGGATTTCACTGGTGTGTTTGAACGTCACAATAGGGGAGGGTCGGAGGGGAATGTTATGGCACCATCAGCCTAGGACTGACTTGGTCCTCTGGGCAGGGGTCCCACAGCCTGTCTCTGGGTATGATGACGCATCAGGAAAACTAGGAAAATTTAAAAATTCACAGTACACCTCGAAGGTGCCTTGAAAACCAGAACAGGGAAAGGCGAGGCAATTTCCTAGTCAAGTGAGAGGTGCCAAATGTAAAAACATGCAATGAACCAAAAGAAAGGGCCTCAGCTGGAAAAGATTCCACCTGCAATGCAGGAAACCCCGGTTCAATTCCTGGGTGGGGAAGATCCCCTGGAGAAGGGATAGGCTACCCACTCCAGTATTCTCGGGCTCCCCTGGTGGTGCAGACAGTAAAGAATCTACCTGCAGTACAGGAGACCCGGGTTTGATCCCCTGGAGGAGGGAAGGGCTACCCACTTCCGTATTCTTGCCTGGAGAATTCCATGGCTCGTCCATGGGGTTGCACAGAGTTGGACTGAGCAATTTCACTTTACTTCACCTCACGGAGTTGGGGCGGAGGGAGAAAAGAAAAGCTTCAGGAAGGTAGGCACGGACTTGGGACTGAGCTTGCCTTACATGACCACACTGTGTAGTAGGCTCTGGAGTGAGCAGCAGTATGGTTTGTATATTTAACAACATCTAATATCTAATGCAGGGAATGTCCACTAGTCTAAGATCAACCTGAATTCTGAGGCTTCTCAACAGTGGCACTGTTGACACTTTAACCAGGTTAATTCTCTGGGAGGGGACTGCCCTATGCATCCTGGGAAATGCCATGGACATAGGAGACAGGTAGGCTACAGTCCACAGGGTTGCAAAAAATCAGACACAGTTAAGTGACTGAGAATACAAACACATCATGGGTAGGAAACTTAGCTAATATTAATTAAAATTAGCTAATATGTAGCTAATGTCTAAATAGGGAAGCACTTTCTGAAGTTTAGAAACAAAAAAGAAACCACAAAGAAAGTATCAATACCTTTTACCATGTAAGTCTAAACTCCTGTACAATTAAAAGGTAAATGACAACAACAACAAAAAGGTAAATGACAAACTGGGAAATATTTATAAGCAATGAGACAAAAGGATAATATTCTTCATGTATAATGACTATATCAGTAAGAACCCAGCAAATGCATCAAAAGAAAATTGGGCAAAGACTTTGCAATAGAGGGACTTCTCCGGTGATCCAGTGCTTCCTGTGCAGTGGACACAGGTTTGATCCCTGGTTGGGGAACTAAGATCTCATGTGCCACCTGACCAAAAAAAAAAAACCAATTTTTCAGAAAAACAAATGTCCATGTTAAGTACATAGAATTTTGTCAAATTTATGAACAATTAATGAAATGAAATTTGAAAAATCAGTTTCCATTTTTACCTCATCCAAAAGAACAAAGATTTTTTTTAATAGTAATACTAAACGTGGGTGAAGACATACGTAAATGAGTGTTCTGCATCCCTGATAAACTAGGCCATCTTATGCATTTTGGAACATAAGTTGGTAATAAGTATCAAGAGGCTTAAGAAGTTACCTATACTTTGCCTTTTGTTTCTACTCAATTGTCCCTCTCAAGTAAGATATGCCCAAGTCCTTTTGTTATCTGTGAATGTGACCTTATTTGAAAACAGGCACTGTGCAGATGTAATTAACAAAGTATCTTAAAAGGAAATCATCGTGATTTTAACGCAGGCCCTAAATGCAATGGCTGGTGGGCTTATAAGAAAAGGAGAGATGCAGAGAGACACACGTAGGGAAGAAGGCCATGTGAAGATGGGCAGAGACTGGAGTTGATTACAGCTGCAATCAAGAAGCCACCAGAAGCTGAAAGCAGCAAGGAATGAGTCTCCCTCTAGAACCTTCAAAAGGAGCGTGGTCCTGCCAACACCTTTGTCCTGAATTTCTGGTTTCCAGAACTGTGAGAACATAAATTTGTGCTGTATGAAGCTACTAAACTGCATAATTTGTAGTGGCAGCTCTTGGAAATGAATACACTACAGAAGCAATCATCAATGTGAACAAACGTTTCTACGTAAAGATGTTCATCCTTGCGTTATTTATGTTGTTACTGCTGTTGTTCAGTCACAAAGTTATGTTTGATTCTCTGTGACCCCAGAACTGTAGCCTGCCAGGCTCTTCTGTCCTCCACTGGCTCCTAGAGTTGGCAGCAGTGAAAAATTAGGAAAATCTTAAAGCAATGAAAAAAAAAAAAAACAGGAAGATTAAGGAAGCTATAACCCATAGTATATTGTGCAGCCACTGAAACATGTCTTGAAACAGTTATAATGCCATAGGAAAATGCTATGGTATGTAAGTATAAAATTCAGGACACAAAAGATAGGTACAATATGATCCCCAGGTGCAACTCTATATAATATGCATACTTATGTATGAATAATGCTGATGAACAACATGAGTGAGTATGTGTGTGCTAAGTCACTTCAGTTGTGTCCAACTCTTGGCCACCCTATGGACTGTAGCCTGCCAGGCTCTTCTATCCATGGGGTTCACCCAGCAAGAATACTGCAGTGGGCTGTCATGCCCTCCTCCAGGGAATCTTCCTGACCCAGGGATGGAATGTCTCCTGCACTGGCAGGCAGGGTCTTCACCACCAGCACCACCTGGACAACATGAGGAAAAAGTCCTAACTAGAAAATAGCACATAAAGTCAACAGTATACTAAAATAAAAGCAAATCATGGCCTAGAAGAGTTTATCCCAGGAAATATATAATTATTATTACAAAGATAATGCAATACACTATTGAGTCAAGCAAGATTAACCCTATGAGGATGCTGAAAAGACATTTGACCAAATTCAGTGATCATCCCTTCTAGGAAAACAGAGTTCTGGGTTTTTTTTTTTACTTTTTGGGGGCCACTTCTATTGGTCTTTCATTTATACAGTTTCATCCATCTTTGTTTTTGGGCCCGTGTGGGCCTCCCATCGCAGTGGCCTCTGTCGCTGCAGAGCACTGGCTCTGGACGCATGCGCTCCAGAGCTCCTGCTCGGTAGTTGGACACATCGGTCCAGCCACTCTGCGGCATGTGGGATCTTTCCAGGCCAGGGATCCATCCGGTGCCCCTTGCACTGCAAGGTGGTGTCCTTACCCACTGGACCACCAGGGAAGCCCGGAAAACAGAGTTTTATAATGAATATCTCTCATAAACCATCAGCCAATATCATTTTATTTCTGGTGTGAAAAGAGAGCTTTCTTATTAAATAAAGCTAGAATGAATCTATTACTATGTTGAAAAAGAGACAACAAAACGGAATTGCTTGTACTAAACCCACGTCACCAAACCAAGGGTTAATACCAAACCTAGCTCCTATTTCAGCCTCTCCCAGGATGTAACCTTTAACCAATCAGTCTCAAGTTACCTGGTCAGCACTAGTGAGGTAATATGCTTCACAGACCCCTGCCTTCTCTCAAACGGAGGGGACGTTGCCTGAAACAATCGATCTGGTGCTAGAATAAATTCCTTATCCTGCCTCCTTCTGCTTATAAAAGCCTTCTATTTTGTACAGCTTCTTAGAATTAGTTTCTGTCTGTTAAGTGGGATGCTGCTTAATTCATGAGTCATTAAAGAAAGCTAGTAAGATGGTAAAATTTTCCTCTGTTTAATTTTTTTTTTTAAACCAACACTTTGGGCAGGTTTTTCCCAATTCAACAAAAAACAACCAGAAATAAGTAGCCTCATTATAAGAAATGCAGAAATGGAATTATCTGTAACAATAAGACCAGAGAATTGATTAAAATATGATTGGAATTAATGCGTGCTCATATAAAGGGTTGGATAAAAGATGAAAATTCAAACAGCTTTTAATTGTACAATAAAGAAACAGGAACAGTGAATTATCTAGGACTATCTGCAATGAGAAATGTACATAAAAAGACCCACAAAATTCTGAGAGAAAGAAAAATTTGAACAAATAATCTTGGAGTGTTAATTAGAACGCTGTGAAGAAAGTCACTCTTGCCAAATTAATTTAGAGATATCAAAGAATTCAATAGAAAAGACTCAAGGGGATTAATTTGGAATTTTACCGTGTTTTTAATGTTCATCTAGAATAATTGCTGAAATATACAACTACATATATAAACTGTCAATGGGAATCTGCTGGAAGACTAAGGGAACTCAAACAGGGGCTCTGTAACAGCCTAGAGGGGTGGGATGGGGAGGGAGATGGAAAGGAAGTTCAAGAGGGAGGGGACATATGTACACCTATGGCTGACCTCAGGTTGATGTGGGGCAGAAAACACCAAAATTCTGTAAAAAAAAAACAAAACAAAACACCTGAGTCTAAGTCCCCTTTTGCAATCTACTTAATAAGCCTAAAGAAAGTTTTATTTGAAGATTCACAACATAATTATTCAATATCTGTATTTGTTTTTTTAGCAGTTAATAAAGATATTAGCATTAATAAAGAAGATATTACCATTAATAAATGATGACTTATTTTATTATTAAATAAATATTATTTTATTTATTCATAAATAAAGATATTACCATTAATAAATTAATAAAGAAGATACTACCATTCATTGGGGCTTCCCTGGTAGCTCAGCGGGTAAAGAAGCCACTTGTGATGCAGGAGACCCCAGTTTGATTCCTGGGTTGGGAAGATCCCCTGGAGAAGGGATAGGCTACCCACTCCAGTATTCCTGGGCTTCCTTGGTGGTGCAGACAGTAAAGAATCCACCTGGGTCTTCCCTGGTGGCCCAGTGGGTAAAGAGTCCACCTTGCAGTGCAAGGGGCACCGGTTCTAACCCTGGTCCGGGAAGATCCCATGTGCCTCACAGCGGCTGGACCGATGTGTCCAATTACGAGCCAGCACTCTGGAGTGCATTCATCCAGAGCCGGTGCTCTGCAACCAGAGAGGCCACTGCAATGGGAGGCCCGCACAGGCCAAAGAATAAAGATGAATGAAAAAGAAAAAAAATTAAAAATCAATAAAAGAGGCCACAATTAAAAAAAAAAATTGAGCGACTTTCACTTTCACTTTCCCATTCATTACTTGGGAAGCTTCAAAACTGAAGGATATTCTCTTTAAAGGTGTTTTCTTCCCTTGTGGATTATATCTTTCCTACTTTATTCCCTTTTGTCCTGGCTAGTTTCCTCTAGGGAAATGCTAACCTCTGCAAAGCTTTGTGGTTATTTTGAAGTACCCAACAAAACCTTTTTATTTACATATTAAAGTTTATTTTTATACTGGCATAAAAGAGCCTGGCATAGTAGAAGACTTGGCTAGGTTTGAATCACAGCTCTGATTTTTTCACAGTGTGCTTCAATTTATTTGTTCTTGAAAAGTAGACTAATGTATCCCACTCAAATATTTGTTGGGAGGATGTATTAATAACATAATTATGACCTAGCACAGAGTTTAGCACATATTAGGAAATTGGTAAGTGTGACTAACTATGTTTATATACTTTCTAAGCGTGGCCTTCTATCTCTGTATTTACCCAGTTTGCATATGTAACTATTTACTCTCGTTTAATCCAATCTCCTATTATTGTTAGACCACGGTTGTTCACACATGTCTCCAGTGCTAGGCTGTGATCTCTTAGCAGGAGAAGGCTATGTTTTACTTACACGTCCACAGAGCTCCTTTCAGCCCAATGGTCCCTGCATTTTGGATGACCATTGACTGAAAGAAAAGAAGAAAAAGAGAGGGAAGGAGAAAGATGAAGTTGATTCTCATGACATATGTAGTTTGTACTCCAGCAATAAAATTTTATTTCACTATGGGGGTGCATGATGCTCAGTCACTAAATCATGTCTGACTCTTTGTGACTGCACAGACTGTAGCCCACCAGGCTCCTCTGTCCAGGGGATTCTCCAGGCAAGAATACTGGAGTGGCTTGCCATTTCCTCCCCCAGTGGGTCTTCCAGACCCATTATATCTTAAATTTTAAAAAATTCTAATATTTTAACAGATAGACTAAATTAGTCAGAAAGGTGAACTGGCATGTACAGATCAGAGTAAATCACTGAGAATCCCCAAATAAACCACAAACCCATCAGTCCACAACAGTTACTGAATTTCCACTGTGTATTTCAGTGATTGCAGGGTTCTGGCTCTTAAGGCTATCGTCTATCCATGGTTTAGCAGTGAGAAAATGATGTACCAAAACATCCAAAGTCTATTACTTGGGAAGCTTCAAAACTGAAGGATATTCTCTTTAAAGGTGTTTTCTTCCCTTGTGGATTATATCTTTCCTACTTTATTCCCTTTTGTCCTGGCTAGTTTCCTCTAGGAAATGCTAACCTCTGCAAAGCTTTGTGGTTATTTTGAAGTACCCAACAAAACCTTTTTATTTACATATTAAAGTTTATTTTTATACTGGCATAAAAGAGCCTGGCATAGTAGAAGACTTGGCTAGGTTTGAATCACAGCTCTGATTTTTTCACAGTGTGCTTCAATTTATTTGTTCTTGAAAAGTAGACTAATGTATCCCACTCAAATATTTGTTGGGAGGATGTATTAATAACATAATTATGACCTAGCACAGAGTTTAGCACATATTAGGAAATTGGTAAGTGTGACTAACTATGTTTATATACTTTCTAAGCGTGGCCTTCTATCTCTGTATTTACCCAGTTTGCATATGTAACTATTTACTCTCGTTTAATCCAATCTCCTATTATTGTTAGACCACGGTTGTTCACACATGTCTCCAGTGCTAGGCTGTGATCTCTTAGCAGGAGAAGGCTATGTTTTACTTACACGTCCACAGAGCTCCTTTCAGCCCAATGGTCCCTGCATTTTGGATGACCATTGACTGAAAGAAAAGAAGAAAAAGAGAGGGAAGGAGAAAGATGAAGTTGATTCTCATGACATATGTAGTTTGTACTCCAGCAATAAAATTTTATTTCACTATGGGGGTGCATGATGCTCAGTCACTAAATCATGTCTGACTCTTTGTGACTGCACAGACTGTAGCCCACCAGGCTCCTCTGTCCAGGGGATTCTCCAGGCAAGAATACTGGAGTGGCTTGCCATTTCCTCCCCCAGTGGGTCTTCCAGACCCATTATATCTTAAATTTTAAAAAATTCTAATATTTTAACAGATAGACTAAATTAGTCAGAAAGGTGAACTGGCATGTACAGATCAGAGTAAATCACTGAGAATCCCCAAATAAACCACAAACCCATCAGTCCACAACAGTTACTGAATTTCCACTGTGTATTTCAGTGATTGCAGGGTTCTGGCTCTTAAGGCTATCGTCTATCCATGGTTTAGCAGTGAGAAAATGATGTACCAAAACATCCAAAGTCTCATGTATTATAAAAGTCAAGAAATAGAGACTTACGAGTCCCATAATAGCAACAGTAGTCCTGCCTTACTCTACAATATTATTTTGTTTTACTGTATATGGTCTGGGCTCCAGGGCTTTATTTATGGGCAGTGGGGTGAAATTACAGCTGCCAAGAGGAAAAGTTTCCATTTTTAAAACTTATAGTACATATAAAGAAGTACAATTTTCCTGAATGCCTATCTGGTAAGTTTATAATAATTTTAATATTACTAAGTTAATGTCTGAGCCATTAATGAGAAGATAATTAATTCTCACAGTGGCACCTAAGCAAGCTTTAAATATCATCAAGTGCAAAAATACGGGAGAAGCCAATCAATGCTCAAGAGGAGGCAGGACTTATAAAAAAGGTGAGAAGAGGGCATAAAGCCGTAGGCAAATGTCAGGACTCCCCTGGCTGTCAAGGGGTTAAGAATCCTCACTTCCACTGCAGAGGGCATGAGTTTGATCCCTAGCTGGGGAACTAAGATCCTGCATGCCTTGTGGTGTGGCAAAAAGGATAAATAAATACAACGTTTAAAAGTTATGGGAAAATGTAAATAAACAGAATGAACAGGGAGGGACTTCACTTCACTGTAGGGACCATGAAAACAAAAGAAGACAAATGAAAGAAAGTGTTCATGGCTTAGTCATGTCTGACTCTGTGCGACCCTATAGACTGTAGCCCACCAGGCTCCTCTGTTCACGGAATTCTCCAGGCAAGAATACTGTATTAGGCTGCCATTCCCTTCTCCAGGGGATCTTCGCGACCCAGGGATGGAACCCATGTCTCTAACATTGCAGGCAGATTCTTTACCATCTGAGCCTCCAGGGAAGCCCACACTAGGCCCAGTGAGTGGGCAGTAAACGTCATTAGAGAGGAGTTGAAAGTAAAACATGGATAGATAAAATGGGCTCAGATTATACATGCCCTTGAAAGGTAACACTGGGAGCTTGGATTTAGTCCTACAAGATACTATCTCAAGAGAGTTCCTGGGCTCAGGAGACCATACGAGAGTGAAGTAATGGGAAGATGAGGCAGACAGCACTGTGCGTAGGAGACTAGTGGCCAAGAGGCAGAGAAACCAAGGCAGAAACTATTGCAGTGTTTGTACGTAAGAAACCGGTATTATTTAACATACTCTTAAAAATCTGTATTGCTTGGGAATTGAACAGAGTTGTTTCTACACAGCAAATGTTGGGAAAAGAGAGCAGGGTTCTAGCTCTTAATTTAGGCTGGGGCACCCAAGGTCAGGCTTTCTCTGAACTTACACTTTGCATTCAGGTGGTCATGGGTGTCCCTAAAAGGGTCCACGTGAAAGACGCCCTATGTGGGCTTTAGAAAATGTGAAACAAAACTGAATCACCACTAACTGAGTTAGAATGTGGAAAGACCCAGTACCGGAAGTATTTCATAGTGTGTCCGACACTTGGTAAGCACGCATGCATGCTCAGCTGTGTCCAACTCTGTGAGTCCACGAACTGTAGCCCGCCCGGCTCCTCTGTCCACGAAATTCTCCAGGCAAGAATTCTGGAGTAAGTTGCCATTTCCTACCCAGGGAACTTTTCTGACCCAGGGATTGAACCTGAGTCTCCTGCATCTCCTGCATTGGCAGGCGGATTCTTTCCCACTGAACCACCTGGGAAGCCTCCAACACTTGCTAAGACATTATCAAATACGTACTACCTTTATGTGAGTCCAGAAAGGTGAACTGACCTTTCTGCAGCTGGGCCAGTTGAACAGGTAGGGGTCACAGTGGTGTGACACAAAGCCGCTTGGTGCCCTTGGTGCCTGTGAAATTTTTTATGAAATAGACCACCTACGTTATATTTATTTATTTTTTTAAAATCAGACTAAATCATTAGGAGCCAACAATAAACCACAAACCCATCTGTCCACAACAGGTACTGAATTCAGGGTTCTGGCTCTTAATTCTATCGCCTATCCATGGTTTGGGCTTCCCAGGTGGCACTAGCAGTAAAGAATCTGCCTCCAATGCAGGAGGATGCAGACTCGATCCCTGGGTCAGGAAGATCCCTTGGAGAAGGACGTAGCAATCCACTCCAGTAGCCTTGCCTGGAGAATCCCTTGGACAGAGGGGCCTGGAGGGCTACGGTCCATAAGATCACAAAGAGTTGGACATGACTGAAGTGACTCAGCAGGCGCGCATGGTTTAGTCGTGGAGGAATGTTGGTGTATTAAAACAGCCAAAGTCTCATCATTGTCAAAGTCAAGACATAGAGACTTATGAGTCCCATAATACCAACAGTACAATATTAGCCCTTGCCTTGCTCTACAGGTCCCACTAATTCAGTTAAATAAAGAAAGACCAGTACTAGAAGTATTTCACAGTGTGCCCACAGTGAAGTCTTGGTAAGACTTCATCAGATAAGTACTAGCTTTGTGTGAGCAGCACTTTGCAAAGCCCCGTCACCTGTTGTACCAATAGCTGGTGTGTACATAGCATCTATGGTGTTCAGGGACATCGAATACAACCCTAGGACATAGGTAGCATCGGCCATTTTCACTGATGCCCAGAGAAGAGTTACTCACCCACTGCCACTTCCTGGAGCCAGAACTGGGGCCCAGGGTCTGTGCTGTTAACACCACACTGTACTGCCACTCACCCTACCTGCTCTTTCAAACAACCTATGAAATAAGTAAGATGGATTCTGAAAATTACAGAGGTCTTACCGGCCAGGCCTTATACCACATACTGAGTTTACAGAGGTCTTACTGAACCACCTGGGAAGCCTCCAACACTTGCTAAGACATTATCAAATACGTACTACCTTTATGTGAGTCCAGAAAGGTGAACTGACCTTTCTGCAGCTGGGCCAGTTGAACAGGTAGGGGTCACAGTGGTGTGACACAAAGCCGCTTGGTGCCCTTGGTGCCTGTGAAATTTTTTATGAAATAGACCACCTACGTTATATTTATTTATTTTTTTAAAATCAGACTAAATCATTAGGAGCCAACAATAAACCACAAACCCATCTGTCCACAACAGGTACTGAATTCAGGGTTCTGGCTCTTAATTCTATCGCCTATCCATGGTTTGGGCTTCCCAGGTGGCACTAGCAGTAAAGAATCTGCCTCCAATGCAGGAGGATGCAGACTCGATCCCTGGGTCAGGAAGATCCCTTGGAGAAGGACGTAGCAATCCACTCCAGTAGCCTTGCCTGGAGAATCCCTTGGACAGAGGGGCCTGGAGGGCTACGGTCCATAAGATCACAAAGAGTTGGACATGACTGAAGTGACTCAGCAGGCGCGCATGGTTTAGTCGTGGAGGAATGTTGGTGTATTAAAACAGCCAAAGTCTCATCATTGTCAAAGTCAAGACATAGAGACTTATGAGTCCCATAATACCAACAGTACAATATTAGCCCTTGCCTTGCTCTACAGGTCCCACTAATTCAGTTAAATAAAGAAAGACCAGTACTAGAAGTATTTCACAGTGTGCCCACAGTGAAGTCTTGGTAAGACTTCATCAGATAAGTACTAGCTTTGTGTGAGCAGCACTTTGCAAAGCCCCGTCACCTGTTGTACCAATAGCTGGTGTGTACATAGCATCTATGGTGTTCAGGGACATCGAATACAACCCTAGGACATAGGTAGCATCGGCCATTTTCACTGATGCCCAGAGAAGAGTTACTCACCCACTGCCACTTCCTGGAGCCAGAACTGGGGCCCAGGGTCTGTGCTGTTAACACCACACTGTACTGCCACTCACCCTACCTGCTCTTTCAAACAACCTATGAAATAAGTAAGATGGATCTGATTTACCTGCCAAATATTTACAGAGGTCTTACCGGCCAGGCCTTATACCACATACTGAGTTTACAATGATGGATGAGCCCTACTACCTCTTTTCTGAAGCTTACAGTCTAGTGAGCAAGACTGAGAAATAAATCCACATTTTCCTGATGAACAACAGAAACTCTAAGCTTCCACATGTTAAATACCTTATCCAAGCACACAGCCTGCTAGAGGGATAGTCAGGTCAAGGCTTAAATGCTGACATTCCATCTCTGAGCGGAATACTTGTAAGTATCCCTTTTCTGGCCTACTGGGCAAAACCAGGTGATATCACAACCAGGACTATCCAGTCTAACTCAGCTTCTATAAGAAGAGCCTGATCTTGGTAAGAAGGAAACATTAAACCAAGCTATTGTGATCCTGCTCCAACCAGCACCGATCACCTGCGCCAATCAACGAGAAATCATTTCAACAGCTGGAAAACCTATCATTTTCAAACATTCAATGTCCTGTCCTCAATCATTTTGCCTAAACATATTTCAGAGACTTCGGGTAAATCACTTACCTTTGGCCACTTTTCTCAAGGAAAACTAAGACAAATTCTTGTGGTCTGCAAAGCTGAATGTGACCCAAATGATTCAGTTCCACAGCAATTTTAACTATTTTTCATTTTTCCTTCTTCTCTTTTAATGCTTCCTGCAGGAGGCCTAGAATCCTTCTTTTACATGTAAGAGAATTGTCCCAAACGACCTAACTGTATCAGCCTGCAAAATCGATTTCCCCAAACTTGGCCCATTACAGCTTTCAGAGTGAACTACCATTACATCGAGACTTTAAGGCCCTCTTGGCCGAGGAGTAACTGGCAACATCCGGTGCGGCAAGGATTCACTAGTTGCTTTTACCCACAGGATGCCTGAATACTGCACTCAAGCCATGCCAGTAGTAGATCTTTTTACCTCTTTTTCTCACACCAATTGGGATCCATCATTCATGTCGTGTAGGCAGCTAGTCATGATCACATGACTTGAAGGGTGATAATAAAGGCTTCCCAGGCCCCTAAATAACCCCTGTCCCAGCTGGGTCAAAGTAGCCAAATTTAAGGAAGAGAGGTTGGATCACAGGGAGTTACTAGGGTTATTAAGGAGATTAACAGGTACTAACCGAACGTGTGTTGTAAGCCCAAGATAACAGGAGACCAGGCATGGTCCATGTAAGCAATAACATTAAGACAGAAAGGTAGTGCATTTCGATCATTTTAATATATGTTTCTGTTTGTTGAGTCACTAGGTTGTGTCCGACTCGCTTCCCACCCCGCCCGGCTCCTCTGTCAATGGGATTTCGCAGGCACGACTACTGGAGTGGGTGGCCACTTTCTTCTCCAGGGGATCTTTCCAACTCAGGGATTTGACCTGGGTCTCCTAAGTCTCCTACACTGTTCATACAGGGGCAGCAGCGGGTTGTAGCCCAAGGACACTGGGGGAGCCTTTCACCTACTCTTCTAGCCTCATTTCTGAGCATCCAGGGAGCCAGCCCCTCTGAACAACCAGAGGCTCCCCAAGCTGCCCAGCTTTGCTGCCCAGGCTCCCTGCTCAGGGCTGCAGATTCAAAGAGGAATACACAGTCCCCGCCCTCAGGCAGCTCACAGATAGTCAGGACACAAGGACAGCACCAGACTGGGACAGGGATTAGGGAGCTCCGAAGCGAGAAAGCTGACTTAGCACCGAGGGCAAGGGGAGGGCAGGTGTGTCTTCAGGGATGTGGGCTTCCCACGCAGCCAGGGTGCCCTGTACAGGGTCTGCAACTGGGGCGTCCCGCCACTGTGGGTGCAGGAAGCAGAGTGCTGTAGTGCTCCAAGCAGAGTGTGTCAGGCCGTGCGGGGTGAGTGACGAGTTGGGGAGGAGGGCAGTTGAGTGAATGTATGAATGAGTGAATGAATAAATGATAGAGGCCAGTTAAGATAAGGATACCCCGTGAGGTTTGCTAAAACGCCAAGTAGGGTCTCTGCCAGAAGAGAGCAAGTTTAACAGTGTTCAGTCCTAGAGGGACAGAAAATGTCGGCCTGTATCTGTAAGCTCCTAAACTGCATCTGCTCTTTTTTTTCCATTTCCTCTTTTTCTCATGACTACTCCGTCTGATCCTCCAAGATCCGGCTTGGTGTGACCACTTTCAGGAAGCCCTCCCTGATGTCTCCTCTTGGGTGCTCTCAAAGCATGCTGTAATTCTTCTATTACTGTGCTCACCCTACTGTATGATAAGTGTTTACCTGTTGGTATCCCCCACTGGATTGAGCAAGGATAGTATATCTCAAACACCCAGTAGGAACTCTATATATGAGTGTTGCACATATGAATGGAAAGCCCTGGGCATGTGAGTTGGTCGATACAAGCCTGTACTTTCCTTCTGTGAAGCTCAACTCTGCCACACACAAATTCATACTTTGGCACCACTGAACAAGAGGGCCCTTGTTGCCAGGGCATGCAGTAGAAAAATAGCTCAGCTCCCAACATCAAAGGTAAGTTGGAGTCTTTCTGTTGAAGGTGAGACTGGGGTGCACTGTCTTTCGTGTGCCTGTTCGCCAGTCCGTCTGATCCTGGGCATCCCTGTGGTGCTCTGGGCTGCCTTGCCCACTGGTGATGCTGCCCAGCAGACACAGCATGCGAGAACACCTGGTGAGCCTGTGAAAATGTCTAATTTAACTGATCTGGGGTACACCTGGCATTTTTACAGATTTCCAGATGTTTCTATTCCATAGTCAGGGCGAGTGTGAACCTCTGCCCTTGGGCTCTTTGCCAGTTTTCCCTGGCTTGTGGCGCTGTCCAAGGTAGCAGTTCATCAAGCACTTCTTCACCCCGATGTCTGCCCAAGCCAGCCACGGGTGAGTGTCAATGGTCATGTGAATAACCCAAGGGGAGGATGCTGCACCTCAGGACTTAACACAAGCCAAACTATGCAGTTATCTGTGCTGGAGAAAACCACAGCTGGGTGTTCAAGCTACAACCGGGCTCTCCAATCACCACCCTTAACTGCTTAAATTTAAATTAATACAGATTTGAAAGTGTTCTAATTAAAAATCCAGCTCCTCAGCTGCTTATTCAAGTTCTCAGTAGCTAGCAGCTGCTGCCGTGGCTAGTTCAGAAACAGAACATTGCCATCGCCGTAGAAAGTTCTGTTGGACAGTGCCAATCCAAAAATATTCCTTTCTTCAGAAAACAACCTATGTGGTTATAGTCATCTTCTGATAATCAGGGGCAAAATGAGCTTATGCAAAGGGTGGACACACTGAATCTCTGGTCATTTCTTCTCAGCTGAGTGATGGTGGTTCTTGACCCATTTTCTTTCCTTTTTTTTTTTTTTTTTTGGACAAACTGCATGGAATGTGGAATTTTAGTTCCACTAGGGATGGAGACTGTGCCCTCTGCAGGGAAGTGTGGAGTATTAACCCCTGGACCGCCAGGGAAGCCCACGTCTTTTTGAGAATAAAAGCAAAGAAAGAACTTCTATGCTGTCATGAACAAAAGTTTTCTGGACAATTCCACCTATGTATTAGGGCAGCACTGGTTTTCCAACTTTTTTCGACTGTGACTAACAGTAAAAAATACATATTTTACATCACAACCTTGTATACAGATATATACCTATATAACAGAAATTAAAGTTTTACAAATCAAGCCTTCCCTGGTGGTCCAGTGGTCAAAGAGTCTGCCTTGCAGTGCAAGGGGCGCTGGTTCCATCCCTGGCCTGGGAAGATCCCACATGCCGCGGAGCGGCTGGACCAATGTGTCTAATTACAAGCCAGTGCTCTGGAGCACACGTGCCCAGAGCCAGTGCTCTGCAAAGAGAGTGGCCACTGCGATGGAAGGCCCACACACGCCTGGATGAAAATATATAAAAATAAAAGAGACATAGGGGGGAAAAATGATAAAAAATTTTTTTAAAGAAGTTTAACAAATCAGTATTTCTCCTTATATATACATTTTTTACACTTGGATATTTTATTATTCTATTATATTCTATCTTCTGTTTCATTAAAGAAAATAAACCTACTTAACTGTTCTCATAGCTCTGGTGGTCATTTGAAAAACTACTACCTTAAGATGCAAGTTGTCCACAGAAAACTGGGACTCAATTTCACACTAAAGAATTAACAGAACAACAAAACTCTGTAAAAATAAAAATAAATAAATAAAAAGAATTAACCGCCAGCTCGATAAAACAGCTAACATTTGCTGGACACTTACTGTAGGCCAGGCACTGTATTAAATGTTTTATACTCACGGCCTCATTCTGTTCTCGTAACTCCATAGAACAGCTGTCAAAGAACCATGAAAGGACTGAGGTTTTACTTGCAGAGTTAGCCTACCACAGTTTCGTGTGTGCTGGCAGAAGACACAGGGCTCCTGGGGTGGAGACAAAGGACATGAGCATCCACAGCGATACCAGTAGCCAGAGCATCAGGGCTTCCTCCAATCCAGGTCCTGCATGGAATGTGGAATTTTAGTTCCACTAGGGATGGAGACTGTGCCCTCTGCAGGGAAGTGTGGAGTATTAACCCCTGGACCGCCAGGAAGCCCACGTCTTTTTGAGAATAAAAGCAAAGAAAGAACTTCTATGCTGTCATGAACAAAAGTTTTCTGGACAATTCCACCTATGTATTAGGGCAGCACTGGTTTTCCAACTTTTTTCGACTGTGACTAACAGTAAAAAATACATATTTTACATCACAACCTTGTATACAGATATATACCTATATAACAGAAATTAAAGTTTTACAAATCAAGCCTTCCCTGGTGGTCCAGTGGTCAAAGAGTCTGCCTTGCAGTGCAAGGGGCGCTGGTTCCATCCCTGGCCTGGGAAGATCCCACATGCCGCGGAGCGGCTGGACCAATGTGTCTAATTACAAGCCAGTGCTCTGGAGCACACGTGCCCAGAGCCAGTGCTCTGCAAAGAGAGTGGCCACTGCGATGGAAGGCCCACACACGCCTGGATGAAAATATATAAAAATAAAAGAGACATAGGGGGGAAAAATGATAAAAAATTTTTTTAAAGAAGTTTAACAAATCAGTATTTCTCCTTATATATACATTTTTTACACTTGGATATTTTATTATTCTATTATATTCTATCTTCTGTTTCATTAAAGAAAATAAACCTACTTAACTGTTCTCATAGCTCTGGTGGTCATTTGAAAAACTACTACCTTAAGATGCAAGTTGTCCACAGAAAACTGGGACTCAATTTCACACTAAAGAATTAACAGAACAACAAAACTCTGTAAAAATAAAAAATAAATAAATAAAAAGAATTAACCGCCAGCTCGATAAAACAGCTAACATTTGCTGGACACTTACTGTAGGCCAGGCACTGTATTAAATGTTTTATACTCACGGCCTCATTCTGTTCTCGTAACTCCATAGAACAGCTGTCAAAGAACCATGAAAGGACTGAGGTTTTACTTGCAGAGTTAGCCTACCACAGTTTCGTGTGTGCTGGCAGAAGACACAGGGCTCCTGGGGTGGAGACAAAGGACATGAGCATCCACAGCGATACCAGTAGCCAGAGCATCAGGGCTTCCTTGCACTAGTCCCTCAGCTCCAAATCCCAGGGCATCCAAAGAGGGCCATGGGACACCTGCAGATGCAACGAGTAGCTTTACTGGAGAGGAGCTCTGAGCTGCAAGAACTCAGATCTAGGGCTTCCCTGGTAGCTCAGGGGTAAAGAGTTCGCCTGCCAATGCAGCAGACACGAGTTCGATCCCTGATCGGGGAAGATCCCACCTGCTGCGGGGCAACTAAGCCGCGAGCCACAACTGTTGAGCCTGTGCTCTAGTGCTTCAGAGCCACAACTATGGAGCCCATGTGCTGCAACTACTGAAGCCTGCGTACCCTAGAGCCCTAGTTCCACAACAAGAGAAGTCACTGCAACAAGAAGCCTGCTCACCTCCACTAGAGAGTAACCCCACTCCCTACCACTAGAGAAGAGCCTGTGGCAGCCGTGAAAGTCCAGAATAGCCAAATTAATTAATTAATTAATTTTAAAAAAAGAACTCCAATCCATCATATTGAATATAAGTGTGTTCCCTGTAGGCTTCTGAGGGCCACACTATCTCAATCATCCAAGACTGTTGGCGGTGGTTTAGTCGCTAAGTCGTGTCCAACTCTTGTGACCTCATGGACTGACAGGATCCTCGGTCCATGGGATTTTTCCAGGCAAGAATACTGGAGTCAGTTGCAATTCCTTCTCCAGGGGTCTTCCTGACCCAGGAATCAAACCTGGGTCTCCTGCACTGCAGGCAGATCCTTTACCGACTGAGCTATGAAGGAAGCCAACTACCCAAATATCCTTGAAAAGACGGTCTAGACTGAAAGGGCAGTCAGTGCCCCTCTTTGTAAGACCCGTGGACATACATGGGATGCAAGAACTGTCTCCCAACAGCAGGTACCATACTTATTCCCACTTTGTATATGAGGAAACAGGACTTCAAAAGGAGGAAGTAGCTTATTTAAGGTGACACAGGTTGACCAGACACCTAGGTGCATGCTGCTAACACCTTCTGTCACAGCCAATGGACAGTGAAGCAGGAAGAGAGGAGAGAGCTGTCTTACATTTAGTCACACAGCTGTGAGATCTGTCCCTACAGAAAGCAATTCGTTATATATAATTTGTAATAGGCCATTTTTCTTCACATTTTCTTCAAGAGTCCTATAGGAAGAGTATCAAATGAATAAGTCTCTCCTATAGAGGGTCCAGCATTACGGGCCGCGGGATTCTGTTTCAATTGCTCCTCCACTCTACAGAGGAGTGCAGAAGCAGTCACAGGTAATACATAACCAGCGGACGTGATATTTGCTAACTCCTGTTCTCAGATAGCCCAGTGGGTTACCAAAAAAATTCTGCATACTAATTTCTACCCACAGTGATGTAATTGGAAAAGCAAGGTAAATAAGCAACAAGCTTGCAAACCAGGAGTCGTATGAAACCCTAGCAAGTCTGGGTTCTCTGTCGGAGTCCCGTTAAGTCAGCTTAGATAGAAAGTATGTCAAGAACTAATGCAAAATATTCATAAATTAAAAGCAGAATAGAGCCTACACAACGGCTTGCCTGGTGGCTCAGTGGTGAAAAATCCACCTGCCAACACAGGTGACATAAGAGACGTGGGTTTGATCTCTGAATGGAGAAGGTCCCCAGTAGGAGGGCACAGCGACCCACTCTAGTATTCTTGCCTGGGAAATCCCATGGACAGAGGGGTCTGGAGGGCTACAGTTCATGGGGTCACAAAGAGTCAGGCAAGCCTAAAGCCATGTAGCACGCACACACGCAGAGTCTACACATCACATCTCTTCTGTGATAACTGTGGTCATGCCAAGACTCAAAAAAATAAATTATGTGATTTCCAAAGGTTTTGCCTAGCTCCCAGATATTCAAGAGGGAAGCAGTTACTATCCACAACATTCCACACTAATTTTCCATGTCATGAGTTAAAACCTCTGTTATAAATAAGGGGGAAGTAATAGTGGAAAAAATTGCTTCTCTGGCCGAAGGACCACTCTAGGGTTTGGCAAATATTGCCCAACAGCTAATAAAGAATACCATTTCTGAATTGCCAAAATTTATGGCTCTGTGAGTGAACACTCACATGGTTTAGTGAGCTGATCTTCAAAAAACAAAAAAAAACCCACGATGTGCCACTATTTGATCACAGTGATGTTCTTTCCTCCAAATTAATTACTGGAAAATTTCTTTATTTTTACATGCATATATGTAGAATCAAAATTTTGTTTGTTCTTCTAATTCTTTTAGGTGGTAGATTAGGTTGTTTATTTGAGAGTTCTCTTATGTATACAATCAAAATTTTGGTATACAAGTGGTAACTCACTCCTTTTCATCAATTTCTATGTCACATATAAGCTCAATTTAAAATGCAAAAACACTAATCAAAATGTCACAGAAAAGATAACCAGCTTTCTCCGGAACAATTTTATCAGCTACTAAAATTATAGGGAGATAAACACGGTCCTTGTAAACACTCTGCTGTCATTGACAAGACTAGCAAATTTTTCAAAATGACATACTTTTGAAGTCTATGCTATGTGGGAACATAATACCACAAAGAAGCAAAACTGTTATCCCTAAATTAATATTCCTGTTACTGCCAGTGGATTTACTTTAGTTACTACTGTTTCTATGTAAAAATACACTTTAAGTTTTAGTGAAAAGTAGAACTTAGAAATTCCAGGAGATATATTTCCACTCAGATTCCAGGACAATTACATTACAGAATTCTAATCATAATTCACAAACACTCCAAATTCAGTAAAAAAAAATCATGTCTACTTGGATTACTTTACAATGCTATCAACTTCTTTTAATTAACACCTTTTCACTCATGAATCAATGGAATAAAAAATCATTTGAAAGACTATTTTATTAACCAACCCAGTTTTAAAAAATACAATACTCATTTTAGCTAAGTACAATCAGTTTTAATGTATGCTTTAAAACTTCTAATTATTACCATGTAAAGTATCTCTTTGGAAGCCAAGTCATCATAAGCGTAAAACACTCAGGAAGACATCCACTCTGTTAACAGATGAAATGTTTGATGAATACTAAAGGCGAGGCTATTTTTGGAGACATTATGTTTACATTTAGTTGAAAACCATTATAATTCATTATAATTACTTCAGAGTTAAATAACACCGTTTAGACTACAGACTAATTTCTGCTCCTGCCGTAGTTAATCACAATTACTTCTTAAGCTTTGTCTACATTAGCTTAAAAATACGACACGACTTTCAATGTCTTGTCAAAGACCATCTCACTCCTTTGCATCTCAAAGATACAGCCTGTACCGCTGTCCTTGGAGATGGATGATTCTGAAGCCTTGACCAAAATCTGCACATCTTATGGATGTTTAGGATGTGACACACAGCCACTGTACGATTTTTTTAAATTGGAGGATAATTACTTTACAATATTGTGATGGTTTTCGCCATACCTGAATATGAGCCAGCCATGGGTATCCACGTGTGCCCTCCCTCCTGCACCCCCTCGCCTCCCTGTCCCTCTGGGCTGTTCCAGAGCACTGGTTTTGGGTGCCCGGCTTCATGCATTGAACTTGCATCGGTCATCTGTTTTACATATGGTAATGTACATGTTTCAGTGCAATTCTCTCCCATCACCCCACCCTCGCCTTCTCCTAGAGTTCAAAACTCTGTTCTTTCCATCTGTGTGTCTCTTTTGCTGCCCTGCATGTAGGATCACCGTTACTGTCTTTCTAAAGCCCATAAATATGCATTAATATATAGTGCTTGTCTTTCTTTTTCAGTATAATAGGCTCCCGTTTCATCCATCTCATTAGAACTGACTCCCATGTGAGTGTCTGGTTTTTTTTTTTGCCTCTGTACTTTTTTTTTTTTTTTAAAGATTTATTTATTTATTTATTTTTGGGTGGGGATGGGGTTGGGGAGGGAGGGGAGCAGGCGGGCCACTTCTATTGGTCTTTCGTTTCTCTCTGTTCATCCGTCTTTGTTCTTTGGCTCCTGTGGGCCTCCCATCGCGGTGGCGTCTGTTATCGCAGAGCACTGGCTCTGGGCGCATGCGCTCCAGAGCTCCGGCTCCGTAATTGGACACATCAGTCAAGCCGCTCCGCGGCACGTGGAATCTTCCCAGGCCAGGGCTTGAACCGGTGCCCCTTGCACTGCAAGGCGGTGCCCTTATCCACTGGACCATCAGGGGAAGCCTGCCTCTGTACTTTTTAAAGAAGAAAAGTAACCATGATAACAAGTTGCTACCTTTTCTATGCTACCTAACAAAGTCGATGGACAAGTCATTGCTCATATTTAGTTTGACCTTTAAGAAAAACTGAACTCTACTTCCAAAATGAAATTCACTTTACTTTTCAGATTGGACTGGAGCTGCAGGAGGGTACGGGGAGATTCCCAGCCTCGATTTTATATGAAACAGCTCCTTTTATATGAAATTTTTGAAGCAACTTTGTTCTGCTTTTATCATATCGAAAAACAGGTCATGAAGCACTTAGAGGCAGAAAGTGATTTTGAAAAACAAATAACTTAGAATGAAGTAAAACTTACAATATTGTGATGGTTTTCGCCATACCTGAATATGAGCCAGCCATGGGTATCCACGTGTGCCCTCCCTCCTGCACCCCCTCGCCTCCCTGTCCCTCTGGGCTGTTCCAGAGCACTGGTTTTGGGTGCCCGGCTTCATGCATTGAACTTGCATCGGTCATCTGTTTTACATATGGTAATGTACATGTTTCAGTGCAATTCTCTCCCATCACCCCACCCTCGCCTTCTCCTAGAGTTCAAAACTCTGTTCTTTCCATCTGTGTGTCTCTTTTGCTGCCCTGCATGTAGGATCACCGTTACTGTCTTTCTAAAGCCCATAAATATGCATTAATATATAGTGCTTGTCTTTCTTTTTCAGTATAATAGGCTCCCGTTTCATCCATCTCATTAGAACTGACTCCCATGTGAGTGTCTGGTTTTTTTTTTTGCCTCTGTACTTTTTTTTTTTTTTTAAAGATTTATTTATTTATTTATTTTTGGGTGGGGATGGGGTTGGGGAGGGAGGGGAGCAGGCGGGCCACTTCTATTGGTCTTTCGTTTCTCTCTGTTCATCCGTCTTTGTTCTTTGGCTCCTGTGGGCCTCCCATCGCGGTGGCGTCTGTTATCGCAGAGCACTGGCTCTGGGCGCATGCGCTCCAGAGCTCCGGCTCCGTAATTGGACACATCAGTCAAGCCGCTCCGCGGCACGTGGAATCTTCCCAGGCCAGGGCTTGAACCGGTGCCCCTTGCACTGCAAGGCGGTGCCCTTATCCACTGGACCATCAGGGGAAGCCTGCCTCTGTACTTTTTAAAGAAGAAAAGTAACCATGATAACAAGTTGCTACCTTTTCTATGCTACCTAACAAAGTCGATGGACAAGTCATTGCTCATATTTAGTTTGACCTTTAAGAAAAACTGAACTCTACTTCCAAAATGAAATTCACTTTACTTTTCAGATTGGACTGGAGCTGCAGGAGGGTACGGGGAGATTCCCAGCCTCGATTTTATATGAAACAGCTCCTTTTATATGAAATTTTTGAAGCAACTTTGTTCTGCTTTTATCATATCGAAAAACAGGTCATGAAGCACTTAGAGGCAGAAAGTGATTTTGAAAAACAAATAACTTAGAATGAAGTAAAAACTGGGGTATTTATGGAACGGACATATCTATCTAGACCTTGTGTGACTATGCGCTACAAAGCTGTGCGCCAGAAGTGAGAAAGTGGTCGGGAGGGAAGGAAGGCAGAGGTCGGAGGTCGCAGCTCCTGGGGTAGCTGGCTTTCTTTAGGCCCCAGGCTGCCTGTTCTAGGACATTAACCTTCCGAGGCCACAGGCTGGCAGCAGTGAGGTCTCTTCCAGCTGAAATGTGCACCACCTCCCCTCTCACTCATCAGGCCCCGTCCTCCACAGAGAACAGCTGTCGTCAGCTCGTTCCCCGCTTGTGCAATGCCGTGCAACGCTGGAGGCCCACACGTCTGCAGACGTCCATCTATGTCGCCCACTGCACTGCCACATGGGAGCTGAGATGGCTGAACTCTGTGGGCTGTTACCAGACCACCCAGGTTCAGCATTTAGCACGGAGTCCCGGCTTTCGATGGATGTTTCCCAAAGTGAGCCTCAAGCCAGTATTCTACACCACGATCCAGTATATACACACAGACATCTGTCTAATAAAAAAACGAACAGGGCTTTCCCGGTGGCCCAGCGGTTAAGGGTCCACCTTGTAATTTCAGGGAACAGGGGGTCGATCCCTGGTCGGGGAAGATTCCACATGACAAGCAGCAATTAAACCCGAGCATCGCAACTACTGAGCCTGGGCTTCAGAGCCCGTAGTCCGAAACAAGAGAAGTCACTGCAATGAGAAGCCTCTGCACCACAGCCAAGAGTCGGCTCTGCATGCCAAAATTGGAGAAAGCCCGCTGGCAGCAACGAGCGAGACCCAGAGCAGCCCCCAATAAAGAAATGTGAACACTGAGTAGTTTTATACAGTGCTTACTGTACACAGGGAATCAGAACTGGAGCCCAGGGGTCCTGTTTCTGCAGTGTTCTTGACCACCACTCTCCACCACCGCGTGGCCTTGCACATCCACACGTAAGGGAACCAAATGGTTCATCAAACCCTAATAACGCTCACTAAGAGGGATGCACAGTTATAATCCCTATTCTAGTATATATCCCCTCTAATTCCCTGGAAGTCCAGTGGTTAAGAATCTGTCTTCCAATGCGGGGATGTGGGTTTGATTTCTGGTCAGGGAACTAAGAGCCCACATGCCACAGAGCAACTAAGCTCGAGTGCAATAACTACTGAGCCTGCGTGCTCTAGAGCCTCCAAGTCACAACGGAAGATCCTGTGTGCCGCACCTAAGACCTGACACAGCCAAATAAATAAATAAATAGGTTTTTTTTTTTTTTTTTAAAAATACTGATCCTAACCTGTTAAATTGATTTCCTGACTCAGAATATGTGGCTTGAAAAATACTATGGTTTAAGTACTGTGTGAAATTTTTTTCTGAAGAACATCAACAATAAAAAAGTTAAACAAGTATACACATCTGAGAACCTTTAACATGCTATGAAAAGTGAAAGTGTTAATTACTCAGTTGTATCCGACTCTTTGCAACCCCATGGACCCTAGTAGCCTGCCAGGCTCCTCTGTCCAGGGAATTCTCCAGACAAGAATACTGGAGTGGGGAGCCAGCCCCTTTTCCGGGAGATCTTCTCAACCCAGGGATCAAACCTGGGTCTCCTGCATTGTAGGCGGATTCTTTAGCATCTGAGCTACTTGTGTTGAAAATCTCAAAAAAGTGAAGAGGAATTATATGGAACAATTCCCAAATTTACAGGAACACCTCCATCCTTTTGAGGAATTGACATTACTTTGAGAAATCATATCCTATATTGTTAAGACCTTTAGGGCAGAGACAAAGTGGGGCTTAATTTACTTTATATTTTATATTTTGAGAAACATTTTTAAATAAGTGAATGAAGAAGAGTCCCTTCCGGAGAAGAAACTCTGAGCTCCGGCCTGGGGAGAGGTATTCCAGATACCAGAGTGAGGCACCCACTTCCTGCTTCTCTAAATCTCCCTCCCCTTGAACTTCCCCGGTGGTACAATGCATGATAATCCACCTGCCAATGCAGGGGATGAGGGTTCGATTCCTGGTCTGGGAAGATTCCATGCGCTGAGAAACAATTAGGCCTTTGGATCACAACTTCTGAGCCTGAGGGCTGCAGGTACCTTAGACCCTGTGCCCGAGAGACCATGCTCCCCAACAAGAGAAGCCACTGCAATGAGAAGCCCACACACCACAACGAAGAGCAGCCCCCTGCTCGCCACAACTACAAAAAAGTCCACACAAAGCAATGAAGATCCAGCACAGCCAAAAATAAATAAATACACAAAATGACTTAAACCCTCCCCTTGAAATAGATAAGTACAGAAACTGACTTTAAGAATGAACAATTCCATAACGTGCAAATCAGCAAATCATAAAACAAGTTTAAGAACACACACATGGGCGCAAGCATTTAAATAACTCTGAGTGATCCTTATTTTTGTGGCTGACATATAGAAATTAAAAAGGAAAACTATTTTTAGAATAGAGTTGAACTTTAGCATGACACATCTGTGAGTATCTTCTGTGAGTATTTTTTCACTAACAACAGGATCACAGAGTCAAACCTTAAGTCCTGATTCTATTAATGCCTGTCTCTACTTTCTTCTAATTAAGGATAATTGCCATTAAGTGTTATCTCTGCAGGATATGGGGGGAGAGAATTTAAAGCTGCAGGGTCCAGAATGGCAGCAACCCCCTGTAGCTATTTAAATTAATTAAAATGAAATAAACTTTAACATTCAGTTCTTCAATTATACTAGATGTAGTTCAAGGATTCAACAGCAACATGCGGCTCTTGGCTACCATGTTGGACACATTCTAGGACATTTTGAGGAATTGACATTACTTTGAGAAATCATATCCTATATTGTTAAGACCTTTAGGGCAGAGACAAAGTGGGGCTTAATTTACTTTATATTTTATATTTTGAGAAACATTTTTAAATAAGTGAATGAAGAAGAGTCCCTTCCGGAGAAGAAACTCTGAGCTCCGGCCTGGGAGAGGTATTCCAGATACCAGAGTGAGGCACCCACTTCCTGCTTCTCTAAATCTCCCTCCCCTTGAACTTCCCCGGTGGTACAATGCATGATAATCCACCTGCCAATGCAGGGGATGAGGGTTCGATTCCTGGTCTGGGAAGATTCCATGCGCTGAGAAACAATTAGGCCTTTGGATCACAACTTCTGAGCCTGAGGGCTGCAGGTACCTTAGACCCTGTGCCCGAGAGACCATGCTCCCCAACAAGAGAAGCCACTGCAATGAGAAGCCCACACACCACAACGAAGAGCAGCCCCCTGCTCGCCACAACTACAAAAAAGTCCACACAAAGCAATGAAGATCCAGCACAGCCAAAAATAAATAAATACACAAAATGACTTAAACCCTCCCCTTGAAATAGATAAGTACAGAAACTGACTTTAAGAATGAACAATTCCATAACGTGCAAATCAGCAAATCATAAAACAAGTTTAAGAACACACACATGGGCGCAAGCATTTAAATAACTCTGAGTGATCCTTATTTTTGTGGCTGACATATAGAAATTAAAAAGGAAAACTATTTTTAGAATAGAGTTGAACTTTAGCATGACACATCTGTGAGTATCTTCTGTGAGTATTTTTTCACTAACAACAGGATCACAGAGTCAAACCTTAAGTCCTGATTCTATTAATGCCTGTCTCTACTTTCTTCTAATTAAGGATAATTGCCATTAAGTGTTATCTCTGCAGGATATGGGGGGAGAGAATTTAAAGCTGCAGGGTCCAGAATGGCAGCAACCCCCTGTAGCTATTTAAATTAATTAAAATGAAATAAACTTTAACATTCAGTTCTTCAATTATACTAGATGTAGTTCAAGGATTCAACAGCAACATGCGGCTCTTGGCTACCATGTTGGACACATTCTAGGACATTTCCATCACTGTGGGAAGTTGTATTGGACAGCGCTACTCTAGAGATAGGCCACTTGCAGACGCTAAAAAGAAAATTATTCATTTGTCCCTTCATGAAGAGTTCCAAGCACTACCTAACGGAGCTGGTTTGACTTAGAACACCATGGGGTTGACTCTGAAGGCTACTGCCAAACATTTCATTATTATTTCAAAATATCACTCCAACTGGCCCGTCTAAAATCTCTTTGCATTAAGATTTTCGATTGGCACAAGTTATCTTTCAAAATCCAAACATGCCCCGGAAATGATATTTGGTGATAAGAATAACTTGTTAAAGCTCCACTAATTTATGAGCTAGTGCTAAGAGCAAATTAGGAAGAGAAAAAACCCACAAAGATATATGGCACTATTAAGTCCGAGAATAAAAGTTTATAGCTAAAACTAAGTAGGGAGGCCCTTAGATTCAAGAAAATACTTATTACACATCTGAGTCTCTTCCTAGCCTTTTCATGAATTTAGACTCAGAGTCTAACATTTGTTTTCCACATAACGTTTTGAGAACCTCAGCTCACCTATCATGCGAGCCTCACAGTACCTAATCATCACTGCAGTGTGCATTCTAAATGCTGTAGATTCTTCTCATGAAGGGGAAAGCTGAGAGTTCATGCTTTATCTTGTCAGTGTCTGTCTTGCTTAATCAGATACTGAACTGATCCCAAAAAGCCAGATTACGCTGAAACCAAATGACCAGGACTGCAGGGACCAGCGAGCTTTTCATCCTTCATGTCTCCAGGCTACCCTGCTAATCTGGCCGGGTACTGCAGAGGCACGCGTAGGTCACAGGGGAAACGAAGCAGGGAGACACACAGGGGCGTCCAGTCAGGTGCCATCCCTCTGGATGATCACAAAGCAGATGAAGTGAGTACGAGAAAAAACCCTGCAAGGTCATCCTAAGCATGACTATGGTAGTTCTAGAACAAAGTCTAAACATAATTACTATGTTCATGCAAACCCCCCCCCCATTATTCCACTGAGTAAACTATCTCCCACAAAGCAACCAGCGAAAGGCATTTGATGAGAAATACACGAGTTAAGCAACTGCTACAAAGACATTTTAATGTCAGTTTAAATAATCCAAACAAATGGCCTTCAAGTAAATGGCAGGTTATAAACAACATGCATTTTCCAAATACTTTAATATGTTTGTTCAATGTCATAACATCTACCAATTGTCATTACTGTCAGCAAAACTTCTTTATCCTTTCATTTATCATGTCCAGTTTTTGACCTTCCAACTTGGGGAGATTGCAAAATATTTATTAAATACTGGATAAATAAAAGCCACAATTAAAATTCTTATGCTTATGCCTTGAAGATTAAACTCACGTTTCTAGCTCATTAAAGAGATGGTAGCTTTAGTTAATCTTAGAAACGGGGTGTTTGAGACACCCGAAGAAAAAGTTTGGGATTTCATGCATGAGAGCTGAGACTGTAAAATTCTTTGATCTGCAAATATCACATACATGAACCTAACAGTTTTTCCTTGAAAACTTTAAGTAGGTCAACTTCTTAACTGTTACCATGGAGTTTATACATCCACATTCGCCTATTCTTTGGATGAACTGCAGCCCAAGATGGAGTTACAGCCCTGCATTATTAAAAAATCTGCTTTTGATTCAAGCAGAGAAACGGAGAAGCAGAGACTAATATTACCATTCAGGCTGTGTTACTGTAATAGATACAAAAACTTTACAAAAAAACCATATTATTAGTATATTTGGTTGCCTAACTGGACCTCTCCTGGTCTCCCACAGGAAGTGGGAACGGGTTCACTCCAGGAGAAAGGTTTTCCATCCCAACCGGGCTGCGTTCTCACATTTGTTGTCACCACCCTGGCTCGACCAGGAAAGGCTGTGTGGTTGGAAAGAAAAAAAAAAAAAAGACAAAAAGAAAAAAAAAAAAAACCACCACAAAACATCAGCGAAGTGTCAGGGATACAATAAAGTGCTGCAGAGGTAGGGGTGGACGGAGGACAGAGATGAGTAGAGAGAAAGGGACTATGGCTTTAAAACGCGAAAGACCCTCTTGCTCTCCATTTGACTCGTTTAAGAAGAAAATCACTCAACCAGGGCTCTCTCCATAATCCAAAGGTAATCACTCGTTTATTGCAGCGAATGATCAGCCAGCCTCCGCCGGGCACCCACTCACCGGCATCTCGCCGGAGAAACCGAAAATCCCATTTTTCCCCAAGGGTGCACCCAGGGAAGGACGGCGAGGCTGTCGTTGGGAGCGGAGGGCTGCGCACAGGGCAAGGCAACTTAGAGCCCCCTCCCGGCTCCCGGGCGACCCCCGCCAGCCCGCCCCGGCGACCCGCAAAGTGAACGGCGCACGGCACGGAGACCGGGAGGCCGAACTTGGGGGTCGCTGCCCGCCCGCGTGCCCCCGACCACCCGAGGCCTGGACGCCTGATGGGGCGGCGGGCGGGGGCACCTGTCAAAGGACGGGACCCGCGCCGCAGCCGGCGGGCGGCGCCGGGGCTCGGCGGACGGCACTGCGGCGGCGGCGGGGACCGGGAGCGCCGGCGGCCACCGCGCCTCGCTCGGGGCGCGCGCCCGCGGGGCCGGGGCCGGCCTCGCGCCCGGGGCGCTCCGGGAGGCGCCGCCGCCGAGCAGGGGCCCCGGCCGGGAAGACCCCGCCGCCCGAGCCCGCGGCGGCGCCGCCGCCCCGGATCTCCACCCCGCGGCCCCGCGCGGAGCCGAGCCCGCCGCGCCCCGCGGCCCCGCGCGGAGGAGGGGGCGCCGCGCCTACCTGCTGGCGGTGCGCCGGGCCGCGGGCGCTGCGGCGGGGCCGTGACCTGCGGCGGCGGCGGCGGCGGAGTCGCGGCGAGGAGGGCGCTTCCTTCAGGAAGGGGTGGGATCTGCCCGCCCGCCCGCCGCGCCGCGGCCCGCCCCCGACTTATTCTGGGGTCCCGGCGGCCCGGCCTCCCGGGGAGACTCCCTCGCTCTCTCCCCCGCCCGGGGTCTCCGGCGCCCGCCACCCTCCGGACCCCGCGTGGTTACCGGGCTGGCGCCGAGCGGCGCCGGTGCAACCGCTTCTCTGCCAAGCCTTTGTGGACGCGATTGCCTGGCGCTCGCTGCTCAGCCGGAAAGCCCTCTTGCTCTCCATTTGACTCGTTTAAGAAGAAAATCACTCAACCAGGGCTCTCCATAATCCAAAGGTAATCACTCGTTTATTGCAGCGAATGATCAGCCAGCCTCCGCCGGGCACCCACTCACCGGCATCTCGCCGGAGAAACCGAAAATCCCATTTTTCCCCAAGGGTGCACCCAGGGAAGGACGGCGAGGCTGTCGTTGGGAGCGGAGGGCTGCGCACAGGGCAAGGCAACTTAGAGCCCCCTCCCGGCTCCCGGGCGACCCCCGCCAGCCCGCCCCGGCGACCCGCAAAGTGAACGGCGCACGGCACGGAGACCGGGAGGCCGAACTTGGGGGTCGCTGCCCGCCCGCGTGCCCCCGACCACCCGAGGCCTGGACGCCTGATGGGGCGGCGGGCGGGGGCACCTGTCAAAGGACGGGACCCGCGCCGCAGCCGGCGGGCGGCGCCGGGGCTCGGCGGACGGCACTGCGGCGGCGGCGGGGACCGGGAGCGCCGGCGGCCACCGCGCCTCGCTCGGGGCGCGCGCCCGCGGGGGCCGGGGGCCGGCCTCGCGCCCGGGGCGCTCCGGGAGGGCGCCGCCGCCGAGCAGGGGCCCCGGCCGGGAGGACCCCGCCGCCCGAGCCCCGCGGCGGCGCCCGCCGCCCCCGGATCTCCACCCCGCGGCCCCGCGCGGAGCCGAGCCCGCCGCGCCCCGCGGCCCCGCGCGGAGGAGGGGGCGCCGCGCCTACCTGCTGGCGGTGCGCCGGGCCGCGGGCGCTGCGGCGGGGCCGTGACCTGCGGCGGCGGCGGCGGCGGAGTCGCGGCGAGGAGGGCGCTTCCTTCAGGAAGGGGTGGGATCTGCCCGCCCGCCCGCCGCGCCGCGGCCCGCCCCCGACTTATTCTGGGGTCCCGGCGGCCCGGCCTCCCGGGGAGACTCCCTCGCTCTCTCCCCCGCCCGGGGTCTCCGGCGCCCGCCACCCCTCCGGACCCCGCGTGGTTACCCGGGGCTGGCGCCGAGCGGCGCCGGTGCAACCGCTTCTCTGCCAAGCCTTTGTGGACGCGATTGCCTGGCGCTCGCTGCTCAGCCAACAAAAGGAAGCGCGGAATCTGGGATCCTCCGCCTGGTGGCTATTTATTCCTGACCTGTTGTAACCTTCTGGCCGGCTCGCTACGGTCCGCGCACCTAGGGGTTTTGCACAGAGCAGCTAAAACTCATTTCCGTGCCGACGGGCTAAATGCTGTTCGCCGGCGCTCAGCGCTCTCCCGCGGTTTCCTTTTTATCACTGAAGAACAAACACAGGGCCAACTTCTGACCCTGGCGATGAGCGGCCACTGGGGACTCCGAGGCCGCCCTCCCAGCGCCAGCTTGCCCTCTTCCTCCCAGTGTCTCGGCTGTTATAAAACTGTCTTCGTCGGCATTTGAACCGCTCTCCCCACCCCGGAACCGCAGCCTTCGAGGGGCACCATGTCAGTGACCTCTGGCAGCAGCGGGGATCAGGACTATTTTTTATCACACGCTCACGGGTTAACTTCTCTTCCAAAGGCATTCTCCCTCGTCTCCCAAAGGAGGATCCTTTTTACCAACCTGCCTTAGGCTGACCTCTATTCTTTTGGGAGACCTGGGGGGCTCCCTACCACACCTGCCTCTTCTCCTGAGCTGCCTCTCAAAATACAGAGTTCAAATCCTCCAACTCAACCTTCCAGAACTCTTCCTTCCCCCGCGACATCCTACTCCCCCGTAATACACCATTCTATGTGTATTGGTTTGTTTTTGCTGTGTTCTCCTGGTAACTAGACTGTGAGCTTCTTGAGGCCAGAAATCTGGCCTCTTCTGTTTCCCTTCCCTTAAGGTTAAAACATCTGGTGAAATGAGCAAAATCGAACACTTTCATCTAAACCCCTGCTGCATTGAGGGACGGTGAGCCTGTGCCCATATTTCTGAGGGGAGCGACTGTCATTTTCATCAGATCCTCAGTGATCTGTGACTCTGGAGCTCAGAACTGCTTGAGACAGCTCTTGAACGAACCCAGTTCTAACGAGAGGACCACCCCCCTCCAATTCCACCTCTTCTAATGCCATTCACTTCTCTCTGCCACAACCGAAGGAACCCTCTAGCTGCACTTGGTTCCAGTCCATTCTTTGAAAACTTCCGGATGCATCCGAACAGTTAGTCCCTTTCGACACTGTCTGCGTGTTTGAATCACCAGTGGGAGCTTTAAAAAACAGAAATGCCTGGATCTACCTCAGACCCCTTACGCCTGAACCTAGGGGCTGAGGAAGGCTGAGCAGAGACGAGCAACCCCAACAAGGATATTTTTGCAAAGAGCCAAAGGTGATTCTGACATGCCCAAGACTAAGTTACTGCCTTTCTTGGGAGGAGCGTTCCCTATTTGTAAAATGTTCTGAGTTTTCCTTATCGTTATGGAAGGACTGTGAACCCTTGCACTATGTTAAATTTATTTCAATATTTTCATTTTCACTGAGGGCCAGGGCCACCTGCACTTAAGAAACAAACTTGAATTTGTGACCATATTGGGCTTGGTGCCATTTGTCAGCAACACTAAATCATTGCCACTTCAATCTCTAAAATGTCCATCCAAATATTAGCTCAAAGAGTAGAATAAATTACATTCCATACAGGGGCATTGACAGCTGAAATGTTATGTTAAGACCCTGGCCTTGAAGGAGAGCTGGTTGTTAAAAGCAGATTCTATTAATGTCATGAGAGTTCTACAGAAGCTTCAAGAGAACTGAAGACAAAAAAAATAGAAGTTTATCCATGCTTGGATCTTTCTTTTATTGGTCTTGGTATCCCACCTGTAAAAAATTCATCCATGATATACTCAATATAATTTAGATATATTAAATCATCTATGGGTGTAAGAGTAAAAAACTATTCTGGAGCCATGTATACATATATATAAAATGCATATAAAAATGTATGTAAAGGTCCATCCTTCGGACTTCCCTGGCGGTCCAGTGGTTAAGAACTTCGCCTTCTGAACAGTGGGTGAGAGGCGTAAAGGAAGTAGCATGAAGGCCTGTACTATCATATGTGAAGAAAATAGCTATAGTCATTGCTCTGTGAGAAAAGCAGATCCTTCATGGGTGCTGTGTGATGGTCTGGAGGGGTGGGATGAGGGGGATATACATATGACTAATCTGAGAACATACACTGCTGCCACAACCGAAGGAACCCTCTAGCTGCACTTGGTTCCAGTCCATTCTTTGAAAACTTCCGGATGCATCCGAACAGTTAGTCCCTTTCGACACTGTCTGCGTGTTTGAATCACCAGTGGGAGCTTTAAAAAACAGAAATGCCTGGATCTACCTCAGACCCCTTACGCCTGAACCTAGGGGCTGAGGAAGGCTGAGCAGAGACGAGCAACCCCAACAAGGATATTTTTGCAAAGAGCCAAAGGTGATTCTGACATGCCCAAGACTAAGTTACTGCCTTTCTTGGGAGGAGCGTTCCCTATTTGTAAAATGTTCTGAGTTTTCCTTATCGTTATGGAAGGACTGTGAACCCTTGCACTATGTTAAATTTATTTCAATATTTTCATTTTCACTGAGGGCCAGGGCCACCTGCACTTAAGAAACAAACTTGAATTTGTGACCATATTGGGCTTGGTGCCATTTGTCAGCAACACTAAATCATTGCCACTTCAATCTCTAAAATGTCCATCCAAATATTAGCTCAAAGAGTAGAATAAATTACATTCCATACAGGGGCATTGACAGCTGAAATGTTATGTTAAGACCCTGGCCTTGAAGGAGAGCTGGTTGTTAAAAGCAGATTCTATTAATGTCATGAGAGTTCTACAGAAGCTTCAAGAGAACTGAAGACAAAAAAAATAGAAGTTTATCCATGCTTGGATCTTTCTTTTATTGGTCTTGGTATCCCACCTGTAAAAAATTCATCCATGATATACTCAATATAATTTAGATATATTAAATCATCTATGGGTGTAAGAGTAAAAAACTATTCTGGAGCCATGTATACATATATATAAAATGCATATAAAAATGTATGTAAAGGTCCATCCTTCGGACTTCCCTGGCGGTCCAGTGGTTAAGAACTTCGCCTTCTGAACAGTGGGTGAGAGGCGTAAAGGAAGTAGCATGAAGGCCTGTACTATCATATGTGAAGAAAATAGCTATAGTCATTGCTCTGTGAGAAAAGCAGATCCTTCATGGGTGCTGTGTGATGGTCTGGAGGGGTGGGATGAGGGGGATATACATATGACTAATCTGAGAACATACATATCTGTAAACAACAAAACTCTGTAAAAGTTAAAAGTAAAATAAAAGTTTTAAAAAAATAAACAAATAAATAAATGTTTAAAATACTGAAAAAAAAAAAAAAGAATTCTCAATACAGATCCCCGGTTGGGGAACTAAGATCCCCCATTGCCTCGTGGCAACTAAGCCCATGCTCCACTCCAAGAGAAGCCCACATGCTTCAACAAAGACCCAGTGCAACTAGGAAAAAAAAAAAAATCCAGCCTGTATTCTTTTCTTTTTCTTTAAACTTCTTTGGTTATTCATTAGTTTATTTTTATTTATTCATTTTTGGTTCTCCTGGGCCTTTGTTGATGTGAGTGCGCTTTCTCTAGTTGCTCAGGCGCATACAGGCTTCTTGCTGTGGCGGCCTCTCTTGTTGGGGAGCACAGGCTCTAGGCTCTCGGGCTTCAGGAGCTGCAGCCTGAGGGCTCAGTGGTTGTGATGCACAGGCTTTAGTTACAGTATGTGAAGTCTTCCCAGACCAAGGATGGAGCCCAGGTCCCCTGCACGGGCAGGCAGATTTATATCCACTGGATCACCAGGGAATTCCTATCCTGTTTTCTAACACAATCTGTTGACAAGGTTCCAAAATACTTCAGGCCTCGAGGAAAGGGTCAAGCACAGAGCAAACAGGGCTTAAGAACCAGAAATTAGAGGCCAGCACAAACTTGGTGGGTAAGATGGAGATCGGTACGCAGGGAGCGTCATTCCCCAGGACCACCATGCGGCACCGTGATTCTGACCCCGTGGTGCTCGGCCCAAGTCCACCAGCCTGACTCAGAGCACAGGCCTCCTGCCTCTGAGTAGAGGAGTGGCCTTTCGGATATAGGTGAACTTGCTGTCTAATTGAAACCACTACAGAACATTTAGAAAAATAAACAAACAAAATCCTGCATTTTCATTTCCTTTCTCTCGACAGCCAATTTATTGTTGTTTAAGATTCAGATTGTTTTCTTTATTCACTTGGCAAAACAGACTTGAGAAGCACAACTCATAAATAACAGTCCGAGGATTCTGGGACTCCCTGATGCTGGTTCAGTTGCAGTGAATCACATGATAATAATAATCTCTATATAACAAAATCATTGCTATGCCTTATCCGACCACAGATCGTTCAGGTCATCTCTGGTGAAGAGCACCACCATAGAAAGCTTACTGAAATGGCATTTGATCTTTGTCAGCATTCGCTCTGGCCACCTGATGCAAAAAGCCAACTCATTGGAAAAGACCTTGATACCGGAAAAGATCTATAGGATAGGAGAATCATGGGGTGACAAAGGATGAAACGGTTGGATATTGTCATGGACTCAATGGACATGATGCTATATAAGACTATATTTTAAGCCATGTGTGTTGTAGCAGCTAATGACTTTGAGACCCTACGTGGTGTGGGAGAACTAAGATCCGGGTACTACAAGTAGAGACGTCTCCACACCAATGCAGCAAAAGAAATAAATGTTTTTCAAAAACATTTATTAACTCTCGGATATAGTTAAGAATAGGGAAGCCTGGTGAGCTGCAGTCTATCGGCTTGCAAAGAGCTGGAGGTGACTAAACAACCGAACAACAACAACCTATGAAAGAAAGCCTCCTGGGGTAACTGGAAAGCCGACGAGAACACATTTGGTAACAGGCTGTCAAATAGGAGCTATTACTGAATGTCCGCTTCGACAGAGACCCTAGATAATAGTTACCAACCACACTCACATCCCACATAAGGTGCACGATCACTGAGCAGAGCTTGCAAAGGCGTGTTCCCTTAATGTCTCCCTCACCTGGACGGCATAAGAGGGTTAAGATGGAGGCTGCTGGAAGTGCTGTGGATGAAGAAGGGTTTCTGTCGAAGGAGTGACAGGTGTCCTAAGCGGCCCTCCTGGGCAGCCCCTAGAGGGAGGACAAAGAGGACTCTTCTCTCACCTCGACTTCAGGTCTCTCAGAGAGCTTGAGATGTGTCCCCTGAAGTTCAGGGAACACCACGGACCATCGACTGGTTCATGGCTGAGAAATCTAAAGGGCCAGAGTTGGCAAAAGCGGCCTAAACACAGGATAGGGACTCTGCTAGGGGAAGCAATTTACACCCACGGAAGACAAGTCTAAGAAAGTAAGACAGATGGTGTGGGCTTGACTTTGATCTAGACGACTGCTCAGAAGGGCAAAAAAAAGAGGGGGAAGGGGGAAGAAGCAAGGAGATTTGCCAAGGAAATGAGTGGTGAGAGATGGGGTGGAGAGGGTGGTTCTGACAGATTAGTCATCTGGAGACCCCTTACTGAAATGGCATTTGATCTTTGTCAGCATTCGCCTGGCCACCTGATGCAAAAAGCCAACTCATTGGAAAAGACCTTGATACCGGAAAAGATCTATAGGATAGGAGAATCATGGGGTGACAAAGGATGAAACGGTTGGATATTGTCATGGACTCAATGGACATGATGCTATATAAGACTATATTTTAAGCCATGTGTGTTGTAGCAGCTAATGACTTTGAGACCCTACGTGGTGTGGGAGAACTAAGATCCGGGTACTACAAGTAGAGACGTCTCCACACCAATGCAGCAAAAGAAATAAATGTTTTTCAAAAACATTTATTAACTCTCGGATATAGTTAAGAATAGGGAAGCCTGGTGAGCTGCAGTCTATCGGCTTGCAAAGAGCTGGAGGTGACTAAACAACCGAACAACAACAACCTATGAAAGAAAGCCTCCTGGGGTAACTGGAAAGCCGACGAGAACACATTTGGTAACAGGCTGTCAAATAGGAGCTATTACTGAATGTCCGCTTCGACAGAGACCCTAGATAATAGTTACCAACCACACTCACATCCCACATAAGGTGCACGATCACTGAGCAGAGCTTGCAAAGGCGTGTTCCCTTAATGTCTCCCTCACCTGGACGGCATAAGAGGGTTAAGATGGAGGCTGCTGGAAGTGCTGTGGATGAAGAAGGGTTTCTGTCGAAGGAGTGACAGGTGTCCTAAGCGGCCCTCCTGGGCAGCCCCTAGAGGGAGGACAAAGAGGACTCTTCTCTCACCTCGACTTCAGGTCTCTCAGAGAGCTTGAGATGTGTCCCCTGAAGTTCAGGGAACACCACGGACCATCGACTGGTTCATGGCTGAGAAATCTAAAGGGCCAGAGTTGGCAAAAGCGGCCTAAACACAGGATAGGGACTCTGCTAGGGGAAGCAATTTACACCCACGGAAGACAAGTCTAAGAAAGTAAGACAGATGGTGTGGGCTTGACTTTGATCTAGACGACTGCTCAGAAGGGCAACGAGAAGAAAGAAGCAAGAGATTTGCCTGTGGAAGGCCAGGGCCTGGGCAGAAGAATCTTGGGCAGCCAGAGGGAAAATGAACTTGCCTGTCCCAAGGAAATGAGTGGTGAGAGATGGGGTGGAGAGGGTGGTTCTGACACACCCACGAAAGCACTGATGAGAGAAAGGGTCACCTCCATGATCAGAGGAAACTGTGCCCACCTGGAGCCAGCTTTCTGCCTCCTTAGCTCTCTCTTCCCCACTTTCCTCCTGGAGGAGTCAGACAGCCTCCCTCGTGTGCAGGAAGGGGAGAAGCCAGGCTGGAGAAACATATACGGAGCCTCCCACTGCTCCCCTTGGCCACAGAAGTGTGGGGTTTTTATTACTACACTATCCCAGACATAGTCATTACTGATAGAAGATATTTTTAAAGCAATGGATGTTCTAGCAGCTAGTGAGTCTGAGATCCCACATGGTGTGAGGGAACTAAGATCTGGGCACCCCAAGTAGAGAGATGTCTGTGTACCAATGCAGCAAAAAAAAAAAACAATTTTTTTTAAAATTAATTCTTTGGAGTCTGCTCCACTGGTCCAGCAGGCCTCAGACCAGCCTATCTTGTGCTAGAGGACTGCAGTGCTCTGGAGTGATGAGGGAGAAACATTTCTGAAAGTCAGACTGACACGTTCGGGGAGTCCAGCACGTGGCTGAAGTTGGTGAGATGATCTTGGTGATGGTTTCCACATCACACACTTGGCAGAGGTGATCTGGGATTCTCTGAGCACTCTCCTGTATTCTCTCTCTCTCTTTTTTTTAAAGATTTATTTATTTATTTACTTTGGGCGGGGGTCTGGTTGGGGAGGGAGGGGAGTGGGCGGGCCACTTCTATTGGTCTTTCATTTCTCTATTTTCATTAGTCTTCCTTCTTTGGCTCCTGTGGGCCTCCCATCGCAGTGGCGTCTGTCGTTGCAGAGCACCGGCTCTGGGCGCATGCGCTCCAGAGCTCCGGCTCGGTGATTGGACACATCAGTCCAGCCGCTCCGCGGCACGTGGGATCTTCCCAGGCCAGGGCTCGAACTGGCGCCCCTTGCACTGCAAGGCGGTGTCCTTACCCACTGGACCACCAGGGGAAGCCCTCCTGTATTCTCTTGAGTGTGAGGTATTATCATCTTGGCTCTCCTTCTCTAGTGGGAAAGCAGAGTTGCAAAGAGGTTTGTGGCTGGTGCTCAGAGGAAGAACCTCAAATAAACACCAGATTCCGTGTCCTGAGATTCACCCCATTTCCCCCGTGTGAACTATGAGACTATCCTTCACTATAAGAGAATCCGCCAAAAGAGTGTGAACAATTTTTATTTCAATTAATCCTCTCTCTTTAGACCTTTGCCGACACACACTGTGTTTATGAAAGGCATCCATTATTTATATGATTTAAAAAAAAATTGGACTCCCTGGTAGTCCAGTGGCTAGGACGCTTCACTGCCAACACAGCAGCCCAGGGTTCAATCCCTGTTCGGGGAACTAGATCCCATATGCTGCAATTAAAGACCGCACACACCCTAAGACCCAGCGTGACCAGATAAATAAATAATAATAATTTAAAAAACCCTCCTCAATCAGAGGGCTAAAGATGAATCATTTGAGGGTATGATATTCTTTCTGTCACAAGTGACTGTTTTTGAGACATTTAGATCACTTGTATTCTGACTTTTAAAGTTCTAGCTAGGAGATCTTGCTTCAGCCCTGGTGCTTTGTTGTCTTCCTCTGCTATCTGCCTCAGCCTCTACCCTGAGACCTCGTCTTGAAGTAGAGATCAAATATATGGACTCCAAGGGGAAAAGTCGCGGGTGGATGAATTGGGAGATTGAGATCGACATATATACACTATTGATAATACATATAAAATACACAACTAATGAAAAGCTACTTTACAGCACAGGGAGATCTACTCAGTGTTCTGTGGCAATCTAAGTGGAAAAGAAATCCAAAAAACAAGGGATATATGTATACATAAAGCTGATTCATTTTTATGTACAGTTGAAAGCAACACAACATTGTAAAGCAACTATACTCCAATAAAAATTCATTTAAAAAAAGTCCCCCTTCCCCACTTCAAATGCCCACTTTAAATCCAGGTTATTACCTCTACTCTGACTAGTTAACCATACACTGGAGATTCTAGTGACCCTTTTTCAGCTTCAGTTAATTTGCTAGAGCTGCTCATAGATTTCAGGAAAATAGTTTACTTACTAGATTATTGGTTATAATAAATGGACATAATGCAGGAACAGCCTTACAAAGGAAATGCACAGAACTGGGTGTGAGGAAAGGGGAATTGAGCACCTGAACCCTGTCCTTTAGGCTTCATTACATAGGCATGATTGATTAAATCATTGGCCGTTGATGGCTGATTCAGTTTTCTTCTAATGCTTCTATTGTTTTGTTTGTTATACTTTCGGTTTTCTGACGTGCTTGGAATGTCTTAATTATGTTGCAAAGTCCAGGGATCTAATTTTCTCTCTATCCAGTTCAACTGATAATTATACCAATACTTTGCATTAGATAAACTGCCATCACATTGCTGCATTTGTCATGGGACTAGTTTTAAAATCAACTGGATTTATTTTGCGTTCTTTGTGCCAATATCATTTTATTATTGATCGTTGTAATGAAGTAAGGCAACTCTTCCCTTGCCGTCCTTCTTTGCATGAATTTTATCCTTATAATCAGACACTGATTCTGTCAGAGTGCAGTGAACATTGCGGGTTGCCTTCTCAGCTTTCCAAACATGACTCTCCTACTGGGTAGCAGCCATGCAGTTCGGCTGGATTGATCCACTCTTGGCCATGGGGGAGGCCTCGGTTGGCCTAAGCCATCCTTTTAATCCTATTTCTTTGACTCTGGGTCATGAACTTTCTTCATGCCAGAATGAGATCTGTGTTGGTCTAATCAGAGTGAAGTTGTGGGCTTTTCATTCAATACTGGGAGAAACAGCGGCTTGCTCTGGCAGCAGGCGTGTTGCAACCATAAAGATAAGCCAGTCTGAGAGCGATGCCAACGCATGGAGGAGAACAAGGCCAAGATAATCAGAGAGAAATGAAACTGGGGTCTAATGACAGCGTGTGTGTAGTCTACCCTACCTCTGGAATTTTCAGCTGTACAAACCACTGAATTCCCTTTTTCAAGTTCATGAGAATCAGGTTTATTGTTACTCTCAATGGAAAACCCCATAACTCATACACATACGGGCTTTACAAGAATTTTCTTTTTAAAAACTAGTATGAAAAAGATCTTTTGTTGTCCCCACACCCTGCAGTCTCCTCCTTGGATACAAAAACTAGACTCTGTCTGTTTAACTAGGGCTTTAAGCCTCACTGCAATCTGATTCTATCCCACTTCCCAGCCTCTTTCCTGATACTGTTGCGCTTCCCCGCATCCCTACCACCTAAATCTCTCTCAAATTCATCATCCAATTCCATCGCTCTGTTGGCACGCTTGTTGGTTCAACCGCCTGTTAGAGATGTATCCACATTTTGGCATATGGCCCCCAAATGTGTGTATTGAGTGCCTATTCCCTGGGAATGGCCTGTGTGAGGTGCTGGGGACACAAGGCTGAGTGAACCAGGAACGCTGCCTGGTGGTGGGGAAGTCAGACTCACAAGCAGATGGTTTTCATGTAATGTGATGAAGGCTCTCGTGGACACCTGCAATAACACCTCATGAATGTTAGTGATAAGTATTTGTAAACAAAATGGGATTTAAGGCCACATTAACTGACCCAAACACAGATTCTTAAAGTTAGTTTTATGCCAAGATAAACCACTGCAATGAAAAGCCAAGTAAACATAGGAAATGAAAAGGACTTTTGAACATAGTATGGGTATTCACAACTCTTTTCTTGCAATGTCTTTTTTCTTTTCCTTGTGATGTCTTTGTCTGATTTTGGGCAATCTGGTCTCAAATAAGAAGAGCTGAATATGGAAGAAACCACATGATACTGTAATGCAATTATCCACCGATAAAAATAAATTTTTAAAAGAACCATGGGCGGGCTTCCTGGTGGTCCAGTGGGTAAGGAGTCCACCTTGCAGTGCAAAGGGCACCTGTTTGATCCCTGGCATGGGAAGAGTCCACGTGCCATGAACGCACGGAGGAGAACAAGGCCAAGATAATCAGAGAGAAATGAAACTGGGGTCTAATGACAGTGTGTGTGTAGTCTACCCTACCTCTGGAATTTTCAGCTGTACAAACCACTGAATTCCCTTTTTCAAGTTCATGAGAATCAGGTTTATTGTTACTCTCAATGGAAAACCCCATAACTCATACACATACGGGCTTTACAAGAATTTTCTTTTTAAAAACTAGTATGAAAAAGATCTTTTGTTGTCCCCACACCCTGCAGTCTCCTCCTTGGATACAAAAACTAGACTCTGTCTGTTTAACTAGGGCTTTAAGCCTCACTGCAATCTGATTCTATCCCACTTCCCAGCCTCTTTCCTGATACTGTTGCGCTTCCCCGCATCCCTACCACCTAAATCTCTCTCAAATTCATCATCCAATTCCATCGCTCTGTTGGCACGCTTGTTGGTTCAACCGCCTGTTAGAGATGTATCCACATTTTGGCATAGGGCCCCCCAAATGTGTGTATTGAGTGCCTATTCCCTGGGAATGGCCTGTGTGAGGTGCTGGGGACACAAGGCTGAGTGAACCAGGAACGCTGCCTGGTGGTGGGGAAGTCAGACTCACAAGCAGATGGTTTTCATGTAATGTGATGAAGGCTCTCGTGGACACCTGCAATAACACCTCATGAATGTTAGTGATAAGTATTTGTAAACAAAATGGGATTTAAGGCCACATTAACTGACCCAAACACAGATTCTTAAAGTTAGTTTTATGCCAAGATAAACCACTGCAATGAAAAGCCAAGTAAACATAGGAAATGAAAAGGACTTTTGAACATAGTATGGGTATTCACAACTCTTTTCTTGCAATGTCTTTTTTTCTTTTCCTTGTGATGTCTTTGTCTGATTTTGGGCAATCTGGTCTCAAATAAGAAGAGCTGAATATGGAAGAAACCACATGATACTGTAATGCAATTATCCACCGATAAAAAATAAATTTTTTAAAAAGAACCATGGGCGGGGCTTCCCTGGTGGTCCAGTGGGTAAGGAGTCCACCTTGCAGTGCAAAGGGCACCTGTTTGATCCCTGGCATGGGAAGAGTCCACGTGCCATGAAGTGGCTGGACCAGTGTGTCCAATTAGGAGCCAGTGCTCTGGAGCAAGTGTGCCCAGAGCCGGTGCTCTGTAAGGAGAGAGGCCACAGTGATGGGAGGCTGACAGAAGCCAAAGAATGAAGATGGATGAAAATAAATAAATGAAGGATCAATAAAAGAGGCCAAAGTTTTTTAAAAAAAGAAAAGCAGGCTTACATTTAAAAAAAAAAAGAGAAAAAGAACCATGGCCCTAAAATATTTTTCCAGGAATACATCTCATCACTGACACAATCATTTAAACACATTTAATAGCACCTTTTAACAACACCAAACTTTGAATCTTGGGACACCATGGTGAGCTCTCAGAGCTAAAGGAGTTGTGAAATGTAATAAAAGAATCAAATGACAAAAGAAAAAAAGGAGAGCTGATCTAAGTGTTTCTTTGAACAGCTTTGTAATATTCCATAATCTGCCAGCACAACCTCCCCATCTTCCTTTTGGGATGTGGAAAGCCCCAGGCTGCAGAAGATTGACGTGTGATGAGCAGAACCAATTGGTGCTAAGGAGAAAGTGTGCCTTGGACACAAAGGCTCAGAGATGAGTGTAAGCCCGTGGAAGGGCGCCTCTGCTGCTTTCACAGGCAACTGACAGACCCCAGTGCCTCAGCAACGCTCCTGACATACAAAGCAGGCACCCACTTACTGCTCTTTGAATTGGAAAAGCATTTCTATCTTCCCCTGTAAAAAGCTGATCCATCCTGTATTCCAAACCCACCTGGGGCCCATCCCCTAAGACAAAGTTTCTAACTAACCTTGCGTTGTTCATTTCTGGAGAACCAGGCCGTGCTCTCTCAGGCCACAGCTGCCACTGTGTGAGTCTGTCAGGTTTTTCTATGCAGCCCAACCCTGCAAATACACACCTAATTATCTCCCTCTCTTTCTGCTCCTTCATATGCACTAACTGAAAGTTAGATATCCATCGTGACCCTCGGGCAGTCTTGGTCCCTGTCCTCCGCAGATCTCGTCTCCACAGTACCAGTCTTCCAATTTCTGCTCAGAAAGCTCAGAGGCTTGAAGAGGCAAGTTGGCCCGATCCTTGCCCCAGGAGCCCTGGCTAGACCTCTCTGTGGCTGCCCTTTGTCATTAACAGTTTTTGTCACTATAGATACAGTACTTGGAAGTAACAGAACTGTCCTTGTTCTAAAGTCTTCTACGAATTCCTCCACTTGGCTCTCCCACTAGTCATGAGTCAGTGAGACGAAGTTTACCTTCAGGACTCACTAGCACAATCTAACAAGAGGCCATTCTGCATCATCAATAGGTATGATAGTGGGCTTCCATGGTGGCTCAGATGGTCAAGAATGTGTTTGCAATGAGGGAGACCTGAGCTCAATCCCTGGGTCAGGAAGATCCCCTGGAGGAGGAAATGGCAACCCACTCCAGAATTCTTGCCTGGAGAATTCCATGGACAAAGGAGCCTGATGGGCTGCAGTCCATGGGGTCGCAAAGAGAGCAAAGAGTCAGAGATGACTGAGAGACTAACAATTTTACTTTCACTTTTGGACTCCCAGGACCTGGTGAGCAGGAAGTGCCAGGTGGAGTCAAGCCAGGTGTTCAATTGAACAGCGCCCAACAACCTCCTGTCAGAGAACTCAGTCAGTCTAACATGGTTCTCACCTGTTTATGTCACTTGGGGTTAGCCAAATTCTCTGGGCCTTAGCTGTAAAATTAAAGTCTTGTGATTGCATTTTATTTTTCTTCTTCTTGTTTTTTTTTTATTTAAAATGTTGTTGTTTTTGTTCTGTCACTAAATCATGTCTGACACTTTGCAACCCCATGAACTACAGCACACCAGGCTTCCTAGTCCTTCAGTATCTCCCAGAGCTTGCTTAAATTTATGTCCGTTGAGTTGGTGATGCCATCTAACTTTCTCATCCTCTGTCCCCCCTAACTCTTGCCCTCAGTCTTTCCCAGCATCAGGGTCTTTTCCAAGGGGTCAGCTCTTCGCATCAAGTGGCCAAAGTATTGGAGCTTCAGCTTTAGCGTCAGTCTTTCCAGTGAATGTTCAGGATTGATTTCCTTTAGGATGGACTGGTTTGATCTCTTTGCTGTCCAATGACACACTTTTACTGAAGAAGAGTTGATTTACTATATGTGGTCATTTCTGCTGTACAGCAAAGTGGCTCAGTTATATAGATAGATATAGATGTATTCTTTTCCATTATGGCTCATCATAGGACATTGAGTGTGGCTCCCTGGGCTATACAGTAGGACCTTGATTCTCTATCCATCCTCTATATAATAGTTTGCATCTATTAATCCCAGACTCCCAGCTCTTCCCTCCCTACTTCCCATCCCTTCAGCAACCACAATTCTGTTGTCTATTATTTAGATTAGTGTCACACATTTGGTGTGGAGCAGAAGTAAGTCCCTGTGGGATCCCATGTCCTTCCCTATTAACAGGTTTGCACAGATGTAACCTGATTAGAAATACTATCAAGAGCAATCTTGGGTGATTAATGAAAGCTTCTAATACTAAAAAGGGAGGGAATCATGGTTGCTAGATGACCATCAGACATCCTTTTTGGCAGAGGGGTGGGGCTGGCTTGGGTCAGTTTTAGTCGCAGTTGATGGGGGCATCCTGTGGCCTTCTTCCTGACTTTGCATCCTGTGGAGCTCCACCCAAACCACCCCTCTGGAAGTGAAGAGAGACTGCTGCTTCCTCCCTAATCCCAAAGTTTTCAGACTAGAGCGATGGAACCAACTTCTCATTCTATAAGAGCAGTCCTGGGTCTTCCCTGATGGTCCAGTGGCTCAGAATCCACCTTCCAATGCAGGGGACACAGGTTTGATTGCTAGCCAGTGAACTGAAATCCCACGTGCTGCGGGACTACTGAGGCCCACACACCTCAACTAGAGAGTCCCTGGGCCATATCTACAGGGCCCACATGCTCTGGAGCCTGAGCACTGCAATGAAAGACCTGTGGGCCACAACTAAAAGCCACTACAGCCCAAATAAATAAATGAATATTAAAAAGAAAGAAAAAGAGCAACTCTATCCATCTTCCTATTGTACATGTATATATGTGTCTGCTTACTATTTGAAAATATTAATTAACTCAACCTCTCCCATGTTATGGAATTCTTCCCCATTTCCCCTGACAGCCTTCCCACTGTCATAGACAAGAGTCATTCACGGGCTTCCCCTGGTGGTCCAGTGGGTAAAGACACCGCCTTGCAGTGCAAGGTACGCCAGTTCGATCCCTGGCCTGGGAAGATCCCACGTGCCGCGGAGCGGCTGGACTGATGTGTCCAATCACCGAGCAGGAGCTCTGGCGCGCATGCGCCCAGAGCCGGTGCTCTGCGACAACAGACGCCACTGCGACAGGAGGCCCACAGGAGCCAAAGAACAAAGACGGATGAACATAGAGAAACAAAAGACCAATAGAAGTGACCCGCCTGCTCCCCTCCCTCCCCAACCCGACCCCCGCCCAAAATAAATAAATAAATAAATCTAAAAAGAGTCATTCACTTCAGAAACAGAAAACCAAGATTGCAAATACTTAGTTATTAAATCTACCTGTAAAACAGAGAGATTCAAGCAACTATTTGTACAGCAAGTTTCCTGTCACTACTACCGGCCTGGAGGCTTCTCTGGTGGCTCAGATGGTAAAGAATCTGCCTGCAACGAAGAAGACCTAGGTTCAATCCCTGGGTCAAGAAGATTCCCTGGGGAAGGAAATGGCAACCCATTCCAGTATTCTTGTCTGGGAAATCCCATGGACAGAGGAGTTTTGTGAGCTACAATCCATGGGGTTGCAAAGCGTCAGACATGACCGAGTGACTAACACTTTCACTTTCTTTGCACTGGGGGCTGGAAGAAGGGGAAGAAGGACCAGGACAATGAGGACAGGAGATTCTGAGAAATGTCAAGCTTCTTCCAGAGGCAGCCTCATTTCTCACCAGGGTCAGTGGCCTCCGAGTCAACGACCAGCTGTCTTCCTTGAGCTCCTCCAGTTGTCAGTGATCAGCACATGCCTGTCCACCCTTCCGTCACTGATGCTTGCCTCTCCCCTGACCTCTGCACATAGACAACTCCCTGTTCAACAGCCCTGGACCCTTCTTGGCCACCCAGAAGCACTACTGAGAGGTGAAGGTGGATCTCTAGACATAAGAAATGACAGTAGAATGAGAGGGCAGTCAGCGCCCCTTAACCCGAGTGAGAAGACATGGAACAGTTTGAAATTCTCCACTGAGGCAGCATAATGGTGGAACCTGTGGTCCATACTAAACACATACCACACATGCACACGTGCACACACACACACACACACACAAGTTCCCTGGACTTTTCTCCATTTTCTTTGCCACCATCCTCATTCAATATATCATAGTTGTTTACAGCTGGTCTCCCTGAGGCTACTCTTGTCTCCCTTCAACCCACAAACTAGCCAGAGTGGTTAAAAGAAAAACGCATAAACACAGACAGAGAAAACAAACTTATGGTCACCAAAGGAAAAAGAGCAGGGGGGAAGGTAAATCAGAAATTAGGGATATGCACTAGTATATATAAAATAGGTAACCAACAAGGACCACCTGTATCGCACTGGGCATCTATTTAATACCTTTTAATAACCTATAATAGAAAAGAATCTAAAAAGCAGAATCACTTTGCTATACACCTGAAATGTTGAAAATCAACTATAATTTTGTAAAAGTTTACAAAACACCACATGATACAGCCCTTTTCTATTTTTAATGATTTCTCACTGCACTAAGACTAAAGCCCAAGCACCTGCCACTGCCTACAGGCATTACACAGCCTGGGGCCTGCCCTCCTCTTTGGCCTCACCTATGCCCCATGCCCCTTGCTCATCTTGTTCTCGGGTTGATGACTTTATGTACCAGTCTAGAACAGGCCAAATACTTTCCTTCCCCAAGACCTGGCACTAAGTGTTCTCACTAGCTGGAAAGTTCTTTTCTTGGCTGTTCGTATGACTGCTCTTTCTCACTGGTCAGACCTCTACTCAATTGCTCCTTCTTGTTCTAAGCCAATTGTTCCTTCTAGTCTCTGTCTCCTCACTCTGTTCATTTCCTTCAGAGCGCTTACCACAGTCCAAACTCTTATGTATTTGTTAACATTTATCATAGATTTCTTTCATCAGAACACAAGCTCAGCAAGCTCAAGAAGCAATCTATCTTGTTTTATCCAAATGTCTCCTCACTGCCTGGCACATATCAAATAGTCAATAAATATTTGCTGAATATAAGATGTGGCAAAACAACATATTTACATGCATTCACGCATATACATAATAATATCATTCATACCGTGCTTGGCTTCCCAGGTAGCTCAATGGAAAAGAATCCACCTGCTAATGCAGGAGACATGGGTTCAATCCCTGGACCAAGAAGATCTCCTAGAGAAGGAAATATCAACCCATTCCAGTATTCTTGCCTGGGAAATCCCATGGACAGAGGAGCCTGGTGGGCTAAAGTCCATGGGGTCACAAAAGAGTCATGACTTAGCAACCAAACAACAACAACAACCAGAAATACAGTGAGTACTGTAACCTAGGCATTGTTTGAAGCATGTTCTATGTGTTGGCTCACTTAGTTCTCATGTAACTCTGAATAGATGTTATTTTTCTCTCCAGTTTACAGTGGAGGCAGCAGACTGGCTACCTAAGTCCCCTGAGCTCACACAGGGAGTTAGGAGAGGGTGAGATGGAAACTGAGCAGTTTTTCTCCAGAATCTGTGCTCGTAACCATTGTGCTGTAAAAGCTCTACACAAAGAATAACATATTTAGCACATTTTGAGTTTCCTGGAGCGGAGACACTCTTAGTTGCCCACTCAATATCCATCTCATCCTCCCGCACCCCTGATTCTTGCCAACAGAAGCCCTCTTCGGTTCAGCGAGGCAGCGTGGCCAGCCCAGCACTACACCAGTCTTGGCGAGTCCGCTCCTATTTGCTCCTGACTCATCTACTCAGTTCCTTTTTGCATATGGACATGGCTTTGTGACTTGGTACTGCCCAATGAGAGACCAGGAGACGTCGAGTGGGGAATATCCTCTTGTAAAGGAGATTAGCAAGAGCTTAAGATCTCACAGATGCCATTTTTCCTTCTAGCCGTGTCAGGGGCCTGATCTTGGAGCTGCAGGAGTCATTTTGGGGCCGTGACCAGAAGAGCTTGAAGACCAGAGGCCGGCACGCTCAGGACAGCTGACTTAAAGCACAGTTAGAACACAAGTCTGACGACATCCAGGGAAACTGCTGGATCCATGGGAATCACCTACTTCCGACAGCTAGTTGTAAGAGATAATTAAATATCGACAGGCAAGTGTATTTTTTTAAATAAACAGCTGTATTGAGGTATAATTTAATTTCAGCACCATAAAATCCACCCACATTAAGCATACTCTTTTAGGCGTTTTACGGAGCTGTGCCTTCATCATCACAATCCAGTTTTAGAACGTTCCCATCACCCCTAGAAGAGTCCTTGTGTCTGTTCGCAGTCAATCTTCATTTTTATCCACAGCCCTTGGCAATCACTAGTTTGTTTTTTGGTCTCTGTAGATTTGCCTTTTCTGGACATTTCATAAAACATACTGGGTGGGTGGGGGGTGGGTAACAAAGTATTCCTAACTGCTTTGCATAATATCTGGATGCACAAATGGTAGAGAAACCCACACTCAGGTAACAGTTAAGTGACGGATAAAAGATGCCCACCCATGTGGTGTAGCAGAAAGAGCCCTCAAGACGAGGGCCCCCTCTCTTAATCATCGTTGTGCCTTTGGTAAGTTTTAAAACATCTCTGAAATGCCTTTTCTCATCCACAAAATGAAAGAATTCAAGTGAATGGGTTTTAAACTCCCCTCTAAATCTAAGGTTCTGAATTTTTTCCTTGAGAACTAAAAGCAGTTGTTGAATTACTCCAGATAAAACTGTATCATTCAACAAAAACTGATTGACAACTCCACTCTTCTATGTATCTAAAGAGCGAATCATGTTAAGGTAAATACTTCTGCTAACTGGGCGAACTGAGGGTGTTAAAAAATATCTATCAAAGAAAGAGATCTGAGTTGGACAGGAAGGTACTTTTATGCAGAAGAGAACGAGTGAATTGTTAACAAAAGGACCGTGTTGGTTTGGGCACACTTGTTGAAGAGAAGGGTGAAAGATGTTTAGAGCATGTTCTGTTTGTGGTACATCTGAATGCCTAGACACGAACATTTCTTTTATGAAAGGGACACCGTGAATTAGGATGTTGTCTCATGATTATAGATAAAGTTTCAAATGTTCTGTTTGTGGTACATCTGAATTTACAATTTCAGGACAGCTGACTAAAAGTTAGAACACAAGTCCACCCAGGGAAACTGCTGGATCCATGGGAATCACCTACTTCCGACAGCTAGTTGTAAGAGATAATTAAATATCGACAGGCAAGTGTATTTTTTTAAATAAACAGCTGTATTGAGGTATAATTTAATTTCAGCACCATAAAATCCACCCACATTAAGCATACTCTTTTAGGCGTTTTACGGAGCTGTGCCTTCATCATCACAATCCAGTTTTAGAACGTTCCCATCACCCCTAGAAGAGTCCTTGTGTCTGTTCGCAGTCAATCTTCATTTTTATCCACAGCCCTTGGCAATCACTAGTTTGTTTTTTGGTCTCTGTAGATTTGCCTTTTCTGGACATTTCATAAAACATACTGGGTGGGTGGGGGGGGGGTAGCAAAGTATTCCTAACTGCTTTGCATAATATCTGGATGCACAAATGGTAGAGAAACCCACACTCAGGTAACAGTTAAGTGACGGATAAAAGATGCCCACCCATGTGGTGTAGCAGAAAGAGCCCTCAAGACGAGGGCCCCCTCTCTTAATCATCGTTGTGCCTTTGGTAAGTTTTAAAACATCTCTGAAATGCCTTTTCTCATCCACAAAATGAAAGAATTCAAGTGAATGGGTTTTAAACTCCCCTCTAAATCTAAGGTTCTGAATTTTTTCCTTGAGAACTAAAAGCAGTTGTTGAATTACTCCAGATAAAACTGTATCATTCAACAAAAACTGATTGACAACTCCACTCTTCTATGTATCTAAAGAGCGAATCATGTTAAGGTAAATACTTCTGCTAACTGGGCGAACTGAGGGTGTTAAAAAATATCTATCAAAGAAAGAGATCTGAGTTGGACAGGAAGGTACTTTTATGCAGAAGAGAACGAGTGAATTGTTAACAAAAGGACCGTGTTGGTTTGGGCACACTTGTTGAAGAGAAGGGTGAAAGATGTTTAGAGCATGTTCTGTTTGTGGTACATCTGAATGCCTAGACACGAACATTTCTTTTATGAAAGGGACACCGTGAATTAGGATGTTGTCTCATGATTATAGATAAATAGGATCATATTTATCTTTAAAAGTCTGTTGCTGTTTTTAAAAGATGTGTTGGTAAGACTGTGGTTATAGATAAAAAGAGTCTTCTGCAAAGATAGGACTATTCTGTATCATGATTGTAATAATGGTTACACGTATCTATATATGTGTCCACATTCACAGAAATATACACACTGCAAAAATGGCAGGTGTGCTGCATGTTTATTTAGAGAGTAAAATTGAAAAGAACCTTTACCTTTTAGAGATACATAGCGAATTATACCATATCTAGTATTTGCTTCAAAATGCTGTGGGAGGGAGGGAAATGGCAGGCTAAGGACAAAAGACAATTGGCTGTGAGTTGATAATTTTTGAAACTAGGTATGTTAAACTCTCTAGGGGTTAGGTAGGCTCTCTTCTCCTTTTCTGTGTCTGTTCAAAGATTTTCACTATAAGAAGCTAAAAAAAAAAAGCATCAGTGAGTAAGAATAAAGTTTCTTCCTGCTTGCATCCTTGAAAGAAGCCTATTTTCGATTTCCTGACTGATGACTCTAACGGAGGGCATATCTATACAGGTCAAGTAATGGGCAAACATATCATCTCTCTGTATAATTTATGCACATTTCATGGTGAAAGGAAGGATATTTTTATGTATAGGATCCAGTTGGGCTGAACACATAAGAGTTAATAAGTACCATTTACTGACACTCTTGAGAGTCCCTTGGACAGCAAGATCAAATCAATCAATCCTAAAGGAAATCAGCCCTGCATATTCATTGGAAGGACTGGTGCTGAAGCTGAAACTCCAGTACTTCGGCCACCTGGTGTGAAGACCTGACTCACTGGGAAGGACTCTAATGCCAGGAAAGATTGAGGGCAGAAGGAGAAGGGGGAGACAGAAAATAAGATGGTTGGATGGCATCATTGACTCAGTGGACATGAGTTTGAGCAAACCCCAGGAGACAGTGAAGGACAGCGAAGCCTGGTGTCCTATAGTACATGAGACTGCAAAGAGCTGGACACAACTTAGCAAATGAACAACAATGGTTTATTGAGTACCTGAGATTCCCAGGTGGTGCAGTGATAAAGAATCCACCAGCCAATTGCAGATGCCACAGGAGATTCTGGTTTGCTCTCTGGGTCAGAAAGATTCCCTGGAGGAGGAAATGGCACCCCACTCCAGTATTCTTGTCTGGGATAATCCCATGGACAGAGAAGTCCACATGACTTCTCACATAAAGCGTCAGACATGACGAAGCAACTGAGCACCTACAGGCGTGTAGACATTGAGTACTGGCTTATTATAATCATCAAAATAATCCTTCAAATAAAATATCTAGAATGTTTACACCTCCCCCGGAAGATGCTATGCCCATTTCACAAAGCAGAGAACCAAAGCCTAGCCGACAGGCTGTGTGTCTAGCACAGTGGAGTCAGGATGCAAATCCACACCTACTCGTAGAGACTGTGCTCTTACTCCCTGGGCAGTCAGATTTCCAGACCGGACTCTGTTCCGGGCAGGCTGCTTTATACAGGTCTTGTGGGCCCATCCTCCTCTTCTGCCTGCTTCTGATCTACCATGTCACACCTGGGACTTTCTTCAGAGGACTTGCAAGGGTTTGCTCTGCTGAAGCCAGAGAGCCAACTGAGCACAGAGTTTAATTCCCATAATAGCCCAAAGGCAGTGAAATCAGTGAGCAAGAGTATAAAAGTTACCGACCCAGCTTTGACTGAGACAAACTCCCCAAGGAATAATGAACACATCAGTGCCCCCCTAGGGGTCAGGTGGAAGCAGAAGCTTCATCTGAAATCAGGCCTCTGCTCAGCCTCTTCCACATCCCTGGCCCACTTCCTCCACTCCCTCGCTGGCTTCTCCTGAAAGGGTTTCCCTGAAAAGTCACTTACTCGTGAACTGTTGTCTCAAGGGCTTTTCTTGGGAACCCAATCAAGGACAACTTGTTTTTGCTGTTTAGATGCAGGAATTTTTTCTTTTTTGTCTAATGATTTCTTACCTAGGAAATATATATATATATATATTTATTTATTGGTTGGTTGGTTATTTATTTTCATTCATCTTTTTTTTTTGGCCACTTCTATTTGTCTTTCATTTATTCATTTTCATCCATCTTTGTTCTTTGACTTGTGTGGGCCTCCCATCTCAGTGGCCTCTCTCACTGCAGAGCACCAGCTCTGGGCACGTGCGCTTCAGAGCTCCAGCTGGATAGTTGGACACATCAGTCCAGTCGCTCTGTGGCACATGGGATCTTCCCAGGCCAGGGATCGAACTGGTGCCCCTTGCACTGCAAGGCAATGTCCTTACCTACTGGACCAGTAGGGAATCCCCCCTAGGAAATATTTATGTAAATATGATGTGTTTTCATAAAGATACGTTCATATATATATTTATTTTTTTAGAGAGACAAAAAACTATTTTTATTTTTTTAAAAAAGCTATTTATTTAACTGCTCCAGGTCTTGCAGCATATAGGATCTTCAGTCACAATGGAAACTCTTAGTTGCGGCATGGGGAATCTAGTTCCTTGACCTAGGGATTGAACCCGGACCCCTTGCTTTGGGAGAGCAGACTCTTAACCACGGGATCATCAGGAAGGTCTTAATTTGTGTTTCTGTATGCAATTCCTGCAATGACTGGAAGTAGATATGTCAAAGATGGAGGGACAGATACTACCTGCTATGAAGATGGTACTGGCCCATAAGATGAGGCTAAGAATGTGCTCTTTGTTGCCACAGCGCTCACATGAATGATCTAGTAACACAGCCAAATCAAAACAGGCTTCCAGACAATCATCCAGATACCATCTGCTGAGCCAGTACTGTGTTAGCTCATACATAACGTTGGGGTGAGGGCTGGGAACGGGGCCTGTCAGTGTGGATTGAAGAGAACAGAGAGAATACTTTGAGTAAACTCAAAGTCCCATCCTCAGTACTTCCCTGGTGGCTCAGTGGCTAAGACTCTGTACCCCTAATGCAGGGACACAGGTTCGATCCCTGGTCAGGGAACTAGATCCCACATGAAGCAGCTAAGAGTTTGCATGCTGGAGCTAAAGAACCCACATGTTGCACATAACACCCAGTGCAGCCAAATGTATAAATATTTAAAACAAAACAAAAAACCTCATCCTCAAGGCCTCCAAGCACAACAAGCACAATGATTTCCAGTAAGCCCCTTGTTGGAAAATAGGCACCAAATTTATAGAGAACAGCGCCCAAGTCCCATCCCCAATGAGAAGGGGCTTTCCATTGGTAAAGGAGCCTCCTGCCACGGTGTGGTGTCAACCACGGCAGAGTGCGGTGATGAAGAGCATGATTCCATGTCTCAACTGTGTGAATTCACAGAGTGACTTCTTCACACCTTTGAGCCTCTGTTTCTTATTCTGTACAATGGAATAATAATAAAAACCTCATATTGTTGTTGAGAGAATTGTATTAGGTCCATAAACCACCACAACATGGTGAGAGCTTAGGAAGTGATTTTTATTATTAGGAGAATGGATGTCCTGAATAACAACATTGCAATTGGAGAGGTTGCAATGTATTTTGAAGGCAGGGACCATCTTCATCCTTTTAGAAAGAAATGTGGCAAATGAACCCTCCACCCCACCCCAAACTCCATCTGAGCCTCCGCAGCAGTTTGTTCTTATCTATGTTACAGCATTTAACCTGTTATGTTTTGATTTTTCTATTAATCTGCCTCTCCATTACCCAGAGGAGAGCTCTTTGAGTGCCAGGCATCATTGACATGTCAAAGATGGAGGGACAGATACTACCTGCTATGAAGATGGTACTGGCCCATAAGATGAGGCTAAGAATGTGCTCTTTGTTGCCACAGCGCTCACATGAATGATCTAGTAACACAGCCAAATCAAAACAGGCTTCCAGACAATCATCCAGATACCATCTGCTGAGCCAGTACTGTGTTAGCTCATACATAACGTTGGGGTGAGGGCTGGGAACGGGGCCTGTCAGTGTGGATTGAAGAGAACAGAGAGAATACTTTGAGTAAACTCAAAGTCCCATCCTCAGTACTTCCCTGGTGGCTCAGTGGCTAAGACTCTGTACCCCTAATGCAGGGACACAGGTTCGATCCCTGGTCAGGGAACTAGATCCCACATGAAGCAGCTAAGAGTTTGCATGCTGGAGCTAAAGAACCCACATGTTGCACATAACACCCAGTGCAGCCAAATGTATAAATATTTAAAACAAAACAAAAAACCTCATCCTCAAGGCCTCCAAGCACAACAAGCACAATGATTTCCAGTAAGCCCCTTGTTGGAAAATAGGCACCAAATTTATAGAGAACAGCGCCCAAGTCCCATCCCCAATGAGAAGGGGCTTTCCATTGGTAAAGGAGCCTCCTGCCACGGTGTGGTGTCAACCACGGCAGAGTGCGGTGATGAAGAGCATGATTCCATGTCTCAACTGTGTGAATTCACAGAGTGACTTCTTCACACCTTTGAGCCTCTGTTTCTTATTCTGTACAATGGAATAATAATAAAAACCTCATATTGTTGTTGAGAGAATTGTATTAGGTCCATAAACCACCACAACATGGTGAGAGCTTAGGAAGTGATTTTTATTATTAGGAGAATGGATGTCCTGAATAACAACATTGCAATTGGAGAGGTTGCAATGTATTTTGAAGGCAGGGACCATCTTCATCCTTTTAGAAAGAAATGTGGCAAATGAACCCTCCACCCTACCCCCAAACTCCATCTGAGCCTCCGCAGCAGTTTGTTCTTATCTATGTTACAGCATTTAACCTGTTATGTTTTGATTTTTCTATTAATCTGCCTCTCCATTACCCAGAGGAGAGCTCTTTGAGTGCCAGGCATCATTGACATTATTGTGACCCCAGCATTTAGCTGCTGAAGCAGCAGGTACTCAGTAAATATTTGTTGTTAAATGAAAACAGAGCTTTATCCCAGTAACTGAGCTGTGGACAGAATTATTCTAACTCAAACAAAAGAAGAAAAGAGTGTATGCAAAGATGTCCAATCTAAAAAAAGAAGGAAGAAAAGAGGAGCAAGAAAGAAAAGAAAGAAGGAAGGAAAAAGGAAAAAGAAGGAAAGAAAGAAGGGAGGGGCAAAGAAGGAAGGAGAGAAAAAAAGGAAAGGAAGAATGTGACTCCACAATAGAAAATTTTAAGTAATTTAAAGCATATCTAATCAATTCAAGACCAAATGTATATAGATAGATAGATAGATACATGTGTATATATATAAACTTGGTCTCTGTACCAACATGGGAAAAATAATCATGATGAATTACGTTTTTTTGTTGTTTTTTTTTGCAGGGGGTAACTGTGTGGCATGTGGAATCTTAGTTCCCCAAACAGGGATCGAACCCAGGCCCCCTGCAATGGAAATGTGGGGTCTTAACCACTGGACCACCAGGGAAGTCCTTAACTATGATGAGCTGTTAAGTAAAAAAAAAAAGAACACGTTTTTATCTTAATGATGATGTTAGCTCTGTAAAAGTTATATAAATGCATACAAACCAGGGCTGGCAGGGAATGCGAACATATGAAAACAGATTATCTTATTGTAGTGATGACATCATGGGTGACTTTGTTAAATATTTAGCTTTTCGTTAGTATTCTGTACAATGGAATAATAATAAAACCTCATATTGTTGTTGAGAGAATTGTATTAGGTCCATAAACCACCACAACATGGTGAGAGCTTAGGAAGTGATTTTTATTATTAGGAGAATGGATGTCCTGAATAACAACATTGCAATTGGAGAGGTTGCAATGTATTTTGAAGGCAGGGACCATCTTCATCCTTTTAGAAAGAAATGTGGCAAATGAACCCTCCACCCTACCCCCAAACTCCATCTGAGCCTCCGCAGCAGTTTGTTCTTATCTATGTTACAGCATTTAACCTGTTATGTTTTGATTTTTCTATTAATCTGCCTCTCCATTACCCAGAGGAGAGCTCTTTGAGTGCCAGGCATCATTGACATTATTGTGACCCCAGCATTTAGCTGCTGAAGCAGCAGGTACTCAGTAAATATTTGTTGTTAAATGAAAACAGAGCTTTATCCCAGTAACTGAGCTGTGGACAGAATTATTCTAACTCAAACAAAAGAAGAAAAGAGTGTATGCAAAGATGTCCAATCTAAAAAAAGAAGGAAGAAAAGAGGAGCAAGAAAGAAAAGAAAGAAGGAAGGAAAAAGGAAAAAGAAGGAAAGAAAGAAGGGAGGGGCAAAGAAGGAAGGAGAGAAAAAAAGGAAAGGAAGAATGTGACTCCACAATAGAAAATTTTAAGTAATTTAAAGCATATCTAATCAATTCAAGACCAAATGTATATAGATAGATAGATAGATACATGTGTATATATATAAACTTGGTCTCTGTACCAACATGGGAAAAATAATCATGATGAATTACGTTTTTTTGTTGTTTTTTTTTGCAGGGGGTAACTGTGTGGCATGTGGAATCTTAGTTCCCCAAACAGGGATCGAACCCAGGCCCCCTGCAATGGAAATGTGGGGTCTTAACCACTGGACCACCAGGGAAGTCCTTAACTATGATGAGCTGTTAAGTAAAAAAAAAAAGAACACGTTTTTATCTTAATGATGATGTTAGCTCTGTAAAAGTTATATAAATGCATACAAACCAGGGCTGGCAGGGAATGCGAACATATGAAAACAGATTATCTTATTGTAGTGATGACATCATGGGTGACTTTGTTAAATATTTAGCTTTTCGTTAGTAGTGCTACAATATCTGTGTGTGTGTGTAGTCAGATAATATTTGTAAGTAAAAGAGAGTGGCTAATCTTTCACTGCAGAACTTAGTGTTCACAGAACAATGGCATCTCCAGGTCCCTCTCAGCCCAGGAGTCTGGGGCTTTCCAGCTCCTAGCGCTGCACCCTGAGACTCCCAGGACAGCTTCAGAAGCAAGTGCTCGTAGGTAACATCTGTGCTGTCAGAACCCAGTGGAGAAACCAGAGCTACAATAAGGCAGAATGCAAGTGGTGGAAGGGATGACCCCTAACTCCGAAGTACTTTCTAAACATTTACCAAATATTTGCTCATATGCCAACCCCTCCCCTAAGTGCTGGGGATACAAAGGATGAACAGAAACAGGATGAAGTTCTTGTCTCAGGGGAATTCAAAGCCCAACAGGGAAGAGAGACAGCCAACAAACAGCGACAGTATCAGATGGTGATTGCTAAGGCAGAGCATGGATCAGGTGCTGTAGGAAGGTTAATTAGGGGAAAAGAATAGGAATGACTTCAGACTGGCTGAAATCAAGGAGGGCTCAGGTAAGGATACAGAGAAATGTCATGGAACCCAAGAAGGAAACGCATCCTGGATCCTTAGGATCCAGGAACCCCAGTTTCTAGATCTAAAATGCCTCAGGAACCAGGGTGACTAGCAGTCTCGCGGTTTCTGTCTGCCTCTCCATCTCTTTCTCTTTCATTTCTTTGGGGGTAATGGGGTCTTCTGTCTTCACTTCCCTTGGCACACCTACTCCTCTTTCCGAACTCACCTCTTACTCGGTTTTCACAAGGTTCACCATGGCTTCCCTCAAATGGTGCTTAGCTCTAGACTCCGTGATCTTCAGATCCAACAGTTAGAGTTAACTAGAGTCATCGGGTCCTAATTCCAAATTCCCAAGGAAAAGATTGAGTCAGGGTCAAACGTCGTTGAGGGCAGGGTCATGTAGTCTACTGTCCACTCAAGAAGGGCCATGTCGGGGCTTCCCCTGGTGGTCCAGTGGGTAAGGACACCACCTTGCAGTGCAAGGGACGCCGGTTCGATCCCTGGCCTGGGAAGATCCCACGTGCCGCGGAGCGGCTGGATCGATGTGTCCAATTACCGAGCCGGAGCTCTGGAGCGCATGCGCCCAGAGCCGGCGCTCTGCAACGACAGATGCCACTGCGATGGGAGGCCCACAGGAACCAAAGAACAAAGACGGATAAAAATAGAGAAATAAAAGACCAATAGAAGTGGCCCGCCCCCTCCTTCCCCAATCCGACCCCTGCCCAAAATAAATAAATAAATAAATCTTTAAAAAAAAAAAAAAAAAGAAGGGCCATGTCACTTCCTGCCTAGAAGCAGGGCATCTGGAAGCAAATTCACCAATGCATATTCTTTGTTGGAAAGCAAGGGATCTAGGATTTAGACTAGGGGTGCTGTGGTGAAAAAGGTGTTTTTGAGTTGAGTTTTGGGGTGCTAGTGAAGGATTACACTAGAACAGGATGTAGACTTCAAAAATAATTAGGTGAAAGAATCAGTAAATATGACTGGCTGACAGAAGGAGGGTTGTAAATTGAACCTCAGTCTATTTCATCATTGCTTTAGCTCATCCTGTTTATTAAGGAACCTTTTCAACTTCACTGTCCATGGGAATACAAGGTTGTTTTTTCTTTCCACAGACAAAACCAGGGAACTTCCATCTACCTCAGCAATAGTACATTGTATTAACCACCAACTCCATCTGGAGAAGGAAATGGCAAGCCATTTCAGTATTCTTGCCTGGGAAATCCCATGGACAGAGGAGCCTGGTTCTTGCGGGAAATCCATGGACAGTTCTTCTGTCTTCACTTCCCTTGGCACACCTACTCCTCTTTCCGAACTCACCTCTTACTCGGTTTTCACAAGGTTCACCATGGCTTCCCTCAAATGGTGCTTAGCTCTAGACTCCGTGATCTTCAGATCCAACAGTTAGAGTTAACTAGAGTCATCGGGTCCTAATTCCAAATTCCCAAGGAAAAGATTGAGTCAGGGTCAAACGTCGTTGAGGGCAGGGTCATGTAGTCTACTGTCCACTCAAGAAGGGCCATGTCGGGGCTTCCCCTGGTGGTCCAGTGGGTAAGGACACCACCTTGCAGTGCAAGGGACGCCGGTTCGATCCCTGGCCTGGGAAGATCCCACGTGCCGCGGAGCGGCTGGATCGATGTGTCCAATTACCGAGCCGGAGCTCTGGAGCGCATGCGCCCAGAGCCGGCGCTCTGCAACGACAGATGCCACTGCGATGGGAGGCCCACAGGAACCAAAGAACAAAGACGGATAAAAATAGAGAAATAAAAGACCAATAGAAGTGGCCCGCCCCCTCCTTCCCCAATCCGACCCCTGCCCAAAATAAATAAATAAATAAATCTTTAAAAAAAAAAAGAAGGGCCATGTCACTTCCTGCCTAGAAGCAGGGCATCTGGAAGCAAATTCACCAATGCATATTCTTTGTTGGAAAGCAAGGGATCTAGGATTTAGACTAGGGGTGCTGTGGTGAAAAAGGTGTTTTTGAGTTGAGTTTTGGGGTGCTAGTGAAGGATTACACTAGAACAGGATGTAGACTTCAAAAATAATTAGGTGAAAGAATCAGTAAATATGACTGGCTGACAGAAGGAGGGTTGTAAATTGAACCTCAGTCTATTTCATCATTGCTTTAGCTCATCCTGTTTATTAAGGAACCTTTTCAACTTCACTGTCCATGGGAATACAAGGTTGTTTTTTCTTTCCACAGACAAAACCAGGGAACTTCCATCTACCTCAGCAATAGTACATTGTATTAACCACCAACTCCATCTGGAGAAGGAAATGGCAAGCCATTTCAGTATTCTTGCCTGGGAAATCCCATGGACAGAGGAGCCTGGCTGGTTAATGTTCACGGGGTCACAAAGAGTCGGGCACAACTAATCAACTGAGGAGACACACATACCAAATGCAGAAAGAGCAGAGTTACAGGAAACAGCCCGATTCCTCAGAGGAATTTGAGACTTCCATCTATAGTCCAAGCTTTTTGCTGGATTCCAAGTCCATGCACGTGTGTGCACGCGCGTGCACACACACACACACACACACACACAAGAACATATTCCAAACATTTTCATGATATGATGCAAAGCAACTTTGCCTGGCTATCTTTATTTGTTTTGCATAATGTATGGAATAAATTCACCATGCTATTAGTTGGAGAGAATTACCACCAGCATACGTGGTATGCTATACTCTGGATATATGTAAATACAGCCCATTTATAAACACAGGGATTGTGTGCATATGCGTGTTTAAAATTAAATTTTTTAAACCAGAAGAACCATCAGTTTACGAACTCTTTATGCTTTGCACGTTGGTCTTTTTCATTCCCACCACTGCCAGCCTAATTCAGGGCATTATCAGTTCATCTAAGTTATTGCAGCAGCCCTAATGGACCATTTTATCCATGGCCACAAGATGAAGAATCTTAAAGCATTACTTGAGTGATGACACTGCTTGTTCACAAACCTTCCATGCTTCCCTGACATGTACTAAATAAAGTCCAAAGTCTATGTCCTAGCACAAAACTCAAGAGAATTTAGTACCTACCAGCCACACAGGCTCCTCTGCTTGTCCTCCATGCTTCAGCTAAATTGAACTGCTTTAGTGCTGGATTCCTAAATGCACATGGATCTTCCTGATCAGGATATACTTCACCTTCTGCCTGGAATAACTACACTTTTCTTTCCCCTTCTCCAACGACTAAGCTAATGCCGTTTCTTCTATTGCATCTTTGCTAATAAACCCCGTAAGAAGTGATTATGGGGGCTTCCTCGGTGGTCCAGTGATCAAGAATTCACCTTCCAGGGGCTTCCCTGGTGGTCCAGTGTTTGGGAGTCCACCTGCCAATGCAGGAGACACTGGTTCCATCCCTGGTCTAGGAAAATCTCATTTGTTGCAGATCAGCTAGGCCCATCCTCCGCAGCTACTGAAGTCCATGCACTGAGAGCCTATGCTCTGTGACGAGTGAAGCCCCCACTCACCACAACAAGAGGAAGCCCATGTGCAACAAGAAGGACCCAGTGCAGCCAAAATCATAACAACAACAATAAAATTAATTAATTAACCTCCCAATGCAGGAGACTCAAGTCTGAGCCAAAAGACTCAAACATACCTGTAAAGTTTGACACAATGTTTAGGTTCTATTCAGCTGCAAAGAACAGAAGACCCCATTAATCAATAAGGAGATTTATTCATTGAAATGAAAGCCTAAGGTAGGGTAAAGTCAGACTTGCTTAATTCAATGGCATGATGATGTCATCAAAGTCCTACATTCTTGACACTTTGTGCATTTTGTGATTTAGTGGTGTCTGGGAACGTCAAGGGCAGGCTGATACCATGTAGTTTTATGTTGACTAGTCACGTGTTCTTTGTGTCCTGAAGAACAGCAGTGTCTGACCTTAGCAGACACCCCATGATTGTTGATTGAATAAATGTTAGTTCTTCCCATTAAAAAAACTTATATCCTTCTGCCTTTTCCCTGTGTCATCTGGACTTGTCGGTTTATTGCTCGGGTAGTTCCCTGCATAGTCATGAGATCGCTTCCATGGACCTAGACATCAAACTCAGCCAAGTCTTGAAGGATGCCTCATTCTTGGTTCTTTCTAAGATCTAGAAGACTTTCACAGAAGCTCCCCAGTAGACTCGTCTCCTGTTACATTAGCCAGATCTGGGTCATTTTGCCTGAAAACAACCACTGGCAAAAAGAATAAAGTCACCATGATTGACTTGGGTAGTTCAGAGCTTTTACCACTGAGCTGGAGGAGGGCCTTCTTCCCAGAGAGAGGAACACTCAGCAAATCAGAGTTCTGTTGGCAGGAAGCAAGAGTGTACAGGAACCAGTAGAGTCTGCAGCACCCAACTGTGCCCCCAAATTAGGAACAACTGCAGCAAACCCAGTTAAGCTGGTTTGTGAATAGAAACACCCATCCTTGTTGGATTGTTTTGTGCATGACAGGAGATGGTATAAGCAAAAGGGATATCCATTCTATTTTAAAATCATGTATTTGTATTTTTCATTATTTTTAAATTGAAGTATAATTTACAGTGTTACGTACATCAGTGATTCAGTTCTGTGTATATATATTCTTATTTTTAAAAGTTTTTACAGAGTTTTGTTGTTCACAGACATGTATGTTCCCATATCAGTCATATGCATATCCCTGGTCCCCTTATATATTTTTTTCATAGTCTTTTCCCTTATAGGTTATTACAAAACATTGAGCATAGGTCCCTGTGCTATACAGTGGGTCCCTTGTTGGTTACCCATTTTTATATAGTATGTTTCTGTTAATCCCCAAACTCCTGATTTATTCCTCTCCCCTCCTTTGCCTTTTGGTAACCACAAATTTGTTTTCCATGCCTGTGGATCTGTTTCTGTTTTGTAACTATCTAAGTTCATTTGTATCATTTTTTTTTTTTAAGATTCTACATATCCAGTCACACTGGGTGGCTCAGACACTAAAGAATCTGCCTACAGGGCTTTCCCTGGTGGTCCAGTGGGTAAGGACACCGCCTTGCAGTGCAAGGGGCACCGGTTCGATCCCTGGCCTGGGAAGATCCCACGTGCCGCGGAGCGGCTGGACCAATGTGTCCAATTACCGAGCCAGAGCTCTGGAGCGCATGCGCCCAGAGCCGGTGCGCTGCAAAGACAGACGCCACCGCGATGGGAGGCCCACAGGAGCTAGATCCTTGGTTCTTTCTAAGATAGAAGACTTTCACAGAAGCTCCCCAGTAGACTCGTCTCCTGTTACATTAGCCAGATCTGGGTCATTTTGCCTGAAAACAACCACTGGCAAAAAGAATAAAGTCACCATGATTGACTTGGGTAGTTCAGAGCTTTTACCACTGAGCTGGAGGAGGGCCTTCTTCCCAGAGAGAGGAACACTCAGCAAATCAGAGTTCTGTTGGCAGGAAGCAAGAGTGTACAGGAACCAGTAGAGTCTGCAGCACCCAACTGTGCCCCCAAATTAGGAACAACTGCAGCAAACCCAGTTAAGCTGGTTTGTGAATAGAAACACCCATCCTTGTTGGATTGTTTTGTGCATGACAGGAGATGGTATAAGCAAAAGGGATATCCATTCTATTTTAAAATCATGTATTTGTATTTTTCATTATTTTTAAATTGAAGTATAATTTACAGTGTTACGTACATCAGTGATTCAGTTCTGTGTATATATATTCTTATTTTTAAAAGTTTTTACAGAGTTTTGTTGTTCACAGACATGTATGTTCCCATATCAGTCATATGCATATCCCTGGTCCCCTTATATATTTTTTCATAGTCTTTTCCCTTATAGGTTATTACAAAACATTGAGCATAGGTCCCTGTGCTATACAGTGGGTCCCTTGTTGGTTACCCATTTTTATATAGTATGTTTCTGTTAATCCCCAAACTCCTGATTTATTCCTCTCCCCTCCTTTGCCTTTTGGTAACCACAAATTTGTTTTCCATGCCTGTGGATCTGTTTCTGTTTTGTAACTATCTAAGTTCATTTGTATCATTTTTTTTTTTTAAGATTCTACATATCCAGTCACACTGGGTGGCTCAGACACTAAAGAATCTGCCTACAGGGCTTTCCCTGGTGGTCCAGTGGGTAAGGACACCGCCTTGCAGTGCAAGGGGCACCGGTTCGATCCCTGGCCTGGGAAGATCCCACGTGCCGCGGAGCGGCTGGACCAATGTGTCCAATTACAGAGCCGGAGCTCCAGAGCTCTGGAGTGCATGCGCCCAGAGCCGGTGCTCTGCGACGGCAGACGCCACCGCGATGGGAGGCCCACAGGAGCCAAAGAACAAAGACGGATGAAAATGGAGAAATGAAAGACCAATAGAAGTGGCCCGCCCATCCCCCTCCCTCCCCAACCCGACCCCCGCCCAAAATAAATAAATAAATTAATTAAAAAAAAAAAAAAGAATCTGCCGACAGTGTAGAAGACCTGGGCTTGATCCCTGGGTTAGGAAGAGCCCCTGAAGAAGGGAATGGCAATTGGTACCATGTGATATGATTTTTTTTCCCTAGAATTTCATTTTACAGAAGGAAAAATGAAGGTACAGGGAGAGGGAAAGCTCTCATCAAGTTTTCCCAGGTGCTCCAGAAGTCACCTGCAGTGCTGGCTCGTGTGCTCCTCAGGGGATGGGTCTCCTGGTATGTCCCACCATCTGGTTTCCTGCAGCTCAGCCATGGAGTCTTCCAGGAAGAAGGTATGGTATAAACATAAAACAGAAATTGAATGGGCTCTTGCTGGAGGAATACTATTGATGATGAATGGGGAGAAAATGGAGGAAGTATTTGCAATGGTCAGCAGGAAAACACACTTCAGTAGGGCTGAAATATGATACAACACCAAATGGAGACCTTGAGAGGATACGCAGATGCCAAAAGAAGCCCTGGCAGGAGACATTTGGGAAGTAGAATGCTGTTGCTTAATCATCTGTCAGGCTTGCACAATGTTCAGTGCTCGTGGTGTTACAAGATGGTTTTTTCTTTTTTTCCTCCTGATTCCTAGAAGTTGGTCTGTCAAAACACAGGTGTTGCATTAGGCTGCTCTGTCATTTGTGGGGCCGCCCAGGTGGTGTTAATAGTAAATAACCTGCTAATGGTGCTAGAACCCGCCAATGCAGGAGCCCCAGGAGACTCGGGTTCAGTCCCTCGGTCGGGAAGGTCCCCCGGAGGAGGGCATGGCAACCCACACCAGTATTCTTGCCTAGAGAATCCCGTGGACAGAGGAGCTTACTGGACTATAGTCATGGGTTGCAAAGAGACACAACTGAAGTGACTTAGCACCTCATGCACACGTGGCATCTTATCTTAAAGGCTTCACTTGGAGAGGCCTTGCAGCAGAGAGGAGACTGAGGCATGCCTGAAGCTGAGATTCTATTTTCTTGGATCATTTTGGAAATGATTAACTTAGTCCTTTGAAAACGGGTGTATGGCCTCTCTTCCCCCCCGACTCTATCCCTTCTTAAAAAGTTTTGCTCCAGCCTAAGTAGTTTCTTCGTGTTCTCGATGTGGGTGTAAGATGTTTGAGGATTTTGGAATGCAGACCATGGAACAAAATATTCTGTGGTTAAACCACAGTGCCGGTGGGGTAGGGTCACTGAGACCGTCACTGACCAAATAGCCACATATACCAGTGTTTACTTTCTGGTGGTGCTTTGTTCTGCCGTCTCTAAGTGCTAATTTGTGTAGTCAACCAGGACCAGCAATTCAGAGGAAATAGCCAGAGTTAAGCAACTTGATGCATTCTTGGTTAATATGTCCAAATAAGCAAGGCTACACTTAAGAAAAGTTACAAAGATAATCGTGTCCCTTTGGGAGCCATCTCACTTCTCTTCCATGTGTCTCTGTTCCCGGCTGCTTTTCTCTCCTACTGATGGAATACCAAGAGCGCTCCAACTTCAACATCCCACAATCCACCCCATGGCTACACTCCTCACACTGGTCTCTCCTCCCTCTCCTGACTCTCTTTCAAAATTTAATACAAGTCCACCACTCCTGTCCCTACAAGCCTCAGTCTATTCCAGCGCAGCATGGCTGATCCACACTGGGTGCTAGGGTAGAGTGATGGAGGCTCCAGGCATGAATGAACATATTTGCCGCTTATTTATTTGTAATATATATTTATTTGGCTGCTCTGGGTTTTAGTTGTAGCATGTAGAATCTTTAGTTGAGGCATGTGGGATCTTGTTCACTGACCAGGGATCGAACCTGGGTCCCCTGCATTGGGAGTGCAGAGTCCTAACCACGGGACCACCAGGGAAGTCCTGGTATTTACCGTTTCAATGAGATACTTTTAACCCAAATGGATCTATCATTGGTGGAACTCCAGGAAATGGCAAAGAGCAATGAAAATGAAGACTCTTCAGGCAGAGACAAAGAGGAGTGGCGAAGGAGATCTGGGACGACCATTGATATCACCCGCTTGGACCACAATGAAAAAGCTAATTAACTAATCAGCTGGAGAGTCAAACCTCAGCTGAGAGAGAAGTAGAGGGGCAAACAAGGAGATGCTATTCTTCTAAAATCATGAGATGCGTCTCCCCTTGCCTTGGGTGTTGCCTCCTCCTTTTAGGTCAGTGGACTGGTCATGGTTGTCTCTAGGCTATGTCCTTAGTCAATCCAGCTGGGCTTATAATTGTAAAAACTGTGATAAAATAAACACATATCCCAGAGTTATCTTTCCTTAGAAACAATTCTTCTAAGATATCAGTCCTTCTAAGGACCAGTATGTTTATGAGGCTCTGTGAGAGTTTTAAAGAAAGCAAACCCAGAAAAATGTGGTGAAAAAGAGACAGTGATCCTGCTCTATACTTGGGCTCTCATTTTTTGGTCCCTGGGGATTCTCTCATAAGACGACTCCAAAAGAAGGCATAGGCTCTTGTGATAAACCTGATGAACTTCTTGTATTAAATGTCAAAAACAATTGAGGAATCACAACCCTGAACAAAACAGTGAAGTACCAGGTTCTCCAACTGGCCGCCCCTCATGACAGTGGGTTGGCCAAAAAGTTCGTTTGGGTTCTTCCATAAGATTTCTCAGAAAAAATCCAGAGAAACTTTTTGGCTAACCCAATCTATGCACATAGACACTCCATGTCTTGAGCATCCCTGGTGGTTCAGATGGTAAAGAATCTACCCGCAAGGAGGGAGACCTGTGTTCCGTTCCAGGTTGGGAAAAATTCCCCAGAGAATGAATGGGACAGCTACCCACTCCAATATTCTTTCCTGGAGAATCCCATGGACAGAGGAACCTGGCAGGCTACAGTCCACGGGGTTGCAAAGAGTCAGACAAAACTGAGTGACTTTCACTTTACTCCATATCTTAAAGTTTTCCCCCCAAAATAAAATTTTGTGCTTGATTGTCTGTAATAGCAAAAGATTGGGGGAAAATCTAATGTCTCTCAGCAGGGAAGCTGTTAAATAAACAACAGCATGTCTACACAGTGAGATATTAGGCAGCTGTGGCAAAGGACAAGATTATGGTCTGGCACAGGAATAGCTCCCATAGAGACTGAACATATAAAGGTGCTACCTGCTGTGTAAGAAGGAGCCACACAAGGATGCACTTCTTCATATTTGCTGCATTTGCATAAGTAAATAAGCACTGAATGGTTCCTTGGATTTCCCTGGTGCCTTGGTTGGTAAAGAATCTGCCTGTCATGCAGGAGACCCAGGTTCAATCCCTGAGTGGGGAAGATCCCCCAGAGAAGGGATTGGCAACCCACTCCAGTATTCTTGCTTAGAGAATCCCATAGGCAAAGGAGCCTAGTGGGCTACAATTCACGGTGAAAGGGTTTTACCTCAATTTGAGACTTAAAACCAGGGCCCAGACCTGGTCGAACCTTGCTTGGGACTTGAACCCAGGTGGCTGGAGCTTAAATTCCAGCCAAAACCCTGTTTGGGACTTGAACCCACGTGGCTGGGGCTTGAACCTAGCCAAAACCTGGTTTGGGACTCGAACCCACGTGGCTAAAGCTTAACTCCAGCCAAAACTCTGCTTAGGGCTTGAATCCACGTAGTCAGAACTCAATCCCGGCCAAAACCCTGTCTGGGACTTGAACCCACGCGGCCAGGACTTAATCCAGCACTCACCCAATGTCTGGACACACTGAGGCTCAGGTTCTTCGTGCCTCAACGCAGAAGGAATTCAGCGAGAGGCAGAGTGATAGGCAAGAAGAGGATTTATTAGGATAGGGTACCTGTAAACGGTACAAGCAGGCAGGCAGACAGGAAAGCTCTGCTCTACTCTCTCTTCAACTGAGTGGGCAGCAATATATATAGGATGGTAGAAGACCGCCCTCCTCAAGTAGACGCAGATGCAGGACATACATCATTGGTTGCTTCTTCCCCAGCTCCTCCTTCATCAGCTGTTTATACCCAGTCAAACCTGCTTTACTGAACAAGGAGCAGGCCTCTTAAAGTTTCCCCAAAATAAAATTTTGTGCTTGATTGTCTGTAATAGCAAAAGATTGGGGGAAAATCTAATGTCTCTCAGCAGGGAAGCTGTTAAATAAACAACAGCATGTCTACACAGTGAGATATTAGGCAGCTGTGGCAAAGGACAAGATTATGGTCTGGCACAGGAATAGCTCCCATAGAGACTGAACATATAAAGGTGCTACCTGCTGTGTAAGAAGGAGCCACACAAGGATGCACTTCTTCATATTTGCTGCATTTGCATAAGTAAATAAGCACTGAATGGTTCCTTGGATTTCCCTGGTGCCTTGGTTGGTAAAGAATCTGCCTGTCATGCAGGAGACCCAGGTTCAATCCCTGAGTGGGGAAGATCCCCCAGAGAAGGGATTGGCAACCCACTCCAGTATTCTTGCTTAGAGAATCCCATAGGCAAAGGAGCCTAGTGGGCTACAATTCACGGTGAAAGGGTTTTACCTCAATTTGAGACTTAAAACCAGGGCCCAGACCTGGTCGAACCTTGCTTGGGACTTGAACCCAGGTGGCTGGAGCTTAAATTCCAGCCAAAACCCTGTTTGGGACTTGAACCCACGTGGCTGGGGCTTGAACCTAGCCAAAACCTGGTTTGGGACTCGAACCCACGTGGCTAAAGCTTAACTCCAGCCAAAACTCTGCTTAGGGCTTGAATCCACGTAGTCAGAACTCAATCCCGGCCAAAACCCTGTCTGGGACTTGAACCCACGCGGCCAGGACTTAATCCAGCACTCACCCAATGTCTGGACACACTGAGGCTCAGGTTCTTCGTGCCTCAACGCAGAAGGAATTCAGCGAGAGGCAGAGTGATAGGCAAGAAGAGGATTTATTAGGATAGGGTACCTGTAAACGGTACAAGCAGGCAGGCAGACAGGAAAGCTCTGCTCTACTCTCTCTTCAACTGAGTGGGCAGCAATATATATATGATGGTAGAAGACCGCCCTCCTCAAGTAGACGCAGATGCAGGACATACATCATTGGTTGCTTCTTCGCCAGCTCCTCCTTCATCAGCTGTTTATACTCAGTCAAACCTGCTTTACTGAACAAGGAGCAGGCCTTCTGAGTTATCGTCACCTCACTGGCCTCCCAACCTTTCTCAGGTTTCTCTCTTCTACCCATCATCCCCTAGGACTCTACAACCACCTACCTATTCTACTCTGTCCCTATCAATGGGGTTACAAAGAGTCAGACACGGCTGAGTGACTATCACTTTCACTTTCATATAGCAGAGTGATTTAGTTATCCTTTCTTTTTTTTAATATTCTTTTCCCAGACACACTTAATTTAAAAACTAATTGTGAGACATTTAAACATCTGGCTACCTAAAATATTGCAACATGATCAAACTAAGGTATCAAAGTATGAAGATCTTGGTTCTCATTGTAACAAAATATTTTTGAATTTCAAATATTCAGGACAGTGTTAAAAAGCAGACTGGATCTTTTTGGTAAGTACATTGAAATGATAGGTTGTGAAAGACTTTCAGAGACCAGAAGTTCTATTCTTCATTCGGTACCAATTTTGTTGACAAAATGAAAAATGTCAGAGGGGCAAAAAACTGTACAGTTCTTAGGAAAAAAGAACACAAACACATTACAGATGACTGCACCCATATCTCAACTGAAAGTGATTCAGTGGCCACTTTTCATAGTTTTCAATGTCATCCTTTAATTTGGCAACATGCATGTTTCATGGAGTAGATATAATAGTAATCATAATTTTGAGCACCCCTCGATTTTACCTCCAGCTTCTTCAGCATCTGCATGTGCAAACTGTGCTTCGGTTGATGTCAGTGGTGATTTCACTTGATGGAGAGAGCTCTACTTTATTTACCTTCATATGTGACGTAGTTAGCAAACAAAGAAATGAGAAAAACAAAAAAGACAAAATGTCCCCTGAGGGTCCCTGCTTTTCTATAGAATCTTCTTAAGCACTCTGATTGGGCAGGTCAAACCCTAGCTTTTCAGGAACACCCCTCCGACTTACCCTATTGCAGAGCAACATCCCAGGTCACTCTGGCACCTGACTATTCTTCGTGGTCACACTGAGGGCATTGTATTTCACACTGGATTGTTTGCTGTCCTTCTCTGTCACGTACAGGTAAGACTCTTTGGACCTAAAACATTGTCTGGCATGTAGTAAGCATGTAATAAATATTTAGAGCAATATTTTTATCCAAGTTGATTTATGATGGGAAACCACCTAAATGTATCAAAATATGGCAGTACTTAAATAAGTTATATTGGGCTTGACCCAAAAGTTCATTCAGGATTTTCCCGTAAGCTGTTAAACCCAAATGAACTTTTTGGCCGACCTGATCATATAGCCTTATGATGGCATAATGTGTGAATTATGATGTGCTGCTAGGTTCTGAAGCAGTCCACTTTAAAATTATGCCAGGTGCCTTGAGGTCTGCAGCAGGAGACTACCAGCCTCCTGGCACACACTGTCCCTTCTATGGGAAGAATTATGAATAGTCATTGTGTGAAAGTGTTAGTTGTTCAGTCGTGTCCAACTCTTTGGGATCCTATGGACTGTAGCCCGCCAGGCTTCTCTGTCCATCTCCAGGCAAGCATGCTGGAGTGGGTTGCCACGCCCTTACTTCAGGGGATCTTCCTGACCCAGGGGTTGAACCCAGGTCTCCTGCTTTGCAGGCAGACTCTTTACTGTTTGAGCCACCATAGTCATTAAATGGTCCTGGAATAAAAGAAGGCAGTTAGGCACCTGCTGCCTGAGGGAAAGACAAGGACCATTCTTTTTTTTTTTTTTAAATCTTTATCAAATTTGTTACAGTATCGCTTCTGTTATATGTTTTGGTTTTTTGGCTGCAGGGCCTGTGGGATCTTAGCTCCTCCATGAGAGATCGAACCTGCACAACCTGCACTGGAAAATGAAGTCTTAACTCCTGTACCACCAGGGAGGTGCCCTGTAGGTGTTATTTAAAATCTATTTTATATCCTACAAATAAGCATGACAGGGAGTAAAATGGATGTGATGAGTTCCCTAAAGTCCTGGGAAATGAGTCTAAAATCGTTCTTACAAAAGAACAAAGCCGTTAGGCAAGGGCACGGTTAGAAAATCAAAAGGCTGCAGAGAGCAGCTGACTCACAGGCACAGAGCAAACTGATCCCCCATTCACTGCCTCTGTGCCCTCGGGATCAAGTCTAATAGCCCTCACTCAGATTCCAAGACCCTGTTCACCTTTCCAGTCTTCCTTCTGCTTCTGGAACACTTCATCTTTTCTGCTACTTCCAGGCTTTCCCCTGCACATGCTGTTCCCTCTGCCTGAAGAGCCTCTCTTCTTCACCATCTTTGCAAGAGAATTCAAGGTGAAACCTCACTTTTCAGAAAGGTATTTCTTAACCCTGTCCCCATAACTCCACCATCTTCACTCCGGACTCTCTGGGAGTTTTGGTTCCTCGGTTACACACACCAAGGGATTGCTCCGCTCGTGTTTGCAACACTCATGGCTCCACTCCAACGTCTGTGTTCTCCATTCTGCTGGAAAGCCCTTATCCAACTTGCACAATGCTGTATCCCCAGCGTCAACACACAGGGGAGTCATCTGGAAATATTTGTAAACTGAATTCCTGACTACCACTCAGGCTAAAGGAAACACACACATAAGCCTCGAGCTTGAAAAGTTTATCATTAATGAAAGCAATCAATAGAATACATCAATCATAAGACTGCAAAATAAACAGAATATGGTTAAGGCCATGACTGTTGTTCAGCTGCTCAGTCGTGTTCGACTCTTTGTGACCCCATGAAATGCAGCACACCAGGGTCCCTGGTCCCTCGCTATCTCCCAGTTTGCTCAAATTCATGTCCATTGAGCTGGAGATGCCATCCCACCATCTTGTCCTCTGTCATCCCCTTCTCCGTCTGCCTTCAACATTTCCCAGCATCAGGGTCTTTTCCAATGAGTCAGCGTCAGGTGGTCAAATTATTGGACTTTCAGCTTCAGCATCAGTCTTCCAGTGAGTATTCAGGCCATGGCTGAGGCTGTCCTAGTTACCCATAAGCTGTTGGCTAAATTCAACAAATAGGATTTTGAGAAGACGTCTTGCCTGAATTAAATTAATTATGATAGGTTCTAATTTTCACACAAGGATTTACATTTCTCACATCTCACCTTGTACAGAAAGACCCAGCTTCTATCTGACAGTAAGCTATGCTCCACATCTGGAAGATATAAGCAGATGTGGAACTAACAAATGATTAGATTTCACAAGGGCTAATTGCTTTATCTTCTGGAGAAATTAGTCATGACATATATAAATAACAACTATAGGGATCGATGGGGCTTCCCAGGTGATGCTAGTGGTAAAGAACACGCCTGCCAATACAAGAGGCATGAAGGACCCAGGTTCAATCCCTTGGGTCAGAAAGATCCCTGAGAAGGCATGGCAACCCACTCCAATATTCTTGCCTGGAAAATCCCATGGACAGAGGAGGTTGGTAGGCTACAGTTCATGGGGTTGCAGAGTTGGACATGAATGAAGCAACTTAGCACACAGGCACATATATTATAGAGGGAAAGTGGCCTTTTTTGAATGTTAATGCTCCGCTCGTGTTTGCAACACTCATGGCTCCACTCCAACGTCTGTGTTCTCCATTCTGCTGGAAAGCCCTTATCCAACTTGCACAATGCTGTATCCCCAGCGTCAACACACAGGGGAGTCATCTGGAAATATTTGTAAACTGAATTCCTGACTACCACTCAGGCTAAAGGAAACACACACATAAGCCTCGAGCTTGAAAAGTTTATCATTAATGAAAGCAATCAATAGAATACATCAATCATAAGACTGCAAAATAAACAGAATATGGTTAAGGCCATGACTGTTGTTCAGCTGCTCAGTCGTGTTCGACTCTTTGTGACCCCATGAAATGCAGCACACCAGGGTCCCTGGTCCCTCGCTATCTCCCAGTTTGCTCAAATTCATGTCCATTGAGCTGGAGATGCCATCCCACCATCTTGTCCTCTGTCATCCCCTTCTCCGTCTGCCTTCAACATTTCCCAGCATCAGGGTCTTTTCCAATGAGTCAGCGTCAGGTGGTCAAATTATTGGACTTTCAGCTTCAGCATCAGTCTTCCAGTGAGTATTCAGGCCATGGCTGAGGCTGTCCTAGTTACCCATAAGCTGTTGGCTAAATTCAACAAATAGGATTTTGAGAAGACGTCTTGCCTGAATTAAATTAATTATGATAGGTTCTAATTTTCACACAAGGATTTACATTTCTCACATCTCACCTTGTACAGAAAGACCCAGCTTCTATCTGACAGTAAGCTATGCTCCACATCTGGAAGATATAAGCAGATGTGGAACTAACAAATGATTAGATTTCACAAGGGCTAATTGCTTTATCTTCTGGAGAAATTAGTCATGACATATATAAATAACAACTATAGGGATCGATGGGGCTTCCCAGGTGATGCTAGTGGTAAAGAACACGCCTGCCAATACAAGAGGCATGAAGGACCCAGGTTCAATCCCTTGGGTCAGAAAGATCCCCTGGAGAAGGCATGGCAACCCACTCCAATATTCTTGCCTGGAAAATCCCATGGACAGAGGAGGTTGGTAGGCTACAGTTCATGGGGTTGCAGAGTTGGACATGAATGAAGCAACTTAGCACACAGGCACATATATTATAGAGGGAAAGTGGCAATGTTAATTGCTTGGTTGTGTCCTACCCTTTGCTAACCCAAGTGTTGCAGCCCCCCAGGCCCTTCTGTCCATGGAATTCTCCAGGCAAGAATATTAGAGTGGGTAGTTATTCCTTTCTCAAGGGGATCTTCCTGACCCAGGGATTGAACCCCAGTCTCCTGTATTGCAGGCAGATTCTTTACCATCTGAGTCACCAGGGAAGGATAAGTAAAAAGCAAGAAAATCGATTTCTTAATGACAGTTATGAATTCTTCTGTTAGTTTATGTAACTCAGGGATCAGCTGCTTGTGTACTCCCCAGATTTTCCAGAATTATGGGAGGTACTCTTTCAGATAATATTTAAATAAAAACCATTCAACTATATAGGGCATCAGATGGAGATGAGGTGACAGATTCTATGGAGAAAGTTGAACAGGACAGAGGACTAGAGAGTGGGGGAACAGAGCAGAGTTAAGTAGACTGGATAAAGCCTCCTTGAGAAGATGACTTTTGAGAAGAGACTTGAAGTTGGTGAAGGAGGAGTGGAGCTAGGACAAAGCGGTGCTAACTTTCCAGAAAGTTCAAAGACCTTGATGCCTGATGAGTTTAGGAAACCAGAGGCTGATCTGGCTGGAGCAGAGCCACCAAAGTGGAGAGAAGCAGAAGGTGGAGACTGAGCAACTTGGGGTAGGAAAGAAAAGACTGCTATAAGGTCTTGCCTTTTACTCTGATGAAATGGACATTGGAGGGTGTGGCAAGAGGTATATGATCCGATTGCCTATTGAGTATAGACTGAAGGGTCAAGGGCAAAGCTCAGTGAATAATTTGGAGGCTTCTGCAGGAAAACAGACAAGAGAGGATGGCGGCCAGGCCCAGAAAAGTGGCAGTGGATGATGAAGGAAGTTCAGATTATAGATATACTTTGAAGATGGAACCACTTGTCTGATTGCTTCCTTTTCAATCTTGGTACAAGAGCCACATTTTCTTGCCTGGAAAATCCCATGGACAGAGGAGGTTGGTAGGCTACAGTTCATGGGGTTGCAGAGTTGGACATGAATGAAGCAACTTAGCACACAGGCACATATATTATAGAGGGAAAGTGGCAATGTTAATTGCTTGGTTGTGTCCTACCCTTTGCTAACCCAAGTGTTGCAGCCCCCCAGGCACCTCTATCCATGGAATTCTCCAGGCAAGAATACTGGAGTGGGCAGTCATTCCTTTCTCCAGGGCGTCTTCCTGACCCAAGGATCGAACCCCAGTCTCCGGCATTCTAGGCAGATTCTTTACCATCTGAGTCACCAGGGAAGGATAAGTAAAAGCAAGAAAATCGATTTCTTAATGACAGTTATGAATTCTTCTGTTAGTTTATGTAACTCAGGGATCAGCTGCTTGTGTACTCCCCAGATTTTCCAGAATTATGGGAGGTACTCTTTCAGATAATATTTAAATAAAAACCATTCAACTATATAGGGCATCAGATGGAGATGAGGTGACAGATTCTATGGAGAAAGTTGAACAGGACAGAGGACTAGAGAGTGGGGGAACAGAGCAGAGTTAAGTAGACTGGATAAAGCCTCCTTGAGAAGATGACTTTTGAGAAGAGACTTGAAGTTGGTGAAGGAGGAGTGGAGCTAGGACAAAGCGGTGCTAACTTTCCAGAAAGTTCAAAGACCTTGATGCCTGATGAGTTTAGGAAACCAGAGGCTGATCTGGCTGGAGCAGAGCCACCAAAGTGGAGAGAAGCAGAAGGTGGAGACTGAGCAACTTGGGGTAGGAAAGAAAAGACTGCTATAAGGTCTTGCCTTTTACTCTGATGAAATGGACATTGGAGGGTGTGGCAAGAGGTATATGATCCGATTGCCTATTGAGTATAGACTGAAGGGTCAAGGGCGAAAGCTCAGTGAATAATTTGGAGGCTTCTGCAGGAAAACAGACAAGAGAGGATGGCGGCCAGGCCCAGAAAAGTGGCAGTGGATGATGAAGGAAGTTCAGATTATAGATATACTTTGAAGATGGAACCACTTGTCTGATTGCTTCCTTTTCAATCTTGGTACAAGAGCCACATTTTCTTCCAGAAAGCTTGCGCCAATTAATACTTCCCATGGGCAATATAGGCAACAGCCATTTCTCTATATCTTTACCAACAGTGAATTAATGCATTTCTTAAAATCTTAGAAGTGAAAGTTAATTCACATGATTTCTCTTTGGAGGAAGTCAGTGATTTTGATAGGGACAGAGTAGAATAGGTAGGTGGTTGTAGAGTCCTAGTAGGGGATGGTAGGTAGAAGGGTGAAACCTGAGAAAGGTTGAGAGGCCAGTGAGTTGACGATAACTCAGAAGACCTGCTCCTTGTTCAGTAAAGCAGGTTTGACTGAGTATAAACAGCTGATGAAGGAGGAACTGGTGAAGAAGCAACCAATGATGTATGCCTTGCATCTGTGTCTACTTGAGGGGGGCGGTCTTCTACCATCATATATATATATATATATATATATATATATATGGCTGCCCACTCAATTGGGGGAGAGCAGAGCAGAGCTTTCCTGTCTGCCTGCTTGCACCGTTTACAGGTACCCTATCCTAATAAATCCTCTTCTTGCCTATCACTCTGCCTCTCACTGAATTCCTTCTGCATTGAGGCACGAAGAATCTGAGCTTCAGTGTGTCCAGACGTTGGGTGAGTGCTGGATTAAGTCCTGGCCATGTGGGTTCGAGTCCCAGACAGGGTTTTGACTAAATTCAAGCCCCAGCCATGTAGGTTCAAGTTCCAAACAGGGTTTTGGCTGGGTTCAAGTCCCAGCCATGTGGGTTCGAGTCCCAAACAGGGTTTTGGCTGGAATTTAAGCTCCAGCCACGTGGGTTCAAGTCTCAAACAGGGTTTGTTCAGGTCTGGGTCCTGGTTTTAAGTCTCAAATTGAGGTAAAACCCTTTCAATTTCATGAAATGACCAAATTACAAGAAATGCCTTGGAGTTGAGAATGTCTCCCTTAGTAAGCAAGAGCTGTGAGCTTTGTACCATCTGCACGCTGAGATGACTATGTAGCCAAGCTGACCTCGTGTGGCATGCTGATCCATCTTTGGTCTCTCAAATCACAGTAGATAAGGGACAAGGTCAAATCATACCACTGAAGTGGTTCACCACCTGGACATTTCTCTTTGCCCTCCCACAACAGAAGGACTTCTTATGGATTTTCTGTCCTTGTTGACATTGAGGAACAGTTTGTTTTCCTTAAGATGAAATGATTCAAAGCACTTTCCTAAGGCTCAGTATTTCAAGGACTTGTTGAATTTCAGGCACGATGGTCCGCACAGGTGACCAGCAGAGCCTGTGCCTAGCAACTGTCCTTCTGCCCTCCATTTCTGTGTTTGCCTTCACCCACTCCAGGGCGTGCACATTGCAATTTCATTTGTCCCTTTGTTCTGCTGAGATTATTGCACATTTGGGAAAAGGCAGTGAAAATATCACCAAGAAAACAAGGAAAAGGCGACTTCTTGGAGTTCTTCTGATAATTTACATCTTTACTCTGGTTTGCTTTCTCTCTGGCTTCCTACTTCATGTATTTCCTCCTCGGGGCTGGACTGATTGCATTTCTGGGCTTTCTTCTTCCGAGTTGGCTTAGTAAGGTGGTTACAACACCTCAAAGGTTTCTTTTGTTCAGGTGTATTGGGTTCCTTTGGATTGTTTATCCTCCCTGTCTTACATGGCTTCCCTGTCTCCACCCCTTTTCAGCTTTTCTATTGTTCCCACACTGGTTTCTTCTTGCACCTGGAGTTGTTTGCTGAGACATCTCTGTCTGCAAGCAAATTGAAAAGAGGCTGTTTCAGGAGCAGTGTCGCCTCCTCTTTCTCAGCGTGTGCTTGCATTTCTGTGACAGTTTGGGCAATGAACTAATTACCCAACGTTTGGCAGTACACCAGGATTGCTGAGGCATCCATCACACCCCCCCATACACAAGGAGATCTTTTAAGGAGTTCTGATTACATCTCCCCCAAACTCCCTCCCATGTAGCAAACTCCCTCCCTTTCAGTGTGGCTCTCTTGCTGCGCCTTTAATGGGAATTTTGGTTTTACGTGAGAAAGAATTATTTCCTAGGTTATACTTTCCAAGGTAGCAATTTCACTGCGGTGATTATCCTTTTTAAGAAGGGATGTCTTATTTTGGAAGTGAGAAAGAAGCAGGGGGAATTCCACAAAAAAATAACAGTGAGAGAAAAGAAGTGAGGTTTAAAATATACTGTCACCTAAATTTCCATGTAAATTTAGAAAGAGTTCACACAACACCATGAAATCGTGAGGCCCTCTTAGACGTGGGTGTCTGATCATCCATTTTGTTGGGCTAAAGTTTGTTTTCCTTAAGATGACAATGATTCAAAGCACTTTCCTAAGGCTCAGTATTTCAAGGACTTGTTGAATTTCAGGCACGATGGTCCGCACAGGTGACCAGCAGAGCCTGTGCCTAGCAACTGTCCTTCTGCCCTCCATTTCTGTGTTTGCCTTCACCCACTCCAGGGCGTGCACATTGCAATTTCATTTGTCCCTTTGTTCTGCTGAGATTATTGCACATTTGGGAAAAGGCAGTGAAAATATCACCAAGAAAACAAGGAAAAGGCGACTTCTTGGAGTTCTTCTGATAATTTACATCTTTACTCTGGTTTGCTTTCTCTCTGGCTTCCTACTTCATGTATTTCCTCCTCGGGGCTGGACTGATTGCATTTCTGGGCTTTCTTCTTCCGAGTTGGCTTAGTAAGGTGGTTACAACACCTCAAAGGTTTCTTTTGTTCAGGTGTATTGGGTTCCTTTGGATTGTTTATCCTCCCTGTCTTACATGGCTTCCCTGTCTCCACCCCTTTTCAGCTTTTCTATTGTTCCCACACTGGTTTCTTCTTGCACCTGGAGTTGTTTGCTGAGACATCTCTGTCTGCAAGCAAATTGAAAAGAGGCTGTTTCAGGAGCAGTGTCGCCTCCTCTTTCTCAGCGTGTGCTTGCATTTCTGTGACAGTTTGGGCAATGAACTAATTACCCAACGTTTGGCAGTACACCAGGATTGCTGAGGCATCCATCACACCCCCCCATACACAAGGAGATCTTTTAAGGAGTTCTGATTACATCTCCCCCAAACTCCCTCCCATGTAGCAAACTCCCTCCCTTTCAGTGTGGCTCTCTTGCTGCGCCTTTAATGGGAATTTTGGTTTTACGTGAGAAAGAATTATTTCCTAGGTTATACTTTCCAAGGTAGCAATTTCACTGCGGTGATTATCCTTTTTAAGAAGGGATGTCTTATTTTGGAAGTGAGAAAGAAGCAGGGGGAATTCCACAAAAAAATAACAGTGAGAGAAAAGAAGTGAGGTTTAAAATATACTGTCACCTAAATTTCCATGTAAATTTAGAAAGAGTTCACACAACACCATGAAATCGTGAGGCCCTCTTAGACGTGGGTGTCTGATCATCCATTAGTCTTCCTTAGTTGGGGTTTATCTTTGAATGCCGGTTCTAGAGAAGTGGTTGTCAAGGAAGCCTGGACGGCAAGGCACGTCCTGAGCGTTTTCTGTGGGTGCTGTCTCTGGGATCTGGGGTGTGCTGTGGGAGCTTTTGTCTGCAGCTTATCATAGTTTTATTTCAATTAATATGAACAATCACTTGGTGACTCAGGGAAAATTTTTTTACACCTCGTGATGGGGCACTGAAAATATGCTCCTGTCATGCTGTTCACCAGCTGGATTTTAACAGATGTTCCACACCGTTACTCACTAGCACTGTGTACAGTTCACCACCCCGGGAGAGTCTCATATGTAGATTTAGGATGGTGTCCTAATAAAAATATGAGTCATGAAAACTACCAGATTGTCAATTCTGAAAAGATGACACTGTGATCTAAACAGTATTCACAGTCTGTTTCCCCACTGATTGGGATACAAGACTCATAGATTAAGAGAATCCTCATTCGCTAGTATGATCCTTTAAATTTTTCCTTCAGCATAGCTTTTAGATTTTCCTTTGCTTAAGCCATTGTGCTCTACTGTGAGGGGTTTTAAATAGATAATTTTTTGTTTGTTTAGTTTAGGGAAAATCCATAATACTCAATTTAGCTATTCCCTAAAGTCATCTTCTAAATGAAATGAGGAACTTGGAAAAATAATTTTGTTTCCAATACAGTAAGAGATCAGAAGATTATCTTTCCTAGCTGAGTGCCTTGGGCTGCTGTGACAAAATAGCTTATAAACAGCAGAAGTTTATTTCTCACATTTTTGGAGGCCAGAGGTCTGAGATTAGGCTGCCCAAAGGGTTGGGGGATGGGCCGTTTCCCTGCGTCTTCATGTGTAAGAGAGACGAGGAAGCCCATTCGAGAGGGCTCCAGCCTCAAGGTAGCAATTCACTGCGGTGATTATCCTTTTTAAGAAGGGATGTCTTATTTTGGAAGTGAGAAAGAAGCAGGGGGAATTCCACAAAAAAATAACAGTGAGAGAAAAGAAGTGAGGTTTAAAATATACTGTCACCTAAATTTCCATGTAAATTTAGAAAGAGTTCACACAACACCATGAAATCGTGAGGCCCTCTTAGACGTGGGTGTCTGATCATCCATTAGTCTTCCTTAGTTGGGGTTTATCTTTGAATGCCGGTTCTAGAGAAGTGGTTGTCAAGGAAGCCTGGACGGCAAGGCACGTCCTGAGCGTTTTCTGTGGGTGCTGTCTCTGGGATCTGGGGTGTGCTGTGGGAGCTTTTGTCTGCAGCTTATCATAGTTTTATTTCAATTAATATGAACAATCACTTGGTGACTCAGGGAAAATTTTTTTACACCTCGTGATGGGGCACTGAAAATATGCTCCTGTCATGCTGTTCACCAGCTGGATTTTAACAGATGTTCCACACCGTTACTCACTAGCACTGTGTACAGTTCACCACCCCGGGAGAGTCTCATATGTAGATTTAGGATGGTGTCCTAATAAAAATATGAGTCATGAAAACTACCAGATTGTCAATTCTGAAAAGATGACACTGTGATCTAAACAGTATTCACAGTCTGTTTCCCCACTGATTGGGATACAAGACTCATAGATTAAGAGAATCCTCATTCGCTAGTATGATCCTTTAAATTTTTCCTTCAGCATAGCTTTTAGATTTTCCTTTGCTTAAGCCATTGTGCTCTACTGTGAGGGGTTTTAAATAGATAATTTTTTGTTTGTTTAGTTTAGGGAAAATCCATAATACTCAATTTAGCTATTTCCTAAAGTCATCTTCTAAATGAAATGAGGAACTTGGAAAAATAATTTTGTTTCCAATACAGTAAGAGATCAGAAGATTATCTTTCCTAGCTGAGTGCCTTGGGCTGCTGTGACAAAATAGCTTATAAACAGCAGAAGTTTATTTCTCACATTTTTGGAGGCCAGAGGTCTGAGATTAGGCTGCCCAAAGGGTTGGGGGATGGGCCGTTTCCCTGCGTCTTCATGTGTAAGAGAGACGAGGAAGCCCATTCGAGAGGGCTCCAGCCTCATGACTTAGCACCTTCTAAAGGCTCCATCTCTTTGATACTGTATTAGTATTATAGTGATACAGTGCACAATATATGTGTGTCCTATACAAAGTGGATAGTCATTCACATCTCCAGGGGTTCTTCCCAACTCAGGACTGAACCTGGGTCTCCTGCACAGCAGGCATATTCTTTATCATCTAAGCCACCAGGGAAGCCCCATATAATATATATACTATATGTAGTATAGTATGCAATATGTGTGTATAGTAAAATAGAAAACTATAATATGGGCTTCCCGAATGGCTCTGTGGTAGAGAATCTGCCTGCCAATGCAGGAGATGTGGGTTCAATCCTTGATTCAGGAAGATCCTTTGGAGAAGGAAATGGCAACCCAAGCCAGTATTCTTGCCTGGGAAATCCAATGGACAGAGGAGGCTGGCAGGCTACAGTCCATGGAGTTGCAAAGAGTCAGACACATCTAGAGCGAAAAATACTATAAATGCTAATATTGTATATCATCTTTAGGGGTCAAGATTTCAAAATATGAATTATTGGGGTGGGGCAGACATATTCAGACCATAGCACTAGCTCAGTAACTTTGGCCTATTGATGATACCTGTGAGCGTAAAGGTTTAAGTTGAAATAGATATCTAGCGTTCGTTCATTCCTTTGTCTATCCATTCAACATTTACTTTGAGGACACCTCTGTAACAAATTGTGTAACATCAATGAAAGACCATGTGGTCTAGCAAACTGATGACCTTCCTGAGCTAAGGCTGCAGGGAGGTGTACTACAGCCAGACGGTGGAAGGTTTCGTATACAGTGATAAAGGGCCCGTGTTTTTTATTGTAGCAAAAAATGAAAGCCATTGCAAGATTGCCATTAGAAGAGTAATCAGTCGCTGACAGCAACGTGGAGGATAAATCAGAGCGGAAGAGGGGCGGCCCGGGAACACTGAGGTGAGTGCTGAGTGGTCCAGGCAAGCCTGACCTGAGGACCAGCCACCAGGGTGCAGCTGGGAGAAGCTGCCCTCTAGAGGTATTTATGAGGAAGTATTGTAAAGACTTGATTGGTTACCCCGAAGGCACTAGGCGGGGTTAACTTTAATTTCCAGGCCCAAGAGGATGGATGTAAGAGATAGGAGATAAAATTGTGGGTTTGGGAGCTGCTGAGCATGGGCTGCCTGAAGAGCAGAAGCCGAGCCGGGAGTTCAGGACACCTGAAGAACGACCAACTGCTAACTGAACATCCTCACCTTTGATTCTGGGTTTTTCCATTATAATCTTAATTCTCACTTTCCTTAGCCCACTGTGATAATCTGCTTATGCCTCTTCTCCTGGCCTCAGCTCTGATCTCTGCTTCCTGAAATTCTCTCTTCAGGCTCCGTCCCCCACCCCCACCCCGCCCCGACTCTCCAGGGACCCAAGTGAAATGCTAATCTGCGATTTCCTGACGAATTCCTTTACTGACATTTCTATGTTATTTCCTGATTCACTCTGTTCAGTGGCTCAGTCCTCCCCACCATGACAGGGTAGGGATAAAGTTCCAACTCTTTGGCATAGCCCTCAACCCCTCTCTGAGTGACCCCTGCTAACAAGATAAAGGATGCCCTGCCTCCCACATTGTGCTCCAGCTCTGCCAAGCTCTGACCTCTCCTGTGCTGTTTTATGCTTCTGCTTTCCCTAGATAGTCAGACTTTGGCCTATTGATGATACCTGTGAGCGTAAAGGTTTAAGTTGAAATAGATATCTAGCGTTCGTTCATTCCTTTGTCTATCCATTCAACATTTACTTTGAGGACACCTCTGTAACAAATTGTGTAACATCAATGAAAGACCATGTGGTCTAGCAAACTGATGACCTTCCTGAGCTAAGGCTGCAGGGAGGTGTACTACAGCCAGACGGTGGAAGGTTTCGTATACAGTGATAAAGGGCCCGTGTTTTTTATTGTAGCAAAAAATGAAAGCCATTGCAAGATTGCCATTAGAAGAGTAATCAGTCGCTGACAGCAACGTGGAGGATAAATCAGAGCGGAAGAGGGGCGGCCCGGGAACACTGAGGTGAGTGCTGAGTGGTCCAGGCAAGCCTGACCTGAGGACCAGCCACCAGGGTGCAGCTGGGAGAAGCTGCCCTCTAGAGGTATTTATGAGGAAGTATTGTAAAGACTTGATTGGTTACCCCGAAGGCACTAGGCGGGGTTAACTTTAATTTCCAGGCCCAAGAGGATGGATGTAAGAGATAGGAGATAAAATTGTGGGTTTGGGAGCTGCTGAGCATGGGCTGCCTGAAGAGCAGAAGCCGAGCCGGGAGTTCAGGACACCTGAAGAACGACCAACTGCTAACTGAACATCCTCACCTTTGATTCTGGGTTTTTTCCCTTATAATCTTAATTCTCACTTTCCTTAGCCCACTGTGATAATCTGCTTATGCCTCTTCTCCTGGCCTCAGCTCTGATCTCTGCTTCCTGAAATTCTCTCTTCAGGCTCCGTCCCCCACCCCCACCCCGCCCCGACTCTCCAGGGACCCAAGTGAAATGCTAATCTGCGATTTCCTGACGAATTCCTTTACTGACATTTCTATGTTATTTCCTGATTCACTCTGTTCAGTGGCTCAGTCCTCCCCACCATGACAGGGTAGGGATAAAGTTCCAACTCTTTGGCATAGCCCTCAACCCCTCTCTGAGTGACCCCTGCTAACAAGATAAAGGATGCCCTGCCTCCCACATTGTGCTCCAGCTCTGCCAGCGCCTGGCAGCTCCCTGACCTCTCCCTGTGCTGTTTTATGCTTCTGCTATTACCTCCTGCTGGTAGGGTTGAAGAAGCAAGAGCAAATGGACTAATGAATAAGACAAGGACCTGGAAGATGCAGAATGCCAGTGAGCAGACCCAGGCGGTCAGGAGCTCTCTCTAGAGCTCTGCTGGGATTGTAGGAGAGGCATAGGATTTGCAGGGGATGCAGTTGAATGTGTGGGCGACCCAAAGGACTGGAAGTCGATTGCAGGGGAGGCACTGGCTCTGGGCTGTTTCTGCCAAACCCAGGGTCCCTCTGATGCGCCATCTTGGCTCCGGGACTTTTCAATGACCTGATGGAGATGTTCTCAGAACCATGCTGCGGTCAGAGCCTGCCTTCTCAGTCTCCTTTCTCAAGTGTCACACCAGCCTCATGGCTCAAAATGTCTCCCTGATGCCTCTCGCTTGCACCCCCTTTATCTTCATAGGCATTTTCTCAATACATCTCTGGGACATCTAATTCTATCTTGGTGTCTAGCTTGTCAAGGATCCAAAATGATGTGGCAGTTTGTAAGTCACACAAATGCAGGGGACAAAAGGACTTCTTGGTGGTCCAGTGGTTTGAAGTATTTATCTTCTGTCAAGTACAAGTTGACATTTACCAATTACATTGCCAGTGACTGGACAACAAGGGCACTGGCCCTCTGCCTCTGTGGAGACTGGACCTTGTGCTGTTGAGCTGCTGACCTTCAACACTCCCCGAAGGAGATCGGGGTGGGGTGAGGCACTCTGTGCTCCAAGGAATCTGGTGGGACAGGTCTTTAGATAGGTGGATGCTTTTAAGAGTAGATCTTATTATCTCAATCTTTGCATCCCCTCACATCTAGAAAAGCACTAAACTCCTTCCTGATAACATCAGATCCTAATGACTAACTGAAAACCCTTTGTAAAATGACTGTTTAATGATACTGAATTCCCCCTTCACCAAAATCCTTATATATTGAATTTCCTCCCACTTCCTCTTTGGAGCAGTCTCTCAGAGTTATCTGAGATGCTGTCTCCCAGGCTGTAGTCCTAATTATGCCCCAAATGAAACTAAACCCGCAACTCTCAAGTTGTCTATCTTTTTTCAGTCGACACTTCCAATGCAAGAAGAGTGGGTTCAGTCCCTGGTCAGGGAGCTAAGATCCCACATGCCTCGTGGCCAAAATACCAAAACATAAAACAGAAGCAATACTGTAACAAATTTAATTAAGACTTCAAAAATGGTCCACATAAAAAAAGCTAAAACAGGGCTTCCCTGGTGGTCCACTGGCTAGGGACAGCGCCTTGCAGTGCAAGGGGCGCCAGTTCAATCCCTGGCCTGGGAGGATCCCATGTGCCGTGGAGCGGCTGGATCGATGTGTCCAAGCACCGAACCGGAGCTCTGGAGCACATGCGCCCAGAGCTGGTGCTCTGCAACAGAGGCCACCACGAGCCTGCCTTCTCAGTCTCCTTTCTCAAGTGTCACACCAGCCTCATGGCTCAAAATGTCTCTGATGCCTCTCGCTTGCACCCCCTTTATCTTCATAGGCATTTTCTCAATACATCTCTGGGACATCTAATTCTATCTTGGTGTCTAGCTTGTCAAGGATCCAAAATGATGTGGCAGTTTGTAAGTCACACAAATGCAGGGGACAAAAGGACTTCTTGGTGGTCCAGTGGTTTGAAGTATTTATCTTCTGTCAAGTACAAGTTGACATTTACCAATTACATTGCCAGTGACTGGACAACAAGGGCACTGGCCCTCTGCCTCTGTGGAGACTGGACCTTGTGCTGTTGAGCTGCTGACCTTCAACACTCCCCGAAGGAGATCGGGGTGGGGTGAGGCACTCTGTGCTCCAAGGAATCTGGTGGGACAGGTCTTTAGATAGGTGGATGCTTTTAAGAGTAGATCTTATTATCTCAATCTTTGCATCCCCTCACATCTAGAAAAGCACTAAACTCCTTCCTGATAACATCAGATCCTAATGACTAACTGAAAACCCTTTGTAAAATGACTGTTTAATGATACTGAATTCCCCCTTCACCAAAATCCTTATATATTGAATTTCCTCCCACTTCCTCTTTGGAGCAGTCTCTCAGAGTTATCTGAGATGCTGTCTCCCAGGCTGTAGTCCTAATTATGCCCCAAATGAAACTAAACCCGCAACTCTCAAGTTGTCTATCTTTTTTCAGTCGACACTTCCAATGCAAGAAGAGTGGGTTCAGTCCCTGGTCAGGGAGCTAAGATCCCACATGCCTCGTGGCCAAAATACCAAAACATAAAACAGAAGCAATACTGTAACAAATTTAATTAAGACTTCAAAAATGGTCCACATAAAAAAAGCTAAAACAGGGCTTCCCTGGTGGTCCACTGGGTAGGGACACCGCCTTGCAGTGCAAGGGGCGCCAGTTCAATCCCTGGCCTGGGAGGATCCCATGTGCCGTGGAGCGGCTGGATCGATGTGTCCAATCACCGAACCGGAGCTCTGGAGCACATGCGCCCAGAGCTGGTGCTCTGCGGCAACAGAGGCCACCACGATGGGAGGCCCACATGGGCCAGGGAATAAAGATGGATGAAAATGGACAAATGAAAGACCGATAGAAGTGGCCCGCCTGCTCCCCTCCCTCTCCACCCCACCCTCACCAAAATAAATAAATAAATAAATCTTTAAAAAAAAAAACGCTAAAACAAAGGGACCAAGGCGCTTGATTTGGTGTCACCATGTGGTAGAACAGACGTGGGAGCTCCAGGATTACCAGGGTAGATGCTGAGGGTCAGAGAAGAGGGCGTGTGTGTGTGTGTGCTCAGTTGCTAAATTGTATCTGACTCTTTGTGGCCCCATGGACTGTAGCTCGCCAGGCTTCTTGGTCCATGGGATTCTTCAGGCAAGAACACTGGAGTGGGTTGCCGTTTTCTCCTCCAAACCGGGGCTCCCATGTCTCCTGCACTGGCAAGCTGGTTATTTAGCCCTGAGTCACTTGGGAAGCCCAAAGAGGAGGAGAGTACAACTTCACTGATCAGGAGGTGAGGGGGTGAGGAGTAACGAAGTACCAAGAATGGTCTTAAGGAACAGGGTGGGTGAAGTGGAGCAGAAGTGGAGGTCAGTGAGACTGGACAGGAACTACAGGCCAGAAATGTTGGTTTTTACTGATTTTATGGCAAACAGCCGTAAGACCAACTAAAAATTCGACTTTCTCTGCAGCTAGAGCAGCCAAGAATATATGTAAACAGAAGTCACTGGAGAGGGGAGATATTTGAGAAAATTGAAATGAACAATCAGCTAGAAGGTGCACCCATTTGCTGTTTCTTTTTTTCTTGTCTTCTTTTAGCCTTTCAGCACGTTTGAACCCTGAGGTCACTTGACAAACAGGAAACTAAGCTAGGATGCTGGAACATTAAAGGCAGAGTCTCCAGTGACATGGAGTCACCCTTCTCACCCTAATCCACCTCATTTCTCGACTTGTTTTATGTGAATGAACTCTGTATTATTTAAGCCACTTATCTGGGGACTTTATGTTAAAGTAAGCTTATTATGCTTCCCAGGTGGCGCTAGCGGTAGAGAACCCACTTGCCAATGCAGGAGACATAAGAGACATGGATTCGATCCCTGGGTTGGGAAGATCCCCCTGGTGACTCGCTCCAGTATTCTTGCCTGGAGAATCCCATGGACAGAGGAGCCTGGTGGGCTGAAGTTCATAGGGTCCTCAAGAGTCAGACAGGACTAAAGTGACTTAGCATGCACGCAGACTTATTGTAGCAAATACAGAGATGCTGTTCACACAGACATAACAATGGGAGCTTCTGCTCGACTAGTATAGAGAGAAAGAAAGTTTGCAAACAAGATGACCAAGCGCTTTGTGCATTAGGGGCATGACTTGGAGGTCACAGATGAGAGGAGCGAGGGGGTGGTGGCTGTTGTGAGAATGTGTGAACGCTAGGGCTCAAGTGAGCAGAGGTTTCTGCACGAAAGCGGAGAAGTAATGGAAACATCAGTGGAAGGCAGTCCGTGGGAGAATTTTCCCTCCCTCGCCTGGTCGCAGTGACGTGGGGTGAAGCAGATGAGCAGCTTCTAGGCGAGAAGGCTGAAATGGAAGAGACTGTTTCCAGTGGGAGTTTGGGGAAAGAACTGAAATGGACAGGTAGATTTATCAAGTGGAGGAAAGCCTCAGAGGAAATAAATCAGAAAAGAAGATTGAGGTAAGAGAGAGTGCGGGGCAGGGGGACGGGTGGAGGGCTGTGTCCAGGGGCGAAGGGTCCGAGGACGAGAGAGACGCACAGAGAGAGATGCTTGTGGTGTTTCAGCCCTCGGGTGGTTGAGGGCAGTAGGGCCCCGTGGGCGAGAGCTGGAGCCTGAAGAGGTCCTGCATTCTTGCTGCTGTTCTGGGACAAATCTGTGCACGGCACAAGGATGAGTCTAATCATAAACATTGATTCCAGCTCCAGGCTTGTATAGGTGGCGTGCTGTGCTAAGTCACTTCCGTACATCTGACTCTTTGTGACCCCATGGACTGCAGTTTGCCAGGCTCCTCTGTCCATGGGGCTTCTTCAGGCAAGAACACCGGAGTGGGTTGCCATGCCCTCCTCCAGGGGATCTTCCCCATCCAGAGGCTAAGTCCACGTCTCTTATGTCTCCTGCACTGGCGGGCATGTTCTTCAGCGCTAGGTGCCACCTCGGACACCCGCACGGACGACTTGATCCAAAAACGGAAGCGAGATTCTTGGTGAAGAGCCTCAGGATCAGAAAGCTGCCTGAATAGAGGGGTCTGAGAGTCAGAGGGTTTACCATGCTATCTGGGGAAAGGCACGTTTTCTCTCTCTCTCAGTATTTCCCTAGGCACCCCTCACTATCAAAACAAAATCAAGGAAAAACCACAAATCTAGGAACTGGAGCCCACGAATGGAGAACTGCAGCTGCTGTCAGACAGGACTAAAGTGACTTAGCATGCACGCAGACTTATTGTAGCAAATACAGAGATGCTGTTCACACAGACATAACAATGGGAGCTTCTGCTCGACTAGTATAGAGAGAAAGAAAGTTTGCAAACAAGATGACCAAGCGCTTTGTGCATTAGGGGCATGACTTGGAGGTCACAGATGAGAGGAGCGAGGGGGTGGTGGCTGTTGTGAGAATGTGTGAACGCTAGGGCTCAAGTGAGCAGAGGTTTCTGCACGAAAGCGGAGAAGTAATGGAAACATCAGTGGAAGGCAGTCCGTGGGAGAATTTTCCCTCCCTCGCCTGGTCGCAGTGACGTGGGGTGAAGCAGATGAGCAGCTTCTAGGCGAGAAGGCTGAAATGGAAGAGACTGTTTCCAGTGGGAGTTTGGGGAAAGAACTGAAATGGACAGGTAGATTTATCAAGTGGAGGAAAGCCTCAGAGGAAATAAATCAGAAAAGAAGATTGAGGTAAGAGAGAGTGCGGGGCAGGGGGACGGGTGGAGGGCTGTGTCCAGGGGCGAAGGGTCCGAGGACGAGAGAGACGCACAGAGAGAGATGCTTGTGGTGTTTCAGCCCTCGGGTGGTTGAGGGCAGTAGGGCCCCGTGGGCGAGAGCTGGAGCCTGAAGAGGTCCTGCATTCTTGCTGCTGTTCTGGGACAAATCTGTGCACGGCACAAGGATGAGTCTAATCATAAACATTGATTCCAGCTCCAGGCTTGTATAGGTGGCGTGCTGTGCTAAGTCACTTCCGTACATCTGACTCTTTGTGACCCCATGGACTGCAGTTTGCCAGGCTCCTCTGTCCATGGGGCTTCTTCAGGCAAGAACACCGGAGTGGGTTGCCATGCCCTCCTCCAGGGGATCTTCCCCATCCAGAGGCTAAGTCCACGTCTCTTATGTCTCCTGCACTGGCGGGCATGTTCTTCAGCGCTAGGTGCCACCTCGGACACCCGTACACGGGACGACTTGATCCAAAAACGGAAGCGAGATTCTTGGTGAAGAGCCTCAGGATCAGAAAGCTGCCTGAATAGAGGGGTCTGAGAGTCAGAGGGTTTACCATGCTATCTGGGGAAAGGCACGTTTTCTCTCTCTCTCAGTATTTCCCTAGGCACCCCTCACTATCAAAACAAAATCAAGGAAAAACCACAAATCTAGGAACTGGAGCCCACGAATGGAGAACTGCACGGCTCCATGTATTTATGAAAGAACCATTGTCTGACGTGACAGGAACAAATCCGAACATTTCTGAAGTTCAAGAGTGCAGTGGCCGTATTTCCTCTTTCTTTGTCCCTTTTCCTCTCCTAAAAATGATGCCTGCACAACAGGATTAAATTTTCTCAACCCCAAAGATGATGAAAGGTCTGATCATAAGTGTATGTTTGTTAATGAGCCAGAATCCTTGAAATTAGACCCGCCTCCCCGAAATGTACGCTCTCTAGGGTATACTCATTTCTTTTTAGAAATACATTTATTTTTGGCTGCACGGAGTCTTTGTGGCTGAGCACAGGCTTTCTTTAGTTGTGGAAAGCGACTAGTTGTAGTGCATGGGCTTCTCACTATCGTGGCTTCTCTTGTTGCAGAGCATGGACCTTAGGCACACAGGCTTCAGCAGTTGTGGCACATGGGCTTAGTTGTCCGGAGGCACACAGGACCTTCCCAGATCAGGAATTGAACTGGCGTCCTCTGCATTGCAAGGCAGATTCTTAACCACTGGACCACCAGGGAAGCCCCCATATTTACTTAGTATAACTAAGTTAATTCTGTTTTTAGGGTTTTGTGACACTCATTCCATCTTGAAAGATTTAGGATTCCATCTTGAAAGATTTAGGAAATATGTGGACTATTACAAAGATAGGACTAAAGTGAAAGTCACTCAGTCGTGTCTGAGTGCAACCCCATAGACGAGCCATGGAATTCTCCAGGCAAGAATACTAGAGTGGGTTGCCATTCCCTTCTCCAGAAGGTCTTCCCAATCCGGGTCTCCCACACCGCAGGTGGATTCTTTACAAGCTGACTCACCAGGGAAGTCCAAGAATACAGGAGTGGGTAGCCTGTCCCTTCTCCAGGGGATCTTCCAGACCCAGGAATAGAACCAGGGTCTCCTGCATTGCAGGTGGATTCTTTACCAGCTGAGCTACCAGGGAAGCCCCCAGATAGGACTAGGAGTTGCTAACCTAGATGCTTCCCCAGAGTGTGTTAGACATCACAGGTCCTAGCCCACGTGGTGCACAATGATCCTGCCTGCAGAGAACACTAACCTAGATGGAATTACTAACCTAGATGTTTCCTCAGAGAGTGTTAGACATCACAGGCCCTAGCCCACATGGTGCAATGATCCTGCCCGCCGAGAACACGCACTTCTTGGCCTTCTCTCTTATCAGCCCCTGACAGACCCAGGAAGTCCAAGGAGCCCAGCTCCCGGGAGGTAACAAATTTGGGTTCCAGGGTTCATGAAGAGACTTTGGACGTGTCTGGTGCTATTTCTGGCTCACTGTCTTCAATGGCTTTGGATGTTCTCTTTCACCTGGTTAGGATTAAATGTGCTTTTCTAAGGTTCTTCTGAGAAAACCTAGACACCTGCACTTCCTCGTCCTGTCACTCCTGACTCCCACATCCAGGACATGCTCCTTGCCTCTCTAGCTTGTTCTCTTGGAATCCTATTCCCAGGTCTGTTTGCTGATATGGAAATGTGGTGGGGAAGCCAGGAGGGGTCGGAAACTGGAGTCTTACAGCGTCGTTTCTCTTTGTCCGCAGTCATGGACGGGGTAGTCCTGGAGGAGCTCAGGGGCTTCTCTCCGCCAAGTCAGTTTGTGAACCCAGCTGAAACTCATTCAGTGAACACTAAGGGATGTCCATTGGGGACCTGGGAAAGAAGGAGGGGTACAATCAAATAAGATCATCTGAGCAGTGTGTTAAAAGGCATAGGGTAGCTGGGTTCTTCAGAAAGCAGATATTGGGGTGAGTTGGAGGGTTACTGACATATTGAGGGTAATGCCTGTGGAAGATGAAGGGGAAGGAAGCAGGAATGAACAGGGGAACGCTGTGCTCTTTGATGCTGATCTGACCCCTGTGAAAGAACACAGAGAAGGAAGCAGGACTGGGCACGGGAGCCTCAGGGCACCATTCAGATCTGGAAGACGGTTCGTGTCTCTAGTGGGGGCTGCGAACAAACACTGCCAAAGAGTGGGTTCCCTCTTGCTGGGCAGAAACGGCCAGGCTCACCCACTATGCTCTGTCACGGTCTCGGGCTGTTCCAGAAGAGTGAGACAACAGCAACCATAGATCTCGAAGTCTGACGGTAGTTGGTTAGCTGCTGCCTTGCAGCTTGACAGCAATTTTTTCCCCCTATTTACTTGGTCTGCTGCACTGGGTCTTAGTTGCAGCATGAAGGATCATTGATCCAGCGTCGAGGATCTAGTTTCCTAACCAGGGGAATGAACCTGAGACCTCTGCATTGGGGGTGCAGAGTCTTAACCACTGGACCAGCAGGGACGTCCTGGCAAATCCTTTCTTGAATGAAGATTTGAGAGGCGCAGGTCTATTGCTGTCATCCAGGCTACTCGAAAGAAGCATGGGATATGGGGCTGTGAAATCACCAGAAGCAATAGAACAGCGCTCATGAGACAGGGGCATCACTAGCCCCCTTAGCTCTGGGAATGGAGAGACTGATTGTGACTGTTAGCTGAAGGATACAGCCAGGATGGAGAGAATCGGCAACCAATGCCCGGACCTCACTTCCTGCCCTCTGTCCTGCTGGTGCCCCATTCTCCAGTCCCAGCCAGCTTATGGATACCATGTGGGCCTGTCATCAGTCTCCCTGAGCAAAGAGCAAGTACATGCATTCAGCATCCAAGAGCAACATCTGAGGAACGACTGCAGAGGGTGAAATAACCCGGCCTTGGAGAAGGCAGGAGTTAGGACACGGATCCCGTGATCACTGGCCAGCTTCTAGATCGTGTTCTCCAACCCCTCAGCAGCTCTACCTCCCAAAGCAAGGTTCTCAGTGACAAATGACAGCAACTAATTTCTTGGAAGGGAGAGAGGGAGACAGAGACAGAGATGAGAAAAAGAATGATGTGTAGAAAGAGAAAGAGAAGGAGAAAGACATGGTGATGGTCAGGGTGATGGAGAGTAGGGGGGCGGGGAGAAGAGGAAGAGAGAGAGAGATTGGGAGCTGACCTCACACACCCCCAACACACACATCTTATTCTATTGATACCTTCCTAAATCTTACGTCTGAGTATGAGGCACTGAGGGAGCCAGCACCTGAAATCAGGGACATTCCCTAGACTGCTTGTAAATCTGTGTGCGCCGTCCAGACTCCCCAGATCAGTCCATCTCTCAGAGGTCTGGCCGCTTCGTGGAATGCCCTGTGGCCATCGGCACACTTGGGCCCTAAGGTCTTTCTTATCAACTCCTACAGAGGGCTCCTCTCGATTATCAGCTCACTCTCTCCTGCTGCCTGTCGGCATTGATCTTGTGATGCGAGTTCACAGACATTCACAGCCACAGGAAATATTAGTTCTGCTTCCGAGGAGTGGACAATGCTAAGCAAATTGCTTTTGGCAGGGAGCAGTTAAGATAATTTTTTAATGATACAAACACGCCCCAGCCAATGGTGCTCGACACCGGCCTGCCAGAGCTGAACCCGGAGCCAACAGATGGTTTCTTTCCTAACTTAGTTTGATGGAGTGAGACGTTTGATTTGAGCTTCTATGAAAGGGAAATAATGTATTTAATCATTTGATGATGCTTGGCCTGTTTTCAGTGAATGCATGTAACTCTCTTTGTCTGTAATGACAAGCCTCCCTCTACCTTCCTCCCCCATTTAATCGACCAGGGTCAAATCCTTAAGTGATGGCTCAGGACTAATGAAGTCACTTCTTTTTCTACACATTTAGAAAAATACTTGTGAATAATGTCCAAGTGATGTTACAGTATTTGGATGATGGGATGGGAGATGGTATAGCACTGGGAACACTACTTAGTGCTCTTTGGTGACTTAAATGGGAAGGAAATCCGAAAAAGAGAGGATATATGTACACCTATCCGTAACTCACTTTGCTGTACACCAGAGAATAGCACAACATTATAAAGCAACTATACTCCAATAATTTTTTTAAGAGTCAGAAGTAATACTATCTCCCGGTGGGAGCTAAGTAAATTCCTGTTGATTGTTAAAAAGAAAGGCAAGACGTTTTTCACGCTGGTTTCTATTGGGAAGTTAACGGAATGTTGGTTCAGGAAGGCAGTCCTCTGGGTGGAATTACTGCCTCCCACGGGGGAGAATGCACACAGTGTGACACGCAGAGAAGACGTCTCCTCTCTAAAGGTCCCGTCGCCAGGTACAGTCACATTCTGAGGGAGTGCTATGCTGTGAGTGTGCAGGAACAACATTCAACCCAGAAACCTGTTTTTGCCTGCTTCACTTAGCGTCACCTTATTCTTATGCCTTAGTGGAGACTTCTCCAAGGGTAAGTGCGGCTTTCTAACATGGAAGCTCTCTGAGGGCCTCTGATGGCATAGTCCTCATAGATTTGGGTGTATCTTGCATTCCCTCAGTCTTCGTGCTTCTTACAAGTTGGTGAAGACGTTCATAAGTTGACACATGTCATGAAGGCCTGCTTATGAAAGAACGTACTTTGGTAAAATTAGGAATTGTCTTTCTTTTTTTTTTGGCATCTAAGTCATCATTTATTTTTCATCCATCTGTATTCTTTGGCCTGTGTGGGCCTCCCATTGCAATGGCCTCTCTCGTTGCAGAGCACTGGCTCTGGGCGCATGGGATCCAGAGCGCTGGCTTGCAACTGGACACATTAGCCCAGCCGCTCCACGGCACGTGGGATCTTCTTGGGCCAGGGATCGAGCTGGGGCCCCCTGCACTGCAAGGCGGATTCTCCACCCACTGGACCACCTGGGAAGCCCAAGAACTGTCTTCCAATTGATTTGGAGAAATGGAATATTTCCTGCCATATCAGTAAACAAAGGATGGCACAGTCACCAGCAATGGCAGCCGCCACAGATGGGGAGCTAGAGAGCCTTGGGAGGACTCAGGAAGGGAAGAACACCTGCCACCTAGCAGCCAGCAGACTGCAGCCACTCCCTACGGTGAACCCTGAGGAAGCTCAGGATGCGAAAACAGGACACTGGCCTCAGATAACTAAGAAGCATAACAAAGAACTGATTTCAGTGAGCCTATACTCTTGCATCTTTCCATACTTTCCGTAGAAAAGTGCTAAATTTCTTAAGTTGAGCTATCTGGTTTCCTTTAATTCATGATAATCTTTAGATTTCAGATTACCTGCCCTGTGTTGTAAAACTTGTATATAACCTGGCTCCTCCCCTCACCTCCTTTCCTTCTTGAGATACCATCTCCTGGGCTTGAAGTCCAAAAAATTCCCACTGAATAAAATGTAACTCTCTTGTCCGGGACATCCCATGGACAGAGGAGCCTGGGGAGCTATAGTCCACGGGGTCACAAAGAGTTCGACCTGACTTAGTGACTCAACAGCAACAGGAAACAACCTAAATGTCCATCGACAGAGGAATGGATAAAGAAGATGTGCTACACACATACAAGGGACTATTACTCAGCCAATACAAAGAATGAAATAAGGCCATTTGTAGCAACTTGAATGCACCTAGAGATTTTAAGACTGAGTGAAATACCTCAAATAGAAGAGGAGAAATACCATATGACATCCCTTGTGTGTGGCATCTAAAAAGAAATGATACAAATGAGCTTACAAAACAGAAAGAGCTCACAGAGTTAGAGAATGAACTTACGGTTGCTGGGGTTGGCAGGCAAGGATAGGGAGAAGGGATAGGGGGCTTGGGATCGATATGTATGCACTGCTATATTTAAAATGGACAGCCAACAAGGTCCTACTGTATAGAAGGGGCAACTCTGCTCAATATTATGTGGCAGCCTGGATGGAAGGGGAGTTTGAGGGAGAATAGATATATGTATTATACAGGGCTGAGTCCCTTCCCTGTACTTGAAACTATCATAACATTGTTGATCTGTACCCCAATACAAAGTAAAAAGTTTATACAACCAACAAGTGGAAAACAAACTCTCAACTTTGAGGCTGCCCATTTTTTTCTTAAGTCCACGATTTACTTTTGTAGGTTTAGATTGCCAGGTCCCACCTGTCCTCACAAGGAGTGACAGCTGAACCAACAATGTTGAGGCCAAGATACATAGCCAGTTCTCCACTGTGGGCTTTGGAGACTACTGTGCACACCACAGACGGCCTTGCTGGCCTGGGGCTTCACCTTTCACAAGGCAAACAAAGCACTGCGTTACAAACCTAAGACACGGCAACACTGAATAGCTTCTTTCTGCGCGGCATTGCCCTGCATTACACCCATCCATTCCTCCAATCATCCAGTCACATTTATGAAACCCCTCCCATCCCAGGCACTGTGCTGCCTGCTGGGAACACACTGGAGGTTAAGGCTGGCATCATCTGCATGGCTCTTAAACGGGAGATGTGAATTCTTCGCCCATTATTTTATAGCTGCAGCAGTAACAGATTCAGAAAATTGAACCAAATATGGTCAGAATTATGTGGAGTTTGGGGAAATACCTTTCTAATGAAGGGGTTTTTTTTCTTCTTCTTTTTTTTTTTTGCCCATTATTTTTTCAGAAGGTGGTGTGCTCAGAAAAGTTTCAGTGAGTTGAGGTGTCATTTGCAGACTGGTTTGCTTCTCAGGTGGCAATAATGGTGAAGAACCCGCCTGCCAATGCAGGAGGCATAAGAGATGCAGGTTCAGTCCCTGGGTTGGGAAGATCCCCTGGAGGAGGAAATGGCAGCCTATTCCAGTATTGTTGTCTGGAGAATTCCATGGACAGAGAAGCCTGGCAGGCTGCAGTCCACAGAGCCACAAAGAGTTGGACACAATCGATGTGACTTACCACGGTAGCATGCACACATAGGTAAGGTCCGTCAAGTCTGATGTGCTTTCATTTGATTCTCTTTTGGATGCAAAAGAAAACTTTAAAATGCACCACAATCATTGCCCTAGAACTTGTAATGAAGGATGTTCTTTTCAGTTAGAAATAACCCTTAAGGGCTTCCCTGGTAGCTCGGTTGGTGAAGAGTTCGCCTGCCAAGAGACACGGGTTCGATCCCTGATCTGGGAAGATCCCACATGCTGTGGAGCAACTATGCCCGTGAGCCACAACTGTGCAGCCTGTGCTCTAGAGCCTTGGAGCCGCAACTATTGAGCCCAATGGACTGCAACTACTGAAGCCCGTGTGCCCTAGAGCCCGAGTTCCACAACACGAGAAGTCACCACAACAAGAAGCCTGTTCACCTCAACTAGAGAGCAGCCCCCACTCCCTGAAACTAGAGAAGAGCCTGCAGCAGCAGTGAAAACTCAGAATAGTCCAAAATAAATAAATAAAAAACACCATCATTAAAAAAAAAAAACCAAAACAACAAATCACCCTTAAGTACTGTATATCCACACGCCAGGAGCATTTTCCTATTCAGAGTTGAAAAGACAACTGTAATGGGAGTAGCGAAAAAAAAAAAAAAAAGATAAGTATGCATACTTCAAAGAGTAATTATATTTTTACACCTCTTCAAGTTGTCCTATTTTCTCTTTCTCTTTCTCTCTGATGTGCCAGTGCTTAAGTTAAAGCAAATGGAAAAACAACAGACTGGCTGTTATGACAGAAGACATTGCACCAATCAGATTAACCGAGACAAGCTGGTTAGAAGGTTGAAACAACCTCTGAATTCCCGGTTTGATTCCTGGGTTGGGCAAATTCCCGGAGAAGGGAAAGGCTACCTAGTCCAGTATTATTGTCTGGAGAATTCCATGGACAGAGAAGCCTGGCAGGCTGCAGTCCACAGAGCCACAAAGAGTTGGACACAATCGATGTGACTTACCACGGTAGCATGCACACATAGGTAAGGTCCGTCAAGTCTGATGTGCTTTCATTTGATTCTCTTTTGGATGCAAAAGAAAACTTTAAAATGCACCACAATCATTGCCCTAGAACTTGTAATGAAGGATGTTCTTTTCAGTTAGAAATAACCCTTAAGGGCTTCCCTGGTAGCTCGGTTGGTGAAGAGTTCGCCTGCCAAGAGACACGGGTTCGATCCCTGATCTGGGAAGATCCCACATGCTGTGGAGCAACTATGCCCGTGAGCCACAACTGTGCAGCCTGTGCTCTAGAGCCTTGGAGCCGCAACTATTGAGCCCAATGGACTGCAACTACTGAAGCCCGTGTGCCCTAGAGCCCGAGTTCCACAACACGAGAAGTCACCACAACAAGAAGCCTGTTCACCTCAACTAGAGAGCAGCCCCCACTCCCTGAAACTAGAGAAGAGCCTGCAGCAGCAGTGAAAACTCAGAATAGTCCAAAATAAATAAATAAAAAACACCATCATTAAAAAAAAAAAACCAAAACAACAAATCACCCTTAAGTACTGTATATCCACACGCCAGGAGCATTTTCCTATTCAGAGTTGAAAAGACAACTGTAATGGGAGTAGCGAAAAAAAAAAAAAAAAGATAAGTATGCATACTTCAAAGAGTAATTATATTTTTACACCTCTTCAAGTTGTCCTATTTTCTCTCTTTCTCTTTCTCTCTGATGTGCCAGTGCTTAAGTTAAAGCAAATGGAAAAACAACAGACTGGCTGTTATGACAGAAGACATTGCACCAATCAGATTAACCGAGACAAGCTGGTTAGAAGGTTGAAACAACCTCTGAATTCCCGGTTTGATTCCTGGGTTGGGCAAATTCCCGGAGAAGGGAAAGGCTACCTAGTCCAGTATTATTGCTTGGAGAATTGCATGGACAAAGAGGTTACAGTCTATGGCTTGCGAAGAGTCAGATATGACTTTCACTTTCTTTTCTTTTGAACTTGATGTACATGTCCTGGTTCTAACATGCAGTGGGGAGCTTTGGCAGTCAAATCCCTGTGGCATGTGATGGTGGGTAACCTTATTCTGAAGCATGTTGTTGTTTCCAAGTTTTATAATCCTACAATTTCCTGGACATAGCAGTGCTTATCTTAAGGATGTCTTTTTCATGGAAACTTAAAAAAAGAGCAATTCAAAGAGAAACAAAGACAAACAATAAAACCTGAGATGGTTTAGAAATACCTAGCCATCACTCTGATGTCCGATGAATATCTCTACCAACAGCTGTTTAGGTGGGCTTCAAAAGAGGGTCAGTTTCCTGAGCGACGCTTTGTCTTTGAGACTCCTCCCTTTTTTTCTCTTCTAGGGATACACAACTTAGAGAGCTTCTGGCCCCATAAAGCTGAATCTCGCACTTCCTAAGCTTGCTTGCTATTAGTTCCTGTAGTTTCTGATCTAAGAAGAGACGTAGCAATCATTGTTCTATTAACACCTCTCACATATTATAGATGGAGAAGCAGAGGCAGTGGTTTTGCATTTTTTTCCTTAGGTTGTTTGTCTCTCAGCGAGCATGGTAACCATCCCTGGGTTGTATAAATTTGGGCCAAGGAGTCCAGCAATGTTTAAACAAAACCACATGAAAATGGCCTGCCCATTTCAGTGTCTTTAAAAGGCGCCAGGCCCCTGACTTCAAAATGAACAAGCAGGTGGTGGAAAGGCTCCAATGGATCATTCCTTAAAAAATCTCCCACATTAAGGCTAAAGTAAGGTCTTCACTTTTATAAAAAAATAATTTTATTTATTTAGCTGCACTGGGTCTTTGCTGCAGCATGTGAGATCTGGCTCTGCCAGCAGGGATCAGAGCCAGGGTCCTTGCACTGGGAAAATGGGCCCCAGGGTCCCTGCACTAGCCACTGGACCACCGCGGAAGTCCCAAGGTCTTCACTTTTAAAATAGTGTTCTGAAACCATCAGGCCAAAGTATATATAGCGTTTCCTTGGTGGCTCAGAATAGCCTGTCCACTGCTGCAGTGTGGAAGACCTGGGTTTGATCCCCACGTCTGGAATATCCCCTGGAGAAGGAAATGGCTGCCCACTGCAGTATGCTTGCTGGGAAACCCCATGGACAGACGAGCCTGGCAGGCTACAGTCCATGGGGTCGCCATGAGTTGGACACCACCAAGTGACGAACGCAAAGGCCAGAGTGTCCACTTGGAGATCATTCTCCCCATTTCGTGTCAGTTGTACCTGTTCCAACAAACTGACTCTATACACGTTTAGATCCTGCATGTTGCCAGTGGCTCAGTCTAGCAAGAGCTGTGAAGAACTGTGTAAATCGGTGTGTTCCTTGCTTGGCACACCTGGAACAAGCACTTTATGATGTCAGGAGCACTTAAGTGCCTTTTAGTCCACAGAAGGGGTTTGAAAGAGCCCCTTCTGGTGCTCAAAGAGTAGTGTGTGTGTCCACACGCAGTGCCTCCCAGGCCAGGAATGAGCTGAAGGGGGTCTTCCTGTTCCCTCCTCCTCACGGGTATAAGCCTGTTTGCTGGAACCAGAATGTCATTGCCCACACTGCTCATGCACTCCTGGTTGGAGGCCCTGGGTATCCAAGAGAGTAGCCTAGGCCATCTCCCACCAGTGATCACCATGACAGCGCCGAGGGCCTCGTGGGGCACCCACCCTCCCACGCAGTGCCTGATCCTGTGACAGGCTGAGACCTGGGCCCCTGTGCTTCAGGGCTGCAACCGGGGTACCTGGACCGCCTTCCTCTAGCAACAAAACACAAAGAAACGATCTGAAACTAAAAATAGCTGCTTGCAGGCAAAGTCTGGGTCCAAAAGATACAAAGAGACCCAAAAAGCCCGATTGCCACGTTTGAGGAGCCTGGAGCAAAAATACGAGTGTCAGGAGCAAAAGCAGGGTACTAAGCACGCCCCCTGCACAAAGCATCACTTAAGTGGTGGGCAAACCATCGAAGCCATCCCTACACCTACCCCCTGGACAGGCTCCTACCCTCACTCCATATGAGGAAAAAGCTCACCCATCCCCCAGGAAACAAGCACGTCAGGGAACCGGTCTGTTCTCACCCCCACTAGGAGGGCCCCATTAAAGCCTTGCCTGAATGTCTTGTCTGGCCTCTAGTCAATTTCTCTATTTGCTTGAGCAAAGCCAAGAACCCTGATTCCATGAGAGGCACGCCGTCTATATGGCAGCTCCTCTGTTTCCACAGGCTCCGTGAGCACAGGCTTAAGTGAAATCTGGTATTAAACACACAGCCACACCCCATTCCGTGGGAAACAGGGGTTCCGTGCATTCCCCAGAGGGTGGGGCGGCGGGGAGGGGGAGATGCTGGGGAGGGGACGGACAGCGCTCTGCTGCAGTTGGTGCTTTTACTAGAAAAGCAACTTGGGCGATTGCTCTCAGTGACAGAAAGGGAGGAAAAGGGGTTGGAGAGGGGACGCCGAGGTAGTGAACCCCGAGTTGTAAGGATTAGAACAGAGGATCGCAGGCAGCGTCACTTTTCCGCAGTAACTGTCGGTCAGGAAGGGTGTGTCCTGGGCGCCGCTGGGAGGAGGGGCACTTTCTGGGGGCAAAGCCTGCACAGCCCAGAGGGCCGGGTGCTGTCAGCGGGTCTTCATTTTGAATCCTGTGAGGAAGCGGCAGCAGGATGCGGCTGGCTGATGATCCAGAAGAGGAGTCAGAGGCCAGAGGCGCCGTGTGTGTTGCGGGGGGAAGGGGTGCAAGGAAGAGGAAAAGAGAAAGCTGCCCTAAAACGGCTCAGACCCAGGCTTCGTGCCTCGTGGGCTGTCCTGGGCGAGCTGGTGCCTTCCTCCCCTGATGGTGCAAACACAGAAACAGGAGCATTCTTGGAGCGGGGGCGTGGGGAGGTCGCGGACTGCACAGCCCTCAGGGAGAACCGGAGAGGAGTTTCTGGGTCATTTATGGACTTTCCTGATGAGAAGGAAGGGGAAGTGGGGTGGGGTCTGCCGCTTGTACTCTGGGGAAATTTTTAAAAGGATTGTAAAGGTTCTTTCTTGCCTTCCCCGTTTTTCACATGAGCAGCCAGGGAGAACACAACTGACTTTCAGTCTCTGGTGCAATTGGGGACAGGATTGAAATGGATAAATGAGCCTCCCAGATAATCTCCCAAGCTCGTTTTTGTCCATTAACTTCAACCTCTTCCCTCCACGAATCTGTCCTAGCTCCTGATGAGGAGAACAATGAGCTGACAGAGACATAAAGGACATTGCAAACCAGATCTGTTCTCTGATGGGGAGTGAAGGGGCAGGAAGGAAGGCAGAGGCGCACAGGGACTGCCTGGGGCTGGACCAGGCTGGACAGAGGCCACTGCAGGGCCTCGTGGCTGCAGAGGGGACAGAGCCAGACAGGAAAACCCAATCCAGTCAGTTCCTTTCCAGGGGGGACGCTGAGGCTCCGAGAGGTCAGAACTTTCCCGTGGGGAAAAACATTTCTTCTGCCTTCTCACGGTCAGGATAGGTCTGAGAATTAAGTTGACGTAAGACAGACTGTGGTGCTGGAGAAGACTCTTGAGGGCCCCTCGGACCACAAAGAGATCAAACCAGTCAATCCTAAAGGAAATCAACCCTGAATATTCATTGGAAGGACTGATGCTGAAGCTGAAGCTCCCGTACTTTGGCCACTGATGCGAAGATACAACTCATTTTGGAAAGACCCTAATGTTGGGAAATATAGATAGCAAAAAGAGAAGGGGGCAACGGAAGATGAGACGGTTAGCATTACCGACTGAATGGACATGAATTTGAGCAAACTCGGGGAGATGGTGGAGGACAGAGGAGTCAGAGGCCAGAGGCGCCGTGTGTGTTGCGGGGGGAAGGGGTGCAAGGAAGAGGAAAAGAGAAAGCTGCCCTAAAACGGCTCAGACCCAGGCTTCGTGCCTCGTGGGCTGTCCTGGGCGAGCTGGTGCCTTCCTCCCCTGATGGTGCAAACACAGAAACAGGAGCATTCTTGGAGCGGGGCGTGGGGAGGTCGCGGACTGCACAGCCCTCAGGGAGAACCGGAGAGGAGTTTCTGGGTCATTTATGGACTTTCCTGATGAGAAGGAAGGGGAAGTGGGGTGGGGTCTGCCGCTTGTACTCTGGGGAAATTTTTAAAAGGATTGTAAAGGTTCTTTCTTGCCTTCCCCGTTTTTCACATGAGCAGCCAGGGAGAACACAACTGACTTTCAGTCTCTGGTGCAATTGGGGACAGGATTGAAATGGATAAATGAGCCTCCCAGATAATCTCCCAAGCTCGTTTTTGTCCATTAACTTCAACCTCTTCCCTCCACGAATCTGTCCTAGCTCCTGATGAGGAGAAAAATGAGCTGACAGAGACATAAAGGACATTGCAAACCAGATCTGTTCTCTGATGGGGAGTGAAGGGGCAGGAAGGAAGGCAGAGGCGCACAGGGACTGCCTGGGGCTGGACCAGGCTGGACAGAGGCCACTGCAGGGCCTCGTGGCTGCAGAGGGGACAGAGCCAGACAGGAAAACCCAATCCAGTCAGTTCCTTTCCAGGGGGGACGCTGAGGCTCCGAGAGGTCAGAACTCCAGTGGGGGCAAAACATTTCTTCTGCCTTCTCACGGTCAGGATAGGTCTGAGAATTAAGTTGACGTAAGACAGACTGTGGTGCTGGAGAAGACTCTTGAGGGCCCCTCGGACCACAAAGAGATCAAACCAGTCAATCCTAAAGGAAATCAACCCTGAATATTCATTGGAAGGACTGATGCTGAAGCTGAAGCTCCCGTACTTTGGCCACTGATGCGAAGATACAACTCATTTTGGAAAGACCCTAATGTTGGGAAATATAGATAGCAAAAAGAGAAGGGGGCAACGGAAGATGAGACGGTTAGCATTACCGACTGAATGGACATGAATTTGAGCAAACTCGGGGAGATGGTGGAGGACAGAGGAGCCTGGAGGGCTGCAGTCCATGCGGTCACAAAGAGTCAGACACAACTTAGAAACTGAACAACAACAAAGACAGGTTCTAAAGAAAAAAGCATACAGATTTCATAGTTACATGGATACGGGCGCTTTCCCAGAAAAATGAAGAACCCTATTCTACGTGGATAAACAACTAGGTCCTACTGTATAGCATAGGGGTCTATATCCCATCTCCTGGGACAGACTGTAATGGAAAAGATATTTAAAATAAAAAAAGAGGGCTTCCCCTGGTGGTCCAGTGGGTAAGGACACCGCCTTGCAGTGCAAGGGGCGCCGGTTCGAGCCCTGGCCTGGGAAGATCCCACGTGCCGCGGAGCGGCTGGACCGATGTGTCCAATTACGGAGCCGGAGCTCTGGAGCGCATGCGCCCAGAGCCGGTGCTCTGTGACAACAGACACCGCTGCGATGGGAGGCCCACAGGAGCCAAAGAACAAAGACGGATGAAAATAGAGAAAGACCAATAGAAGTGGCCCGCCCGCTCCCCTCCCTCCCCAACCCCCGCTCAAAATAAATAAATAAATCTTTAAAAAAAAAAAAGGAGGGGCTTCCCTGGTGGTCCAGTGGGTAAGGACACCGCCTTGCAGGGCAAGGGGTGCTGGTTCGATCCCTAGCCTGGGAAGATCCCATGTGTTGTGAAGTGGCTGGACTGATGTGTCCAATTACCGAGCTGGAGCTCTGGAGCGCATGCGCCCAGAGCCGGTGCTCTGTGACAACAGACACCGCTGCGATGGGAGGCCCACAGGAGCCAAAGAACAAAGACGGATGAAAATAGAGAAAGACCAATAGAAGTGGCCCGCCCGCTCCCCTCCCTCCCCAACCCCCGCTCAAAATAAATAAATAAATCTTTAAAAAAAAAAAAGGAGGGGCTTCCCTGGTGGTCCAGTGGGTAAGGACACCGCCTTGCAGGGCAAGGGGTGCTGGTTCGATCCCTAGCCTGGGAAGATCCCATGTGTTGTGAAGTGGCTGGACTGATGTGTCCAATTACCGAGCTGGAACTCTGGAGCACATGCGCCCAGAGCTGGTGCTCCGTAATGAGAGAGGCCACTGCAATGGGAGGCCCACACAGGCCAAAAAACCACAAAAGATGGATGAAAATAAATAGATGAAAGACCAATAGAAGTGGCCAAAAAAAAAAAAAAACCTGTAAAAAAAAAAGAATGTAAATACATATCTGTAAACAATGAAACTCTGTTAAATCAAAAACGCAAAATAAATAAACTTGCGACTGTGAAAAAACTAAAGAAAGAAAAACATTGAAAAAACGAAGAATGTGTATGTGTGTATAGCTGAGTCACTTTGCTGTACAGCAGAGACTGGCAACACTGTAAATCAACTATGTTCCAAAAAAAAAAAAAGAAACCAAACAGGTTGGGTCTAAGTGCTCACGTACTAGAATGATCAAAGACTAGTAACTGTGAAAAAAATAACTAAAACATATGGGGGCCGCTCAGGGAGGCTGAGGGCTGTTTTAACAAGGTTTGCTTGTATAGATTTCTCTTGGTGCCCTTTCCATGTCTGTGGAGATAAGAACATTTCTTTCCTCCTGTTACAGAGAAGGCATCTTTTAGGAAGGTTAAAAGGAAGTCAGGACCCCTTCCTACATCTGCTGTTTTCAAAGTATTTTTAGCTCAAAATAATCTTAGGTCAAACCACATGTTTGGGCATATTCTGCTACCTTTTACCATCCAGCTAGTTAGGAGCAAGACCAGAACTGGAAGTCGGTCCTCCTTGCCTCTGGTCTGCGGGCAGTTACTTGACAACATCTGCTTTCGTCGCATGACCGGCAGCCACTCACTCTCTGTGGATGTCTCCTTGGGGGGTCTAAGAGGCGCCAGGCCCTGTGCTTGAGGTCTCTGGGTTTCTCTGATATGCAGTGTTGTGTGTTTTGTGGATGAGGATTCTGAGGTTCAGAGAGGCTCAGTGGATCAGTGACTGGCACCTTCATGTGTGTGCGTGCACGCTACGTTGCTTCAGTCATGTCCAACTCTTTGTGACACCATGGATTGTAGCCTGCCAGGCTCCTCTCTCCATGGGATTCTTCAGGCATGAATACTGGAGTGGGCTGCCATTTCCTTCTCCAGGGAGTCTATTTGACCCAGGGATCAAACTCATGTCTCTCATGGTCTCCTGCACTGGCAAGCAGGTTGTTTACCACAAGTGCCACCTGGGAAGTCCCCACCTTCATGTGGTTCAGCCTAGAAACAGCAAGTTAGAACAAGAATTAGAATTCAAAATCGCCATGTGTGACAATAGAAATGGACCTTGAGGGCTAATATGTCTCAAATACTGCATGACCTCACTTACATGTAGGAGCTTAAAAAAAACAACAAACAAACCACAAACTCACTGATAAAGAGAACAGATTGGTGGAGCTGTTTAGCAGAAATGGGTGAAGGTGGTCAATATACACTAACATCCTGTTACGAGCTAAGTAAGTCCCAGGGATGTAATGAGCAGCATAGTGACTACAGGTAATGACACTGTTGTATATTTCAAAGTTTGTAAGAGGATAGATCTTAAAAATTCTCATCAAAATTTTGTAACTATGTGTGGTGATGGTTATTGACTAGACTTCTTGTTGTATCTGGGCCGCTCAGGGAGGCTGAGGGCTGTTTTAACAAGGTTTGCTTGTATAGATTTCTCTTGGTGCCCTTTCCATGTCTGTGGAGATAAGAACATTTCTTTCCTCCTGTTACAGAGACGGCATTGTTTAGGAGGGTTAAAAGGAAGTCAGGACCCCTTCCTACATCTGCTGTTTTCAAAGTATTTTTAGCTCAAAATAATCTTAGGTCAAACCACATGTTTGGGCATATTCTGCTACCTTTTACCATCCAGCTAGTTAGGAGCAAGACCAGAACTGGAAGTCGGTCCTCCTTGCCTCTGGTCTGCGGGCAGTTACTTGACAACATCTGCTTTCGTCGCATGACCGGCAGCCACTCACTCTCTGTGGATGTCTCCTTGGGGGGTCTAAGAGGCGCCAGGCCCTGTGCTTGAGGTCTCTGGGTTTCTCTGATATGCAGTGTTGTGTGTTTTGTGGATGAGGATTCTGAGGTTCAGAGAGGCTCAGTGGATCAGTGACTGGCACCTTCATGTGTGTGCGTGCACGCTACGTTGCTTCAGTCATGTCCAACTCTTTGTGACACCATGGATTGTAGCCTGCCAGGCTCCTCTCTCCATGGGATTCTTCAGGCATGAATACTGGAGTGGGCTGCCATTTCCTTCTCCAGGGAGTCTATTTGACCCAGGGATCAAACTCATGTCTCTCATGGTCTCCTGCACTGGCAAGCAGGTTGTTTACCACAAGTGCCACCTGGGAAGTCCCCACCTTCATGTGGTTCAGCCTAGAAACAGCAAGTTAGAACAAGAATTAGAATTCAAAATCGCCATGTGTGACAATAGAAATGGACCTTGAGGGCTAATATGTCTCAAATACTGCATGACCTCACTTACATGTAGGAGCTTAAAAAAAACAACAAACAAACCACAAACTCACTGATAAAGAGAACAGATTGGTGGAGCTGTTTAGCAGAAATGGGTGAAGGTGGTCAATATACACTAACATCCTGTTACGAGCTAAGTAAGTCCCAGGGATGTAATGAGCAGCATAGTGACTACAGGTAATGACACTGTTGTATATTTCAAAGTTTGTAAGAGGATAGATCTTAAAAATTCTCATCAAAATTTTGTAACTATGTGTGGTGATGGTTATTGACTAGACTTCTTGTTGTGGTCACTCTGCGGTATATACACATATCAAATCACAGCATTCTACACCTGAAATTACTATCATGTTACATGTCAGTTTCATCTCAGTTGGAAAAAAAAAGCGTGAATTCAAACTCAGGTCTGAACCCAGTCCTATTTCTACCACTCTACTAAGCTGGAGTCTTTGGCAGTACCTTCTTTCATTAGGCTATTTTTTTTTAAAGATTTATTTATTTATTTATTTTGGTGGGGGTGGGGTGGGGAGGGAAGGGAGCAGGTGGGCCACTTCTATTGGTCTTTCATCTGTCCATTTTCATCCATCTTTTGTTCTTTGGCCCGTGTAGGCCTCCCATCGCGGTGGCCTCTGTTGTTGCAGAGCACTGGCTCTGGGCGCAAACGCTGCAGAGCTCCGGCTTGGTGATTGGACACATCAGTCCAGCTGCTCCGCAGCACGTGGGATCTTCCCAGGCCAGGGATTGAACCGGCGCCCCTTGCACTGCAAGGCAGTGTCCTTACCCACTGGACTACCAGGGAAGCCCCATTAGGTTATTTTTAATGGCTTACATTTATTTTTACTACTTCTCTATATTTTGGAAATAAATGAGACATCTACACTTTAGTTTTTTAACCAAAAACAGTCTCTCCTTTCAGCCTCAGTCTGTGGTCTCCCACTCAGACTCAATGATTTCCACTCAGTTTTGACCTCCCAGGTCCTAGAAAGGCAGTAACGAGAGCTGCTTGCAATCTGAATGGAGGCATATTTCTGTCTGCTGCTGCCAGGGAATGCTAGGGCTGGGTGGAACCTGAGACAGTCTGGTTTAATCCCCTCTCTTTACAGATGAGAAAATTGCACCCTTAGATGCCGTGGAGACCTGCAGAGAAGGTGAGTGTGTAAGACTCTCGTGTGCTCTAACCTTCATCCACCCCATCAACACCATCACAGTCCTTGAGGGGAAGGGGAGGGTGGGATGCACTGGGAGAGAAGAACTGACCTGTGTGCACTACCATGTGTACACGAGATATCTCATGGGAAGCCGCTGTATACCAGGAGCTCAGCTCACCAGGAGCTCAGCTGGGTGCTCTGTGAGGACCAGAAGGGCGGGCTAGGAGTGGGTGGGAGGGAGACTGAAGAGGGAAGGGATATGTGTATACATGTAACTGATTGACTTCATAGTTCAGCAGAAACTAACAACATTGTAAAGCAAGTATTCTCTAATATAAAAAAAAATAATAAAATGTGTAACATTGGAGTTGACTAAAAAAAACCCCAAAACATTGTAGTCCTTATCTCATTCCTGGCTAAAGATGTAGCACCCAGGACTTCCCCAGCAGTTCAGTAATAAGACTCCTCACTTCCAATGCAGAGGCACTGGTTCCATCCCTGATCAGGGGACTAAGATCTCATATGCATGACGCACAACCGAAAAAAAAAAAGATGTGGCACTCAAATTCAGAGGAGTGAGGTTCTGAATTTCCCTGGATTAGCTGTGGATTAGCTTGCTTTCGTGACAAATAGCAATTCCAAGTGTAATCTTTTTTATTAGTGGACAAGCAAGTAAGCTGAACACTTTTGAGGTCAAAGGTTCTCAGAAACATGGCCAATCAGGGTCATTTTCGTCAGGCTGATACCAGCTCATCATGGACTACTCTACTCTACCAACACTCTGAACAGGTCTTTGCCATATGTGACCAGAAATATGAAGCAGCTGGGCAAAGCCTTCTAAGGGTCCTTACAAATGAAGTCTGGTCTGGCCCCCACAGAGGGCTGGCCTCCCACTCAATGGCAGGCAAGCTCGGATGTCGAGAGCTGATGGCCAGGGGACAGCTGCTTCGGCGCAAAAGACGGACAGAGAGTGAGGAGCATGGGGAGGGCGGAGCTGAGAGGCAGGACTGGAGTGAGAGCTGAGTCCATCTGCCCCCCACAGGTCACCTCTGGGGGGCCCGGCAGGACCCTGGGGAGGATGATGTTTTGGTGACATGATGTTTGGTGACATGTACGAGTTGGGTTCCCCTGTGTCAGCTCAAAACAGGTACAAGCGAAGGTGTTTGTGAGAAATGATCCCCACCCCTGGGGAGCTAATGCTTGATGATCTGAGGTGGAGCTGATGTCATAATAATAGAAATAAAGTGCACAATAAATGTAATGTACCTGGATCATTCCAAAACCATCCCTCTACCCCCAGAGTCTGTGGAAAGATCATCTTCTACGAAATCAGTCTCTGGTGCCAAAGGTTGAGGACTTTTATCCTACAGTTCAAATAAAACCTGCTGACTTTCCCTCTGGTTATGCGTAAGTCTGATGGGATAGAAGAGCTCCGGCCTTAGGGGCTGTTGTCAGCCCAGAGCCCAAATCAAACATGCATGATGCGGTCATCAGGAAGCATAAGACACCCTTGAGGGACATTCAAACAGGATTTAATCATTAGGTCAAGAACACCAACGAACTCATAGTCATTTATTGTGAATCACTCATAGTTTACACATTATTAATGGCAAAAATAACACTGTTAAACACCTGCTGGATGAAGAACTTCATTATGATGATTCCCTATTGGCGTCACTTCTTTTTCAAAATTTAAATCCTACATCTTGCCTATCTTTGAAGCACTATCTTCGAAGTGTTCTATTGCCAGACTATAAGGCCTTCTCTCGCTCTAACGTCTTAACACAAAGGGCACGCTGTCCCATTAATTCGACATGCTCCTTACAAGGCAACTTAACACACAATTTTTTTTTAAATCCAAAGTCTACAGAATGATCATTTTATGTCTTGCTGCAAAATCAATGAAGGCTGCATGCAGGTGAAACGTGTAGACACTGAGTTCTAGGTAACGGTTGGTTATTAAGATCTGATAGCCCGGTGTGGAAAATTAATATGCTTATTTAGCAAGAGTAGATAAAGTACATGCATGGGTGGGTGCAATCAATTAGAATATAAATTAGGTGTCTAAACAGTGAAATGAGAGCTGCATCTGAGCTGCAGTTGATGTCTGGCACCGCTTAGTTCTACACCTTAAAATGACAACAGCAAAGAGAAGAAAATCAAACACTTAAAACAGGCACTGATTTATAAGGTGAGCTGGACACAAAACTTGCTGAGCAGTGAACAGACCCCTCGAAGCGAAGACAGTGGAGCATAACAAGCTGGAAACAGGGCAAAAAAATAAGAGAGCCATTGCCCGTATTCTCATTTTTTAACATTTTCAATTATTTTAAAAACAACAAACACACATACATAATAATCACAAACCAGAAACATCTTTTACTATTAGTTACTATTCAGACCCTCTCTTTTGTCTTCCATCTTGCCTCTCTGCTTCTTCAGATAGTCTGTTTAAAAATAACGTTGAGTTAATCAGCAGAAACAGAAAACAAAGGCTGTCCTGAATCCCACAGAAAGAATATGAAATTCCTTCATCCTGTCAGGGTTAACATCAGGTACAAGTACAAGCACATGAAGATGTATGTTTGACATATTGAAGCTACAGCGATTAAATCACATGTCCACGTTCTAGTGTTAAAGCATAAGTTATATGGACTTTTAAAAAATTCTTTTCATTGATAGTTTATATTTTGACATTATCTTGAGACCAACGAAAAATTCCCAAACTGTGTGGACTCTGTTCCCTCCCCAGCTGTGCCCCCTCCCACGATCCAACGAGCAACAGAAGCGTAGTAACCAAGGCCATGAACCGAGGCGTTGTCGATGGTGGGCGTGGACCGAGGATCCAGAGTCAGGCGCTGCCGTCTCCAGTCCGGGCTTTCCGGGCTTCAATCATCGGCTTGGGTGCCCGTTTGCGGTCAGTGGCTAGCCCCAACCAACACATGAAGTCAATGAACCAAGTGGTTGGGTTGAAATTTAAGCCAAATTCACTCGCAGAGTAGTCAAACGGGAAGGTGTGATGATAATTATGGAAGCCTTCACCTGGAAGACAAAGTGGTCTTGAAATAACCCTATCAGCAACTCTCTGCAGAGATTTTTAAAAACAAGACACGGTATCAGGCTCTGTGGGGAGAAAGAGACTGAGAGACAGTCCCCTATGTACAAACCTTCAAGTTGTGAACTTCAAAGATGTGTGGTATGCCATCTGTTGTACTGTACATTTCAAGGTACTTAACTGTAAAGATGCTTTATATTTTTGTATCTGCTTTTATGTATGTATCGTATGTGTGGAAAGTATTATAAACCTATTACAGTTCTGTCCTATGGAGCCAATTGTGTTAGATGGGACCTTAAGCTAACTTTGTTGAACTAACAAACTGGACTTCCGATCTCGCTCTCGGAATGGGACTTGTTTGCACGGAGGGGTGTTGCCGTACTTGGTGCCTGCCCTTAGGGAGCATTCACTCAACTGGTTAGACAAACTCAAAAGGAACAGGAAAACAACAATAAAGTTTTCAGCAGAAAGTTACAAGATGAATCTTCCCTGTGAATTGGTGACATGCTCCCATGACTTCAAAAGCTAAATGCTGAACAGTTGATGACAGATCATCATTTTGATGTATGTTCATAAAGAAAAATTGCCTCTGTGGACAGAAGGGATTAAAGGAAGGCTTTTCAGGAAAGCTCGGAAAAGATAAATGATCATCGTTCCCATAAGTAAGTGAATTGAGGAGTTGGATCTTTAAATATCCAACATTTGCCTCTGTATTACTCTATCCTTCAGAGTGAATCATTTTCCCTCCCTTACTCCCTCCTCCCCTAAGGTGTTTTCAAGAGGAGTCTCATGTCTGTTTTCATTTGTGTTTTTTTAAAAGCAGCTTTTGCACGTGTGCCAAGTTGCTTCCGTCGTTTCCGACTCTCTGCGACCCTATGGATGGTAACCCACCAAGCTCCACTGTCCATGGGATTCTCCAGACAAGAATACTGGAGGGGGCTGCCGTGCCATCATCCAGGGCATCTTCCCCACCCTGGGATCAAACCCGCATCTTTTATGTCTCCCGTATTGGCAGGTAGGTTATCACCAGCGCCACCTGGAAGCCCATCGCAGGTGACTTTAGTGAGATATAAAACAGTTTTTATTGAGATATAATTCACCATATAATTCATCCATTTAACGTACCCAAGTTACTGGCTTTCAGTGTATTCGCAGAGTTGTGCCAGCATCACCGCAATGAATTTTACAACATTTTCACTAAAAAGAAACCCGACTCCCCAAGGATGGATGGACGTTGACCCCATCCATAAGTATGACAAACCTTCATTCTCGTGTACTGTTTGCACGGAGTACTTTTATGTATGTATCGTATGTGTGGAAAGTATTATAAACCTATTACAGTTCTGTCCTATGGAGCCAATTGTGTTAGATGGGACCTTAAGCTAACTTTGTTGAACTAACAAACTGGACTTCCGATCTCGCTCTCGGAATGGGACTTGTTTGCACGGAGGGGTGTTGCCGTACTTGGTGCCTGCCCTTAGGGAGCATTCACTCAACTGGTTAGACAAACTCAAAAGGAACAGGAAAACAACAATAAAGTTTTCAGCAGAAAGTTACAAGATGAATCTTCCCTGTGAATTGGTGACATGCTCCCATGACTTCAAAAGCTAAATGCTGAACAGTTGATGACAGATCATCATTTTGATGTATGTTCATAAAAGAAAAATCGCCTCTGTGGACAGAAGGGATTAAAGGAAGACTTTTCAGGAAAGCTCGGAAAAGATAAATGATCATCGTTCCCATAAGTAAGTGAATTGAGGAGTTGGATCTTTAAATATCCAACATTTGCCTCTGTATTACTCTATCCTTCAGAGTGAATCATTTTCCCTCCCTTACTCCCTCCTCCCCTAAGGTGTTTTCAAGAGGAGTCTCATGTCTGTTTTCATTTGTGTTTTTTTAAAAGCAGCTTTTGCACGTGTGCCAAGTTGCTTCCGTCGTTTCCGACTCTCTGCGACCCTATGGATGGTAACCCACCAAGCTCCACTGTCCATGGGATTCTCCAGACAAGAATACTGGAGGGGGCTGCCGTGCCATCATCCAGGGCATCTTCCCCACCCTGGGATCAAACCCGCATCTTTTATGTCTCCCGTATTGGCAGGTAGGTTATCACCAGCGCCACCTGGAAGCCCATCGCAGGTGACTTTAGTGAGATATAAAACAGTTTTTATTGAGATATAATTCACCATATAATTCATCCATTTAACGTACCCAAGTTACTGGCTTTCAGTGTATTCGCAGAGTTGTGCCAGCATCACCGCAATGAATTTTACAACATTTTCACTAAAAAGAAACCCGACTCCCCAAGGATGGATGGACGTTGACCCCATCCATACCCCACCCCATCCTTGCAGGCCTACTGTCTTTCTCTGTGATCATTTTTTTTTTTAAACCTTTATTTTACTTTTAACTTTTACAGAGTTTTGTTGTTTACAGATATGTATGTTCCCAGATTAGTCATATGTATATCCCCCCCTTCCCACCCCTCCCGACCATCACACAGCACCCCTGAAGGATCCCCTTTTCTCACAGAGCAATGACTAGAGCTATTTTCTTCACTTATGATAGTACAGGCCTTCATGCTACTTCCTTTACGCCTCTCACCCACTGTGCCTTCCCCACAATGTCCATATGTCCACTGCCCATGTCTGTCTTTCTGTCACTTCACTGCATGTGCCATCATCACCATCCTACTAGATTCCATATATATGTGTTAATATACTGTATTTGTCCTTCTCTTTCTGACTGACTTCACTTTTTAGGATACGTTCTAGATCCAGCCACCTCATTAGGGTTGATTCTTCTGCATTTCTCTTTACAGCTGTGTAGTATTCCATTGTATATATGTACCAGAGCTTTTGGATCCATTCGTTCGTCGATGGGCATCTAGGTTCCTTCCATGTTCTAGCTATTGTATAGAGAGCTGCAATGAACATTGGGGTACAGGTGCTTCTTTCAGTTTTGATTTCATCAGGGTATAAGCCTAAGAGTGGGATTGCTGGGTCATATGGTGCTTCTATTTTTAGTTTTTTAAGAAATCTCCAGACTGTCTTCCATAGAGGCTGTATCAATTTACATTCCCACCAGCAATGCAGGAGTGTCCCCTTTTCTCCGCAGCCTCTCCAGGATTTATTGTCTGTCGATTTGTGGATGATGGCCATTCTGATGGGTGTGAGGTGATATCTCATTGTAGTTTTGATTTGCATTTCTCTAATTATTAGTGAAGTTGAGCATCGTTTCATGTGTTTTTGGGCCATCTGTATGTCATCGTTGGAGAGGTGTCTGTTTAGGTCCTTTTCCCATTTTTTGATTGGGTTGTTCGTTTTTCCTGTGCTGAGTTGTCTGAGTTGCTTGTAGATTTTGGAGATTAATTCTTTGTCTGTTGTTTCATTTGCTATGATTTTCTCCCACTCTGTGGGCTGTCTGTTCAGCTTTTTTGTAATTTCTTTAGCTGTACAAAAGCTTTTAAGTTTCATTAGGTCCCACATGTTCATTTGTCTTTTTAGTTCCACTATTCTAGTAGGTGGGTCAGAGAAGATCTTGCTTTGATCGATGTCCTTTAGGGTTTTGCCTATATTCTCCTCTAAGAGTTTGATGGTTTCTGGCCTTACATTTAAGTCTTTAATCCATTTTGAGTTGACCTTTGTGCATGGTGTCAGGGTATGTTCCAACTTCACTTTTTTGCATGTAGCTGTCCAATTTTCCCAGCACCACTTGTTGAAGAGGCTGTCTTTGTCCCATTTTATATGTTCGCCTCCTTTGTCAAAAATAAGGTACCCATAGGTGTGTGGCTTTATCTTTGGGTTCTCAATCTTGTTCCATTGGTCGATATTTCTGTTTTTGTGCCAGTACCATACTGTCTTGATGACTGTTGCTTTGTAGTAGAGTCTGAAGTTGGGGAGGCTGATCCCTCCAGCTCCATTCTTCTTCCTGAGGATTGCTTTGGCTATTCGAGGTCTTTTGTGTTTCCATATGAACTGTGTTATTCGTTGGTCTAGTTCTGTGAAGAATGTTATTGGAAGTTTGTCTCTGTGATCGTTAATTTTACATGTTAACTTGAGGGGCCAAGGAGGGCCCAGATAAAACCTTACTCCTGGGTGTGTCTGTGAGGGGCTTCTGGATGAGACTGTAATTTGAAGCAGTGGAGTCAGTGAAGTAGATGGTCCTTCTCCACGTGAGTTGGCATCAGCCAGTCCCTTAAGGGCCTGGCGGAGGAAGGAGGAATTGGCCCCTGTTTTTCTGACTCACTGATTGCCTGTCTATTTCATCTTCTCCTGACCTCAGACTGGGATCTGCATCATCAGCTCCCCTAGTTCTCAGCCCTTTGTACTCAGACTTAATTATACCACTGGCTTTCCTGGGTCTCCTACTTGGAGATGGCAGATGGTAGGACTTAGCCTCTCTAATCTCACCAGCCAATTCCTCCTCCTCATAAATCTCTCCTCCTTCCTCCCTGCTGTTCCTGTAAACACATACACACACACACACACACATATACACATCTACCTTTATATAGATATAGAGATCCTACTATTTCTATATATGTATATATTGGGCTGGCCAAAAAGTACATTTGGGTTTTCCATAAGATCTTATAGAATATACCCAATATATGTGTAGGGAGATTTATTATGAGCAATAATATATACACATATATAATTGTAGGCATATATATATATAATATATATACATATATAATTGTATGTGTATATATATATACACGGGAAGTATTCCAGAGAAGGATACTGGAGTGGGTTGTCATTTCCTTCTACAATACATACACTGGCTCAGTGGTAAGGAATCCACCTCCCATACAGGAGACTCAGGTTCGATCCCTGGGTCGGGAAGATCCCCTGGAGAAGAAAATGGCAACCCAGTCCAGTAATTCTTTTTTTTTTTTTTTTTAAAGATTTATTTATTTATTTATTTTTGGGTAGGGGTCAGGTTGGGGAGGGAGGGGAGCAGGCGGGCCACTTCTATTGGTCTTTCGTTTCTCTCTGTTAATCTGTCTTTGTTCTTTGGCTCCTGTGGGCCTCCCATCATGGTGGCGTCTGTTGTTGCAGAGCGCTGGCTCTGGGCGCATGTGCTCCAGAGCTCTGGCTCGGTAATTGGACACATCAGTCCAGCTGCTCCGCGGCACGTGGGATCTTCCCAGGCCAGGGCTCGAACTGGCGCCCTTTGCACTGCAAGGCGGTGTCCTTACCCACTGGACCACCAGGGGAAGCCCTCCAGTCCAGTAATTCTTGCCTGGAGAATCTCGTGGACAGAAGAGCCTGGAAGGCCGCAGAGTCAGACATGACGAGCAACTACACAGCAACAACTACTGTCACAGAGAGTCAGACATGACTGAGTGACTTTCACTTTTCTGTTTCTCTGGAGAACCTTTACTAATACAATCACTATAGATTGCCTTATTCTGAACATTTCATGTAAATAAAATCAAAAAATATGTAGTCCTTTGTGTCTGGCTTCTTTCACTCATCACACTGTTTTCAAGGTTGGAGCAGGTATCAGCGCTTCATGTGTTTTTATTGCTGAAGAGTATTCCAAGGTATGGATATACCACATTGTATTCATCCATTCATCAGTTGAGGCACATTTGGAGTATTTCTCCTCTTTAGCTGTTACTAAAAAGCTGCTATGAATACTCATACACAAATGACATACATTGTCACTTCTCTTGGTTAGGAGAGGGTTACTGGACCCTATAGTAACCCTATAGTAACTATTTTTTAACCATTTGAGGAACCTCCAGATTCCTCCTTGAGCTTCCCTGGTGGCTCAGAGGGTAAAGAATCACCTGCAATGCAGGAGGCCCACGTGAGCCGAACACCATGATGGCAGAAATTCATTGCAGAGCGATGCACAGATCGTTTCTATTTAACAGCAGAAAACCTTCTTCCTGGGTTTGATCTCGATGCTCAAGGCTCAGCTTATGCAGATGCCTGGGTTCCTTCTCTCAAGACACACCTAACATTTGTTCATCACTTACTGTGTGCCAGCTACAAGGCTGAATTCTTCAAAGGGTACTAATGCTTATAATCCTCACATCCCTGAGCAAGCTGCTATGATTAGCCTCATTTTAAAATAAGGATGGAAAACGCACAGAAGGCACAAGTAATTTGCCGAAGACCATACAGCTAGTAAGGAAAACAACATCCCTGAAGGCTTCTTTCCTGCCCGGCACTGCTGCAAACACTAGACATTAACTCATCTAACCCTCTGGCGACCACCAGGCAGGAGCTGATGCTACTGCTATGCCCACTTTACAAAGGAGAACACAAGGTGTGGAGGAGAAACCAGATAACTGTCTGAGAGTAAGTGGAGGAGCCAAGACTTCACTAAGCCTGTCAGACTCTTAACCATTCTGTGGTCCCACAAGAGTCTCCAGGTCCTATTTCACCCCATCCCTCTGTTTGAGGGTCTTTTTTTTATGGTCAGCCAAATGATGCATAGCTGAGGCTGAGAGTGGTCAGGGCATTGCTACTCCTTTTGGGAAATGTCCATGGTAAAAAAACAATTAGCTACTAAATATCAACTGGGGTTCCCAAGGTGGTTCAGTGGTAAAGAATTTGCCTACCAAGCAGGAGACTCAGGTTCAATCCCCGAGTCAGGAAGATCCTCTGGAGAAGGAAATGGCAATCCACTCTGATATTCTTGCCTAGGAAATCCCATGGACAGAGGAGCCTGATGGGCTACCGTCCATGGTGTCACAAAGAGTCGGACACAACTGAGCAACTAAACAGCAATTATGGATTACCTACTGTGTACCAGGTACCATACAAAGCAGATTATATATAGTATCTTATTTAATTCTCATAACACCCTCATGAAGCAGCTATTCCTGTTCCCACTTTGCAGGCAAGAAAACTGTAAATCAGAGAGAGTAAGTGGCTTGTCCAAGAGCCAGGATTCTAATGCCCATCCACTCCATTCCCTTGCTCTCTACGCATTCCACAAACCCTCTGAGAAGCCAAGAAGATCTGAACAGCCACTGTCCACACTGGCTCCCATCCCCCACTCACCAATGGCGCCCAGGGTGACCAGCGGGTTCTGCCGAGGGCTGATGTGCTTGTCATAGGGCCGGTTTCCGTACATGTGGGCGACACTGTTGACCAGCCAGGTGACGTTGAGTGAGATGGTGTAGCGGAGGATGGAGGCCAGGAAGTAGGAGTTCCACAGGCTCTCCCCCCAGATGCCCCAGGGCACCAGCGTGGGGACCACGAAGCACATGAGCACCACGGAGATTTTGTAGTACCTGGAAGGAAGGAGGGGCACACTGTCACGGGGTGCCTGCTGATGGAGGGGGTGTGAGCAAGCCGGAAGCAAAGTCAGGAATGGTGCCTGCCAGCTTCTTCAGCTCTTGGACCCTGTGCGTGTCCCTGCATGGGTGACACAAATCCATATACCTACCAGGGCTAGGCAGGTCACACCAATTCAAGAATTAGGACAGGTCGAAGCTATAGAAAGTGGTAGGAACTGCAGCAAACTTCAGAATTTCAATATAAAAGAATCAATGAAACCCACACAGCTTACAGCTACATGTGTTCTACAAGTCACAGTTTGATGGCTTCTATTTCTTTCATCAGTCAGTCAATCCAACAGTTGTTTTCTTCTTTTTTAACTATAATTTCAAGAAATATCCAGTATTCCTTGAATACTTTTCAGGCACATTTATTTGTTCCAACTTAGTCTGTCCATCCGCGGTTACACTCCAAACCAGCATAAAAATACCCAGTAAGGGGGCTTCCCCTGGTGGTCCAGTGGGTAAGGACACTGCCTTTCAGTGCAAGGGGCGCCGGTTTGAGCCCTGGCCTGGGAAGATCCCACGTGCTGTGGAGCAGCTGGACCAATGTGTCCAATTACCGAGCCGGAGCTCTGGAGTGCATGTGCCCAGAGCCAGCGCTCTGCGACAACAGGGGCCACTGCGATGGGAGGCCCACAGGAGCCAAAGAACAAAGACCGATGAAAATGGAGAAATGAAGGAGAAGTGGCCCGCCCACTCTCCTCCCTCCCCAACCCCTCGCCCAAAGTAAATAAATAAATAAATCTTTAAAAAAAAAAAAAAATACCCAGTAAGTATAGAGACAAGCACAACCATGTAAAAAGCAAAGATTCAAAATAGACCATCAATAGTTGGATTGCTGGATCTGTGTATCCAGTGGGTGATTCCCGAGCGCCTCCTGTATACCAGGCCCTGAGGCCTCGTGGTACAGGGACAAATTTGACATAGTCCCTGTTCCAGGCTCATCAGGAGAAACCTCTAGCTGCGTGGGACAGGTGCTAAGTAGGGACATGAAAGTCGTTATGAAATGAAAATGTCCAAAGCTGTCTGTTCCAGGACTTCCCTGGAGGTTCAGTGGTTAAGACTCTTCACTTCCACTGCAGGAGCCACAGGTTCGATCCCTGGTGGAGGAATTAAGACCCTACATACTGTGCAGTTTGGCTAAAACACACACACACACACATAGACACACACAGACACAGACACACACAGACACCAACCCCCGCCCCATTCCAAACAACAAAACAAAACAAAGCTGCCAGTCAGAGCTGTTTTCTCCTTGGCTTCCCTTAAGCTTGCAGGAGGCCTCTGTTAAGATGCACGGGAGGGGGCACAGCATGAGGAAATGAGATGTGCGAGGTGGAAGAACTCTGACTTGAGTCTAGGTCTGATCCTTTACGCAAAACAAGTGCGCACGTTGAGATGGTTCCCCAAACAGCATGAGGCAAGGGCTTGTATGTGGGTAGTCACTGGAGGAAGCGAACTCACGTGACAGGGGTGGGCAGCCAGGAAAAGGGAAATGAAAGGAGGGAGTCAAGTGGCGAGTGCCCACTGTGTGGGCAGCTGCACTTAGGCTTCGATGGGCCCCATGATAGCTCAGGATTCTTCTGCTGGGGAACGAAAAGGGGACTGTTTTCTCGCTGACTCCAGTCCTTCCTTGGTCAAGGGGCCTGTGTGGGATGTCAGCTCTCTCACACTTCCAGGTTTGCTTGGGTCAGAGTGACAGAGTGTGGTCCATGGGCATCTCAGGTGATGGAGACAGACAAGCCAACAGGCAGGAAGGTACAGGTAGGCCATATGGCTGAGCATGCTGGTGACGGACGTCGAAGGGCAGAAGTCCATTACCCAGGCCAAGTCCCATGGTCTCAACTCACCATGACTCTGAAGGGTTGGCTAAGGCCTCCATTAAGACCAGTCAAGGCCTAGCTTCCTCCCTTGCTCCATCTTGCTTCCGTCCCCTCTTTCAGAGGTGGTGACCACAACAACTCTCTCCAGGGAACTTCCTATAACGTAATATCCATATCAGAGGCAACTTGGGGGTAACCTATCTGGCCACATGGATAGACTGCTGGGCTTGCAGAGTCCAGCATAAAGTCATATTCTCCAGAATTTATCGCAGAGCCTCGCACAGAGCAGACAAGCCTATATATTTGTGGAATGATATGAATGGTTAGTCAATGATGAGGTCTCAGCTTCTCAGGAAAATAAAAACACTACCAGGATTTCAGTAGGGTTCAGGCTATGACAGATAGGACATAAAAGTTTCCCTCCCACTGGCCCCCCTCAAACTGCACAATGAATGTTCAGCCTACTTTCTGGTTCTTCATTAGATGCTCATCTCTTGGACAGGTGCCAATGCAGGATTGTGTATTTAAAGTCAACAACTCGATGAAAGACATTCATGTTCACTGAGACCCAACCCCCCAGCTTCCAACAGGTTTCATTGTGAGGCTTGCTACCGCCAGCTTAAGTGAATGAGCACGAACTTCGAAGTCATTCTCTGAGTTGCCAAATATGGTACATTTTTGGCAACATTTAAGATTAACAGCCAGTCTAACAGGTTTGGTCTTTTCTTGGAATGTGAGTGGCTTCCTCTGTCTTTCTGTGAACACTCAGATGGGAGTTAGCTGATAGGAAAAAACAGGAAATTGGAGAAGCTTCCTAAAATCATCAAGGGAGAAAGAAAAAGAAAGGGGTGAAGAAAGACAGAAGGAGTCGTATGAACCTGAGAACAACCCAAGGAAGATTCTCTCTCCTTTACAAATCTGAAACCAGAGGCCCACATGTTTAAGCCAAAATCACCAAAGAGAAAGCACTCATGTCCACCTTACATGTAACTTGGAAGAAGTGTCCTAGAGCTCCAAGGTGACAGCGTCTAAGAGGAGACCCATAACGGATGTTGAAAACCTCTCAGCTCCCACCTCACAATTGCCCATGGCACCAGCACCACAGTGGAAAGATGGTTTTCAGCATTTAGCTCAAGATAACACAGTTCACTGGGCTTCCATGGTGGCTCAGTGGTAAAGAATCTGCCTGTAATGCAGGAGATGCAGGTTCAGTCCCTGGGTTGGGAAGATCCCCTGGAGGAGGGTATGGCAGCCCACTCCAGTATTCTTGTCAGGAAAGGCCATGGACAGAGGAGCCTGGCAGGCTACAGTCCATAGAGTCGCAGAGTCCATAGGGTCATTGAGTTGGACACAACTGAAGGGACTGAGCCCCACATGCAGTTCATCTTCATAATCAAATGTCATCACACTGCAATGCCCTGTCCCAGCAGTCTTTGGTCCCGAGGGCCACTATACCAGGATTTCAGTAGGGTTCAGGCTATGACAGATAGGACATAAAAGTTTCCTCCCACTGGCCCCTCAAACTGCACAATGAATGTTCAGCCTACTTTCTGGTTCTTCATTAGATGCTCATCTCTTGGACAGGTGCCAATGCAGGATTGTGTATTTAAAGTCAACAACTCGATGAAAGACATTCATGTTCACTGAGACCCAACCCCCCAGCTTCCAACAGGTTTCATTGTGAGGCTTGCTACCGCCAGCTTAAGTGAATGAGCACGAACTTCGAAGTCATTCTCTGAGTTGCCAAATATGGTACATTTTTGGCAACATTTAAGATTAACAGCCAGTCTAACAGGTTTGGTCTTTTCTTGGAATGTGAGTGGCTTCCTCTGTCTTTCTGTGAACACTCAGATGGGAGTTAGCTGATAGGAAAAAACAGGAAATTGGAGAAGCTTCCTAAAATCATCAAGGGAGAAAGAAAAAGAAAGGGGTGAAGAAAGACAGAAGGAGTCGTATGAACCTGAGAACAACCCAAGGAAGATTCTCTCTCCTTTACAAATCTGAAACCAGAGGCCCACATGTTTAAGCCAAAATCACCAAAGAGAAAGCACTCATGTCCACCTTACATGTAACTTGGAAGAAGTGTCCTAGAGCTCCAAGGTGACAGCGTCTAAGAGGAGACCCATAACGGATGTTGAAAACCTCTCAGCTCCCACCTCACAATTGCCCATGGCACCAGCACCACAGTGGAAAGATGGTTTTCAGCATTTAGCTCAAGATAACACAGTTCACTGGGCTTCCATGGTGGCTCAGTGGTAAAGAATCTGCCTGTAATGCAGGAGATGCAGGTTCAGTCCCTGGGTTGGGAAGATCCCCTGGAGGAGGGTATGGCAGCCCACTCCAGTATTCTTGTCAGGAAAGGCCATGGACAGAGGAGCCTGGCAGGCTACAGTCCATAGAGTCGCAGAGTCCATAGGGTCATTGAGTTGGACACAACTGAAGGGACTGAGCACACACATGCAGTTCATCTTCATAATCAAATGTCATCACACTGCAATGCCCTGTCCCAGCAGTCTTTGGTCAGAGGGCACAGATACTGACACGGTCCCTAACCTTTCATTGATTTGAAGCATATCCTTATTCCAATAAACTGGATCACAATAAAGGGAACTGAAACATTAAAGACAGCCTTGAGACCAAAAATTCTTTCTATGGAGAAGAAAGTGAAAGGGTTTTACCTCAATTTGAGACTTAAACCCAGGGCCCAGACCTGATCGAACCCTGCTTGGGACTTGAACCCATGTGGCTGGAGCTCAAATTCCAGCCAAGACTCTGTTTGGGACTTGAACCCATGTGACTGGGGCCTGAACCTAGCCAAAACCCAGTTTGGGACTGGAACCCATGTGGCTAAGGCTCAGCCTGGCCAAAACCCTGTCTGGGACTCGAACCCATGTGGCCGGGACTTATTCCAATGTCTGGACCCACTGAGGCTCAGGTTCTTCATGCCTCAACGCAGAAAGAATTCAGTGAGAAGCAGAGTGACAGACAAGAAAAGGATTTATTAGAGTAAGGTACCTGTAAGCGGTGCAAACGGGCAGGTGGGAAAGTTCTGCTCTGCCCCCTGACTGAATGGGCAGCAATATATAGGATGGTATAAGACTGCCCCCCTCACGTAGACACAGGCATAAGACATATATCATTAATTCTTCCTCACCAGCTCCTCCTCCATCAGCCATCCATGCCCAGTCAAGCCTGCTTTACCGAACAAGGAGCAGCTCTCCTGAGTTATCATCAACTCACTGGCCTCCCAACCTTTCCCAGGTTTCACCCCTCTACCTATCGTCCCCCACTAGGTAGGACTCTACCTGTTCTACTCTATCCCTATCAAAAGGATTGGGGATTTCATACATATATATATACACATACATATATATATATTCAAATCTGGATGTGATAAGCATCTTAAAACTCTCATTTTTCTTAAGATGAAGAAGAAATTGCTGTTCTCTGTCTGCAAGCATTTCCTATTGCTTGACTAAGCCTAGCACAGCAGTCCCTGCTGCTGGGGTGTGAGAGCTTGAGAGTGAAATCTATTAGAGCATGAAGGAAGGGGAAGTGACCTGTCGACTTCCAAACAGAGCCAGCCTCAGGAAACGTGAAAAGAAGCAAGCACAACGGGTGAGCGAGAAATTACCACCCTCAAATGTATCGTAACGATGAGGAATGAGCCGTCACTGGCATCTTGATTAAACATGTTTGATTCTGTGATTCAACTTGTGGCCAAGCCAGAAATTCATCTTCCCTGCAATTTTCGCATCTCATAGGGGACTGGGCAAAATCATCTGGGTTCTTACAATAAACATTTGTTTAGAGGCCAGACGATCCGCTCTGGCAGCTTGTTAAATGCATGGACCATCCCCTCCTTCTTCCTTTGTCTCCTTCTGTGATCGCCCACAAGGAGGTGGAATATGCTAGTCGTTTGGAGGCAGATCTGAAGATGGAAGCCCACTGATGGGGTGGCTCTTTGGCGTTCTTCAGAAAACCTTCCAGACTCTTTGAATTAAGTTGAAAATAGGCTTTGCCACTCAACCCTGGAGCCTGCTTTGCGGATGCTTCATTGTCTTCAAGCGCAAGTGCTCCTGATGGCTGCATTTGAAGTGATCTCAGAAAGTTTTAATTACTCCAGATTTGTTTTTGACCTTCAATTAATCTTGACATCACTCCCCCATGCTACTTCACTATGCATTCCCGTAGAAGAAAATATTTAATTAGACTATCTAGATGCATAATTCTCATCTTCTGGATGATTCCTCCCACAGAGGAAGGAATCAGAGACAGCAATCAGGGATGGCAAACAGCCTTTCGATGAAAGTATCTCCACTGGAAACTTGCAAAGTGTGGGAAAAAAGACATATTTTTATTTTCTCTCCAACTCCAGCTTTATTTGTTCTTGAGGTCTGAATACAGAGGTTAGTTGCATCCATCCACTTGAATTTAATTTGTCTTTGTAGAAACAGCTTGCATGAGTTCACTAAGCAGCCGTTCAAAAGATAAACACAATCACTGCAGAATTTTAACACAAAAGAGCATTATTCCTACCTCATTAACAATGAAGTGCTTGAAGAAAAATGCCCAGACATATTGATTGCTAAGACCATGGAAGGAAGGTTAAAAGGACTTTTTCCCTTTGCAAAGCTTTGATTCCATCATAATAAGCACAGAACAAATTCTTTGAGGTTAGGCTTTGTCTTGATCTCATTCACATCACTGGAAATTCCTTGAATACAAAATGCTGGTTAACACAGCAGGTGCCCAATACATAGCTGAACTGTTCACTTGCATGATAAGCATCCACCTGTCTTTGGCCAAAGCAATTGAATCAGTTCACCCTTGCAATTGTTTGATATTTGGGGCTTCTCTAGTCTTCTCTAGAAATTTAAGTTGATTATACAGGATGTCATTCTGGGTCTCTTGAGGAATTTTCGTCTCTGTCTTTCCTCTCCCCTACTCTCCCTTCTTGATTTGTTATCAATCTTTCTCAGTAAGTTATAAAAATGACAGATTAACTCCTGATAGTATACAGAATAAGATGGCTTAAATGAATAATTACAATTATTTGTAAAATAACTTTTAAACAAAGTCCCTGCATGTCCCTTTCTCTCTTAAAACTGCATTCCATCTTCACTCTTAATATCTGACATAAACTGAGTATCAGAACACCTACGCTGTCAAGACTCAGGAAGACAGCCATTTTAGACAGCTGAGCTTTCCCACTAGAACATACGGGTACAACTGTTCAAGTACCCCAACTTTCTTTTAAATTGCATGTGGCAAAAGAAAAGATGGAATTTCATCAGATGGTATCTGAATCAAAATGGAAATTTCTGCATGAAATTTGTACAAGAAGTACAAATTTCCAGTTATAAAAATGAGTAAGTCCTAGCGCTGTAGTGTGCATGGCTTCCCAGTTGGCCCTCGTGGTAAATAACCTGCCTGCCAATGCAGGAGATTTAAGAGATACGGGTTCTATCTCTGGGTTGGGAAGATCCTCTAGAGAAGAAAATGCCGATATTCTTGCCTGGAGAATCCCATGGACAAAGAAGCCTGGCAGGCTACAGTCCATAGGATTGCACAGTCAGACACAACTGAAGCCATTTAGCATGTAATGTGCATGGTGACTATAATTTATACTGTACTGCATACCTGTGCTATATACTCAAAAGTAGCTAGAAGAATAGATCTTGAAAGTTCTCATGAGAAAAAGATCTGTAATGATGTATGGTGATGCATGTTAACTGGACTTATCATGGTGATCACTCTGTAATATGCACAAATACTAAAGCATGATGCTGTACACCTGAAACTAGGGCGATGTTGTGTCAATTATATCTCATTAAAACATGGGTATTTCTGGACTTTTCTGGTGGCACAATGGCTAAGAATCTATCTACCAATGCAGGGAACACGGGTTCGATCTCTGGTCCATGAAGATTCCACATGCCATGAAACAGCTAACCCTGTGCATTACAGCTAGTGAGCCTGAGTCCTATAGCCTGTGCTCTGAAACAAGAGAAGCCACCACAATGAGAAAGAAGCTTGAATACCACAATGAACAGTAGCCCCTGTTCACCGCACCTAGAGAAAGCCTGAGCAAAGCAACAAGACCCGGTGCAGCCAAAAATAAATAAAATGAATAACTTTTTTAAACAAAAAGAGCCACAATAAGATGTCCCCTTCCCTCTTAAAACCGCATTCCCTCTTCACTCTAAATATCTAACATAAACTGAGTATCAGAACACCTACGCTGTCAAGACTCAGGAAGACAGCCATTTTAGACAGCTGAGCTTTCCCACTAGAACATACGGGTACAACTGTTCAAGTACCCCAACTTTCTTTTAAATTGCATGTGGCAAAAGAAAAGATGGAATTTCATCAGATGGTATCTGAATCAAAATGGAAATTTCTGCATGAAATTTGTACAAGAAGTACAAATTTCCAGTTATAAAAATGAGTAAGTCCTAGCGCTGTAGTGTGCATGGCTTCCCAGTTGGCCCTCGTGGTAAATAACCTGCCTGCCAATGCAGGAGATTTAAGAGATACGGGTTCTATCTCTGGGTTGGGAAGATCCTCTAGAGAAGAAAATGCCGATATTCTTGCCTGGAGAATCCCATGGACAAAGAAGCCTGGCAGGCTACAGTCCATAGGATTGCACAGTCAGACACAACTGAAGCCATTTAGCATGTAATGTGCATGGTGACTATAATTTATACTGTACTGCATACCTGTGCTATATACTCAAAAGTAGCTAGAAGAATAGATCTTGAAAGTTCTCATGAGAAAAAGATCTGTAATGATGTATGGTGATGCATGTTAACTGGACTTATCATGGTGATCACTCTGTAATATGCACAAATACTAAAGCATGATGCTGTACACCTGAAACTAGGGCGATGTTGTGTCAATTATATCTCATTAAAACATGGGTATTTCTGGACTTTTCTGGTGGCACAATGGCTAAGAATCTATCTACCAATGCAGGGAACACGGGTTCGATCTCTGGTCCATGAAGATTCCACATGCCATGAAACAGCTAACCCTGTGCATTACAGCTAGTGAGCCTGAGTCCTAAAGCCTGTGCTCTGAAACAAGAGAAGCCACCACAATGAGAAAGAAGCTTGAATACCACAATGAACAGTAGCCCCTGTTCACCGCACCTAGAGAAAGCCTGAGCAAAGCAACAAGACCCGGTGCAGCCAAAAATAAATAAAATGAATAACAAAAAATTTAAAGGGAAATTTGTGTGCCCAACAAACGAATAACAGTATGTGGAAATCAGTACCCATTTTGGTCCTTCTTAGTCAAAGTTTATGGAAATAGCTTGACCTTCCATGATGGCGCTAAGTGTCTCAGCCTGGGTTTTTGCAAAAGGCAGGTCTTAAAGCAAAGCTTCTGTGATATTATTCTACGAAGAGGGCTCAGTCCCAGAGAGACAGACAGAATGTGGGCAGCAGGGAAGGTCAGGGGGCAGACCTGAGCTTGATCCTTCAACACGGTGGGGCCAACTTCCAAGAGGCTATGAGGGGGATGGAGCCTCGGAACATTCCATCTCTTTGAGGAAAAGGGGAGAAGAGTGCCTCTACCAGCGCCTCCCTGCGTTGCCCACCTCCCCACCACCAGCGAACACAAACTTGTGGGTCGTGAACATGGGTGCTGAGAGGTGTCACAGGCTATGGCGCCAATCCAGACGCCCTGGTGCAGGAGGTCCAGGCGTGGGGAGAGGCTGTCAGGATGAACCTGCTCGAGATCAGCTGGAAGGCAGAGCACTGCAGGGGAGGGGCCGGGGCCTCAGCACAGAGGAGGTTCAGTTTGCAGGGTTGCCTACTAAGCGCCTGTGATACAATGAGTGTGAGTCTTAGACTCTGTTTTGCCCACAGGGTCTGTTAAGGTATGACGAGCTCTTAGTCTTGACTGACTTTTTATATGACTTAGTCATTACGATAGTTGAGTTCTTATATTTACTTATTAAAGTGTGCAGCTTCTGCCTTTATTTTCAGGTACGCGGATAAGATGCCACTTGTGTTTGTCAGTTTTCCCACTTGCAGTGGCTTCCCTCTCATTTTCTCCTCTTCATCTGTGAAGGGTCTGAACACTAGAGAGCTGAACTTGAATTTGTGTGCAGATGGAGAACACACAGGCTCTGAGTGAGAGCGGAAGGGGACCCCCTGGGCTGAGACTGAAAATGCAGAATTATTAGGAGTGTGACATTTATTCAAACATCTCTTTCTATGAAGGCAAAAGGGGGAATGTGTACTTTGGAGGTTAGATAATTCCATGAAATACAGTGAATCTGGTAATGAGCATCTACTGTGATGGTTCTGTTTATTCACAGGTTCTTGGCTTTGTTCCAGTTGAATGAGATGATGGGATAGCCGAATTTCAGATAAATGAGACTCTACCATATTTAGTTTGCACAACACTGTGTGTATTTGAACTTAATGATATTGCTATGCTGCCTGCGGTTTACTTGAAGACACTTCAGCATAAACAGTATGAGATAGGTGTGTGTGTGTGTTTTATTCTTCACCCTAAGTGAAGTCCATTAACATCTGAAGTACCCTCGTCAGGAACCCACACTTCATTAGTTAGCATCTGACAAACTCTAGCAGTTCATAAACTAGAGGTCTGTTACAGATTCCAACTACTGTTATCTCCAATCAGTTCTAAAGAGTTTGTTACTAGGATAAGGAGAGTAAATTTTCACTGGTAAAATGAGTGGTCAAAATAGGTGGATTGGCTAAAAATACTATACTGGGACCTCCCAACAGGATCAAAGTGGCCTCACTAAATTCGTTCCTCCCTGTGCCCAGCCACTGACAAGAATTCTGTTGCTGGATTCCAACAGGAAGAAGAAACAGCTGCATCATGCAAGGGGCTTGATCCAAGGGGAGCCCAGATAGGAGGGGAGTTTGAGGGAGAATAGATAACCTGTGTATGTATGGCCGAGTCACTCAGCTTGTCACCTGAAACTATCACAATATTGTTAATTAGCTATACTCTAATACAAAATTTAAAGTTTTAAAATAAGGGCAGGAGGCAGGGCTTCATGAAGCTTGCAGAGGTGGTGCACGGCTGTTTTTGTCCCTAAATGGGGTAGAATTTGGTCCGATGCAGGATTCTCTTCCCATGGCCTTCCTCTTCGTTTCATGGTGGAGTTGGGGAGTCAGTTCCCAGCAGACATGGTCTCTTACAGCACCATCTATGTTTTTCTGGAGTCCTCTCACTGGACCTTTGCGGGTCAGAGGCACCCGGGGCACTGGAGAGGAGGAGTGCTGGTGAAGGACACGGTGCGAGTGGGCGGTGCTGCTCTGGGCCTGCCCTTACCTCCCCTGGGAGGGGGACTCCCGGCGGTTGAAACAGACTTTGAGGGACTGGAGTGCCCCCAGGGCTGGTGGGGATGTCCACGTACCACTTACTGCAGCAGCTGAGAGTTGTGGGTATCGTACCCAAATCATCCTCCTGGAAGCCAGTTCTCCGCTGCAGGCTGTCCAGGACACTCTGTGAACTGGAGTCAACATACTCCTCAACTCCTAGTGTATTTTTGGATGATGTTAGATATTTCTTTAGCCTCAGTAAATAGAGAGATGAACAGGTCATAGCCACAGCCCTCAAGGAGCTTGTGATCTAATGAGAGAGCTGCACAAGTCATTTAAATATAACACGATAAGCGTAATAGGGAAATAAACATGACTTGGTGCAGAGGGGCACTTATCTCACCCTAGGATAATGCAGCACACACTCCTTGACCTCAAGACTCTGTTACATTTTAAGAATATTATTGAGGACTCCAAAGAGCTTTTGTTTATACGGATGATATCTAGTAATATTACACTGGGTGTGTGTGTTGTGTGTACATGCGTGGTTAGGCTCTGTCGTGTCCTACTCTTTGCGGCCCCATTGACTGCAGCCTGCCAGGCTCCTCCGTCCACGGAATTTCCCAGGCAATAAGACTGGAATGGGTTAACCACCCCTTCCTTCTCCAGGGGATCTTCCTGACCCAGGGGTTGAACCCACGTCTCTTTCGTCTCCTGCATCGGCAGGCAGATGCTTGCCCACTGAGCCCCTTGAGAAGCCCAACATTAACTATAAGGGAAATGAAAACAGAAATATTTTCTTGATGAGTAAACACTCGATGTTAACATATGTCAATAAAATTACCTATGATATAAAATATATAAATGTGTGTGTTAGTCATAAAATAATATTAAGTTGATCAGTGCACCAAAATAACAATAAGCCTACTGCATGTTCACATAAATAACATATGTTGATCAAAAAGAACTGTTTTCCAAAACCAAAAAGTTTTTGTGTGAAGAATGGCCTCATTTGACATAATTACAGCTCTCTTTCATGTCTGGCTTAATAGAAGCAGCTGGATTGACACGTCTGCTGCTGCAGATAGTCTGCTGTAGTGCCGTGTTTTGTTGGATGCCTCTGAAGAAATAAATGCCTCCCACAGCTGTGGACTTGGAAAGAGGAGAACCTCACAGAACCCCTGAAAAGGCATGAGCTTATATGCTACAAATAAAACTTATATGCTTGGGGACTTCCCATCCAGAGGGACCTTGAACAGCTGACCTCAGCTCCTCAGAGATAAGTTCTGAAGAATAAGGGAGAGTCATCAAGGTTAAAAACATGACAAGAACGTTCTAAGTTAGCGGGCGTGCTAAGTCGCTTCAGTTGTGTCCGACTCTGGGTGAGCCTATGGACCACAGCCCTCCAGGCTCCTCTGTCCATGGGATTCTCCAGGCAAGATGATGAATTGGGTTCCAGGCCCTTCTCCAGGTTTAGGTCTGTGCATCCCAAGCAGTCATTGTGCACTCGAATCACTTGGGATCTGGGGGTGGGGCTGGGAATTCTGTTTTCTACCAAGCCCCCAGGTGGTACAGATGCTCTGGTCCCCGGAACCGCAGTCCGAGTCGTATAAATCTAAGCCAGAGAAAATGCAGAAGCGAAGGCACGGTGTCAGGGAGCTTCTAGGAGTGCGAGGCAACAGAGTACAAGGCTGGCGGTTTCGGAGACGAGGGGAGCAGGCCTGGTCTCGGAGATGACAGTGGTAAGTTCTCACGGGGAAACCACGAAAAGGTTTTAAGTAGGAGACAAGTCTGGCTCACAAGGAACATCAGGGATGAGATGGTTGGATGGCATCAATGGACATAAGCTAGAGCAAACTCCAGGAGACGGTGAAGGCCAGGGAAGCCTGGAGTGCTGCAGTCCATGGGGTGGCAAAGAGACATGAGTGAGCAACTGAACAGCAACAAATAACTCAGAACAGCAAACAAATCAAACTAACATGAACAGGATGAAGTGGAGGAAGAACAAATATATTCTCCATGGATATTATTACAACAGAGTTTACTGGGAAGAGCACAGCCTATATGTTGCAAAAGAACTGTTTTCCAAAACCAAAAGTTTTTGTGTTAAGAATGGCCTCATGTGACATAATTACAGCTCTCTTTCATGTCTGGCTTAATAGAAGCAGCTGGATTGACACGTCTGCTGCTGCAGATAGTCTGCTGTAGTGCCGTGTTTTGTTGGATGCCTCTGAAGAAATAAATGCCTCCCACAGCTGTGGACTTGGAAAGAGGAGAACCTCACAGAACCCCTGAAAAGGCATGAGCTTATATGCTACAAATAAAACTTATATGCTTGGGGACTTCCCATCCAGAGGGACCTTGAACAGCTGACCTCAGCTCCTCAGAGATAAGTTCTGAAGAATAAGGGAGAGTCATCAAGGTTAAAAACATGACAAGAACGTTCTAAGTTAGCGGGCGTGCTAAGTCGCTTCAGTTGTGTCCGACTCTGGGTGAGCCTATGGACCACAGCCCTCCAGGCTCCTCTGTCCATGGGATTCTCCAGGCAAGATGATGAATTGGGTTCCAGGCCCTTCTCCAGGTTTAGGTCTGTGCATCCCAAGCAGTCATTGTGCACTCGAATCACTTGGGATCTGGGGGTGGGGCTGGGAATTCTGTTTTCTACCAAGCCCCCAGGTGGTACAGATGCTCTGGTCCCCGGAACCGCAGTCCGAGTCGTATAAATCTAAGCCAGAGAAAATGCAGAAGCGAAGGCACGGTGTCAGGGAGCTTCTAGGAGTGCGAGGCAACAGAGTACAAGGCTGGCGGTTTCGGAGACGAGGGGAGCAGGCCTGGTCTCGGAGATGACAGTGGTAAGTTCTCACGGGGAAACCACGAAAAGGTTTTAAGTAGGAGACAAGTCTGGCTCACAAGGAACATCAGGGATGAGATGGTTGGATGGCATCAATGGACATAAGCTAGAGCAAACTCCAGGAGACGGTGAAGGCCAGGGAAGCCTGGAGTGCTGCAGTCCATGGGGTGGCAAAGAGACATGAGTGAGCAACTGAACAGCAACAAATAACTCAGAACAGCAATCAACACAAAACATATGAGCAAAGCTAACATGAACAGGATGAAGTGGAGGAAGAACAAATATATTCTCCATGGATATTATTACAACAGAGTTTACTGGGAAGAGCACATGCTTCAGATTAGCATCGAGTTTGTCTAAATTCCAGCTTTGTCCTTTCCAAAATGTTACTGAGTCAGCATCTCAGAGCTTCAGATCCCATCCTGTGTTAAGAGACATGAATTCCACACATAAAGAATGGGTCTGGGGGCTTCCCTGGTGGTCCAGTGGGTAAAGACACTGCCTTGCAATGCAAGGGGCGCCGGTTCGAGCCCTGGCCTGGGAAGATCCCATGTGCCACAGAGCGGCTGGACTGATGTGTCCAACTACCCAGCTGGAGCTCTGGAGCACATGTGCCCAGAGCCAGCGCTCTGCAACGACAGACGCCACCACGATGGGAGGCCCACAGGAGCCAAAGAACAAAGAAGGATGAACAGAGAGAAACGAAAGACCAATAGAAGTGGCCCGCCTGCTCCCCTCCCTCCCCAACCCAACCCTCACCCAAAAATAAATAAATAAATAAATCTTTAAAAAAAAAAAAAAAAGAATAGGTCTGGGGCATAGCAGGTACTCAATACACTGAACTCAATACAATAAAGCATGTTACAGGGATAATTTAAAAAGTAACAACCAGGGCTTCCCTGGTGGTCCAGTGGGTAAAGAGTCCACCTTGCAGTGCAAGGGGCACCAGTTTGATCCCTGGCCAGGGAAGATCCCACGTGCCGCATAGCGGCTGGATGGATGTGTTCAACTACCGAGCCAGCGCTCTGGAGCGCATGTGCCCAGAGCTGATGCTCTGCACGAGAGAGGCTACTGCGATGGGAGGCCCACACAGGCCAAAGAACAAAGATAAATGAATGACCAATAGAAGTGCCCCTCCCCAAAATTAATAGAATAGAAAAATATTCCTCACAAGGTAATTTTTTAAAAATTATGCACATGCGCCCAGAGCTGGTGCTCTGTAATGAGAGAGGCCACTGCAATGGGAGGTCTACACAGGCCAAGGAATGAAGATGGATGAAAATAAATAAATAAATAAATAAATAAATAAATAAAAATAAAAGAGGCCAAAATTGAAAGAAAAGAAAAGAAAACACATAGAAAAGACCAAAAGATACAAAGAAAAAGAAAAGAAAAGTAACAGCCAAAAGTTATTATATGTTATTTTAAGATTAGATATCGGCTTGAAACAAGACCATCGAGCTTAACAATTTTGTTTGTTTCGAGAGCAAAACGATTCAGAATGAAGACCAGACCAGAATTGCCTAAGACTAAATTTTTCCTACTAATATGCCAGGCAGTGTTAGCCCACAGTCATCTTAATCATGGAGAAGGAGGAGGACCTTCCTGGTTGGCCAGGGGAAGTTAAGACTCTGTGTTTCCCCTGAAGGGGACAAGGGTTCAATCCCTGGTCTTGGAAGTTCTGCATGCCTCACTGTGCGGCTGAAAAAAGATGAAATAAAATAAAAATAATGGAGTAGGTGCTGGTGACAGCTGGAGGAGAAGGACCTCAGGCCTTAAGTAAATTATTTCTTTTTTAGTACAACTTGGACCCAGACTTTCCATACACAATTTAAAGGGTTTAAATCTTAAGATTTTTCCCCTTTCTGGTTTCCTGACAGTTATAGTGGCAGATAAAAATGGGCAAAGATACAAACGGCACAGAGGAAAAATGTTACGTGTATTAAATATAGCCATCAAGCTTTAAAAATCTCTCTCCCCCTGAGCACCCACACGAGGTCTTTGTAGTTCTCTTTATAAACACCTGGCCTCCAGGATCCAGAAACTCCCTCAGCACCACTTGGGATTCCGAGACTCTTAGCAACTCAATCTTGGCTTGAAGTGGGAGTTACTGCAGTCACATACGATAAGCTGCTTTCTCAATTCATTAGAGCAACCATTGGCTGTCTGATTGTTTGTAAATGAAAGTTTTCATTATGCTGAAATCACAGATTCTTACTTGAGCAGAATTTGAAAGCCTATTTATCTATCATGAAGAAAACACGTACATGGGGTTGTCTAAACCTCTTGACAGTTAGGACGTGTGAATAATTGCTTTTCTCTACTTTGAAATGAAAAACGAGATAAGCGGAGGTTTAGGAGAGAAAGCCAAATGTCAGAAGAGATAGTGCACTTCCCCGGAGTCAAGGAGCATGTTTGGACAAATCACGTTATCTAAGCGCTATGAGTCTTTGTATCCGTGTGACAGATCTGTTATTGTTTTATATGGAAGTAGGCAGTGTGAGGAGAAATAAGTGACTTGGACAGGGAGATAGCACAAAGCCGATTTCTGACAAGGGTTTCCTCAGCCGGGCTGACGGTGATTTACCTGATCTTTCTTTCACTAGGAAGTCATCTTTTTTAATCTTTGTCATTTCAGTAATTTACACAAAGAACTTGGCTCTCAGAACACGCTTGCCATGAGGTATACTTTCCACAAAGGAAGAATTAGCCTGTCCTCTATTCTACTTTGTCTTATTTTATTATTTTAATATTTATTGATTTGGCTTCACCGGGTCTTAGCTGCACTGTGTGAGATCTAGTTCCCTGACCAGGGATTGAACCCAGGGCCACCCCCTACCCCCAGCCCATGCAGTCTTAGCCTCTGGATCACCAGGGAAGTCCCCATTCATTCATTTAAAATTTTTCCGAATCCACAAAAGCATTTCTTGAAAGAAAGCAAAGAGGGAAAGAGGATGCATTTTTAATTTCTAAGGCTGAGGAAGTTACCCTTTCTGTCTGATATGGCTCTGGGTTGGTGCCCTCTGTCTTCTGCCAGAGGGGCTTACCAGGTGGCTTGGTGGTATAGAATCTGCCTGCCAATGCATGAGATGCAGAAGACACAGGTTCAATCCATGGGTTGGGAAGATCCCCTGGAGAAGGAAATCCCATGGACAGAGGAGCCTTGCAGGCTACAGTCTATATAGATCGCAATGACTGAGCATGCACACATGCCTCCTGTCAGCACCCCTTGGGGCCACAATCTCCACATTCTCTCCAGATATGGGCCCCAGTGATGCTTCGTGAAAAGTCCAGGTGACTCACCCAGTTCCTGTTAATTCAGAAGTTCCTGAGGTACCTAGTGAGATAAGTTAAGGTGTCCAGGCATCCACTCCCTATCCCTGGGATACAAATTCAGTGATGCTTTTAACAACAACAGAAATTACAGAATGTCTAGGAATGTACTATGAACATTTACTGAAGGACGTTATGACAAAGGATGGGCCCATCCAAATCAGCAGAACAGCAACAGGCTGGACAGGTGGCAAAGGAAGGTATTGTAGAGAGAAGAGGTCCACATTTGGGGGAAAATGTTGAATCGAATGTAGGGAAGAGAAGAGTTCTCTGGTTTTAAAGCTTTGAAGGAGCCACTTGTTTTTATTTATGGAGATATAAAACCTCACTGGGCTTCACAGATGGTGCTAGTGGTAAAGAATCCACCTGTCAGTAAAGGAACCTCAGGAGACGTGGGTTCAATCCCTGGGTGGGAAAGATTCCTTAGAGGAGGAAATGGCAGTTCACTCCAGGATTCTTGCCTGGAGAATCCCATGGACAGAGAAGCTTGGCGGGCTGCAGTCCATGGGATCTCAAAGGGTTGAAAGCGACTGAGCACCCATAACCTCACTTAGTCACTTTTGATTTATGAGAAAACTGGGCAAATGAACAGGCTTTTAAAACCGAAAGTCTTGGACCTAACTTGGTGATGCACTGGTTAAGAATCTCCTAGCCAATACAGGGAATGTAGGTTCGATCCCTGGTGTAGGAAGATTCCACACGCTGTGTGGCAACTAAGCCCTTGTGCCACAACTACTGATCCTGCATGCTGCAAATACTAAAGCCCATGTGTCTAGAGCCCCTGCTTTGCAACAAGAGAAGCCACCGCAATGAGAAGCCAGTGCATCGCAACTAGAGAGTAGCTCTACTCACTGCAAACAGAGAAAGCTCATGCACAACAACGAAGACCCAGAGAAGCCAATAAATAAATAAATACCAAAATAATTAGAATAGTAAGTCTTCATAAATGGAGTTGCTTCTATGGTGTGCTGGATGTGGAATTAATTACACTAATATCTACTGCATGTTTCTTCTGTGATGCACAGTTTCATATAAATTAACATATTCACCCAAAGCTTTGTCAGGTAGATATCTCTATCTTCATTTTATGGGTGTGGAAGAAACAGAATCTCAGAGAACACAGAAGTAGGGTCTATGGATTCCAAGACTGTACTGAACCTCTCCAGGGCGACCTCCCGGTGTCAACTAAATGAATGAGTGAATGGCTCAGTGCTAACATAGATCATAATTCTGTCTATGTTTCACACAGTTTACAAAAATGGCTTGGTTTCTGAATGCAAGTCTGCTGTGTATAATGTCGTCAATACATGTAATATATACAGTGCCACCAATGTTACATCAGGTCATGTCACAAGTCCCACTGTTCTGTGTGTCTCTTCTGACCTTCCAAATACACACAGGGATGCAGAAGGGGCGTGGGGAGCGGGCGTCGAGAAGCACTGTTTGGAGTGGCTTCAATGAGGCCATAACAAAGCCAAAGAGCACACTTCTTGAGGGTTATTTTTCAATATGTGTCCTTGATGCAATTCACAAAGCACCTTGCAGTGCGTCCTCATGGTTGAGAAGCCTGGCTTGTCTCTGGACATTCTTTGTGCCAGTAACAATAGAGAAAATGTCTTAGAGTTTAACCCAAGTTTGTGCAACAGGGGTTTCATTTCTCCAGTGCTCCTTTGTAAACTGTGCCAATAACAAAACCTCCTATTTTCCTAGCCAATCATTCTATGATACATTCAATGGACTATAGCTTGGTGAGAGGGGGACTTAGGAATTAGAATAAATGGTGTCACAGGAAAAGCTCCCTGGTAGCTCTGACATGACAGACTCTCATGACTCATCTAAATATTCATCTTGGGTAATGGAACAGCTACCAATAAATGCATTACTTAGACAATATTTTCACTTTAACTGTCAAAGGACAAGGGGGCTCCGTAATACATTACCATCAGCAGTCTGCATCAGGAAGAGAGAAAAACACACTTGAATTTTACAAATAATGTATGCATCACACGCTTTCAGTTTTAAAGACAGAGTCAGCCTCATTCAGAATTTTCACAAAACAGCCGTCATAAAGATATAAAATTTTGCAAATCATGTCATGGCAAGAACTACAAATTGTAGGATTAGTAATGGATCTGTTTCTGGCTAACTAGTCTACCTCTTACTCTAAGTATATTCAGTGGTAGCTTCAGATGCCTGTTTAAACACCGACTTCTTTGTTGCTCTCTTTCTAGCTTAGGCGTTCTCCTGGATACATGGAATCCAAGACTGTACTGAACCTCTCAGGGCGACCTCCGGTGTCAACTAAATGAATGAGTGAATGGCTCAGTGCTAACATAGATCATAATTCTGTCTATGTTTCACACAGTTTACAAAAATGGCTTGGTTTCTGAATGCAAGTCTGCTGTGTATAATGTCGTCAATACATGTAATATATACAGTGCCACCAATGTTACATCAGGTCATGTCACAAGTCCCACTGTTCTGTGTGTCTCTTCTGACCTTCCAAATACACACAGGGATGCAGAAGGGGCGTGGGGAGCGGGCGTCGAGAAGCACTGTTTGGAGTGGCTTCAATGAGGCCATAACAAAGCCAAAGAGCACACTTCTTGAGGGTTATTTTTCAATATGTGTCCTTGATGCAATTCACAAAGCACCTTGCAGTGCGTCCTCATGGTTGAGAAGCCTGGCTTGTCTCTGGACATTCTTTGTGCCAGTAACAATAGAGAAAATGTCTTAGAGTTTAACCCAAGTTTGTGCAACAGGGGTTTCATTTCTCCAGTGCTCCTTTGTAAACTGTGCCAATAACAAAACCTCCTATTTTCCTAGCCAATCATTCTATGATACATTCAATGGACTATAGCTTGGTGAGAGGGGGACTTAGGAATTAGAATAAATGGTGTCACAGGAAAAGCTCCCTGGTAGCTCTGACATGACAGACTCTCATGACTCATCTAAATATTCATCTTGGGTAATGGAACAGCTACCAATAAATGCATTACTTAGACAATATTTTCACTTTAACTGTCAAAGGACAAGGGGGCTCCGTAATACATTACCATCAGCAGTCTGCATCAGGAAGAGAGAAAAACACACTTGAATTTTACAAATAATGTATGCATCACACGCTTTCAGTTTTAAAAACAGAGTCAGCCTCATTCAGAATTTTCACAAAACAGCCGTCATAAAGATATAAAATTTTGCAAATCATGTCATGGCAAGAACTACAAATTGTAGGATTAGTAATGGATCTGTTTCTGGCTAACTAGTCTACCTCTTACTCTAAGTATATTCAGTGGTAGCTTCAGATGCCTGTTTAAACACCGACTTCTTTGTTGCTCTCTTTCTAGCTTAGGCGTTCTCCCTGGATACATGTGGAGAGGAGCTGCAACAGGAGCTGGTGAGTCTTGCGTGAAGCAAAACAGCAGTAAAATGACTCATTACCTGTGTTAATATATCCCAGTTCAGACTGCCGAGAGGAGTGTGAACAAGACACGTTTAACACACCCCACGGGTTCATTTGCCCGTCTAGACATCAGAGTCATTTGTGACTGTTCTGCCTTCCTGTCCCACGAGAGCAGGAGTTGGGATAAAAAGTAGGCTCTGTCACTGCACTGTCTCAGATATCTCTCTTCAGCAACAAAAAATCGAAGAGAGATGAAGAGACGGAATCTCTCTTTTTTTAATACAGTTCTTACATTTGCTGTTTCTTTATGCATTTTCGTCGGTGCTGGGTCTTTGGTGAGGCACACCGACTTCGCTAGCTCTAGAGCCCGGGCTTAGTTGCCACTCAGCATGTGGGATCTCATTTCCTCAATCAGGGCTCAAACCCGCAACCCCTGGACTGGAACGCAAACTCTCAACCACTGGACTACCAGGGAAGTCCTGATGGTACCCATGTTATGTGGCCAGTGATACATTTAGAATTGTGGGGAAAATAATTGTATGTCTCTCTTAAAGGGCAAGTGGCCAAAACCAAATGAACCCGGGGATAGCCTCACTAGTTATCAAAGACTTGAAAATTCATTATAATGAGTATCTAAAAGCTGAGAGCTTTACACATTATTTGACTCAGGACTTCTGACTTTAGTCAAAGGAAAGTATCCTAGCTTGGTCGAAGATTTACACACTAAGCTGATGATTTCACATTGTTATAACAATTTTTTAAAGGGGCGGAAACCCCTCATTGTTCATCAGAAATAATTACAATGTACCTTCACGATGAGATACTCAGCAGGCATTAAGACTAGAAAGACTACCCCAAGGCTCGTCACCACACTATTTACAACAGCTAGGACACAGAAGCAACCTCAGTGTCCATCATCAGAGGAGGGATAAAAAGGTGTGATACACATATATAATGGAATACAACTGACCCATAAAAAGGAACAAAATTGGGTTATTTGTAGAGATGCAGACGACCCGAGAGTCTGTCATACAGAGCAAAATAAGTCAGAAAAAGAAAAACAAATATTGAATATTAACGCATACATATGGAATTTAGGAAAAACAGTACAGATGAACCTATTTGCAGGGCGGGAATAGAGACGCAGCCATAGAGAACAGACCTGTAGACACAGGATGGAAAAGAGGGTGGGACAAAAGGGAGACCAGCATTGACAGAGACACTGTCATCTGTAAAAGAGAGGGCTGGCGGCAAGTGCTACAGAGCACAGTGCTATAGGGCGGCAGCGGAGCTCGGTCCTCTGGTGACCCAGACGGGTGGGGTGAGGGCTAGGGTGGGAGGGAGAAGATATCTGTATACTGATAGCTGCTGCACCGTGTCGTACAGCAGAAACTAGCACAACATCGCAAAGCAATTATGCTCCAATTTAAAACATACATTAAAAAAATAAAGAAATGAAACTCTGAAGACTTCACAGAATTCTGGTAAGTGAAAACTGCACATTATAACGTAGGATGGTGAGTTCTGCTTCTATGTACAATGTAGAAAGTCCTAAGAGAATGTTGTTTCCATCTGAATGATGAGAAAAAGCTGAGCAATTTACAAAATAATAACTTTTCTTGAGCCGAGAGTTGAGGTCGTAAGGCAACCAAGTAAATTGAATTCCAAAAATGAGAGGCCCATCCAAATGAACCCGGGGATAGCCTCACTAGTTATCAAAGACTTGAAAATTCATTATAATGAGTATCTAAAAGCTGAGAGCTTTACACATTATTTGACTCAGGACTTCTGACTTTAGTCAAAGGAAAGTATCCTAGCTTGGTCGAAGATTTACACACTAAGCTGATGATTTCACATTGTTATAACAATTTTTTAAAGGGGCGGAAACCCCTCATTGTTCATCAGAAATAATTACAATGTACCTTCACGATGAGATACTCAGCAGGCATTAAGACTAGAAAGACTACCCCAAGGCTCGTCACCACACTATTTACAACAGCTAGGACACAGAAGCAACCTCAGTGTCCATCATCAGAGGAGGGATAAAAAGGTGTGATACACATATATAATGGAATACAACTGACCCATAAAAAGGAACAAAATTGGGTTATTTGTAGAGATGCAGACGACCCGAGAGTCTGTCATACAGAGCAAAATAAGTCAGAAAAAGAAAAACAAATATTGAATATTAACGCATACATATGGAATTTAGGAAAAACAGTACAGATGAACCTATTTGCAGGGCGGGAATAGAGACGCAGCCATAGAGAACAGACCTGTAGACACAGGATGGAAAAGAGGGTGGGACAAAAGGGAGACCAGCATTGACAGAGACACTGTCATCTGTAAAAGAGAGGGCTGGCGGCAAGTGCTACAGAGCACAGTGCTATAGGGCGGCAGCGGAGCTCGGTCCTCTGGTGACCCAGACGGGTGGGGTGAGGGCTAGGGTGGGAGGGAGAAGATATCTGTATACTGATAGCTGCTGCACCGTGTCGTACAGCAGAAACTAGCACAACATCGCAAAGCAATTATGCTCCAATTTAAAACATACATTAAAAAAATAAAGAAATGAAACTCTGAAGACTTCACAGAATTCTGGTAAGTGAAAACTGCACATTATAACGTAGGATGGTGAGTTCTGCTTCTATGTACAATGTAGAAAGTCCTAAGAGAATGTTGTTTCCATCTGAATGATGAGAAAAAGCTGAGCAATTTACAAAATAATAACTTTTCTTGAGCCCGAGAGTTGAGGTCGTAAGGCAACCAAGTAAATTGAATTCCAAAAAAATGAGAGGCCCATCCCTGAGCTGCCTCACTTTTGGCTGACCACAAGCACCAGAGCTGGTCACTGTGGCATTAGCTAAACATTTAACACGTCCTGAAAGACCCAGAATGGGCTTGTGTGTCCCTGTGGAATAGCTTAGGGCCTCAGACTCGAGGGAGGCTGCCCTCCCTCTCAAGCTCTTTCCTACAGACCTCCACTGGTGTTCATAAGAAAGGTCAGAGGCAAAGGAAGAAACTGGAGCGCGGTCCCCTCCACTTCACAAACATGCGGGGGTGACACAGACATGCAGCTGCTGCTGGGAGACAAGCCAGCCTTGTCTTCCTTCCCAGAGCCTTTTCTTACAAAGCAAAAATCTTAAGCTGCTGACTGAGGGCAGAAAACCCTCTGGCCTCTAGGACAGGCAAAAGTGCATTTGCTTCTGGGAGAAGGACAAAAGCAAAACTTGCTTGTCTCTTAGGGAACAGTAAGGAATTCTCTCCCCCCCAAACAAAAGCAAAGAGCCACTGCAGCTTAGCAAAGAGTGGAAGCAAAAATCTTCTGCCCATGGGTTTATGCACTGCTCCAAAGCAGGTCTCCCACTGGGGAGAGAGGCAGGAATGCTCAGAAAGCCTTAATTCCAAGGTTCAGCCACACAGGGCTTGTCTAAGACGGATTCAAGGCCAGGACAACAAAGACACCCCATTACCCCTACAACAAGCCATGACCAGAGAAACAAACAAGAAAAGCGTGTGCACCCTCCAGCCCCCCAGGCTTTGGGGTAGGGACAAGAGTGCAGAGACAGAGATCTATTCTGTGTGCAGACAGCTGAAAGCTGAGGGCAAAGCATAAATGCTTAGAAAACTCCTCTAGTATCCCAGGCTCCACTCTACACACAGTCACAGCAGCCATCCGCTGAAGTCTGTTGTGCACGGTAACCATAACAACAAACCCCAATCCAGGTCACCTCCTGATTCACTGATTCAACCTCCACACTCTGCCACACTCTGCCTCAACACTGATATCTTGAAAGAAGAACAGGTATGCCCATTTTCTCTTTTTGTTTGTAATGAGCTGCAAAATAATAACTTTTCTTGAGCCGAGAGTTGAGGTCTAAGGCAACCAAGTAAATTGAATTCCAAAATGAGAGGCCCATCCTGAGCTGCCTCACTTTTGGCTGACCACAAGCACCAGAGCTGGTCACTGTGGCATTAGCTAAACATTTAACACGTCCTGAAAGACCCAGAATGGGCTTGTGTGTCCCTGTGGAATAGCTTAGGGCCTCAGACTCGAGGGAGGCTGCCCTCCCTCTCAAGCTCTTTCCTACAGACCTCCACTGGTGTTCATAAGAAAGGTCAGAGGCAAAGGAAGAAACTGGAGCGCGGTCCCCTCCACTTCACAAACATGCGGGGGTGACACAGACATGCAGCTGCTGCTGGGAGACAAGCCAGCCTTGTCTTCCTTCCCAGAGCCTTTTCTTACAAAGCAAAAATCTTAAGCTGCTGACTGAGGGCAGAAAACCCTCTGGCCTCTAGGACAGGCAAAAGTGCATTTGCTTCTGGGAGAAGGACAAAAGCAAAACTTGCTTGTCTCTTAGGGAACAGTAAGGAATTCTCTCCCCCCCAAACAAAAGCAAAGAGCCACTGCAGCTTAGCAAAGAGTGGAAGCAAAAATCTTCTGCCCATGGGTTTATGCACTGCTCCAAAGCAGGTCTCCCACTGGGGAGAGAGGCAGGAATGCTCAGAAAGCCTTAATTCCAAGGTTCAGCCACACAGGGCTTGTCTAAGACGGATTCAAGGCCAGGACAACAAAGACACCCCATTACCCCTACAACAAGCCATGACCAGAGAAACAAACAAGAAAAGCGTGTGCACCCTCCAGCCCCCCAGGCTTTGGGGTAGGGACAAGAGTGCAGAGACAGAGATCTATTCTGTGTGCAGACAGCTGAAAGCTGAGGGCAAAGCATAAATGCTTAGAAAACTCCTCTAGTATCCCAGGCTCCACTCTACACACAGTCACAGCAGCCATCCGCTGAAGTCTGTTGTGCACGGTAACCATAACAACAAACCCCCAATCCAGGTCACCTCCTGATTCACTGATTCAACCTCCACACTCTGCCACACTCTGCCTCAACACTGATATCTTGAAAGAAGAACAGGTATGCCCATTTTCTCTTTTTTGTTTGTAATTCTTTTTTTTTTTAACTTTTATTTTACTTTTAACTTTTACGAAGTTTTGTTGTTTACAGATATGTATGTTCCCAGACTAGTCATATGTATATCCCCCCCATCCCACCCTTCCCAACCATCACACAGCACCCCTGAAGGATCTCCTTTTCTCACAGAGCAATGACTATAGCTATTTTCTTCACTTATGATAGTACAGGCCTTCATGTTACTTTCTTTATGCCTCCCACCCTCTGTTCCTTCCCCAGGTATGCCCATTTTCAAGGAGTGGTGTTTATCTTAGACCCTCTGTTCTTTCAGGAATGATGTCTAGCATATAATTAAAAAGTATAAATCACAGAAAAGCACAAGAAAAAAAATTATCAACAGATAAGTAACTCATAGAACCAAACTCAAAGACAAGAGTTGTGCCACATCAAATGGTATAATATTTGTGTAATTAGAGTTCCAAAAAAAGAAGTAGATAGAAAACAAGGTCAAAAATAATTTGAAGAGATAATGACCAAGAATTTTCAAAAATTAATGAAAGACTGGGGCTTCCCCTGGTGGTCCAGTGGGTAAGGACACCGCCTTGCAGTGCAAGGGGCACCAGTTCGATCCCTGGCCTGGGAAGATTCCACGTGCCGCAGAGCAGTTGGACTGATGTGTCCAATTACCGAGCTGGAGCTCTGGGGCACACGCGCCCAGAGCCGGCGCTCTGCGACGACAGACGCCACCGCAATGGGAGGCCCACAGGAGCCAAAGAACAAAGATGGATGAAAATAGAGAAATGAAAGGCCAATAGTAGTGGCCCGCCCGTCCCCTCCGTCCCCACCCCACCCCCGAAAAGATAAATAAATAAAAAATAAATGTTTAAAAAATAATAATGAAAGACTATATAGAACAGTTCAAACAACCACAACAAAAAAATCCAATCAAAAAATGGGCAGGGGCTTCCCTGGTGGTCCAGTGGGCAAAAAGTCTGCCTTGCGCGACAAGGGGCGCCAGTTTGATCCCTGACACGAAAAGATCCCATACGTCATGGAGCAGCTGGACCGGTGTGTCCAATTACGAGCCAGTGCTCTGGAGCACATGTGCCCAGAACCAGTGCTCTGCAATCAGAGAGGCCACCATGATGGGAGGCCCACACAGGCCGAAGAATTAGGATGGATGAAATAAGTAAATGAAGGACCAATAAAAGAGGCAAAGAAATGAGAAAGAGAGAGAAAAAGGGCGGAAGACCTAAAGAGATATTTCTCCAAAGAAGACATACAGATGGCCAACAGGCACATGAAAAGATGCTCAACATCTTAAATTATTAGAGAAATGCAAATCAAAGCTACAATGAGGTACCACTTCATGCCAGTCAAAATGGCCATCATTAGAAGAGTCTACTCATAATACTGCTAGAGAAGGTATGGAAAAAAGGGATCCTCCTACACTGTTGGTGGAATGTAAGTTGATGCTGTCACTATGGGAGGTATTATGGCAGTTCCTCAGAAAACGAAAAATAGAATTACCATATGATTCAGGAATCCCATTTCCAGGTGTATCTCCAGACAATAATTCAAAAAGATTGATGCACCTCTATGTTCACAGCAGTGCTATTCACAAGAGTGAAGACCTAGAAACAACTTGAATGGTCAACGACAGATGACTGGATAAAGAGGATGTGGTACATATATACATGTCATACTCAACCATAAGAAAAAACAAAACAATGCTGCTTGCAGCAACATAGCTTACAACTAGAGATTATCATACTAAATGCAGTTAAGTCAGTAAGAGAAAGACAAATACCATACAATATCACTTACATGTGGCATCTGCAATATGACACAAATAAACCTATCTACAAAACAGAAATAGACATAGAGAAGACTGGAGACATAGAGAATAGACTAATGATTGCCAAGGTATTGGGAGGTGAAAAAAGATAGGAGTGGGAGTCTGGAATTAGCAGATGCAAACTAGTATATATAGAATGGATCAACAACAAGGTCCAATTGTATAGCATAGGAAACTATATTTAATAGCCTATAATAAAACATAATGAAAAAGAATATTAAAGAGAATGTGTGTGTGTGTGTGTGTATATATATATCTGAGTCACTTTGTTGTACAGCAGTTGCTAACACAACATTACAATTCAACTATATTTCAATGAAAAATAAATTAAAAAAAAATTAATGCAAGACAACAAGTCACAGTTTCAAGAAGCTCAAAGAATCTCAAGCAGGATGGCATTCTCCTTGCTTCACCCCTACTCAAAAAAAACCAAACCTAGACACACCAGAGACAAACTGCTTAAAACCCAAGATAACAAGAAGCCATGAAGGCAGCAAAAAATAAAATAAACATTACATGTGGACCTGGATTAGACGGTAAAGAGTATGTCTGCAATGCAGGAAACTTCTGGGTTCAATCCGTGGGTCAGGAAGATCGCCTGGAGAAGGGAATGGCTACCCACTCCAGAATTCTTCCTTGGAGAATCCCATGGACAGAGAAGCCTGGTGGGGCTCGGGGCTATACGGTGTGATAGAGAGTTGGAGACAACTGAACAACTAATATTGGAGCTTGATTGTGGATCTCCTTGCTGTTCCAGTGGCTAAGACTGCGCTCTCAGTGCAGGGGGCCTGAATTCAATCCTGGTCAGGGAACTAGATCCCACATGCCTCAACTAAGAGGTGGTGCAAACAAAAAAAAAAAAGAAAGAAACTGTATATGCCGAGGAATAATGCTAAGAATTCCAGCAGGTTTCTCAGATGCTATGAAAGGCAAGACTGACATTATCATTTTGAAAGTCAGTGTTATCATTCTGCTAATCCAGAATTTTGTGTCCAGGAAAAATACCTTTCAAAGGGGAAGGTAAAACCTGTATGACAAGCCGTAGTGAAGAAAGTTCTTTAGGCAGAAGGAAGATATCAAATGGATATTAGGATATACACACACTGTAAACAGGTTGGAGAGGAAATAATTAAGGTAAATGTTAAGTACATTTTTCTTATTTTAATCACTTTAAAATAGTATACGGAGTACGAATGCATTTTGTAGAAAGGACAGCTTGATGCATTTAAAAAATTTAGAAGGTCATACACCAAAATTTTAACTAATTTTTTTCTAAGTGGAAGGATTACACATTATTTTATTATTTACAAAGCTTATTTTCATCTTTTGGGGTTTTTTTTGCAATGCATTTATATACATTTTGTGCTAACAATATTTTTCAAAGATAATGTGCCAATTTGAAGAGTTCAGAGGTTAGAGAAATGTTCTAAGTTACCTGTTAGAAGAAACAATAACAGGAAATGAAACTTTCTGTTATGAAAAACTTTTCCAACTTTCTTTTTTGCCCTACTATATGGTAAAGAAGAGACAAACAACAGGCAAAAGGAACCTCTTTCTTTGATGCATAAGCCAATGGTAATAAAGCTAATTTTTTTTTAGAGAATAAACAAGGATTAACTAGAAGCCTCTTATAAGGGTTGCAGATGTTCTCTCTGCTGGCTGAAGCTTTGGACTGGAGCCATATACATGACTTGAAGGACTGTTTACTCCAAGAAAACCAACTGGTCAAACCAAAAACTAATAATTTTGGAGACCCATGGACAGAGAAGCCTGGTGGGGCTCGGGGCTATACGGTGTGATAGAGAGTTGGAGACAACTGAACAACTAATATTGGAGCTTGATTGTGGATCTCCTTGCTGTTCCAGTGGCTAAGACTGCGCTCTCAGTGCAGGGGGCCTGAATTCAATCCTGGTCAGGGAACTAGATCCCACATGCCTCAACTAAGAGGTGGTGCAAACGAAGAATAGAAGGAAATGAATATGCCGAGGAATAATGCTAAGAATTCCAGCAGGTTTCTCAGATGCTATGAAAGGCAAGACTGACATTATCATTTTGAAAGTCAGTGTTATCATTCTGCTAATCCAGAATTTTGTGTCCAGGAAAAATACCTTTCAAAGGGGAAGGTAAAACCTGTATGACAAGCCGTAGTGAAGAAAGTTCTTTAGGCAGAAGGAAGATATCAAATGGATATTAGGATATACACACACTGTAAACAGGTTGGAGAGGAAATAATTAAGGTAAATGTTAAGTACATTTTTCTTATTTTAATCACTTTAAAATAGTATACGGAGTACGAATGCATTTTGTAGAAAGGACAGCTTGATGCATTTAAAAAATTTAGAAGGTCATACACCAAAATTTTAACTAATTTTTTTCTAAGTGGAAGGATTACACATTATTTTATTATTTACAAAGCTTATTTTCATCTTTTGGGGTTTTTTTTGCAATGCATTTATATACATTTTGTGCTAACAATATTTTTCAAAGATAATGTGCCAATTTGAAGAGTTCAGAGGTTAGAGAAATGTTCTAAGTTACCTGTTAGAAGAAACAATAACAGGAAATGAAACTTTCTGTTATGAAAAACTTTTCCAACTTTCTTTTTTGCCCTACTATATGGTAAAGAAGAGACAAACAACAGGCAAAAGGAACCTCTTTCTTTGATGCATAAGCCAATGGTAATAAAGCTAATTTTTTTTTAGAGAATAAACAAGGATTAACTAGAAGCCTCTTATAAGGGTTGCAGATGTTCTCTCTGCTGGCTGAAGCTTTGGACTGGAGCCATATACATGACTTGAAGGACTGTTTACTCCAAGAAAATATTAAAAGACTAATCTCTACACAGTCTAGAAAGAGAGCCAGGAACTGCTAATCCCTAAATATTAGTGAGAATACTATCTACTTGCACCAAAATGTGTTTTATTTTATCAGTCTAATCCTTCAAATATTCTGATTTTTATTTGACTTCTCTGCAATTATTCAAAATTTACATGAAAAATAGCTAAGTTTTCTTCGTAGCTTTGGTAGTTTCCCAGGTGGTGCCATGGCATATGAATCTGTCTGCCAGTGCAGGAGATGAAAGAGACAGGGATTCAATTAGTGGGTTAGGAACATCCCCTAGAGGAGAAAATGGCAACCCACTCCAGTATTCTTGCTTAGAATCCCATGGACAGAGGAGCCCGGCAGGCTACAGTCCATGGGGTCACAGAGTTGAACATGACAATATTTTACTAAGGAAAGAATAATTTAATGTAGACACATGGGCTATTTTTCTAAATTTTATTATTTAAAAAAATTTATTGTGCCCTTTGACATGGTTAATTTGATGTGGTTAATCAAGGCCATGGGGAGCCCGAATCTTTAGAATTCAAGAACAGAATCCAGGTATCAACATTTATATGACAGAGTTATTAAAAGAAATCAGAGGGCTTCCCCTGGTGGTCCAGTGGATAAGGACACCGCCTTGCAGTGCAAGGGGCGCCGGTTCGAGCCCTGGCCTGGGAAGATCCCACGTGCCGCGGAGCGGCTGGACTGATGTGTCCAATCACCGAGCCGGAGCTCTGGAGCGCATCGCTCTGTGACAACAGACGCCACCGCGATGGGAGGCCCGCAGGAGCCAAGGAACAAGGACGGATGAAAATAGAGAAATGAAAGACCAATAGAAGTGGCCCGCCCACTCCCCTCCCTCCCCAACCCGACCCCCGCCCAATAAATAAATAAATAAATAAATCTTAAAAAAAAAAAAGAAATCAGAAATAATGTGTGTAAATATAAAATGTAAATACATAGTGGGCAGTTCACAGAAGTGAAAGTGTTAGTCACTTCAGTCACATCCAACTCTTTGCAACCCCATGGATGGTAGCCCGACAGGCTCCTCTGTCTAAGGATTATAATTAAGGGTTGCAGATGTTCTCTGCTGGCTGAAGCTTTGGACTGGAGCCATATACATGACTTGAAGGACTGTTTACTCCAAGAAAATATTAAAGACTAATCTCTACACAGTCTAGAAAGAGAGCCAGGAACTGCTAATCCCTAAATATTAGTGAGAATACTATCTACTTGCACCAAAATGTGTTTTATTTTATCAGTCTAATCCTTCAAATATTCTGATTTTTATTTGACTTCTCTGCAATTATTCAAAATTTACATGAAAAATAGCTAAGTTTTCTTCGTAGCTTTGGTAGTTTCCCAGGTGGTGCCATGGCATATGAATCTGTCTGCCAGTGCAGGAGATGAAAGAGACAGGGATTCAATTAGTGGGTTAGGAACATCCCCTAGAGGAGAAAATGGCAACCCACTCCAGTATTCTTGCTTAGAATCCCATGGACAGAGGAGCCCGGCAGGCTACAGTCCATGGGGTCACAGAGTTGAACATGACAATATTTTACTAAGGAAAGAATAATTTAATGTAGACACATGGGCTATTTTTCTAAATTTTATTATTTAAAAAAATTTATTGTGCCCTTTGACATGGTTAATTTGATGTGGTTAATCAAGGCCATGGGGAGCCCGAATCTTTAGAATTCAAGAACAGAATCCAGGTATCAACATTTATATGACAGAGTTATTAAAAGAAATCAGAGGGCTTCCCCTGGTGGTCCAGTGGATAAGGACACCGCCTTGCAGTGCAAGGGGCGCCGGTTCGAGCCCTGGCCTGGGAAGATCCCACGTGCCGCGGAGCGGCTGGACTGATGTGTCCAATCACCGAGCCGGAGCTCTGGAGCGCATCGCTCTGTGACAACAGACGCCACCGCGATGGGAGGCCCGCAGGAGCCAAGGAACAAGGACGGATGAAAATAGAGAAATGAAAGACCAATAGAAGTGGCCCGCCCACTCCCCTCCCTCCCCAACCCGACCCCCGCCCAATAAATAAATAAATAAATAAATCTTAAAAAAAAAAAAGAAATCAGAAATAATGTGTGTAAATATAAAATGTAAATACATAGTGGGCAGTTCACAGAAGTGAAAGTGTTAGTCACTTCAGTCACATCCAACTCTTTGCAACCCCATGGATGGTAGCCCGACAGGCTCCTCTGTCCATGGAATTCTCCAGACAAGAATTCTGGAGTGGGTAGCCATTCCCTTCTCCAGGGAATCTTCCCAACCCAGGGATCGAACCCACGTCTCCTATATTGCAGGAAGATTCTTTACCATCTGAGCCAGCAGGGATAAACAGCAGCTGTTATTGCCTACTGAAATGATTTGAAGATGGATGAAGATGCCTTTACTGCCATCAGCAATGAAGCTAAGATAACACTTTACAAACAGCAGTTCAAAAATCCATTGATGCCTACTGATTAATACGTCCAACATGCTCGTGACTGAAATATTCAGAAGACATTTGAAAAACTGTCTCTTCATCTTGCCAGGGGAACTTCACACATGGATGATCAGTGTAGGGAAAGAGCAATGATACTGATATTTATGTGTACACACACACACACACACACACACACAGAGGCAAGTCTCCCAAAATCCTAGTAGGAAAAGTACCTCTCACAGAGGCAAACAAATGACATTTTGACTTGGAAATTTTTAAAAAGTCAAAATGAGTTCTTGAATTATGTGCCACACAGTTTCTCCCCTGTTAAAATAGGGAAACTGTTGATGTTGCCACCTCAATGGTGAATCATCTCTGTCCCCAGAGTACCGTTCAGCTGTTTGGCTACAGCGGTCTCTTTAGAAAGGCCCAAAGCAACACTGTGAAGCAACAATAACCCAATAAAAAAATTTTTTTTAAAGAAAGGCCAGAAGTTTAGCTTGGGATGTTTCACCTCTCCCCACTGACTTTTAACAAAAGGGATCTGACTGAATACAGCTCACACCTCTTCCACTGATTTTTATCAAGTCCTTGGACTGTGTGACAAAGGAGGGAAAATGTCTTTGTGCAGAAAAGGGCGCCAAGGAATAAAGCCCTCTGGTAAGGAAAGAGACTACGACAGCCAAGACCGAAAGAGGCACGTCCACAAGATGGTGTGAACTGGAAACAGCTTCATGGGACAGGACTGAGTAACAAGACAGCTGGATCAGGAAGCAGCAAAGGTATCCACAGAAAGAGATGTTCAGGCAGGCTGGGAGCGGATGCCTGCCTAGGCTTCCTCTCTCATTTTCTCAAACCCAAAGAGGGTCTAGAGAGAAAGAGCAATTTCTGTCCAGAATCTGGCTCATGTTCTACCCCTAGCACCTAGAGCAGCACCCGGAATGCAGTGGATGCTCAAAACACAGTTGTTGAATCAAAAGTGTTACGGGTAGGAAAGAAAAGGAAGCTGGATGCCCTGAAAGAGACCATGTAGTTCATTTTGTACGTGCTAGTCACTCAATCATGCCCAACTCTGTGACGCTATGGACCGTAGTCCACCAGGTTCCACTGTCCATGGGATTCTCCAGCTAAGAATACTGTAGTGGGTAGCCATTCCCTTCTCCAGGGGATCAAACCCAGGTCACCTGCATTGCAGGCAGATTCTTTACCATCTGAGCCACCATAGATCCCACTATTTAAAAAAATTATTTATGTGGCCCTGCCAAGTCTTTGTTGTGGCATGCAGGATCTTTGATCTTCCTTGAGGCATGTGGAATCTTTTAGTTGCAGCATTTGAACTCTTAGTTGCAGCATGTGGAATCTAGTTCTCTGATTAGGGATTGAACCTGGGACCCCTGTATTGAGAGTGTGAAGTCTTAGCCACTGGACCACCAGGGACGTCCTATGGCCCACCTGTTAAAATGGGGCATGTTGCCACCTCAATGGTGAATCATCTCTGTCCCCAGAGTACCGTTCAGCTGTTTGGCTACAGCGGTCTCTTTAGAAAGGCCCAAAGCAACACTGTGAAGCAACAATAACCCAATAAAAAAATTTTTTTTAAAGAAAGGCCAGAAGTTTAGCTTGGGATGTTTCACCTCTCCCCACTGACTTTTAACAAAAGGGATCTGACTGAATACAGCTCACACCTCTTCCACTGATTTTTATCAAGTCCTTGGACTGTGTGACAAAGGAGGGAAAATGTCTTTGTGCAGAAAAGGGCGCCAAGGAATAAAGCCCTCTGGTAAGGAAAGAGACTACGACAGCCAAGACCGAAAGAGGCACGTCCACAAGATGGTGTGAACTGGAAACAGCTTCATGGGACAGGACTGAGTAACAAGACAGCTGGATCAGGAAGCAGCAAAGGTATCCACAGAAAGAGATGTTCAGGCAGGCTGGGAGCGGATGCCTGCCTAGGCTTCCTCTCTCATTTTCTCAAACCCAAAGAGGGTCTAGAGAGAAAGAGCAATTTCTGTCCAGAATCTGGCTCATGTTCTACCCCTAGCACCTAGAGCAGCACCCGGAATGCAGTGGATGCTCAAAACACAGTTGTTGAATCAAAAGTGTTACGGGTAGGAAAGAAAAGGAAGCTGGATGCCCTGAAAGAGACCATGTAGTTCATGTGTGTACGTGCTAGTCACTCAATCATGCCCAACTCTGTGACGCTATGGACCGTAGTCCACCAGGTTCCACTGTCCATGGGATTCTCCAGCTAAGAATACTGTAGTGGGTAGCCATTCCCTTCTCCAGGGGATCAAACCCAGGTCACCTGCATTGCAGGCAGATTCTTTACCATCTGAGCCACCATAGATCCCACTATTTAAAAAAAAAATTATTTATGTGGCCCTGCCAAGTCTTTGTTGTGGCATGCAGGATCTTTGATCTTCCTTGAGGCATGTGGAATCTTTTAGTTGCAGCATTTGAACTCTTAGTTGCAGCATGTGGAATCTAGTTCTCTGATTAGGGATTGAACCTGGGACCCCTGTATTGAGAGTGTGAAGTCTTAGCCACTGGACCACCAGGGACGTCCTATGGCTTCCATTATTGAGGTGTGAATGGGCAGAGACAATACCCAAGAGCTGGGCTCTGTGTCTAGCGTGGCTGAGTGATACGCATCCTAGGGACAGTCTGATTCTGCTCTTGTATGACCATCAGGGACCCAAGTAAGACAGGCAGTGGTCCAACCAAGAGTGACTGATGAGGAAGCAAGAGGCAGAGGATGTTTATACTTGAAAGGCTGTGCCTCCACATCCGTCCCCTAAATCTCATCCACATGTTTGGATGTTTGAATATCTCATTATCCAGAATCTTTCCTTTGGGGGTAGTTTCTATAGAGTTTTCCACCAAATACAATTAGCCAACCAATGTGCTCAGCCATTCAAAGTCATTAAATTCTAGACAAGAATTGCAGTATCACCCTAGAGACAAGTCCAGTAGTGCTCCAAGGCAAAAGAACCCAGAGTGGAGAGAGACTCCCCAAGACACAACATGGAACTTGGATCAAAGAGCAATGGAGCTGGTCATCAGAGATGGAGTCAAGTTGGTTGTAAACCCCCAGATGACTCATCCCATTCCCCCCAGCCCCGGGATCCCCTAAGTGGAAGATGAAGCTTCGAGGATAGAGAAGCGAAGATGAGTCAACTGAGTAGACTTGTCGCACTGCTCTGTCCTAGCTACTGGATGGTCACCAACAGAGAAATACACTTAGGGTTTACACAGAAAGGACTGATACAAAGTCATAAGAAGGAAGGTATCATAAAGAAATTTGGTGCTTGTCCTGGAGAAAGGAAAAAAAAAAAGACAAATGATAATAGATTGTGATCATTGTCTCAGTTGTGCCCGACCCTTTGTGACCCCACGGACTGCAGCCCACCAAGTTTCTCTGTCCGTGGGATTTTTGAGGCAAGAATCCTGGAGTGGGTTGCCATTTCCAAAAAAGACAAATGATAACCGATCAGGAGACAAATAGAGGTGAAACTGGCCTCAAAAAAGATTATACCCATTGAAGTGCTCTTCCTAAATTGGCAAGATTTACACATTTTCATCTCTTCTAAGAGCACCACCACGAGTTCTTCACTCCCCTGAATCATTCCAACCATTATCTCTTAGCTTACTCCTTCACCATGGCCATAAGGCAAAGACTTCATTTTCCTGGCATCCTTGTCAGTTACTTCAAAACTGACAGTGTCTGCATGTTACTTCCAGAGGAATTTCCTATCTAAGATGGGAATCCATGATATGAGCAAAGCATTAGGAGAAACAGCCTCTGGATTCTATCTTCAGTCTGCCATCTCAGAAAATGATCAGAGATTCCAGTTTCTGCTCACTAAATGGAGACAGTGAGGCTACTCATTTGCTTAATAAAGAATGTTATAAGACTGAGTAACTGGTGACACCCAATCATTTTGTGCAAGGCAGAGCAATTAAGTAGCAATGGCAGAGACCACTAATTGTTTACTCCGAACTCACCGCCAACCAATGTGCTCAGCCATTCAAAGTCATTAAATTCTAGACAAGAATTGCAGTATCACCCTAGAGACAAGTCCAGTAGTGCTCCAAGGCAAAAGAACCCAGAGTGGAGAGAGACTCCCCAAGACACAACATGGAACTTGGATCAAAGAGCAATGGAGCTGGTCATCAGAGATGGAGTCAAGTTGGTTGTAAACCCCCAGATGACTCATCCCATTCCCCCCAGCCCCGGGATCCCCTAAGTGGAAGATGAAGCTTCGAGGATAGAGAAGCGAAGATGAGTCAACTGAGTAGACTTGTCGCACTGCTCTGTCCTAGCTACTGGATGGTCACCAACAGAGAAATACACTTAGGGTTTACACAGAAAGGACTGATACAAAGTCATAAGAAGGAAGGTATCATAAAGAAATTTGGTGCTTGTCCTGGAGAAAGGAAAAAAAAAAAGACAAATGATAATAGATTGTGATCATTGTCTCAGTTGTGCCCGACCCTTTGTGACCCCACGGACTGCAGCCCACCAAGTTTCTCTGTCCGTGGGATTTTTGAGGCAAGAATCCTGGAGTGGGTTGCCATTTCCAAAAAAGACAAATGATAACCGATCAGGAGACAAATAGAGGTGAAACTGGCCTCAAAAAAGATTATACCCATTGAAGTGCTCTTCCTAAATTGGCAAGATTTACACATTTTCATCTCTTCTAAGAGCACCACCACGAGTTCTTCACTCCCCTGAATCATTCCAACCATTATCTCTTAGCTTACTCCTTCACCATGGCCATAAGGCAAAGACTTCATTTTCCTGGCATCCTTGTCAGTTACTTCAAAACTGACAGTGTCTGCATGTTACTTCCAGAGGAATTTCCTATCTAAGATGGGAATCCATGATATGAGCAAAGCATTAGGAGAAACAGCCTCTGGATTCTATCTTCAGTCTGCCATCTCAGAAAATGATCAGAGATTCCAGTTTCTGCTCACTAAATGGAGACAGTGAGGCTACTCATTTGCTTAATAAAGAATGTTATAAGACTGAGTAACTGGTGACACCCAATCATTTTGTGCAAGGCAGAGCAATTAAGTAGCAATGGCAGAGACCACTAATTGTTTACTCCGTATCAGCTCACCCTTTTTTCCATAGAAACAAAACCAGGATTTTATTCAGGGGCACAATACATCATCCAAGAGACTACATCCCCCAACTTTCCCTGAGCACAGATACATTTAACAGCCTTGGCTGTGTGTGTGTCTTCTGGGAAGGCTCTTTATTGGAAACTGACTGGGGCTTCCCAGGTGGCTCAGAGGTATAAAATCTGCCTGCCAATGCAGGAAATGCAAGAGACGTGGGTTTGATCCCTGGATCAGGAAGATTTCCTGGAGGAGTAAATGCAACCCACTCCAGTATTCTTGCCTGGAGAATCCCGTGGACAGAGGAGGCTGGAGGGCTTCAGTTCGTAAGTCCAACACAACTGAGTGAAAAACACATACAGCACAACTCCACCTCCACCTTCCTTTTGGGTGGTAACCCCAGAGCACAGAAGGAAAGACAGAAAGTCACATGCTAAGGATGGAGCATAAAGATGAAAGAATCCAGTTCTCTTCTGGCTCTGTGCTGTTGCCATAACCTCTCTCAGGGTTCTGGTTTGCATGCGTGTGTACTAATTGATTCAGTCATGTCTGACTCTTTTCGACCTCATGGACTGTAACCCACCAGGCTCCTCTGTCCATGAGATTCTCCAGACAAGAATACTGGGGTGGGTTGCCATTTCCTTCTCCAGGTGATCGTCCCAACTGAGGGATTCAACAGGGTCTCCTGCTTGACAGGCGGATTCTCTACCACTGAGTCACCTGGGAAGCCAACCCACACAATTCTTTCACACGTACGAGAAACCAACCTTTATCGTGTTTAAGCCAAACATGATTCCCACCTGACAGACCCACTGTCAACCTTATGAGTAGCTCCTTCTAAGCTCACCCCCAACATTTTCAGGGCCCAGGCTAAGAAAAGAGACAGAGGCCCTAGCCATGGCCCAATTCCTTGTCTTCCTACCTCAGCTCTGTTGTGTGGACATCCAAGTCCACACATCTAAGATCACCCCATGGCGACACTGCCTGGCCACTCTCCAGGCTATTTTTTTGACACCAATCATTTTGTGCAAGGCAGAGCAATTAAGTAGCAATGGCAGAGACCACTAATTGTTTACTCCGTATCAGCTCACCCTTTTTTCCATAGAAACAAAACCAGGATTTTATTCAGGGGCACAATACATCATCCAAGAGACTACATCCCCCAACTTTCCCTGAGCACAGATACATTTAACAGCCTTGGCTGTGTGTGTGTCTTCTGGGAAGGCTCTTTATTGGAAACTGACTGGGGCTTCCCAGGTGGCTCAGAGGTATAAAATCTGCCTGCCAATGCAGGAAATGCAAGAGACGTGGGTTTGATCCCTGGATCAGGAAGATTTCCTGGAGGAGTAAATGCAACCCACTCCAGTATTCTTGCCTGGAGAATCCCGTGGACAGAGGAGGCTGGAGGGCTTCAGTTCGTAAGTCCAACACAACTGAGTGAAAAACACATACAGCACAACTCCACCTCCACCTTCCTTTTGGGTGGTAACCCCAGAGCACAGAAGGAAAGACAGAAAGTCACATGCTAAGGATGGAGCATAAAGATGAAAGAATCCAGTTCTCTTCTGGCTCTGTGCTGTTGCCATAACCTCTCTCAGGGTTCTGGTTTGCATGCGTGTGTACTAATTGATTCAGTCATGTCTGACTCTTTTCGACCTCATGGACTGTAACCCACCAGGCTCCTCTGTCCATGAGATTCTCCAGACAAGAATACTGGGGTGGGTTGCCATTTCCTTCTCCAGGTGATCGTCCCAACTGAGGGATTCAACAGGGTCTCCTGCTTGACAGGCGGATTCTCTACCACTGAGTCACCTGGGAAGCCAACCCACACAATTCTTTCACACGTACGAGAAACCAACCTTTATCGTGTTTAAGCCAAACATGATTCCCACCTGACAGACCCACTGTCAACCTTATGAGTAGCTCCTTCTAAGCTCACCCCCAACATTTTCAGGGCCCAGGCTAAGAAAAGAGACAGAGGCCCCTAGCCATGGCCCAATTCCTTGTCTTCCTACCTCAGCTCTGTTGTGTGGACATCCAAGTCCACACATCTAAGATCACCCCCATGGCGACACTGCCCCTGGCCACTCTCCAGGTCTAGGGTGCATGTGCTTCCCCCCAGGAGAACAGAGTCTGGGAAAGTTTGGTGCTGACTCTGAAAGTGAGCTCAGAGTCCCTTGGGCAGGGAATTCCAGGATCCTTGGAGCCTATGGGAAGGTCTAGAAGTGGGAAGAGGTTCCAGGTGGCACGCCCTTCTGCCCTGTGACCTTGCCCTGCTGGGACAGGAACAACCTTGAAGGTGCAGGGTCCAGGACAGAGACCTGAACTGCCATGGTTTAAATGCAATACCACTGGCTTCTCGTCCCCTCACCTCCTAATGCCTGCCGTTTCATCATTCACACCTTGGCAACAGAGTGAAACCAGAAGCAGACCAGTTACCTACTTGTAGTAGCCTTGGTACAATTATCTCAGAGGAAAAGTCTGGAACTATAGCTTGAACTGTGCTACTTTCCTATTATCCTTAAAGCCACTATATTTTTTTCTGTTTTATTAGACGGTAATGGAAAGCTGAGCAAGCCTGGCTCTCAGGGAAGCTTTTCTTTGGTGAATTGTCATTAAGATGGCCAAGCACAATGGATCCATCAACTGTAGTATCAGTGCTAGGGGACTTGGCTGATAGTCCAGTGGTTCAGACACGGGACTTCCACTGCAGGAGGCACTGGTTCAGTCTCTGGTTGGGGAACCAACATTGCTGTGTATTGCACAGGGCAGCCAAAAGAATAAATAAAATAAAACTAAAAATATTGGTGCTAGTGTTCTGATCGAAGGTGTGTGTGTGCTCGATCTCATTCGACTTTGTGACCCCATGGACGGCAACTCACCAGGCTTTTCTGTCCATAGGATTCTCCAGGCAAGAATACTGGAGTGGGTTGTCATGCCCTCCTCCAGGGGATCTTTTTGTACAGGGATGGAACATGAGCCTCCTGCTTGGCAGGCGGATTCTTTACCACTGTGCTATGTAGGAAGCCCTTCTGATGGCAGGAGGAGTCTCTAAATCCTGGGTCCCTGTCATTTACACATTTGCCTGTTTGAGGAAACTCTCCAAGTGTTTAGCTGGGTCTGTTTGCACAAACATTGCTCCCTGGGATGGAGTGGAATCAATGGCAATGTACAGCCACCAAAACTGGAATAGGGACCATTGCCCTCAGAATACCACAGAGGAACAGATAGGAATTCTGCCCAACAGAGGGACTCTCTAAGGAATGCTGCTGAACTGGCACAAGACTGGGCTCCAAGGGGCGGGCACCTTTCTCGATTTCCCAGGAAGCTGCCCACTCAGCCCAGAACAGCAAGGACAGAGACCCAGAGTGGAGGGGCACCTTCTCGATTTCCCAGGGTCCAGGACAGAGACCTGAACTGCCATGGTTTAAATGCAATACCACTGGCTTCTCGTCCCTCACCTCCTAATGCCTGCCGTTTCATCATTCACACCTTGGCAACAGAGTGAAACCAGAAGCAGACCAGTTACCTACTTGTAGTAGCCTTGGTACAATTATCTCAGAGGAAAAGTCTGGAACTATAGCTTGAACTGTGCTACTTTCCTATTATCCTTAAAGCCACTATATTTTTTTCTGTTTTATTAGACGGTAATGGAAAGCTGAGCAAGCCTGGCTCTCAGGGAAGCTTTTCTTTGGTGAATTGTCATTAAGATGGCCAAGCACAATGGATCCATCAACTGTAGTATCAGTGCTAGGGGACTTGGCTGATAGTCCAGTGGTTCAGACACGGGACTTCCACTGCAGGAGGCACTGGTTCAGTCTCTGGTTGGGGAACCAACATTGCTGTGTATTGCACAGGGCAGCCAAAAGAATAAATAAAATAAAACTAAAAATATTGGTGCTAGTGTTCTGATCGAAGGTGTGTGTGTGCTCGATCTCATTCGACTTTGTGACCCCATGGACGGCAACTCACCAGGCTTTTCTGTCCATAGGATTCTCCAGGCAAGAATACTGGAGTGGGTTGTCATGCCCTCCTCCAGGGGATCTTTTTGTACAGGGATGGAACATGAGCCTCCTGCTTGGCAGGCGGATTCTTTACCACTGTGCTATGTAGGAAGCCCTTCTGATGGCAGGAGGAGTCTCTAAATCCTGGGTCCCTGTCATTTACACATTTGCCTGTTTGAGGAAACTCTCCAAGTGTTTAGCTGGGTCTGTTTGCACAAACATTGCTCCCTGGGATGGAGTGGAATCAATGGCAATGTACAGCCACCAAAACTGGAATAGGGACCATTGCCCTCAGAATACCACAGAGGAACAGATAGGAATTCTGCCCAACAGAGGGACTCTCTAAGGAATGCTGCTGAACTGGCACAAGACTGGGCTCCAAGGGAGCGGGGCACCTTTCTCGATTTCCCAGGAAGCTGCCCACTCAGCCCAGAACAGCAAGGACAGAGACCCAATGAGGCAGTGCCACTCGAGATGGGGCCCACTGCTCCAGCTCCCATCCCTACGAGCAAGGACTTATTCTTTAAGGAATCTACCTACTCCATGGGGCCTGAATGACAGAACTAGTAAAGCTTTCTTCAGGAATGTAGCTCTCTTCCTTTAGTTCAGGGATTGTTTTATTATTATTATTATTAATTTACTTATGAGGCTGCATCAGGTCTTAGGACTTCACAGGTGGCCCAGTGGTAAAGAATCTGCTTGCAATACAGGAGGTGCTGGAGATGAAAGATCCCCTAGGGGAGGGCATGGAAACCCATCTCAGTATTCTTGCCTGGAGAGTCCAATGGACAGAGGAGCCTAGCAGACTACGGTCCATGGGGTTGCATAGAGTCGGACAGGACTGAAGCAACTTAGCAGGAGCACAAGCACAATCGGGTCTTAGTTATGGCACCCACGATCTTCACTGCACCACAGTGGTGATCTTTTGTTGTGATGCAGGGACTTCCCAGTTGTGCCACATGGGCTCCAGTAGTTGCCCTAAGGCATATAGGATCTTAGTTTCCAGACCAGGGAATGAACCTGTGACCCCTGAATTGCGAGGTGGATTCTTAACCACTGGACCACCAGGGAAGTTTCCTAGTTCAGTGATTCTCAGCCTCCTTTTTATTACGGATCTCCACCTTCTCTAGGCTAGATAATTACATTACCAAAGGACATGAGTGCCCACCCACACTTCAGAGAACTGTTACAGAACCCTTTCAAACGACAAGGTAGAATCCAAAAAAGAGAAAAAATGAGTTTCCAACATCTAGAGAATCTGTCATTTACACATTTGCCTGTTTGAGGAAACTCTCCAAGTGTTTAGCTGGGTCTGTTTGCACAAACATTGCTCCCTGGGATGGAGTGGAATCAATGGCAATGTACAGCCACCAAAACTGGAATAGGGACCATTGCCCTCAGAATACCACAGAGGAACAGATAGGAATTCTGCCCAACAGAGGGACTCTCTAAGGAATGCTGCTGAACTGGCACAAGACTGGGCTCCAAGGGAGCGGGGCACCTTTCTCGATTTCCCAGGAAGCTGCCCACTCAGCCCAGAACAGCAAGGACAGAGACCCAATGAGGCAGTGCCACTCGAGATGGGGCCCACTGCTCCAGCTCCCATCCCTACGAGCAAGGACTTATTCTTTAAGGAATCTACCTACTCCATGGGGCCTGAATGACAGAACTAGTAAAGCTTTCTTCAGGAATGTAGCTCTCTTCCTTTAGTTCAGGGATTGTTTTATTATTATTATTATTAATTTACTTATGAGGCTGCATCAGGTCTTAGGACTTCACAGGTGGCCCAGTGGTAAAGAATCTGCTTGCAATACAGGAGGTGCTGGAGATGAAAGATCCCCTAGGGGAGGGCATGGAAACCCATCTCAGTATTCTTGCCTGGAGAGTCCAATGGACAGAGGAGCCTAGCAGACTACGGTCCATGGGGTTGCATAGAGTCGGACAGGACTGAAGCAACTTAGCAGGAGCACAAGCACAATCGGGTCTTAGTTATGGCACCCACGATCTTCACTGCACCACAGTGGTGATCTTTTGTTGTGATGCAGGGACTTCCCAGTTGTGCCACATGGGCTCCAGTAGTTGCCCTAAGGCATATAGGATCTTAGTTTCCAGACCAGGGAATGAACCTGTGACCCCTGAATTGCGAGGTGGATTCTTAACCACTGGACCACCAGGGAAGTTTCCTAGTTCAGTGATTCTCAGCCTCCTTTTTATTACGGATCTCCACCTTCTCTAGGCTAGATAATTACATTACCAAAGGACATGAGTGCCCACCCACACTTCAGAGAACTGTTACAGAACCCTTTCAAACGACAAGGTAGAATCCAAATAACAATGAGCAAATCATCTGAGATGTAGGTATCTGCTACAGATTGAATGCTATGTCCTCCCAAACTTCACTGGATGGACTGATACTGAAGCTGAAGCTCCAATACTTGGCCACCTGATGTGAAGAGTCAAGTAGTCATTGGAAAAGACTTTGACGCTAGGAAAGATTAAAGGCCAGAGGAGAAGAGGGCAATGAGAAGGAGATGGTTGGATAGCATCGCTGACTCAACGGATGTGAGTCTGAGCAAATTCCAGGAGGTAGTGAAGAACAGGGAAGGGAAAAGTTGAAAAAATCTTCCATTTTTATGATCAGAGAAACCACACTCTTATACTTGGCTTGCTTCTCATGAATAATATAGAAGATCCTCTGCCTTCTCATCTGAGTTCTTCAGATTAATCTAAGGTCTGATTGTCCCAAAGCATTACTAATTATATAGCAACATCATTTATATCACACGTTTGGAAATGACATACATATCCTGTCTCAGAGTGATGGTTAAATAAACTCTAACATTCAAATGGTGAACTCATGCAGCCTTTGATAATGGTCCCTACAAGATAATCTGAAGTTAAAAGGCAAGACATAAAATTACATAAACAGTATGACTGCCTTCTTATAAAATATGTCGAATGTACACACAAAATGTAGAAGGAGATATTATAGAATCTCTCTATATAGAACCATGGCTGGTTTAAGTGTTAGGACTGTTGGTGATTTTTTCTTTTTTTCCCATTTTCTTTGAATTCAATCCTATTCTTATTAATTGAAAAATTATAATCTTCACTGCACCACAGTGGTGATCTTTTGTTGTGATGCAGGGACTTCCCAGTTGTGCCACATGGGCTCCAGTAGTTGCCCTAAGGCATATAGGATCTTAGTTTCCAGACCAGGGAATGAACCTGTGACCCTGAATTGCGAGGTGGATTCTTAACCACTGGACCACCAGGGAAGTTTCCTAGTTCAGTGATTCTCAGCCTCCTTTTTATTACGGATCTCCACCTTCTCTAGGCTAGATAATTACATTACCAAAGGACATGAGTGCCCACCCACACTTCAGAGAACTGTTACAGAACCCTTTCAAACGACAAGGTAGAATCCAAATAACAATGAGCAAATCATCTGAGATGTAGGTATCTGCTACAGATTGAATGCTATGTCCTCCCAAACTTCACTGGATGGACTGATACTGAAGCTGAAGCTCCAATACTTGGCCACCTGATGTGAAGAGTCAAGTAGTCATTGGAAAAGACTTTGACGCTAGGAAAGATTAAAGGCCAGAGGAGAAGAGGGCAATGAGAAGGAGATGGTTGGATAGCATCGCTGACTCAACGGATGTGAGTCTGAGCAAATTCCAGGAGGTAGTGAAGAACAGGGAAGGGAAAAGTTGAAAAAATCTTCCATTTTTATGATCAGAGAAACCACACTCTTATACTTGGCTTGCTTCTCATGAATAATATAGAAGATCCTCTGCCTTCTCATCTGAGTTCTTCAGATTAATCTAAGGTCTGATTGTCCCAAAGCATTACTAATTATATAGCAACATCATTTATATCACACGTTTGGAAATGACATACATATCCTGTCTCAGAGTGATGGTTAAATAAACTCTAACATTCAAATGGTGAACTCATGCAGCCTTTGATAATGGTCCCTACAAGATAATCTGAAGTTAAAAGGCAAGACATAAAATTACATAAACAGTATGACTGCCTTCTTATAAAATATGTCGAATGTACACACAAAATGTAGAAGGAGATATTATAGAATCTCTCTATATAGAACCATGGCTGGTTTAAGTGTTAGGACTGTTGGTGATTTTCTTCCCATTTCTTTGAATTTCATTTTCCTATTTTGTTCTCATGATGAAAAATTACAATCAACTAGTTACTTAATTAATTGAAAACATTTTATTAATTTTCTGCTATAAAACTTTTGGCTGTTAATACCAGTTATGTCCACCTGAAAGAGCTGTATGAAGAAGACCCTATGATGAAGCAAACAGAAGCAGGGGTTAGCAGACTTTCCCTGGTGGTACAGTGATGAAGAATTGCAGGGTCCCCTTCCAATGCGGAGGACACATGATTGATCCCTAGTTGGGGGGCTAAGATCCCACATGGTGGCAACTAATCCCACACATCACAACTACTGAGCCCATCACAACAAAGACCCAGCCTGGCCATTAAAAAAAAAAAAGGAAGCAGAGAAAGACACAGAATCTTCTGGAGTAGCCCTGCCTTAAGAATGAGTTATCATAAATCGCTTACTACGCACAAGCCATTTCCCATACTTTTTTTTTTTTTTCATTATGTCCTCCCAAAAACTGTAAGAGAGTTCTGTTAGGTACTACTGTTACCTCCATTTTACAGCAAAAACTGAGTCTGAGAGCAGTCAGTTCTTTGCTGAGGATATAGAGGAGCCTTAGTGCAAGCCTGTGTGGTCTGTCTCTTTCATTCACCCTTTTTTCACTACCATGTCCATCATGGGAGAGGCTGAGGGTCAAAGGAGCACATGCCTAAGCCATACTTCCTCTCATGCAAGGATCTTTCGTGTCAAAGGCACAGACTCCATTTCCATTATCAGGAGATTCTGTTTGGAGAATGCCTCAAATGATCTTTCGGGTCGTCACTTAAGGGCATCCCTCAGACTGGTCCCAAAGCATTACTAATTATATAGCAACATCATTTATATCACACGTTTGGAAATGTATAAGAATGGTTAAATAAACTCTAACATTCAAATGGTGAACTCATGCAGCCTTTGATAATGGTCCCTACAAGATAATCTGAAGTTAAAAGGCAAGACATAAAATTACATAAACAGTATGACTGCCTTCTTATAAAATATGTCGAATGTACACACAAAATGTAGAAGGAGATATTATAGAATCTCTCTATATAGAACCATGGCTGGTTTAAGTGTTAGGACTGTTGGTGATTTTCTTCCCATTTCTTTGAATTTCATTTTCCTATTTTGTTCTCATGATGAAAAATTACAATCAACTAGTTACTTAATTAATTGAAAACATTTTATTAATTTTCTGCTATAAAACTTTTGGCTGTTAATACCAGTTATGTCCACCTGAAAGAGCTGTATGAAGAAGACCCTATGATGAAGCAAACAGAAGCAGGGGTTAGCAGACTTTCCCTGGTGGTACAGTGATGAAGAATTGCAGGGTCCCCTTCCAATGCGGAGGACACATGATTGATCCCTAGTTGGGGGGCTAAGATCCCACATGGTGGCAACTAATCCCACACATCACAACTACTGAGCCCATCACAACAAAGACCCAGCCTGGCCATTAAAAAAAAGGAAGCAGAGAAAGACACAGAATCTTCTGGAGTAGCCCTGCCTTAAGAATGAGTTATCATAAATCGCTTACTACGCACAAGCCATTTCCCATACTTTTTTTTTTTTTTCATTATGTCCTCCCAAAAACTGTAAGAGAGTTCTGTTAGGTACTACTGTTACCTCCATTTTACAGCAAAAACTGAGTCTGAGAGCAGTCAGTTCTTTGCTGAGGATATAGAGGAGCCTTAGTGCAAGCCTGTGTGGTCTGTCTCTTTCATTCACCCTTTTTTCACTACCATGTCCATCATGGGAGAGGCTGAGGGTCAAAGGAGCACATGCCTAAGCCATACTTCCTCTCATGCAAGGATCTTTCGTGTCAAAGGCACAGACTCCATTTCCATTATCAGGAGATTCTGTTTGGAGAATGCCTCAAATGACTCCTGCCTGTCCATGGAGATGGTATCCAGCTCAAGGCTCTCACCAGCGTGCCACCCTCCAGTCATCCCTCTTCGCACGTAACTCCATTGTTTTGGGGGCAAGGATCCCATTTATAAATGCTCTTGTTGTGGCCAACGCTGAAGACCTAGATCAACCGGGGTTTGATCTCTGGGTTGGGAAGGTTTCCTGGAGAATACCATGGCAACTCACTCCAGTATTCTTGCTTGGAGAATCCCATGGACAGAGGAGCCTGGGGGCTATACTGCCTATGGGGTCACAAAGAGTTGAACATGACTAAGCAACTAACACTAACTCATCATGGCCAGCTTTGCAGATTGGAAACAACACGGATGCAGCCCATGTTGGCTCCCTAGTGGAACTGTGACCTATGGGTGCTCTTCACTTGCAGCACAGGGACAGACAAGCTTTCACCAGGCACTTGTTGGAAGTAGATTTACCCTGCAAATGCTGATGGGCTGAAACCACTCAGCCAACATCATGAGTGCACACAAGCATTTTGAGGCTCTTTGTTACCCGGTCATGTTTTCTCTGCACAGAAACCTACTGGTATTAACGGTTCCCAGGGCGGAGGAAGGGAAACTTCACTACAAGAGAATTCTGGGAGAACAAAGCAGGGGACCTAGATGGAGGGCAGTCCTGTTGGAGTCCAGCATGTCACTAAAATAAAGTCCTCTCTGCCCTCCTCTCCAGCCCAGGGAAACTCGGATGAGCAAGCGAGGAAAATAACAGAAACATTCCATGAAATCAGTCACCCAGATGGGCCTGAAAGAAATGACAAGTGGGCTTACAGGAAATCCATTTTAAAATCAAGTGCAAATTAAAAAAAAAAAAAGTGTGAATAGGGAAAAAACATCATGATCAAAAGGGAATGAATCAACAGAGAGCGATCCTAACAAGAAGACCCAGTCATCAGGGGAGAACTGCCTGGGGATATTATTACACCCCACTGTGCTCTGTCTCTGGGTCCCATCCCTCAGGGACCATCAATGGGGACTATTCACTTACTTTCTCTGGAACCGGACCACAGGATCAGCCAGCAAGTCGGTGAAGTCAAGCTTCCGCCCCTTCTCAATGACATCCCGATGCTTGCGGACAAACAGCCACCCAATGTGGGAGAAGAAGAAACCCCGGCGGGCGTTGTGTGGGTCAGCGTCTGTCTCCGAGTACTTGTGGTGGACTCGGTGGTCCCTCGACCACTCAAAGATGTCGTTCTGCAAGGAGAATGCAGACCTGAGTGAAGGGATAAAGCGCCCTGGCATGTTCCAGAAAGTTCCCCCACATTCCCTCGCCCCCCATTCTCACCACTGACTTGGACTTGCTCCCATCCTCAAGTCACAATCTCTCAACCTCAAGTTCCATCCCAGGGAGTTGGTCTGGGGTGGTTTTCATCCAAACAGAGTACACCCTCCACCTTGGGGCATCTTAGCTTGTCCTTGTGTGCGTGCTAAGTTGCTTCAGTTGTATCTAACTCTGTGAGACCCTATAGATTGCAGTCTGCTAGGTTCCTCTGTCCATGAGATTCTCCAGGCAAGAATACTGGAGCAAGCTGCCCTTCTCCAGGGGATCTTCCTGCCTCAGGGATTGAACCAGGTCATGTTTTCTCTGCACAGAAACCTACTGGTATTAACGGTTCCCAGGGCGGAGGAAGGGAAACTTCACTACAAGAGAATTCTGGGAGAACAAAGCAGGGGACCTAGATGGAGGGCAGTCCTGTTGGAGTCCAGCATGTCACTAAAATAAAGTCCTCTCTGCCCTCCTCTCCAGCCCAGGGAAACTCGGATGAGCAAGCGAGGAAAATAACAGAAACATTCCATGAAATCAGTCACCCAGATGGGCCTGAAAGAAATGACAAGTGGGCTTACAGGAAATCCATTTTAAAATCAAGTGCAAATTAAAAAAAAAAAAAGTGTGAATAGGGAAAAAACATCATGATCAAAAGGGAATGAATCAACAGAGAGCGATCCTAACAAGAAGACCCAGTCATCAGGGGAGAACTGCCTGGGGATATTATTACACCCCACTGTGCTCTGTCTCTGGGTCCCATCCCTCAGGGACCATCAATGGGGACTATTCACTTACTTTCTCTGGAACCGGACCACAGGATCAGCCAGCAAGTCGGTGAAGTCAAGCTTCCGCCCCTTCTCAATGACATCCCGATGCTTGCGGACAAACAGCCACCCAATGTGGGAGAAGAAGAAACCCCGGCGGGCGTTGTGTGGGTCAGCGTCTGTCTCCGAGTACTTGTGGTGGACTCGGTGGTCCCTCGACCACTCAAAGATGTCGTTCTGCAAGGAGAATGCAGACCTGAGTGAAGGGATAAAGCGCCCTGGCATGTTCCAGAAAGTTCCCCCACATTCCCTCGCCCCCCATTCTCACCACTGACTTGGACTTGCTCCCATCCTCAAGTCACAATCTCTCAACCTCAAGTTCCATCCCAGGGAGTTGGTCTGGGGTGGTTTTCATCCAAACAGAGTACACCCTCCACCTTGGGGCATCTTAGCTTGTCCTTGTGTGCGTGCTAAGTTGCTTCAGTTGTATCTAACTCTGTGAGACCCTATAGATTGCAGTCTGCTAGGTTCCTCTGTCCATGAGATTCTCCAGGCAAGAATACTGGAGCAAGCTGCCCTTCTCCAGGGGATCTTCCTGACTCAGGGATTGAACCAGGTCTCCTGCACTGCAGGCAGATTCTTTACAGAAAGAGACACCGGGGAATTAGGGTGTGACCATTGCAGGAGATTCAGGCTTGTTGAGTGAACTAGTAAGGAAGTCAGAAGAAAGTTCTGGTGGGGGCTACTGAAGGTCCTTCACGCCAAGAAAAGAGACATCCGTCCTCAAGGAGAGGGGCAACCTTGAATAGAGAAGGGGGTGAGTTCTCGGTCTTTCTCTCTCTGCCCTCCCTCCATCTCTTCAGTGGGCTTCCTGTCCAAGGCACAGAGAACAGGAAGCCAGTAGATCAAACCCAAAGGGTTACATCACCAAATCTCTGCAAAGTGCCAAAGCATAAATAGCAGTGTCTGAAGGCTCTAACCGTGTGTGAGAGACAGGAAGAGAGGGGACTCGGCTCCTTGAGGAATCTGATGTGCTTGGCAGCATCCCGTGTGGAGAAGCAGGCAGCAGGCACTCTCTGGAATCCCAAGAGAGACTCCGGTGCCCAAGCAAAATTAAGGCTTAGAAGATATGTATTCAAATTCATCTAGTAAGTCAAATCAATCACAGAACAAAGATGGGACTCCTTCAGTTCTCGGTTCACATTCATTTCAACCAGATATGTCCCTTATCCTTCAAGTTGAGGGGAAAGGGAATCTTTTAGGGAGAAGTCTCATTTTTCTTATTAAAATGTTATGTTGGTTCTTGAATTTATTACAACGCAATATTGTAAAAACTCAAAGTGGAAGATTCCAAGGAGCTAGAAATATGATTCTTATAAAATTAAGCAAGATATAACAACAATGGAGTGATATGAGGACAAGTTGGAAGAGAGATGCTTCTTTATTTTAATTCCTCCTACCTGGATACCTTCCCCGCAGAAGCCACTTTGAGTGAAGTAATGAAATGAAGCAAGATTTTGGCCTCTTTCCAAATAATGGTGCATACCTGAGCCCAAATACTTTACAATGTACTTTGAAATCTTTTGTTATTTATTTCTTTTAACTCTAAAGTTAAGTCCAGTGAAGAAGGTCCGAAAGCCAAATAAACTTAGTCTGCTAGGTTCCTCTGTCCATGAGATTCTCCAGGCAAGAATACTGGAGCAAGCTGCCCTTCTCCAGGGATCTTCCTGACTCAGGGATTGAACCAGGTCTCCTGCACTGCAGGCAGATTCTTTACAGAAAGAGACACCGGGGAATTAGGGTGTGACCATTGCAGGAGATTCAGGCTTGTTGAGTGAACTAGTAAGGAAGTCAGAAGAAAGTTCTGGTGGGGGCTACTGAAGGTCCTTCACGCCAAGAAAAGAGACATCCGTCCTCAAGGAGAGGGGCAACCTTGAATAGAGAAGGGGGTGAGTTCTCGGTCTTTCTCTCTCTGCCCTCCCTCCATCTCTTCAGTGGGCTTCCTGTCCAAGGCACAGAGAACAGGAAGCCAGTAGATCAAACCCAAAGGGTTACATCACCAAATCTCTGCAAAGTGCCAAAGCATAAATAGCAGTGTCTGAAGGCTCTAACCGTGTGTGAGAGACAGGAAGAGAGGGGACTCGGCTCCTTGAGGAATCTGATGTGCTTGGCAGCATCCCGTGTGGAGAAGCAGGCAGCAGGCACTCTCTGGAATCCCAAGAGAGACTCCGGTGCCCAAGCAAAATTAAGGCTTAGAAGATATGTATTCAAATTCATCTAGTAAGTCAAATCAATCACAGAACAAAGATGGGACTCCTTCAGTTCTCGGTTCACATTCATTTCAACCAGATATGTCCCTTATCCTTCAAGTTGAGGGGAAAGGGAATCTTTTAGGGAGAAGTCTCATTTTCTTATTAAAATGTTATGTTGGTTCTTGAATTTATTACAACGCAATATTGTAAAAACTCAAAGTGGAAGATTCCAAGGAGCTAGAAATATGATTCTTATAAAATTAAGCAAGATATAACAACAATGGAGTGATATGAGGACAAGTTGGAAGAGAGATGCTTCTTTATTTTAATTCCTCCTACCTGGATACCTTCCCCGCAGAAGCCACTTTGAGTGAAGTAATGAAATGAAGCAAGATTTTGGCCTCTTTCCAAATAATGGTGCATACCGTCGAGCCCAAATACTTTACAATGTACTTTGAAAAATCTTTTGTTATTTATTTCTTTTAACTCTAAAGTTAAGTCCAGTGAAGAAGGGACTCAAAGAACAAGACAGAAGTCAACAATAGGGCAGAAAGGAAGCAAGATTCACATGTTACTCTGGGACTTTTTCTTCCTACTTAGCTGCATTTTGCTTCTACCCTGAAGTAAGGTTGACTGAAGAAGCCAACCTGGGAACGACACTTGTGTTTGATGAAAAAGCGTGTGTACCAAGGGTGTATTTGGTGCAATCAATAAATGAGGAAGCAAAAGCCAAGGGGTGATAGGAGATGGCAGTTTTCCATCACTGAACTATCAAGTGTGTGTATTCCAACAGCTGGGCTCTGTGTGCACATTTTATCAGGAGCACGATGGTGAACTCAGCAGCAATTCCTGAAACCTAACTACATATCCTTCCTCAACAATTAACAAATGATGCAACTTAGAGTTTATACTTTCCGATCGGTGCTGGTAAATCATGGTCTTAAGACCCCAATACCTTCAAAAGTGAGCACGAGCTCACCATATGTTAATTGATCCTTCCTGACAGAGGATTGCTGTGGTGAAGCGAACTACATTAGTTCTAGGTGCACTGGCTATTACTGAGGCACAGGTTGGGGTGGGGCGAGCAGGAGAGGAAGAGGAAGAGAGCCGGTCAGCAGGGCATCCCTCCGTGGCAGGTTCATTATCTGAGAAGCTGTACTGTGTCCTACTTTGTGCTGTCCAAGAAAAAGGCAATGCACGTCACATGTATGATCTGAATTTCCCCCATAGCTACAATAAAAAAAGTGAAAATAATTTTGATCATAAATATTTACCTAACACACTACATCTAAATTATCATTCTGTATATTATTAGCATAAAATCATTCATGAAATACTTTATATGATTTTGTTTTCTGTAAAAGTTCTTCAAAACTGGGTGTGTATTTTATACTTCCAACACACCCTGGTTTGGATCATCCACATTTCAAGTATCACACAGTTCAGTAGCCACACATGTGACTGATGGCTACCATATTGGACACAGCAGGTCTCACCCATGACTTGGACACTTTTCTATATGTTTTGTTAAAAACTTTTGTTATTTATTTCTTTTAACTCTAAAGTTAAGTCCAGTGAAGAAGGGACTCAAAGAACAAGACAGAAGTCAACAATAGGGCAGAAAGGAAGCAAGATTCACATGTTACTCTGGGACTTTTTCTTCCTACTTAGCTGCATTTTGCTTCTACCCTGAAGTAAGGTTGACTGAAGAAGCCAACCTGGGAACGACACTTGTGTTTGATGAAAAAGCGTGTGTACCAAGGGTGTATTTGGTGCAATCAATAAATGAGGAAGCAAAAGCCAAGGGGTGATAGGAGATGGCAGTTTTCCATCACTGAACTATCAAGTGTGTGTATTCCAACAGCTGGGCTCTGTGTGCACATTTTATCAGGAGCACGATGGTGAACTCAGCAGCAATTCCTGAAACCTAACTACATATCCTTCCTCAACAATTAACAAATGATGCAACTTAGAGTTTATACTTTCCGATCGGTGCTGGTAAATCATGGTCTTAAGACCCCAATACCTTCAAAAGTGAGCACGAGCTCACCATATGTTAATTGATCCTTCCTGACAGAGGATTGCTGTGGTGAAGCGAACTACATTAGTTCTAGGTGCACTGGCTATTACTGAGGCACAGGTTGGGGTGGGGCGAGCAGGAGAGGAAGAGGAAGAGAGCCGGTCAGCAGGGCATCCCTCCGTGGCAGGTTCATTATCTGAGAAGCTGTACTGTGTCCTACTTTGTGCTGTCCAAGAAAAAGGCAATGCACGTCACATGTATGATCTGAATTTCCCCCATAGCTACAATAAAAAAAGTGAAAATAATTTTGATCATAAATATTTACCTAACACACTACATCTAAATTATCATTCTGTATATTATTAGCATAAAATCATTCATGAAATACTTTATATGATTTTGTTTTCTGTAAAAGTTCTTCAAAACTGGGTGTGTATTTTATACTTCCAACACACCCTGGTTTGGATCATCCACATTTCAAGTATCACACAGTTCAGTAGCCACACATGTGACTGATGGCTACCATATTGGACACAGCAGGTCTCACCCATGACTTGGACACTTTTCTATATGTGTTATACTTTTACAGTCTTAAAAAGTCAGTGTTGCTTATGGATGACCATGAGAAACTGGCCTAAACCATATGAAGGGTGAATGTGCTGCACATACCAAAAGTGCTAAAAGGGGGCAATTGGTTTTCTGGAGTTTATCTTAAGGAAGTAATCATAGCTGCGTGCAAATGCTTAATGACAAGGATGTTCAGTGAACTTGGAAAAACCCTGAATTTCCATGTAACCGGATCTGACTTTACTACCTTGTGATACATTCATTAATTGAGTATTATTTGTGTGTGTATATGTGTGTGTGTTCATAGAAACTTTCTGGAGAGAAATAGAAAGTAAAAAGTCTTAGGGTGACCTCAGAGAAGGAAGACTGGGAGGTAGGAAAAATACATTTACATTTTATTTTATACTCAGAAATGCTTAACTAGAGCATCTGTTGGTTTTGTATTTCAAAAGTGACAAAAAGGGGTTTCCCTGAAGGCCCAATGGTTAAGACCTTTCCTTCTAATACAGGGGGTGTGGGTTCGATCCCTGGTCAGAGAGTCAAGATTCCCTCATGCCTTAAGGTCAAAAACACCAAAACATAAAATAGAAGCAATATTGTAACGAATTCAATAAAGACTTTAAAAATGGTCCACACCAAAAAAGTCTTTAAAGATAAATATTGTAGTATGGACATGGAGAGATGAGATGGAGAGCAAAGTGAAAGATAGTTTTCAAAATAAGAAATAGAGCAATGAACGTGTCCAGCTTCCCTGGTGGCTCAATGGTAAAGAATCTGCCTGCCAATAAAGGAAACTCAGGAGACATGGATTTGGTCCCTGGGTTAGGAAGATTCCCGGAGAATAAAATGGCAGCCCACTCCAGTACTCTTGCCTTGAGAATCCCATGGACAGAGGAGCCTGGCGGGCTACAGTCCAGGCGGTTGTAAAGAGTCAGACATGACAGCACAAAGGCAGGAGTGAATGTATTCTTAATAAAAATGTGTATTTAAGCACAGAAATATTTTAGAGTATATGTCAACCTGTTTACAGCTGTTCTGTCTAGGAAGTGGGGCAGTGGATGATTTTTAATTTTTTCTTTGTTGTATTTTCTACATTTCTATAATAATCAAGTTTTTCTTCTGTAATGTCAAGGAAACAATTATTTTTAAGTTTCTATACTCTTGAATCGCAACTCAAGCAGGTGACTGTGTCCTCGCTGAAACACCCTGGTCTTGTAGCTTTGTTACTTTCCTCTCCGTGGTAGCTGATATCCCGAAATGGGGTACTGCTGAGACTGCAGAAGCTGAAATTGATCCTGTGGTGCTTTTTCTCCATAAGCTCAGCTTTTGCATGTTCTCTGGGACTTTTAGTAAAGGAAATCAATCTCAATAGTTCCACTGAAGCAGATTATGAAGAACCTGCTCTATTGGAACTGCCTTTCCCCAACTTCCTGTCACAGTCAAAAGAAATTCTTGAATCTTGTCTTCTAAATGACAGTAGGTGAACCTGTCTTTTCAGGCCCACATCATTCTGGGGAGCAAGATGAAGGCCAAGGGTGAACAGCCTTTAGCTTGTCTCAGTCAACAGATGCGAGACCAGAATCATCTTTTTAACTTTTCACTTTGTATTGTGATAGTGTCAGGTGGACAGCAAAGGGACACAGCCACACATATGCATGTATCCACTCTCCCGCCCTCCCAAGCTCCCCTCCCATCCAGGCTGCCACATAACATTGAGCAGAGTTCCCTGTTGAGACCGGACTCATTGGCTGGCTTTCCCCTAGTGCAACTGCAAACAGATGCTTGATTCTGACCAGACAACCAGTGTGGTCATTCTGTCCCCTAATTCAGCTGCTGTGGCTGCTTCAAGTTCCCAAAGGGAGAGTTTACCAGGTGGCCTCAAAACACAGACAAAGGGATTTCCACTTGTGTTCATAACACATCTTTGCTTCCAGTCAGCAGTGAAAAAGAAACCAGGACCAACATGTCAGCTTGACCAGGCAAGTTTTAGAGTAGTGTGTGTGTGTGTGTGTGTGTGTGTGTGTGTGTGAGAGAGAGAGAGAGAGAGAGTCTTGTTGGTAACGGCTTCCTGTGCGAGAAAACAGCCCTTTTATCAAGAGGGTCAGGGAGGAAAAGAGGGAAAGATGCTGTGACCTCGACTTTTTAGGGACCCAAAGTCTCATTTGCAATAGACTTTACATCAGTCTCTGGGCCTGAATTTAATCTGCCCCAGCTCGGATGACCACACTGCACTATTCAAACAGTGAAGAACCTTCAGTGCTTTCCCCACAGTTGATACTGGGTCAGCACTGATTTGCCTCTAGATAACACTGACAGTCTGTAAGAAGAGCCCAGAAAGTCCCCAGGAAGGCCTGGCATCGGTCTTCACCACCTGGCAAAGTGAAACCACGACAGAACAAGTCTCCACCTGCTGTCTGGCCCTCACGTGGCACTCAGCCTGGGGAGGTTTTAGGAGCCAGGCTTCATGTTATTAGTAAAGGAAATCAATCTCAATAGTTCCACTGAAGCAGATTATGAAGAACCTGCTCTATTGGAACTGCCTTTCCCCAACTTCCTGTCACAGTCAAAAGAAATTCTTGAATCTTGTCTTCTAAATGACAGTAGGTGAACCTGTCTTTTCAGGCCCACATCATTCTGGGGAGCAAGATGAAGGCCAAGGGTGAACAGCCTTTAGCTTGTCTCAGTCAACAGATGCGAGACCAGAATCATCTTTTTAACTTTTCACTTTGTATTGTGATAGTGTCAGGTGGACAGCAAAGGGACACAGCCACACATATGCATGTATCCACTCTCCCGCCCTCCCAAGCTCCCCTCCCATCCAGGCTGCCACATAACATTGAGCAGAGTTCCCTGTTGAGACCGGACTCATTGGCTGGCTTTCCCCTAGTGCAACTGCAAACAGATGCTTGATTCTGACCAGACAACCAGTGTGGTCATTCTGTCCCCTAATTCAGCTGCTGTGGCTGCTTCAAGTTCCCAAAGGGAGAGTTTACCAGGTGGCCTCAAAACACAGACAAAGGGATTTCCACTTGTGTTCATAACACATCTTTGCTTCCAGTCAGCAGTGAAAAAGAAACCAGGACCAACATGTCAGCTTGACCAGGCAAGTTTTAGAGTAGTGTGTGTGTGTGTGTGTGTGTGTGTGTGTGTGTGAGAGAGAGAGAGAGAGAGAGAGAGAGAGTCTTGTTGGTAACGGCTTCCTGTGCGAGAAAACAGCCCTTTTATCAAGAGGGTCAGGGAGGAAAAGAGGGAAAGATGCTGTGACCTCGACTTTTTAGGGACCCAAAGTCTCATTTGCAATAGACTTTACATCAGTCTCTGGGCCTGAATTTAATCTGCCCCAGCTCGGATGACCACACTGCACTATTCAAACAGTGAAGAACCTTCAGTGCTTTCCCCACAGTTGATACTGGGTCAGCACTGATTTGCCTCTAGATAACACTGACAGTCTGTAAGAAGAGCCCAGAAAGTCCCCAGGAAGGCCTGGCATCGGTCTTCACCACCTGGCAAAGTGAAACCACGACAGAACAAGTCTCCACCTGCTGTCTGGCCCTCACGTGGCACTCAGCCTGGGGAGGTTTTAGGAGCCAGGCAAACGTTGAAAAACCAACTTTAGCAGTTTAAAAAGTGTTTGCTGACAAAACTTAAAGACTACAAAATAGGAAAGGGGGGTGTCTCACGGTTTCTTGTTTTCCTCCAGTAGATAAATCTCTTACAACAGAATGTATTTGTGTAAGATATATTTTAAAGACACAGTTTTAAGATCGCTTGTGTAGTCCTCTTGGTAGACTTCCCTGGTGGCTCAGTGGTAAAAAACCCACCTGCCAATGCAGGAGAGATAAGACACATGAGTTTGATCCCCGAGTCAGGAAGATCCCCTGGAGAAGGGCATGGCTACCTACTCAAGTATTCTTGCCTGGAGAATTCCATGGACAGAGAAGCCTGGTGGACTACAGTCCATGGGGCTGCAGTCCATGGGGTTGCAAAGAGTTGGACATGACTGAAGTGACTTTGCATCGGCCCCTTGGTAGACTAGTCTGCCTTCTGTGAATCTTTACAATTTGTGTTTTGGATGATTTTGGTCTGGGATGTGACCATTGTTTAGTCTCCTAACCTAGACCTCCGTCACTAAATGAATCAAAATTTTAGGGAAGACTAGGCTTAGAAAACAAGGACAGCCCAGCAGCCATCGACACACCTCATTCCCAGATCTTGGTTTTCAAGCAGCATTCCCCAGTGAAAAGGAATGGGGACTCTTTGATAGAATGACTGGGGCCAAGAAAAAGGGAGCAAAAGCACAAGAGGAACTTGGTCTATCTTATTATGCCAGAAAGTAAGGAATTTCTCAAAATATGAAGGGGACCTGTCAAATGGACAAAGGAGTTCATCTGCAGTGCTTCCCACTGACCAAACTCGGGAACTTTGATAAATAATTTGAGGGCATTAAGATTAACAATAATAGGAATGGATTAATAAAATAAAAACCCATAAGCCCATAACAAATAAATAAGTAGTAAAATGCTAACCAACAAATATGTAGAAGAAATAATGGAGCTAGATGAATCACCATTATGCAGGTGCCTTGGCAATAACCAATTCAGGCAAGACTCACTAAGGTGTGCTAACATCCCTAAAATCAAAAGGTTGGTTAAAAAAAAAACCATATTATATAGGCTCATAGGATCTCAGCATAAATTACTCATTAATTACCAATGGAAACATAGCAAACTTACAGTGGAGACACCAGGCAGACACCATCTTCACTAAGGGACTGATGTTCATACCACCAATAATATGACAAAGTGATACTATGGACCTCTTGTCTGATGCTCAGGACACATGACCATTAATGTACCATTCCTGCCCCAAATGCACAATCTGAGTGTAGTCATGAGGGAACTTGAGCAAACCAAAAATGAAGAGTATTCTGCAAGATAACTGGTCTGCACATTTTAAAAATGTCAATGTCATAACATCCAAAAAAGGCCAAGAAACTACTCCAAATTAAAGGAAACTAAGCGGACAGGTCAACTCATTGTTATGCAGGATCCTGAACTGGTTCCTGGGCTGGGACTCTGGATACAGTACTGTATTAACATTAAATTCCCTGGTGTTGGCACAAGTATTGTGTTCCTGTGAAATGTCTTTCCCATTGGGAAATGCACACTGAAGTATTTGGGGATGAGGATGCATGATGTTGATAACTTACTTGCAAATGATAATACAGAAGAGTGCATACTCTACACACTTACAAAGAAGTAAAGAATAATAAAGCAAATTAAAAAGCCATAGTGTTAGTTACTCAGCTGTGTCTGACTCTTTGATAGAATGACTGGGGCCAAGAAAAGGGAGCAAAAGCACAAGAGGAACTTGGTCTATCTTATTATGCCAGAAAGTAAGGAATTTCTCAAAATATGAAGGGGACCTGTCAAATGGACAAAGGAGTTCATCTGCAGTGCTTCCCACTGACCAAACTCGGGAACTTTGATAAATAATTTGAGGGCATTAAGATTAACAATAATAGGAATGGATTAATAAAATAAAAACCCATAAGCCCATAACAAATAAATAAGTAGTAAAATGCTAACCAACAAATATGTAGAAGAAATAATGGAGCTAGATGAATCACCATTATGCAGGTGCCTTGGCAATAACCAATTCAGGCAAGACTCACTAAGGTGTGCTAACATCCCTAAAATCAAAAGGTTGGTTAAAAAAAAAACCATATTATATAGGCTCATAGGATCTCAGCATAAATTACTCATTAATTACCAATGGAAACATAGCAAACTTACAGTGGAGACACCAGGCAGACACCATCTTCACTAAGGGACTGATGTTCATACCACCAATAATATGACAAAGTGATACTATGGACCTCTTGTCTGATGCTCAGGACACATGACCATTAATGTACCATTCCTGCCCCAAATGCACAATCTGAGTGTAGTCATGAGGGAACTTGAGCAAACCAAAAATGAAGAGTATTCTGCAAGATAACTGGTCTGCACATTTTAAAAATGTCAATGTCATAACATCCAAAAAAGGCCAAGAAACTACTCCAAATTAAAGGAAACTAAGCGGACAGGTCAACTCATTGTTATGCAGGATCCTGAACTGGTTCCTGGGCTGGGACTCTGGATACAGTACTGTATTAACATTAAATTCCCTGGTGTTGGCACAAGTATTGTGTTCCTGTGAAATGTCTTTCCCATTGGGAAATGCACACTGAAGTATTTGGGGATGAGGATGCATGATGTTGATAACTTACTTGCAAATGATAATACAGAAGAGTGCATACTCTACACACTTACAAAGAAGTAAAGAATAATAAAGCAAATTAAAAAGCCATAGTGTTAGTTACTCAGCTGTGTCTGACTCTTTGCGATGCTATGGACTACAGCCCACCAGGCTCCTCTGTTCATGGAATTCTCCAGGCAAGAACACTGGTGTGGGTGGCCATTTCCTTCTCCAGGGGATCTTCTCAACCCGAGGATCAAATCCAGGTTTCCTGCACCGCAGGCAGATTTTTACCACAAGCACTATATTTAACAATGAGTGAATGTGGGTGAAGGCTATACAGGAGTCCTTCATAGTATTTCTGTAACCTTTTTGTCAGTTTGAAACTATTTCATCATAAAGAGTTAAACCTAAAAAGAAAAAAATGTCTAGGGCATCTTTCTTTAAAATCCCGGTTTCCCCCTTTCACTCTATTCCTACCCCACCACCCTTGTTCAGACCTCATCAGCTCACCAGGTTCCTGCAGGAGTCTCCTGCCTCTAGTCCTTTCCCCTCCACAATATATCTGGAAAACAGTGATCACACACCTCAGACGCATTCTCCTCCAAACACCTATCACTCCCTTGCTTCTGATTTGACAACCTCTCATCAACTCTCAACATTTCTTCTTCTTAGCAATCAACTAGCTTCAGCTGGCCTGAGGATTCTTATTTTTCCCACTCTGTTGACTGTTTCATGTGACAAACGTTTACTGAATGTTGGTATGTGCTAAATGATAAAGAAGGAACAAGACAATCAAGGCTATGTCATCAAGGAGCCTATATTTTATGGAGGACATAAACATGAATCATTTCAGTCTGGAATCAGTCCCATGAAGCAGATAAGTACAGGGAGATCCAAGGATGACACTGAGATAGAAGAGGGCTTTCTAATCAGATAATCTTAGACTGGGAAGAGTTAGGCAGGAATGAGAAAGGAATTGTCTTAGGCAGAAGCAAGGAGTTGGCAAAGTCCAGGAGCTAAGAGAAGACCAGGATGTCTGGTGGGTGAAGTGTAAAACGATGTCTGAGAGGCTTTGTGGTATAATAAGATACACCTACAAGGGAAATCACTTGTAGCTCTGTTGGTAACGAATCCGCCTGCAACGCAAGAGACTCTGTTTCGATTTCTGGGTCAGGAAGATCACCTGGAGAAGGAAATGACAACCCATTTCAGTATTCTTCCCTGGAGGATTCCATGGACAGAGGAGCCTGGTGGGCTATGACAGTCCACAGAGTCACAAAGAGTCAGACATGACTTAGCAAATAAACAACAAAGATATACCTGAGTGTTGTTCCTAACAGTTCCTGGCAGAGAGCTTCAAAATCTGTTGGAATTTGCTTAGTGATAGAAGCGACTTTCCTGCATTAATTAGGTGATTCGATAGGGACCCCTGGATAGCTTCAGGATGGAGGCTGGTCTCCAGTAAGATCAAGCATGAGGTTAGAGGGAAGGAACTTTGGGAGGAGAAGGGGATTGCAGATCGAGTTAGGTCATATGGCCAGTGAGTTAATCAATCGAGCCTTTGTAATGAAACTCCAGTAGAAGCTCTGGGTGCTGGGGTTGAGAGGAGCTCCCCAGCTGGTGAATACACTGATAAGCAGGGAAGGTGAGGCCCCTGACTCCATGGAAGAGGCATGAAGGATCCTCCCAGACCTTCCAACTGTGTGTCTCTTCCATGTGACTCGTTCTGATATGTATCCTCTATAATAAAACTGTAAGAACAGAGCTTCCCTGGTGGTCCAGTGGGTGGAGAGTCCTCCTCACAGTGCAGGGGTACCAGTTTGATCCCTGGCCTGGGAAGATCCCACACGCCACAGAGTGGCTGGACCGGTGTGCCCAGTTGTGAGCCAGTGCTCTGGAGTGCATGCACCCGAAGCCAGTGCTCTGCACCGAGAGAGGCCACTGCGATGGGAGGCCCACACAGGCCAAAGAATAAAGATGCAGGAAAAATAAATATTAAAAAAACCCCGTAAGAGTAAGGATAGCACTTTCTTCGCTTCTGTGATCTGCTCTAGAAAATTATTAAAATTGAAGGAATTGTGGGAACCCTTTAATTTGTAGGTACGAGGAGCCTGAAGATACCTGCTTATGACTGGCATATGAGGTAGACGCACCCAGATGGAGGACTGGGGCTTTCCCTTGTATTGTTCTTCAGTCACTAGGTCGTCTCTGACTCTTTGTGACCCCAAGGAGTGCAGCACAGCAGGCTTCCCTGTCTTTCACTATCTCCCAGAGCTTGCTCAAACTCAGGTCTACGGAGTTGGTCATGCCATCCAACTGTCTCATCCTCTGTTGCCCTCTTCTCTTCCTGCTCTCAATCTTTCTCAGCATCAGGGTTTTTTCCAGTGAGTTGGCTCTTTGCAACATATGGCCAAAGTATTGAAGCTTCAGCTTTAGTATTAGTCATTCCAATGAATATTTGGGGTTGATTTCTTTAGGATTGACGGGTTTCACCTCCTCATAGTCCAAGGGACTCTCAAGGGTCTTTTCCAGCACCACAGTTCAAAAGCCTTCTTTATGGTCCAACTCTCACATCTGTACATGACTACCACAGCTTTGACCATACAGCCCTGTGCAACCTTATGGACTGTAGCCAGCCAGGCTCCTCTGTCCATGGGATTCTCCAGACAAGAATACTGGAGTGGGTTGCCATTTCCTTTTCCAGGGGATCTTTCTGACCCAGGGATCAAACCTGCATCTCTTGTATCTCCTGTATTGAAAGGCAGGTTCTTTGCCACTAGCACCTGCGAAGCCCTTCTCTCTCTCTCTTTCTTTGCTCAAATGTTTCCCTATCTTCCTGTGTTCTTCCCTGTCTATGCAAATCCTTCTCACCTTTCAGCTCAAAACTTTCCTTCTGCATTAGGCTTCATCCTAATACCCTAACCCATACTCCTATTTTTTCAGCCCTAAAAGTCAGTATGAAGCTTTCAAGTAATCTAATGCTGTATCATCTGGTTAGAGTCCTTCATTATACATGAGTCTAGCCTGCTTTAGCTGATCATAAGTTTCTCACGACAAGGGCCATTTCATTTACATAGCTTGTTTTCCTCAGCAGCACATAATGTTTTATGCACCTTTAAATTCAAAGAAAATTAACTAGCAGATTTACACAAAAAGCTCTAAAGAAGAAACAGGAAAAGATAAAGGATAATCAAACGCATCTGCCTTGTAAAAGAGTTTTTAAAAGCAAGGCAAAAAATTTCCTCTGGCATATGAAACTATAAATTTTACTGTTAATTAAAATTATTGATTCAATGACTTCTGTAGCTATTGTACCTCTGGAGCTTAATAAAGCATGTAAAACGGCATCCTTGAAACACTCCTGTGACAAGAGCCCTGGCTGGCACTAGAAGGAATTAGAACAATATGATTGAAAAGCCTGAACTTTAATAAACAAGAACCGGAGATGAAAAATAGCTCAGAGTCTATGGGGATGGGGTGGGGGGTGTAGATAATGGAAGACTCCAACGTATCTGGGAGCCCTAGTTTTATTTAGCATCTTCATTAATGACTGGGAACAAGGAGCACACATTGAAGAACATTTTTAGTTGGTGCCAAATTAGGAGATGCTGCAGACATCACTGAGGGACACAGAAATAACACAGATGGATCTAAAAAGGTTAGAAAATAGAAATTGATCACAATGAGATGTGACTTAGGAAAACTGCAAATGAAGGCAGCTGGGAGAGAAATCATCCAAAATGCAAAATAATCAGTGGGTTGGGAAACCTAGAAAGCAGCAACTGAAGAGTGTCTGGCAGGAGAGCCGTGGAATGAAGACTTCGCAGCGACAGCCTGCTGACTCAGCCCGAATGCTCGGTGGCGGGGACAGGAAGTGACTTGTGAAGGAATCGCGCTGTTCCTTCAACACCCATCAGCACTTTTGGAGACAATGTGGAAAAATAAACAAAAATAAGCACCGATATTTGGTCTTTCGTTTTTTCAGTTGTTAGAAAAAATGGATTAGACTTAGTTTTTAAGGCCCCTCAGCTCCAACCTTCTATGGCTTCAGGAGAAATCAGCAAGGGGGAGAGGGGGTGGGGAGAGAGGAGGAAAAGGTATGGACAGAATGTGGTTAAGGAGACGCCAGTTTCTGTGCTTTTAACATCTTAGGTGTGAAAAGAAGGGAGAAAGAAACATTTAGCTTGAAGGTATTTCAAAATAGATTCCAAATTGACAGGGCTGCATGTGAAATTCATTTTAAACAGAAGTACCTTCCCATATAGGTGTGGAGCCAAATTCATCAATAAATCTGGTAGCTATTTGTTTGCAAAAACTTGATTTCAGTGGGTAAGAGTTTTTAAAAGCAAGGCAAAAAATTTCCTCTGGCATATGAAACTATAAATTTTACTGTTAATTAAAATTATTGATTCAATGACTTCTGTAGCTATTGTACCTCTGGAGCTTAATAAAGCATGTAAAACGGCATCCTTGAAACACTCCTGTGACAAGAGCCCTGGCTGGCACTAGAAGGAATTAGAACAATATGATTGAAAAGCCTGAACTTTAATAAACAAGAACCGGAGATGAAAAATAGCTCAGAGTCTATGGGGATGGGGTGGGGGGTGTAGATAATGGAAGACTCCAACGTATCTGGGAGCCCTAGTTTTATTTAGCATCTTCATTAATGACTGGGAACAAGGAGCACACATTGAAGAACATTTTTAGTTGGTGCCAAATTAGGAGATGCTGCAGACATCACTGAGGGACACAGAAATAACACAGATGGATCTAAAAAGGTTAGAAAATAGAAATTGATCACAATGAGATGTGACTTAGGAAAACTGCAAATGAAGGCAGCTGGGAGAGAAATCATCCAAAATGCAAAATAATCAGTGGGTTGGGAAACCTAGAAAGCAGCAACTGAAGAGTGTCTGGCAGGAGAGCCGTGGAATGAAGACTTCGCAGCGACAGCCTGCTGACTCAGCCCGAATGCTCGGTGGCGGGGACAGGAAGTGACTTGTGAAGGAATCGCGCTGTTCCTTCAACACCCATCAGCACTTTTGGAGACAATGTGGAAAAATAAACAAAAATAAGCACCGATATTTGGTCTTTCGTTTTTTCAGTTGTTAGAAAAAATGGATTAGACTTAGTTTTTAAGGCCCCTCAGCTCCAACCTTCTATGGCTTCAGGAGAAATCAGCAAGGGGGAGAGGGGGTGGGGAGAGAGGAGGAAAAGGTATGGACAGAATGTGGTTAAGGAGACGCCAGTTTCTGTGCTTTTAACATCTTAGGTGTGAAAAGAAGGGAGAAAGAAACATTTAGCTTGAAGGTATTTCAAAATAGATTCCAAATTGACAGGGCTGCATGTGAAATTCATTTTAAACAGAAGTACCTTCCCATATAGGTGTGGAGCCAAATTCATCAATAAAAATCTGGTAGCTATTTGTTTGCAAAAAATACACTTGACTGGGTTTCCCTGGTGGCCCAGTGGGTAAGGACACGGCCTTGCAGTGCAAGGGGGTGCCGGTTCAATCCCTGGCCTGGGAAGATCCCACATGCCATGAAGCGGCCGGACCCATGTGTCCAATTACTGAGCCAGAGCTCTGGAGCGCATGCGCCCAGTGCCAGCGCTCTGTGACAACAGAGGCCACCGCGATGGGAGGCCCACATGGGCCAAAGAACAAAGATGCATGAAAAATAGATAAATGAAAGACCAAGAGAAGTGGCCCACCCGCCCCCTCCCTCCCCAACCTGACCCCACCAAAATAAATAAATAAATAAGTTTAAAAAAAAAAGCTTGACTTTACCAAATATTTCTTTCTACAACAACTCTCTGTGTGCCTTTAGAAAGTCTATCACTTTTTGGTTTCCAAAATGTAATCAACTTGAAATGCTTAGGAATATGTCTGTAGGACAAAGAGGGTAAGATCTATGCAAGGATCTCTGCCATGTTTGGGGAGGATAACCCAAGAGAGCAGACTAGGCCTACTGGTCAACATGTCCATGTATAGTTACTCTCTTCTCAGGTCACTTCAGGTGATTGATTGCCTTTTCCTTCCCTGGACGTGGCTTCTCTCATATCACCTGCTTCCACTGACCTAGACCCACAACAAAGTAAGGCATCTTAGAGGCGTGAAACTATCTTAATTGCTACCTTAAAGTGAAGTGAAAAGTCTTACTTGCTCAGCTGTGTCCGACTCTTTGTGACCCCATGGATTGTAGCCCACCAGGCTCCTTGTTCAGGGGACTCTCTAGGCAAGAGTCCCAGAGTAGGTTGCCATTCCTTTCTCCAGGGGATCTTCTGGACCCGGGGATCAAACCCAGGGTTCTCTCATTGCAGGCAGATTCTTAACCATATGAGCATGCTTTTCTTGGTAGGAAGTGTGTAGTTAATCCTACCAGGAAGGAAAGAAAACTGTTGGGTCCCATGCAGTAGCCCCAGGAGAATTTCTTCTTTTTCCTGCCTCTCACCTCCTCTGTCATCTCTGGGAGTATCTCTCGAACCTGATGGAGTCACAAAGCAGCATGTATATAACAATGCTTTGATGAATCCACATATCACAAGAGACAATCGAGCTATTTGACCTTTCTTGGGTGTTCAGTTGCTCAGTCATGTTCAACTCTTTGAGATCCTATGGACCTTAGCCCACCAAGCTCCCCTGTCCATGGGATTCTCTAGGCAAGAACAGTGGAGTGGGTTGCCATTTCCTCCTCCAAGGGATCTTCCTGACCCAGAGATTGAACCCACGTCTCCTGCCATTCCTGCACTGGCAGGCAGAATCTTTACCACCAAGCCACCTGGGAAGCCATATATCTACTTGACTCCAAAGGTGACCAGGAGGGCAAGAGGCCCTCCTGGAAGGCGATGATGTGAGGCAGGCCTGTGGGTGGTGGTCTTCCAAAGCCACATCAGGAAGTCTCCTTGGGGCATCAGGGTCAGGACCACTTCTGCGTGGGCTGTTGACACAGTGGGAGGAAACCAGCCACATCCACCCATCTCAACAGAAGGAGAACCTATTTCTATCATGTGGACAAAGGGATGTGCCTCTGGAGCTTCGGACGGCTGTTAGGGAAGGCACAGACCCTGCAAGAGGAGCTCTGCACTGAGAGTCAGGACCCAGGAGCCACACAAGCTTCAGGATTCTTGAGACTGTGGCATGTTCTGTTGCTTTCTCGTCCTTCTAACAGTAGCTCCTTCCAAACCAAGCCATCTTCAAGGACACTGCCTCACAGGCAGTCTCCCTCCTCGACACACACACCCCAGAGAGATCCAGAGTTAGGGGTGAGCCCCCAATCCTGAATCTGGTACATCTTTGGAGTCTCAGGACTGCAGTCTGAGGTTCATCTGTGCCATTAAGATGCACGAGGCATATTGCTCTTCTGCCCAAAAGCTCGCAGTGTCTTCCCAGCGCTTTTTTTTTTTTGGCCACACCACGTGGCATGAAGTATCCAAGCTCCCTGACCAGGGATTGAATCTATGCCCCTGGCGCTAGAAGCTTAGGGTCTCACCCACTGCCCCACTAGGGAAGTGTTTCCACGGCTTGAAGAATAATATCCAAACTCCCTGCTGTGCCTGACAGAGCCCTGCACTGGTGTGCCCAGCCCTCCTATCTGACCTCTCCCATGACCATCATCTCCCTCCCTCACCAGGACCAGCTACACAGGCTGTCTTCCTCCTCCTTGAACCTACCATACTTGTGCCTACTTTCAGCTCCTCCTTCTGTCTGGAATGTTCTTCCCCTACCTGTTCCTTCCCTCAGGTCTCAGTTCTAATGTCACCTCCTCAGTGACAATTTCCCTAATCATTCTCTCTAAAGAAGTGGCCCGTCCCTGGCATTCTTTATCATACCACTGTGTTTAAATTCTTCATCGTCCTCTCTCTGAATAAACTTGCTTATTCATTTGCTTGTCTATTTGCTTTCTCTTCCACTGGAATATACACGTCCATGAGGACAGAGACCTTGTCCTTCTTTCTCTCCAGTTCTGGGAATGATATTTAGCACGTGTATGTGCCAAAGGATAAATACACTGTGGTCCTGGGAGAGGCGTGAGGGCATTGCAGTAAGAGGGTGACCTCTAGAGTCAAGTGCCTGCATGTGAATCCCCCTTCTGTCACTAAAATCTGTATGTCCCTGGACAGGTTACATAGCCTTTTTCAATGTTTTCATCTATCCAATGAGGAAAATAACAGTATCTACTTTGTACATGTATTGTCAGAGGACTAAAATACTTAATGAAGTGATGCTTGGTTCAGATGGTAAAGAATTCATCTGCAATGCCAGAGACCAGCGTTCAACCCCTGGGTTGGGAAGTTCCCCTGGAGGAGAGCATGGAAACCCACTCCAGTATTCTTGGCTGGAGAATCCTATGGACAGAGGAGCCTGGAGGGCTACAGGCCATGGGGTCGCAAAAGAGACACAACTGAGCAACTAAGCTCGCACACACAATATGTAGTTAGTGCCCAGTAATTGTTGTTTTGTTGTGACATAACTGCCAAAGTTCTTGGCCCATGACTCTGTGATTTACTTGATGTGATTTTCCCTACTGGCTCAGCGGTAAAGACTGCCTGCAATGCAAGAGCCACAAGAGACTTGGGTTCGATCCCTGGGTTGGGAAGATCCCCTGGAGGATGGCATGGCAGCTCACTCCAGTATTCTTGCCTGGAGAAACCCATGGACAGAGGAGCCTGGCGGGCTATAGTCTATGGGATCACAAAGAGTCAGACACGATTGTGTGACTATCACACGCATGCATTCATGAAGCACACTGTAGCTTCCACTTTCTGGTCTGACCTGTAAAGCACTGGGAAGTATTTATTCCCATCTTTGTAACGAGAGAGAGAGAGAGAGAGAGAGAAGCCCAGTAAACTGAAACTCAACAAGTCTTCTTAGATCTATCAGATAATTGAGATCACAGGACAAACTGCTGCACCAGAAGTTAGAGAGACAGACAAACACATGATCACAGCCTAGCAGGAGCAGAGTTCTGGGAGAAAAGGCCTGCCGGTGGTGGCAGGACAGGAGGAATACTTTAAGTTGTAATTGATGAATTGCTGTAGGTTTAGCATGGGCAAGCTAGAGAGTGAAAAACTCCTAAGGGGTCCAGTCCAGCCACCCCCACACTTTCATCAATCTTCTAAACTCCAGGAGCCCTACCAAGAGAAGAAGAAACGTAAACATTTTGAAATGCAAGGCAGAGCTCTCTGTTCCCCTTAGCAAGATCTGTTCTTAAGAGAAATTATTTTAGCAGACCTTAATCAACTGGGGTTTTACCAAAGCCGGACTAACCCAGGGGGAGAGAAATAACTCAGCTCCAGGTCAACTAATCATAGGACTGAGAATATACCCCCTACCTCCATGTCAATAAGGATCGTGTACAACAGGGGACTCAACTGAACTAAAAGTCTCAACTCCTGTTTAAGAAGTCTCTGAAAAATCAGCAAGGCAGGGAGGAAAAGAAAATCACTAGAAGAAATTTTAGCTCTGACACTGAGATACAGCACACAATAACACAGCTGACTTGCTAGCCAGATAAACATAAAAAGTGAAAGTGAAAGTCACTCAGTCATGTCTGACTGCAACCCCATGAACTGTAGCAAGGATTCTCTGTCCACGGAATTCTCCAGGCAAGAATACTGGCAGGAATAGCCATTCCCTTCTTCGGGGGATCTTCCCAACCCAGGGATCGAACCCAGGTGTCCTACATTGCAGGCAGATTCTTTACCAGCTGAGCCACTAAAACCCTATTTCCTCAGTTCCTGCTACTCAGTACATCACACCCTGCTTTCAACAAAAAATTGTAAGTATGTCAAAAAGCAAAAAAAAATACCATCTTAAAAGAAAAAGCAAACATCAGAACCAGACTCAGATATGAGAGAGATGTTGGAGTTATCCAACTGGAAATTTAAAATAATTATGACTGATATGCTAAGGGCTCTGATAGAAAAAGTAGCCAACATGCATTATAAGTGGTATTATAAGTGGCATTGTAAGCAGAAAGAAATCCTAAGAAAGAATCAGAAGAAACTGCTAGAAGTCAGAGAAACTACAACAAAAGAAGAATGACTTTGACAGATATGCTTATTACTAGACTGGAAATGGCTAAGGGGAAAATCACTGAACTTGAAGACCTATCAATAGCAGCTCCCCAAACTGAAATGTGAAGAGAAAAGATGCAACAGAATATCTAAGAACTGTAGGACAATTACAAAAGCTATACATTGTGTATAATGGGAATACCAAAAGGAAAAGAAAGGAAGGAAAGGAGAGAAGGAGGAGAGAAAGGGTGGGCAGGAGAGAAGGAGGAACAAACAGTAGAAATGTCTGAAATAATAATGGCAGAAAGAAATGTTTCTACAATTAATGACAGACACCAAACCACAGACCTAGGAAGTTCAGAGAACACCAAGCAGGATAAATAACAAAAATCTATTCTTAAGCATATCATACTCAACCTGAATAAAGTCAAAGACAAAAAAGAAATCTTGAAAGAAACCAGAGAGAAAGGAAAAAAAAAAAAAAAAACAAACACCTTACCTATAGAAAAGTGATGATAAGAATTATACCAGGTATACCAGGTTCTCTTAAGAAGCATATAAGCAAAAGAAAGCAGAGTAAACTATGTTAAAAGAAAACCCCGTTCTCCATGTCTGACTGCAACCCCATGAACTGTAGCAAGGATTCTCTGTCCACGGAATTCTCCAGGCAAGAATACTGGCAGGAATAGCCATTCCTTCTTCGGGGGATCTTCCCAACCCAGGGATCGAACCCAGGTGTCCTACATTGCAGGCAGATTCTTTACCAGCTGAGCCACTAAAACCCTATTTCCTCAGTTCCTGCTACTCAGTACATCACACCCTGCTTTCAACAAAAAATTGTAAGTATGTCAAAAAGCAAAAAAAAATACCATCTTAAAAGAAAAAGCAAACATCAGAACCAGACTCAGATATGAGAGAGATGTTGGAGTTATCCAACTGGAAATTTAAAATAATTATGACTGATATGCTAAGGGCTCTGATAGAAAAAGTAGCCAACATGCATTATAAGTGGTATTATAAGTGGCATTGTAAGCAGAAAGAAATCCTAAGAAAGAATCAGAAGAAACTGCTAGAAGTCAGAGAAACTACAACAAAAGAAGAATGACTTTGACAGATATGCTTATTACTAGACTGGAAATGGCTAAGGGGAAAATCACTGAACTTGAAGACCTATCAATAGCAGCTCCCCAAACTGAAATGTGAAGAGAAAAGATGCAACAGAATATCTAAGAACTGTAGGACAATTACAAAAGCTATACATTGTGTATAATGGGAATACCAAAAGGAAAAGAAAGGAAGGAAAGGAGAGAAGGAGGGAGAGAAAGGGTGGGCAGGAGAGAAGGAGGAACAAACAGTAGAAATGTCTGAAATAATAATGGCAGAAAGAAATGTTTCTACAATTAATGACAGACACCAAACCACAGACCTAGGAAGTTCAGAGAACACCAAGCAGGATAAATAACAAAAATCTATTCTTAAGCATATCATACTCAACCTGAATAAAGTCAAAGACAAAAAAGAAATCTTGAAAGAAACCAGAGAGAAAGGAAAAAAAAAAAAAAAAACAAACACCTTACCTATAGAAAAGTGATGATAAGAATTATACCAGGTATACCAGGTTCTCTTAAGAAGCATATAAGCAAAAAGAAAGCAGAGTAAACTATGTTAAAAGAAAAGTCAGCATCCTTGAATTCTGTACTCAGAAAAGTTATTCTTCAAAAGTGAAGAGGAAATAAAGGCTTTCTTAAACAAACAAAAAATTGAAGAAATTTGTCACCAGTAGATCTGCCTGGCAAGAAATGATAGAAATTCTTTATACAGAAGGTAAACGGCACAGGTTTGAAACTTAGATCTACATAAAGAAAGAAGAATGTTAGAAAATGAATAAATGAAGATAAAATAAGTTTTATTATTCTTAATTGATCTAATAGACAACAATTGATTGAAATAATAATAGAAAAAATAAAGTTGGTGATGATAATCCATGGGTATATGAAATGAATCACAGTGATATCATAAGGGACAGGAAAGAGGAGGTGATACCAGTACAGCACCATGAAGTGGTACAGTGTTACCTGACAGTGGACTTGGAGTAGCTTTAAATATGTTTTGGGAACTATAGCACAATAATTTAAAATAACTTGAAGTATAATTGATATGTCAAGAAAGTAAAGAAAATAGAATCCTACAGAATGTTCAAATAGGCCAAATCCCTTTATTTTCCTTTCAGACTGAAATCTGGTGCCTCTCATATTAGGATCCATGAGTAAACATGGACAGTAATGGAGGGGACTGAAGCATCTACAGACGCTTTTGGTTGAACTGAGGTCACAAGAGACCCAGCCAAAGCCAGCAGGGGTATGTGTATGGCCATATCAGCACACATCCAACGTCCTGGCTACCTGGTGAAAACTGAACTCTTGGAGACCGTTGGATGGCAGATATTCCTCACTGAGGTCCATATTCGAATGGAGAAAATTATAAGTTCGCAGTCAACACTTTGGTTGACGTATATCCTACTGGTAAGGAAGCAGAACAAGCCAGAGAGGAATTCAGGGGTCTTTGCTGAATGCAGAGTATGGAGGGACAGAGGATTTTTACAGTTCCTTATCTGACATTCCTGTCCCACCATGATCTTTTCAGACTCATCTTCCCACTACTGCCCTTGGGCCATACGTAGGTCCCCAACAGAAGAAAAAAGTTTCGAAAACATTTTTAAGATTGTTCCTGATGATCAATATCTGGTTTGCAGCATGCAGTATGCAGCAAAAGCCCTGCAGATCCTCCAACAGAGATAACCCTGGCATAGCCTGTCTATTCTGGCCAAAGGTGTGACTATTCTTGTGGAAGAGAGCCGAAGATAACCTTTGAAACTATCTTTAAAAATGTAAGGGGACATCAAAGGGAAACTGAATCAATGACGCTGTGTTAAGTCAAGGTCGTACATAGGTCAATACCATAGATTGGCAGATCACAACACATTTTTCGTTTTCCCAGGTGGTTCTCTTCTAAGATTAAGTGGCCTGAATCGATGCATTCTTTCCTCAAAAACAGTCAGGCATTATATGGAGGCTGGTCCTATCTTACAAAAGATATTGCTCATATAGGTCTAAATGCCATTGTTACAAAACTTCAGACCCCCAAAGCACCAACTTTTTCACTGGGAAACTGGAAAATCTAGTATCTCATTAGATGGACGCCTACATAAAGACAAGGGCTGTGACTATGGTTGCAAATCATTGTATCCAGTGTGGCTAGTTCACTGCCTGCCAGATAGTGGTGCTCAATAAGTATGTGCAGAATTAACGAAAAAAATCCACTACAGATGTGGGCCTGGAAGAAGTTCAAATTTGATGATTTCTGAAAATACTTTGCTGCTGTTGTTCAGTTGCTAAGTTGTGTCTGACGCTGCACCTCTACGGATGGTAGAGTGCAAGGCTTCCTTCTCCTTCACCATCTTCCAGAGTTTGTTCTGACTCGTGTCCGTTGAGTTGGTGATGCCATCCAACCAGTTCATCCTCTATCTCCCCCTTATCCTCCTACCCTCAATTTTTCCCAGCATCAACTCTTTTCTAGTGAGTTGTCTCTTCTCATTAGGTGACCAAAGTATTGGAACTGCAGCTTCAGTATCAATCCTTCCAATTAATATTCGGGATTGATTTCCTTTAGGATTAACTAGTTTGATCTCCTTGCTGTCCAAGGGACTCTCAAGAGTCTTCTCCAACACCACAGTTCAAAAGCATCAGTTCTTCAGTGCTCAGCCTTGTTTATGGTCCAGCTCTTACATCATACATGACTACTGGCAAAACTATAGTTTTGACGATATGGACCTTTGTCAGGAAAGAGATGTCTCTACTTTTTAATACACCGTCTAGGTTTGTCACAGCTTTTCTTCTAAGGAATAAGTATCTTTAATTTCGTGACTGCAATCACCATCCTCAGTGATTTTTTAAAAAAATTTTTGGACTTTTTTTTTTGACCACTTCTATTGGTCTTTCATCTATTTATCTTTGTTCTTTGGCCTGTGTGGGCCTCCCATCGCAATGGCCTTTCTCGCTGCAGAGCGCCGGCTCTGGGCGCATGTGCTCCAGAGCTCCCGCTCAGTAGTTGGACACATCGGTCCATCCACTCTGTGGCACATGGGATCTTCCCAGGCCAGGGATTGAACCGGCACCCCTTGCACTGCAAGGTGATCTCCTTACCCACTGGACCATGAGGGAAGCCCCTCAGTGATTTTGAAGTCCAAGAAAATAAAGTCTGTCACCGTTTCCACTTTTTCTCTAGCAATTTGCCATGAAGTGATGGGACTGGATGCCATGATCTGTGGCTAGTTCAGTGTGGCTAGTTCACTGCCTGCCAGATAGTGGTGCTCAATAAGTATGTGCAGAATTAACGAAAAAAATCCACTACAGATGTGGGCCTGGAAGAAGTTCAAATTTGATGATTTCTGAAAATACTTTGCTGCTGTTGTTCAGTTGCTAAGTTGTGTCTGACGCTGCACCTCTACGGATGGTAGAGTGCAAGGCTTCCTTCTCCTTCACCATCTTCCAGAGTTTGTTCTGACTCGTGTCCGTTGAGTTGGTGATGCCATCCAACCAGTTCATCCTCTATCTCCCCCTTATCCTCCTACCCTCAATTTTTCCCAGCATCAACTCTTTTCTAGTGAGTTGTCTCTTCTCATTAGGTGACCAAAGTATTGGAACTGCAGCTTCAGTATCAATCCTTCCAATTAATATTCGGGATTGATTTCCTTTAGGATTAACTAGTTTGATCTCCTTGCTGTCCAAGGGACTCTCAAGAGTCTTCTCCAACACCACAGTTCAAAAGCATCAGTTCTTCAGTGCTCAGCCTTGTTTATGGTCCAGCTCTTACATCATACATGACTACTGGCAAAACTATAGTTTTGACGATATGGACCTTTGTCAGGAAAGAGATGTCTCTACTTTTTAATACACCGTCTAGGTTTGTCACAGCTTTTCTTCTAAGGAATAAGTATCTTTAATTTCGTGACTGCAATCACCATCCTCAGTGATTTTTTAAAAAAATTTTTGGACTTTTTTTTTTGACCACTTCTATTGGTCTTTCATCTATTTATCTTTGTTCTTTGGCCTGTGTGGGCCTCCCATCGCAATGGCCTTTCTCGCTGCAGAGCGCCGGCTCTGGGCGCATGTGCTCCAGAGCTCCCGCTCAGTAGTTGGACACATCGGTCCATCCACTCTGTGGCACATGGGATCTTCCCAGGCCAGGGATTGAACCGGCACCCCTTGCACTGCAAGGTGATCTCCTTACCCACTGGACCATGAGGGAAGCCCCTCAGTGATTTTGAAGTCCAAGAAAATAAAGTCTGTCACCGTTTCCACTTTTTCTCTAGCAATTTGCCATGAAGTGATGGGACTGGATGCCATGATCTTAGTTTTTTGAATGAGTTTTAAGCCAACTTTTTTATTCTCCTCTTTTATCCCTCCTCTATTATGCCCTTTAACAAACAATTGCTGAGTATTTTCTGTGTGATACATACTGAAATACAGAAATGAATGATACGGTGACCAGTTTTCATAAAGAAGAGGGGAATGCTATTCACTGAGTGCTACTATGAGCTAGGAGCTTATTAGTCATTACTTCATCGTCCCAATAACAGTGTGAGGTAAATATTATTACCTCCCCCCACTTCTGCAGAAGAAGCAATAGAGACTTGCACAAAACCCACATCCAGCAAACGGCAAAGCCAAGAATTTATTCAGTGACCTGGATACTTCCTTCTATGATATACTTCCTCTCCAAAGTAAATTTAAAATCACAATGTGATATTCTTTATATGATGTTTTTCTAAGGAAACTTAGGCTTTCCAAAACTGAATTACAAACAGTTTCATTTGGAAAAGAGGCTTAGGCTCTCAACTTCAAGTTATTTATGCTGGAAAAAATTCCAATAATAGAGGTGCTTTATAACTACATAAAGGCTTCATGTTGATGAAGGCTAAAAATAAAATTGCTTGAGCAAAATAAATGAAAATTACTGAGTTAAATTCTGAACAGCATCTAAGACCTAGATCAATGAGTTTCTAAATTACCCTTATCCTAACTCATTATTAGGATAAACAAAGCACAAGACTGAACTAAGATGGCTGAATTCAAACTAAGGGGCAGTCTAGTTCCCACTGCCAATGGGAACAAAAGCATGAAACTGGTCTTTCATCTATTTATCTTTGTTCTTTGGCCTGTGTGGGCCTCCCATCGCAATGGCCTTTCTCGCTGCAGAGCGCCGGCTCTGGGCGCATGTGCTCCAGAGCTCCCGCTCAGTAGTTGGACACATCGGTCCATCCACTCTGTGGCACATGGGATCTTCCCAGGCCAGGGATTGAACCGGCACCCCTTGCACTGCAAGGTGATCTCCTTACCCACTGGACCATGAGGGAAGCCCCTCAGTGATTTTGAAGTCCAAGAAAATAAAGTCTGTCACCGTTTCCACTTTTTCTCTAGCAATTTGCCATGAAGTGATGGGACTGGATGCCATGATCTTAGTTTTTTGAATGAGTTTTAAGCCAACTTTTTTATTCTCCTCTTTTATCCCTCCTCTATTATGCCCTTTAACAAACAATTGCTGAGTATTTTCTGTGTGATACATACTGAAATACAGAAATGAATGATACGGTGACCAGTTTTCATAAAGAAGAGGGGAATGCTATTCACTGAGTGCTACTATGAGCTAGGAGCTTATTAGTCATTACTTCATCGTCCCAATAACAGTGTGAGGTAAATATTATTACCTCCCCCCACTTCTGCAGAAGAAGCAATAGAGACTTGCACAAAACCCACATCCAGCAAACGGCAAAGCCAAGAATTTATTCAGTGACCTGGATACTTCCTTCTATGATATACTTCCTCTCCAAAGTAAATTTAAAATCACAATGTGATATTCTTTATATGATGTTTTTCTAAGGAAACTTAGGCTTTCCAAAACTGAATTACAAACAGTTTCATTTGGAAAAGAGGCTTAGGCTCTCAACTTCAAGTTATTTATGCTGGAAAAAATTCCAATAATAGAGGTGCTTTATAACTACATAAAGGCTTCATGTTGATGAAGGCTAAAAATAAAATTGCTTGAGCAAAATAAATGAAAATTACTGAGTTAAATTCTGAACAGCATCTAAGACCTAGATCAATGAGTTTCTAAATTACCCTTATCCTAACTCATTATTAGGATAAACAAAGCACAAGACTGAACTAAGATGGCTGAATTCAAACTAAGGGGCAGTCTAGTTCCCACTGCCAATGGTGAACAAAAGAACATGAAACTGAGAAGCTGCCAGCTGCTCTTTTGTGAAAACAGGACCCCAAAGCTTATTCCCACTGTGCTTGAATTATTCCATAGATAGTCCTCATATGAATTGTGATCCCTAAGTGATGTACTGTGCTAGATCCTTTCTGCTTGATGAATGCACAAGCAGGAGGGAAGCCTGAGTTGGGAAATAAATTCTTTCACACAAGAGCAGCTTAAAGAAATGCTCAAGGTCAGGCTGTCTAGCAGGGATGGAAAGCCCATTGCAGATGCAGCCACCTGACCTGCACATCTGAGGGTCACAGAGAGACTCCTGGGCCCCTGTCTCCATAGATCCTATAGCAGTTTGGGGAATCACCATTTCTTCCCAATAGGTGCAAATGCACAGGACCTGGAATCATCTGCCCTCCCAACATGGGCAGACATTTTGAAAACAAGTTGTGCCCACCCACCCTGTCTGGAGCAAAAAAATGAGGAACTGGGAAAACAGAGATTCATGGTCAACTCCAAATCCCAGCAGCTCAGAAAAGTGCCCGCAGTGGTGGGAAGTGGTCTAGGCATGGCAGATTCCTCAAGGATATGGCCCGTCCTAGTGTAGTCATGACCCGGCTTACATTTGTGTTCTGATTGCATCACAATGCTGAAGTAAAGTCATATTCTTATATTTACAGATGAAGAAACTGGAGAAGAGTGAGGAATCGCTAACGGCCATCATTGTTAGTCACTCACTCGTGTCCGACTCCATGCGACCCCATGGATGGTAGACTGCCAGGCTCCTCTGTCCATGGGATTCTCCAGGCAAGAATACTGCAGTGGGTTGCCATTTCCTTCCTTAGAGGGTCTGCCCGACACAGGGATCCAACCCACATCTCCTGTGTTGCAGGCAGATTCTTTACCACCTAAGCCACCAGGGAAGTCCAGCAACCAACCATCAGAGACTTAAAATCTTGAGTCTTTCTCATCCACATTGAGTAATAGGCTTTTCACCACAAACTTAAAGGGTGACCTCAGGAATATGTGTTGTAGGAGCAATGGCTCTGGAGTCAGACCTGCATTTGCCTATCTGAATGTACCATTTTTTAGCCATATAATCAAGTATGTTTTTTAACGGCATGAAGCCTTAGTTTCCTCATCTGTAAAATGGGGACAAGCATGATACCTAGTTTGTAGGGTTACTGTGAGGCTCCAAGGCGATATGCAGACAGCATGCTCAGCACAGTACCTGTCCTTCATTAGAGGCATATGTGGAGGGTTTCAAGGTCATGGTTACAGCATGACTCTAGAGGGAAGAATGTCCTTTCCTCCTCCGTAGCTCAGCATGCCTTGGGGGCTAACACCCTCAGGGAATAGTTTATAGTGCCTAAAGTCACAAGAGCAAGCTCCCGGAGACGGTGAAGGACAGGGACGCCTGGCATGCTGCAGTTCACAGCATGGGGTCGCAAAGAGTCGGATACCACACAGCGACTGAACTGAACTAAAAAACACAAGAGAAAAACTCGACACAGGCAGCAAGTGCTTGGGTCTAGAACGGGTGTGGAGAATATCCACTGCCCATGGGGCATGTCTGTGTCTCCTCCCACCCTGCTGTTCACACTGGGTCCCTGAGAGTGAGGACCCTCTGTCCCCACCTGGAAAGCCATGGAGTTGGCGGCCGCCAGAAATATCCTCAGAGGCAGCTTGGCCTTGTAGGACCTGTGGCTCCACAAGCGATGGGCGCCAGCTGTCACACCCAGAGCAGTCAGGAGGAAGCAGAAGTAGGCTGCAAGACACAAGCAGGGAGACGGTCAGCAGACGGCAGAGCTTCTCACCTTCCCCAGCATTTTCTCTCCTGAAGAGGGACCCAGGCACAGGGGGAATCTACAAAGTGAAGGCTCAATAACTTGGGGAAAGGCGGGTTTTATATGGATTCATAGCTTGCCAGTATCAGGCAGAAATGGAGAGAAATTTGGACCTCGGAACATTCCTTTTTTCCCTCTATCAGAGGAATCTTCTATTTGCAAATGTCTCTTGCCAGTCTTGACGTAAAATCACAACCATATTAGTGTGTGGTTGTAATTCCTCTATGCCCACTGCTGGAGCTGAACTAGATCTCTAATCTCACCTCCTAACTGGCACCCACACAGGATGATTCCATCAAGAGCACGCTTTTAAATGGCACAGCCTGCCATTTTCAGAGCTCTGCTAAATGGTTTGAAGGAGCTCAGGCCAGACCTAAAAGCAATGAGGTCTGGCTCAGGGCCACTGAGAATGAGGCTAAAACGGACGTCAAAGACAGCTGACACTTGCGTCCAGCGCTCCTCACGTACACTGCCACTGTCACTATGACTGGGCCGGTAGAGACAGCCAGGTGGGGGCTTATTTATTTTTGAAGAATTTTGATGGGTATAATTGATGTATAACGTTATGATAGTTTAAGGTGTGGAGCAAAGTGAATCTGTTGTGCAAATACATATATCCCCTCTTTTAGATTTTTTTCTCATACAGACCATTATAGAGCACTGAGAAGAGTTCCCTGTGCTATACACTAGGTCCTTACTAGTTATGTATTTTATATATAGTTGTGTGTACACGTCAGTCTCAATCTTCCACCTTATCCCCTCCTTTGTTTACGATGCAGTAACCATTTTAAGCTATTTTTCCACTGCCCATGGGGCATGTCTGTGTCTCCTCCCACCCTGCTGTTCACACTGGGTCCCTGAGAGTGAGGACCCTCTGTCCCCACCTGGAAAGCCATGGAGTTGGCGGCCGCCAGAAATATCCTCAGAGGCAGCTTGGCCTTGTAGGACCTGTGGCTCCACAAGCGATGGGCGCCAGCTGTCACACCCAGAGCAGTCAGGAGGAAGCAGAAGTAGGCTGCAAGACACAAGCAGGGAGACGGTCAGCAGGCGGCATAGCTTCTACCCTTCCCCAGCATTTGCGCTCCTGAAGAGGGACCCAGGCACAGGGGGAATCTACAAAGTGAAGGCTCAATAACTTGGGGAAAGGCGGGTTTTATATGGATTCATAGCTTGCCAGTATCAGGCAGAAATGGAGAGAAATTTGGACCTCGGAACATTCCTTTTTTCCCTCTATCAGAGGAATCTTCTATTTGCAAATGTCTCTTGCCAGTCTTGACGTAAAATCACAACCATATTAGTGTGTGGTTGTAATTCCTCTATGCCCACTGCTGGAGCTGAACTAGATCTCTAATCTCACCTCCTAACTGGCACCCACACAGGATGATTCCATCAAGAGCACGCTTTTAAATGGCACAGCCTGCCATTTTCAGAGCTCTGCTAAATGGTTTGAAGGAGCTCAGGCCAGACCTAAAAGCAATGAGGTCTGGCTCAGGGCCACTGAGAATGAGGCTAAAACGGACGTCAAAGACAGCTGACACTTGCGTCCAGCGCTCCTCACGTACACTGCCACTGTCACTATGACTGGGCCGGTAGAGACAGCCAGGTGGGGGCTTATTTATTTTTGAAGAATTTTGATGGGTATAATTGATGTATAACGTTATGATAGTTTAAGGTGTGGAGCAAAGTGAATCTGTTGTGCAAATACATATATCCCCTCTTTTAGATTTTTTTCTCATACAGACCATTATAGAGCACTGAGAAGAGTTCCCTGTGCTATACACTAGGTCCTTACTAGTTATGTATTTTATATATAGTTGTGTGTACACGTCAGTCTCAATCTTCCACCTTATCCCCTCCTTTGTTTACGATGCAGTAACCATAAGCTTATTTTCTACATCTGTAATTCTACTTTAGTTTTATAGATATAGCCTTTTCTTTAGATTCCACATATAAGTGATATCATAGGATATTTGCCTGTCTCTGTCTGACTTACTTCACTCAGTATGAGAATCTCTAGCTCTATACATGTTGCTGCAAAATGCATTATTTTGCTCTTTACGGTTGAATAATATTCTATGGTATACATGTACCACTTCTTCCTTAGCCATTCTTTGGCTGAGGGACATTTAGCTTGCTTCCATGTCCTGACTATTGGAGATAGTAATGCAAAGAACATTGGGGTACATGTATCTTTTTGAATTATGGTTTTCTCCAGATACATGCCCAGGAAGGGGGTTGCTGGATCATGGGAGTTCTATTTTCAGTTCCTTAAGGAACCTCCATACTGTTTTCCATGGCAGCCATACCAGTTTACATTCCCATCAACAGTGCAGGAGGGCTCCCTTTTCTCCATACCCGGAGGGGAATTTTTTTTTAAGTAAACCTAGACACACTGTCACACACTTAAATATATTATCTCTAGTCTTCATAACACGTGCTAGCATGTCATTTTGCAGTTGAGAAACTGAATCACTGAGAGTTAAATCCTGCATATAAACGGAACTCAGCCTCATTCTAAAGCCTCTGCCCAGAGACCCCATGCTGCCCCCAGTGGTGATGGTGACCTGCTCTTTGTACCAGCCTTGGGAAAGGTTGAGTACACGGTAGAAAGGAGACACTCAGGGATAAAAAATCACAATTCCTGAAATTATTACAATTACTCTAGTGTGTTTTTTAAAATTATTTATTTATTTGACTGCGCTGGGTCTTAGTTCTGGCATGTGGGATCTAGTTCCCTGACCAGAGATCAAACTCGGGTTCCCTGCATTGGGAACACAGTCTTAACCACTGGACCACCAGGGAAGTCCTACTCTAGTGGTTTTAAAGCAATGTTCCCACACAGTGCTAAATGTTTTCCTTAAATTATCTAATTAAAACATAACAAACAACCCCTGTAGAGTCTGTATTATTATTATTAGACCTATTTTACACTTGAGAAAACAAAGGCTTAAAGAAGTTAACTAATTTCCCAGTATCACGAGGTTGGGGAGTGTCTCACAAGGAGTCAAGCCCAAGTCTATCTGAATCAGGAACAGAGTACCTGTTTTCTGTACTCTCCTTTGCCTCCGGGAGACATCAGGTAAGTTTTATCTTCACTTCTCTACCCTATACATCCTTAATGATGAAAGTGAAAGTGTTAGTTGCTCAGTCGAGTCCGACTTTTTGCGACTCCATGCACTGTAACCCATCAGGCTCCTCTGTCCATGGGATTCTCCAGGCAAGAATACTGGGTGGGTTGCCATTTCCTTTCCCTAGGGGATCTTCCTGACACGGGGATCAAACCCAGGTCTCCTGCATTGCAGGTAGATTCTTTACTGTCTGAGTCACCAGGGAAGCCCAACATCCTTAATAATGGATCCCAATCTAAACTGAAACGTGAGCTGCTTCCTTACTTGAGCAGGGAGAGCCCTAAACCAGACTGTATATAAGCAGGATCAGGCAGAGAGTCCTATACAATTGCTTCTAGCACTTAGCACATACAGGGTCCTACATAAAGAAAGACCAAGGGACCAAGACCAAAGACCAAGGGACCAGCAGTGAATGGTACTCAGGCCAAGTCCTTAGGGAGGTCCTTGCAGGGCTTGTTTGGAAGAATTATTAGGGCAACTTCAGGGTTGATACACATATTTAAAGGGAGCACAATGTTATATCTTCCAAAACTTAAATCTGACTGGATTTTGACCCTAATATTTATATGGGTCTAGAAACAAGGCTCACCCTTGGCACTAAGATTAATGAGTCTGAGTACATGTGGTTTTCATGAACTTGACAAATCATTCCTTCCTTGAAAGGTTAAAACAAAAAGCAACTATCTGCCCATAAATCACAGAAAGCAGCAGTAAATAAAACGTGCTGACCTCTTTTGTTATTGTAATTTCACCTTGGTCGTGAGTCCATGAAATGGATAGCTATTGTCCATCTCATCCCTGGCCTTCATGGCTCTGCCAATAATTTTTTTTCCAACTGTCGAGTGAAATCTATGAAGGAAAAACTCAATGTGACCCTATCTAGCCAATGGGCTAAGACACTGGACCTTGAATGCCATAAGATGAATTCCTAGACTCCATGAAATCCACTGGCCAAAAAGCAATCCCTCTACACCATGGTTCTCAGGGCCTTACCATGACTAAGGTACTGTCTTGACCTTTCTAAGATCTTCAGTCATTCAGGAGTCATTTACCTAGTTGATGTCCATGCCTGGGCCACTGGGTTTGAATCAGAGCCTGTACTGGGCAGTAGTGGCTACTGATTTTCATGGTCCTTCTTTTGGTAACAAGAATGTAGCTGCACGACCTGGGCCTTGGCCTTGCACTATACCCCATCTACCTTGTTGTTCTGGGAATGCACATCTGACCCAAGATTTCTCTCTTCTGGCTTAAAGACCAATGCACGGCTGCCACAGGAAAGAAGGAGGCCCAGAGAGCAAGACGTAAAGAGGCAGACAGAGCCAGCTCTACAAGAACTGGAAGGACGGCTGCTTGCATGGAGCCACTGGCTGCGGGCCCTGGAGTTCTATAGTATTCCTTTTCATCCTGTGAGCCTCCCCAGTGTTCCTCCCAGGAATGGAAGCCAACAAATTCCCTTCTCTTGCTGGTCTGTACTAGACTTCTGATAATAAAATTCTGCAAAAATTCTAGGAAAGAAAGCAACCTTGTGTTCATAGTTCAAATGAGGATAAACAGCAAAAGTCCTGGGCTGGTTGTGAGGCTTTTGGGGATGTTCCATTAACAGGTCTCAATTTTCTACATTTTCTTTTTTTTATAGACTTGCTGTATACGGCCACACATCAATCTGAATCAGCCATAGGTGTACATATGTTCCCTCCTTCTTGAACTTCCCTCCCATCACCCTCCACATCCCACCCCTCTAGGTTGTAATCAGTTTTCTACTTTGACAGGGCTAGTTTGAGAGGTTCTTAACCTCTCTTCTTTGAGATTTGTAGACTGTAATATTCAAACATGTTTTGATGAATGCTGGCTAGCTGACTCTGAAGTAGTGACGTATTCACATATAGAATTGATGACTTTGAACAACAGGAGTAGTGGGCAGGGTTGATAACTTTCCCAAGTAACTCATACTTCACAGAGAAAAGCGCTAAAGCAATAGAAACCAGAATCACAGGATTACAGAACAGTAAGCAACACATGGGTTGGTCTATAGGCAAATAAGTTACCAATGCTGGTTAGTTTAAGTCAAAAACGGATGTATTAAGTAGACACTGGGCAGCCTATGGAACTCATGAGGAGGCTGTAGGATAGGGTTTGGGTTCACAGTCTTTAGGATGGCACCAGTGCTGCCTACCGCCTGGTATTCACAGCCCCGTGTGGTCTCTTGCCCTTGAGCAACCTTCTTTCAACCAAAGGCTCATAACAACATGGAGGGAAAATCAATTCCATGATTCTGTTACAAAAGGTATGACTTTCATTTTGCTAGCAGATTCTCTCTTCTCTTGGGTCCAGTAAAGTCCACGTCGGGAAGGCTCAACTGTCAAAGAACTCAGGGTGGCCTCCAGCCAACAGTCCGTGAGGCAATGAGGCCCTCAGTTCAACCATCCTCAAGAAACCAAGTCCTGCCAACAGCAATGTCAGTGAGCTTGGCAGCGGATCCTTCCTCAGTTAAGCCTTCAGTGAAGACCACAGTGCTGGCCAGCACAGGGTGCCTCATGAGAGATCCGGAGGCAAGACAATCCAGCTTAGCTGAATCTGGATCCCTGCTCCATAAAAACCGTGAGAAAATAAATGTAAGTTGTTTTAAACCGCTGACTTTTGAGATCATTCGTTCTGAAGCTGGAAGTAACTAACTGTTTTTGTTCAGTTGCTCAATTGTGTCTGACTCTTTGTAACCCCATAGACTATGGCATGCCAAGCTAACACAAGACTTAAATGGGAAACCAGCCTCGAGGGAAGGAAGGTTCAGTCTCAATCCCAGTTTAAGAGCAGTTGGCCATTCATAGGAAGAGAAAATAGATTTCAGTTGCATGGGGCTGGTGGCAGGGAGGAGAAGCAGGGGGGTGACCAATACCAGGTACAGGCTTGGGGGCTGAAGAGTGATAATTGTCTAAAATTGTTTCTGGTGATGGTTCTACAAACCTGTGAACATACTAAAAACTAAGCAATTGCATGCTTTAAATAGCTGAGTTCTACAGTATGAGTTATAGCTCAGTAAAGCCATTACTAAAAAAAAATGGCTGAATTCCTATTAGATTTTGTTATTATATCTATTTTCTCAGTGTAAATAAAATAAGACGTGTTGCAAAATAACATAGGGCAAAACAAAGAAAAATCAACCGCTTGCCTAGGATGGACACTTGCTACCAGTGGGCACTCATATCACACCAAGGACCCTTAAATCTTCCAGAGCTGCCAAGAAGAGTGTCTGTCTGACCCTTCACCTATGCATGAACCTATCCAGACCAAAGATTCCAAGGCAGAAACACCTGATGGCCAGTGTTCAGATCAAAGTCCACACTCTCCCGACAGAAGAGGGAGCCTCCACGGCCTCTTTGACTTCCGTGGTGGAAGGGAGAGGCTCTCATCGATCTGGATTCCTCCACTGGAGCCATATGTGGAGAATGACTGAAGTGACCCTCTCTGGATCACACAACCAGAGAATAATCCATAATGAATATATACATATACATATATGTATATGCATATGTATACATAATGAATACACATGTGTGTATGTATATATATATATATATATATATATATATATATTTATTTATTTATTATAGATTATTCCCCATGCTATACAGTAGGTCCTTGCTGTTACCATTTTATATATAGTAGTGTGTATAGTTTGGGCTTCCCTGGTGGCTCAGACGGTAAAGAGTCTGCCTGCAATGCAGGAGACGTGGCTTCGATCCCTGGGTCTGCCTGCAATGTAGGAGATCCAAGTTTGATTCCTGGGTCAGGAAGATCTTCTGGAGAAGGGAATGGCTACCCATTCCAGTATTCTTGCCTGAGAAATCCCATGAACAGAGGACTCTGGTGGGCTACAGTTCATGGGGTCGCAAAGAATTGGACATGACTGAGCAATTAATACTTTCATTTTACTTTCACTTCGGTGTGTATAGTACTTCTTAAAATAACTTCCTTTTGGTCACCTTGATATATTTTGCCCACAGGAAGATCATTGCAGTCTATATTATGGGAGTGATACAGATGAAAAAAAAATTGGTATTTGGGGACAGAGTGGCAAAGAGAAGTTCTTAAATAAAACTAAGCAATTGCATGCTTTAAATAGCTGAGTTCTACAGTATGAGTTATAGCTCAGTAAAGCCATTACTAAAAAAAAATGGCTGAATTCCTATTAGATTTTGTTATTATATCTATTTTCTCAGTGTAAATAAAATAAGACGTGTTGCAAAATAACATAGGGCAAAACAAAGAAAAATCAACCGCTTGCCTAGGATGGACACTTGCTACCAGTGGGCACTCATATCACACCAAGGACCCTTAAATCTTCCAGAGCTGCCAAGAAGAGTGTCTGTCTGACCCTTCACCTATGCATGAACCTATCCAGACCAAAGATTCCAAGGCAGAAACACCTGATGGCCAGTGTTCAGATCAAAGTCCACACTCTCCCGACAGAAGAGGGAGCCTCCACGGCCTCTTTGACTTCCGTGGTGGAAGGGAGAGGCTCTCATCGATCTGGATTCCTCCACTGGAGCCATATGTGGAGAATGACTGAAGTGACCCTCTCTGGATCACACAACCAGAGAATAATCCATAATGAATATATACATATACATATATGTATATGCATATGTATACATAATGAATACACATGTGTGTATGTATATATATATATATATATATATATATATATATTTATTTATTTATTATAGATTATTCCCCATGCTATACAGTAGGTCCTTGCTGTTACCATTTTATATATAGTAGTGTGTATAGTTTGGGCTTCCCTGGTGGCTCAGACGGTAAAGAGTCTGCCTGCAATGCAGGAGACGTGGCTTCGATCCCTGGGTCTGCCTGCAATGTAGGAGATCCAAGTTTGATTCCTGGGTCAGGAAGATCTTCTGGAGAAGGAAATGGCTACCCATTCCAGTATTCTTGCTTAGAGAATCCCATGAACAGAGGACTCTGGTGGGCTACAGTTCATGGGGTCGCAAAGAATTGGACATGACTGAGCAATTAATACTTTCATTTTACTTTCACTTCGGTGTGTATAGTACTTCTTAAAATAACTTCCTTTTGGTCACCTTGATATATTTTGCCCACAGGAAGATCATTGCAGTCTATATTATGGGAGTGATACAGATGAAAAAAAAATTGGTATTTGGGGACAGAGTGGCAAAGAGAAGTTAGTTTCTGTGACTTCTTACACCAGCACGTGGTAAAGTTCCAATTAAAAGAAGAAAAACACACCCTAGGACCTAACAGTGTCAGCAGGGAGGCTGGGGAAGGGAGTCTGCTCTCACTGCCTGGCTGCCAGGGACCCACACTTCACCAGTAGGTCTGATTCTATTGTTTTGTTCCTATGAGGAGACAGCCTTACCCCCATTTCACCAATGTGTGTAAAACTGAAGCCCAGAGCCATTAAGTAAATGCCTTGGGGTCTCACAAGGACAGAGCTGGGGCTCCAAGGCTGGCTCAGTCCAGCCCCAGCCCTCTCCCCTGGTGCAGGGGTCCCCAGCCCTGACTGCCTATTGTCGTCATCTGGGATCTTTAACAGTGGTAAGACCCATAGGGCCTAGTGGATCAGAGACGAGGGCCTGCAGAGCGGGCATCTCCCTCCACAGGAGATTGCGATGGGCAACCCGGGCTGAGAAACCACTGTTCTGAAAGTTACATCCTCCGTTAGAGACCATCTAATCTCATCCCCTGATTTTACAGAGAAACCTAGCTCCAGAGTGCACTGCACTGCCTCCAACCCCACCTGCCCCCGGCGCTGACCCCTACGGAGCTTGGAATCAGGAGAGACCAAGCTGTCCTTTCATGTGAACCCAGGCCATCTGTGTTTGTCTCCTGAAGGCTTCCTTTGATGGTGTGAGATGCTCCCCAGGCCCTCTGCAGCGGAGCCTTTCATATCCACGTGGCAGAATGGAGGGTGGGTGTGCAGAGAGGCCCAGATGGGACAATCCAAGCCCGCAGAGACTGGCCTTCCACCAGGGAAGCGGGAGAGGAGGTGGGGGCAGAAGGCAGAGGGTGACAGCTCCCAGGGACAGGCTGCATGCAGAGGAGGGGATGGGGCTACACCTCATGGGAGAGAAAACAACTGCACTGGGATATCCGTCTTTTTGGCTCAAGTGTTTTGAAAGTCACCAGGGGGCTCTGGACAACAAATGACTGTTCCTGTTCTCCAGTCCTGCCCAAAATGGGCAGATAAATGGAGAAAGGTAGGCATGGCCATAGACGGATAGAGAGATACACACAGAGATACATATATACATATAAATAAATAATACAGACTTCCCTGGTGGCCCAGTGCTTCAGAATCACCCTGCCCATGCAGGGGGACGCACGTTCAATCCCTGGTCTGGGAAGATTCCTCATGCGGCGAGGCACCAAAGCCCATGGGGTATAACTACCGAAGCCCGCCCACCTGGAGCCCGTGCTCCCCAATAAGAGAAACTACCACAGTCAGAGAAGCCACTGCAATGATAAGCCTGAGCACAGCAATGAGAAAGTGGTCCCCATTCACGGGCAACTAGAGGAAGCCCACCTGTAGCAACGTGCTCAGCAAGAAAGACCCAGGTAGCCCCAAATAAATAACTAATAGTAGAAAAAGTAACTTTCTCTGAGCTTTATATCTTTATCTCTAAAATTGAGAAAGTCTAAAAAAAAAAAAAAATAAGTAAATGATGTGCGCTCTAGCATGGTTAAGATGCATCTGGAATGAATCCCTCGTAGATCACATATCAACGTGAGTTAGTCTCTAAACCTTGGTTTCTTCTTCATCCATAAAATGGGGAACACGGCCTTCCCTATCTTTCTGTCCTTTTATACAGTTCATGAGGTTCTCTCGGCAAGTATCCTGGGTGCTTTGCCGTTCTCTCCTCCGGTGGATCACGTTTAGTCAGAACTCTTGGCTCTGACCCGTCCCTTTTGGGTGGCCCTCCAGGGCATGGCTCAGCTTCACTGAATTACACAAGCCCCTCTGCTACCACAAGGTCGTGATCCGTAAGGGGCAAACTTCAAGAGACGGTGAGAGACGTGGAGGGAGGCCTGGACTGCTGCAGTCCATGATGTCTCGAAGAGTCAGACACGACCGGGCACTGGAACACAGCCAGCGCACAGCCTGCCCTCCGGGCTTGTTGTAAGGATTAGAAGAAGCAGTGAATGAACAACCTGGCAAGCAACGCTGGCATGTGTTATTATCCCATTACAAATGCCACCCCACTGCCTCTGAAACTAGCCCTTTCCAGGCTAACCCCCTGTGAAGACAACCACGTTCTGTATCACTCAGAGCCGGAAGCTCTCAAGGGGGTGGACGGTTCTGTTGTTCCCCTTCCTGGGACATTAAGCAATGTCTCCAGACATTGTTTGTTGTCACAAACCCAAACTGGAAGGGTGCTACTGGCATCCAGTGGGTAAAGGCCACAGAGGCTGCTGAGCAGATCGCCATGCCCCGATGCTGCCTGCAGCAAAGAGATACCACGACCAACATGTCAGGAGTGCCGAGGTAGAGACTCCAGCTCTCCTTTCTTGGGAAAGTGCTTGAAACCTGGTGTGACTACCGTGGCCTTGCTTCTCCACTGCTCTCTGATCTCACGGGGAGTGACAGGAATAACTCACATCCCATATGTTTATAATATAATAAGTGTGTGCTTAGTTGCTCAGTTGTGTCTGACTATGACCCATGGACTGCAGCCCGCCAGGCATCTGTGTCCATGGGATTCTCCAGGCAAGAATACTGGAGCAAGTTGCCGTGTCCTTCTCCAGGGGATCTTCCCAATCCAGGGATTGAACACCTCCGCTGTCTCCTGCATTGAAGGCAGATTCTTTACCCACTGAGCCACCTGGGAAGTTCATAAATAACTAGGGATCTTATTAAATTGTAGATACTAATCCAGTAGGTCTGGGAAGGACTAGAGATTCTGTTTTTCCAACAAGCCCCAGGTGACGCCATTGCGTTATCCTAGAGGCCACACTTCGAGCTGCAAGGCACTGGGTAGCTCCTGCAGAGAATTTAGGACCAAGGAAACCCAGCTTCTCCTCCTGCTTTGTTATGCAAGCAAAAAGATGCTTAGTGACAGAAGCCCAGGACCTCTCATCTCCCTGCCCACAGCCTATGCTCACTCTTCCTACCTTCTCTTCCTTGCTTTTTTTCTTTTTATAGGTACAGAGTGAAAAAGTTTATTTTAAGTAGATTTTCATTTTATTTTTTTTGCTGCACCACACAGCATGTGGGATCTTAGTTCCCAGACCAGGGACTGAACTGATTCCCTCTGTAGTGGAAGCTCGGCGTTTTAACCACTGGACTGCCAGGGAAGTCCCTACTTCAGGTAGATTTTAAAATTTAGAAGATGAGAAAAGGGCTGTCTCAAAACAATTCCATGACATAAAAGCACAAGAACTGAACTGCTAAAACACTCTGGCGGAAGATCATCTGTGCAAAGCAACACCTTCAGGCCTCAGTGTGGGATGAGGTCTGATTAAAGAAAGAAGGTCTCTGGGTACAAAAGAGAATCTGTTCAACAGAAGTTTAAGAGCTCTTAATCATCACAGAATGGTGTGGACAGCCTTTCCCCTGAAGGAAAGTATGTAAAACGTGTTGACCAAGCTGAATGGTTGGGGGACGGGAAGGGAAGTGTTTATTTTCTTTTGTTCTTAAGAAAAGGTCATAGACTAACATTGTTCTGCTTACAGTCCACTTCTAAAAATATTTGGCATCCAATAAAAGTGGCCACATGTGTTTGGAGCTGTCAATCATTTAACGTTTTACTAGAAATGCAAAAACAAGATGATTTTATGATCTAACAATATTTGTTCTATATGACACTAAAGCAAGTCCTTGAGAGATAACCATGTCAGGGCATAAACTGGTTCAGACTGGGATCTTTCCAGTGTGGCTTCCTGCTCCCTCTGTGCCTCTTACTTTCTTGTTTGAGACCTGTTGTTGTTGTTGTTTAGTTACTCAGCCATGCCTGACTCTTGGTGACCCCGTGGACTGCAGCCCACCAGGCTCCTCTGTCCATGGGATTCTCCAGGCAAGCATGGCTGCAGTGGGTTGCCATTGCCTACTCCAGGGGAACTTGCTGGACCAGGGACTGAACCCGTGTCTCCTGCACTGGCAGGTGGATTCTTTACCACTAAGTCACTAGGAAAGCCCTCAAGACCTCTTTTCTTCTCCCTCAAATGACACAAAGCTTCTCTGGAAGGGAGACGAGCACTATTAACTGGGGAGAATCAGAGTTCACTGAAACAGCTTATGGGGACTGCTGGCTTTTTATACAAAGAAGGTAAACCAGTGAATTTACAGGCGAATTGCTTGCCTATCTCTTCCTAGCTGGGGTTGGGGGATATCATCTTAATCTTCTTAGTCTTTAGTTCTCATATATATATATGAAACACAAAAGCTAACAAAAGACTATCTCAGAAGGCTATTGTGAGACAAATGAAAAAATACATAAAGTGGTTTGAGCAAACAGTAATCTCTTAATCAACATTACCAAAAACACCATTATTCTTACTGCTAGGCAAAGACTTTCAGGCTGACATTGGGAGACCTGAAAGCAGGGTCTTCACAGGAAAGGATGCCCCAGTTCTCAAAGCAATGCTTTTCCTTTCATTGATCCTCAGCCCTCCCAGGCTCTTGGAGGTGAACTTGGCAAAAGCAAGCACAGTTCATGGTACAAGATAACTCCCATGTTCCTCTCTCTCCCTCTCTCCCTCCCTCCTGTTTCCCCACCTCAACACAATCAAAATCAAGACAAAACTATCAAAATTAGAGATAACTGAATACAAAGAGAATAATGCACTGCATGACAGACACACTGAATTTCCTTTTTAATTAATTATTCAGTTGTGATTTTTCTCTTGGGCAGTAACTATGTATGTGAGAGAGAGAGAAAGAAGGCAGTGAGCGAGCGAGAGAGGATTCATACACATCATATTATTATAAAATATGTGCATGCTCATTAATGTCTTTAACTATAAATGGAAAACTGCAATATCACAAATGTCATTCCCTTGAAGGAAGGAAGACTAAAATTTAGAAACAGCACCCAAACTGGCCATTTGTGGGAAAGTGGAAAAAAGAGTAATTTCTGCCCTTCTCATCTATCTGAATTATCCAGGTGATCATCAATCAACATTACCGAAAACACCATTCTGTTTTTCGCCTAACAAACTATGTATTTCCCTGACGAGTTTAAGACAGCCAGGGGTTGAAGGCAGGGACAGAGGCTTAGACACGAGTCGGCAGGCACGTTAGTGCCAGTGAAGCATGAAGATGGGTCACCCAGAGCCTCAGAGGGCTCCGTGCTGAGCCTGGAGGGGTGTCTCGGGAAAGTCCAAGGCACCACTGTTGCCTGATGTCCGAGGCCTTCAAAAACCAGTGAATTTACAGGCGAATTGCTTGCCTATCTCTTCCTAGCTGGGGTTGGGGGATATCATCTTAATCTTCTTAGTCTTTAGTTCTCATATATATATATGAAACACAAAAGCTAACAAAAGACTATCTCAGAAGGCTATTGTGAGACAAATGAAAAAATACATAAAGTGGTTTGAGCAAACAGTAATCTCTTAATCAACATTACCAAAACACCATTATTCTTACTGCTAGGCAAAGACTTTCAGGCTGACATTGGGAGACCTGAAAGCAGGGTCTTCACAGGAAAGGATGCCCCAGTTCTCAAAGCAATGCTTTTCCTTTCATTGATCCTCAGCCCTCCCAGGCTCTTGGAGGTGAACTTGGCAAAAGCAAGCACAGTTCATGGTACAAGATAACTCCCATGTTCCTCTCTCTCCCTCTCTCCCTCCCTCCTGTTTCCCCACCTCAACACAATCAAAATCAAGACAAAACTATCAAAATTAGAGATAACTGAATACAAAGAGAATAATGCACTGCATGACAGACACACTGAATTTCCTTTTTAATTAATTATTCAGTTGTGATTTTTCTCTTGGGCAGTAACTATGTATGTGAGAGAGAGAGAAAGAAGGCAGTGAGCGAGCGAGAGAGGATTCATACACATCATATTATTATAAAATATGTGCATGCTCATTAATGTCTTTAACTATAAATGGAAAACTGCAATATCACAAATGTCATTCCCTTGAAGGAAGGAAGACTAAAATTTAGAAACAGCACCCAAACTGGCCATTTGTGGGAAAGTGGAAAAAAGAGTAATTTCTGCCCTTCTCATCTATCTGAATTATCCAGGTGATCATCAATCAACATTACCGAAAACACCATTCTGTTTTTCGCCTAACAAACTATGTATTTCCCTGACGAGTTTAAGACAGCCAGGGGTTGAAGGCAGGGACAGAGGCTTAGACACGAGTCGGCAGGCACGTTAGTGCCAGTGAAGCATGAAGATGGGTCACCCAGAGCCTCAGAGGGCTCCGTGCTGAGCCTGGAGGGGTGTCTCGCGGGAAAGTCCAAGGCACCACTGTTGCCTGATGTCCGAGGCCTTCAAAAGGCTGGGAATTAGGTGAAGTGGAGAGAAGGCTCCTGGGAACCACAGTTTTCTGTCTTTGTTCCTCCTCAAGGATCCCCTCCCTGTCCTCATCCACTCTTCTGACCAGAGAAGGGGCCTCCCCGGGGCTCCAGAGCACACACTGAGCTCGGAACAGTCCTGCCCACAGAACAGCCCAGCATCAAGGACGGAGACAAAACACAGGTGGCGTTGAGATGCCTTGATGTCCCCGAAGGGAAAAGCGACAAAACATAGTCCTTCCAACCATTGTTTTTACCACAAGAATGTTTCGGCCTTAAAGAGAAGAGTTAACATTTTAAGAAGACAGCATTCTATTCAGATCCCAAGAAATGCCCTTCAACCTGATCAGTGACCACATCATCGGGCAGCCTGACCTAGTTCCTGAGCTCCGTCTCAAGGGCTTCCTTCACACATCCCTGTTCCTGCCAATTCTCTGTAAGCTGTTGAGAATAACCCAAGGAGGATTTTTTTTTTCCCAGCATAATCCTGGATCTGATTTTCTGATCTTCACAGGCTTTGAAGCAAAAAATCCAACCTAATTTTATAAGTTGCCTTAGTAAAATATAACCGTTCATTCTTTTCTTCCTTGACAGACATGTACCAGCACCTTCTGTGTGCCCAGCTGTCTGTAAGGTACCTAGCATGGAAACGGTCAAATTCCTCAGGCCACAATCAGCCCACAGAATTTTTTTCCTTTTAAACTGACCCAACAATTAAAAATACAGGATTTCAGGAAATTCCTGGGTGATCCAGAGATAAGGACTCTGTGCTTCCCCTGCAGGGGGTATAGGTTCTAGCCCTGATTAGGGAACTAAAATCCCACATGCCCCGTGGTTCGGCAAAAAAATAAAGAGAGATTTCAAATTTTATTTATTTCATTTTTGCCGTCGTATAGTCACTAAGTCGTGTCTGACTCTTTTGCAACCCCATGGACTGTAGCCCATCAGGCTCCTCTGTCCGTGAGATTTCCCAGACAAGGATACTAGAGTGGGGTGCCACTTCCTTTCCAGGGATCTTCCCACCCTATGGATCAAATCGAGGCCTCTCAGGGGTGTCTCGGAAAGGGCCCCCTGGGAATAAAAGGGGGAAGTGGAGAGAAGGCTCCTGGGAACCACAGTTTTCTGTCTTTGTTCCTCCTCAAGGATCCCCTCCCTGTCCTCATCCACTCTTCTGACCAGAGAAGGGGCCTCCCCGGGGCTCCAGAGCACACACTGAGCTCGGAACAGTCCTGCCCACAGAACAGCCCAGCATCAAGGACGGAGACAAAACACAGGTGGCGTTGAGATGCCTTGATGTCCCCGAAGGGAAAAGCGACAAAACATAGTCCTTCCAACCATTGTTTTTACCACAAGAATGTTTCGGCCTTAAAGAGAAGAGTTAACATTTTAAGAAGACAGCATTCTATTCAGATCCCAAGAAATGCCCTTCAACCTGATCAGTGACCACATCATCGGGCAGCCTGACCTAGTTCCTGAGCTCCGTCTCAAGGGCTTCCTTCACACATCCCTGTTCCTGCCAATTCTCTGTAAGCTGTTGAGAATAACCCAAGGAGGATTTTTTTTTTCCCAGCATAATCCTGGATCTGATTTTCTGATCTTCACAGGCTTTGAAGCAAAAAATCCAACCTAATTTTATAAGTTGCCTTAGTAAAATATAACCGTTCATTCTTTTCTTCCTTGACAGACATGTACCAGCACCTTCTGTGTGCCCAGCTGTCTGTAAGGTACCTAGCATGGAAACGGTCAAATTCCTCAGGCCACAATCAGCCCACAGAATTTTTTTCCTTTTAAACTGACCCAACAATTAAAAATACAGGATTTCAGGAAATTCCTGGGTGATCCAGAGATAAGGACTCTGTGCTTCCCCTGCAGGGGGTATAGGTTCTAGCCCTGATTAGGGAACTAAAATCCCACATGCCCCGTGGTTCGGCAAAAAAATAAAGAGAGATTTCAAATTTTATTTATTTCATTTTTGCCGTCGTATAGTCACTAAGTCGTGTCTGACTCTTTTGCAACCCCATGGACTGTAGCCCATCAGGCTCCTCTGTCCGTGAGATTTCCCAGACAAGGATACTAGAGTGGGGTGCCACTTCCTTTTCCAGGGGATCTTCCCACCCTATGGATCAAATCGATGTCTCCTACATTGGCAGGCAAATTCTTTACCACTGAGCCACCAGGGAAGCCTATTTATTAAAATTATTTTTATTGAATTACAGTTGATATACAGTATTATATTAGTTTCAGGTATACAACATAGTGATTCAAAAATTTTAAAGGCTATATTCCATTTATACTTGTAATACATTAGCTGTATTCCCTGTGCTATACAATATATCCTTTTTATCTATTTTATATGTAGATTTTAAGCATAGGATTTTTAAAATTTTAATTGGAGGAGAACTGCTTTACAATGTTGTGTTAGTTTCTGCTGATGTAAAATTTAAAAAGCTCTTATGCCTAGTTTCTTTTAAAAAATGGACAGATCTGGGTCAGTTCTCTTTGAGCTGACCCGCTGTTCTAGCAGTGTCTTCCATGCTGATTCTCCCTTAAACCAGCCCGCTGTACTGGCAGTGACTCTCCCTTCCCCTACTCTAATAAACTTTACTTTCCCCTCAAAAAAAAAAAAAAATGGAGAGATCTGGCAACACCGGGAGCTAAATGGATCTTCCCTTCTGACGTCACCCCACTAACCCCATACACAAGGATGCACAAGGATCAATGCTCTTCATTTATCACCTGCCCAACCTCTGATCTGGACCAGAACCAAGGCCTTATCTATGAGGCACAGAAGACACAGCATGGAAAGCCACACATATTTTCTTCAGAAGGAACACTAATATAATAGGTAAACATACAATAATGAATCCAACCTTAAGAAAATGGAAACACTTCTGTGTGCCCAGCTGTCTGTAAGGTACCTAACATGGAAACGGTCAAATTCCTCAGGCCACAATCAGCCCACAGAATTTTTTTCCTTTTAAACTGACCCAACAATTAAAAATACAGGATTTCAGGAAATTCCTGGGTGATCCAGAGATAAGGACTCTGTGCTTCCCCTGCAGGGGGTATAGGTTCTAGCCCTGATTAGGGAACTAAAATCCCACATGCCCCGTGGTTCGGCAAAAAAATAAAGAGAGATTTCAAATTTTATTTATTTCATTTTTGCCGTCGTATAGTCACTAAGTCGTGTCTGACTCTTTTGCAACCCCATGGACTGTAGCCCATCAGGCTCCTCTGTCCGTGAGATTTCCCAGACAAGGATACTAGAGTGGGGTGCCACTTCCTTTTCCAGGGGATCTTCCCACCCTATGGATCAAATCGATGTCTCCTACATTGGCAGGCAAATACTTTACCACTGAGCCACCGGGGAAGCCTATTTATTAAAATTATTTTTATTGAATTACAGTTGATATACAGTATTATATTAGTTTCAGGTATACAACATAGTGATTCAAAAATTTTAAAGGCTATATTCCATTTATACTTGTAATACATTAGCTGTATTCCCTGTGCTATACAATATATCCTTTTTATCTATTTTATATGTAGATTTTAAGCATAGGATTTTTAAAATTTTAATTGGAGGAGAACTGCTTTACAATGTTGTGTTAGTTTCTGCTGATGTAAAATTTAAAAAGCTCTTATGCCTAGTTTCTTTTAAAAAATGGAGAGATCTGGGTCAGTTCTCTTTTGAGCTGACCCGCTGTTCTAGCAGTGTCTTCCATGCTGATTCTCCCTTAAACCAGCCCGCTGTACTGGCAGTGACTCTCCCTTCCCCTACTCTAATAAACTTTACTTTCCCCTCAAAAAAAAAAAAAAATGGAGAGATCTGGCAACACCGGGAGCTAAATGGATCTTCCCTTCTGACGTCACCCCACTAACCCCATACACAAGGATGCACAAGGATCAATGCTCTTCATTTATCACCTGCCCAACCTCTGATCTGGACCAGAACCAAGGCCTTATCTATGAGGCACAGAAGACACAGCATGGAAAGCCCACACATATTTTCTTCAGAAGGAACACTAATATAATAGGTAAACATACAATAATGAATCCAACCTAGGTTATATGTGTCTTTATACCAACAGAGTTGGAAAATACAATTTCTCATTTTTCTGATAGCAGAAAAAACCCATAACTGTAAAAGTTGTAACCAAGCCCCATCCCTGATAAACAGATCTTGAATCTGCATCTCAGAGTCTATCTCCCTAAGAGCCCAAGCCAAGACCCCAATAAGTAATGGATTACAGCAAGAATCCTCAATAGACGCTGTTATGAGTTGAACTGTGACCTTCCAAAACTCATGTGTTGAAGTCCTAACCCCCAGGTGCACCCAGAATGTGACCTTACATAGAGACAGTCTTTACAGATGGAATGTGTAGGAAGGGCAGGCCCTGATCCAGAACGCCTGGCGTCCTCATAAGAAAAGAAAATCTGGACCCACTGGCACACAGAGAGGGAAGACACCCTAAAGTGAAACAGGGAGCCAGCCCCTGCAAGCCAAGGAGGGCAGCCTGAGATAGAGCCTTCCCTCGGGGCCCTGAGGAGGAGCCAAGCCTGCCGAAATCTTGATTTTAGCCTTCCAGCCTCCAGAATTGGGCAACGATGCACTTCTGTTGCGCAAGCCACCCAGGCGGTGGGTCTTTGTTCCGGCAGTCCTAGTAAACGAATCAAGCGCTCAGGCGCTCAGTCGTGTCTGACTCTCTCCCACGGGCTGTAGCCTGCCAGGCTCCTCTGTCCACGGAATTCTCCAGGCAAGAATACTGGAGCGGGCTGCCATTTCCTCCAGAATTCTTGCCTGGAAAATACAGATCCTCAAATCATCAGGTCAGAGGAGTGCTGGGAAGCAAGATATCACCAAGGTGTCAAGCATCTCCACCTAGACTGCTTACTAATTGTGGAGAAGAAAATAAAAGTTCACAGAGGAGGAATCTGGCACCTAACCAAGAAACTTAGCATTGAGGATAGTGGGAAAACTTGCCATGAGGTGCCTTTTGATGTGATAAACATGAAGCACATCGCATCTCCCTGGAGGAAATGCTGCCAAATATGCCTTACTTTAATCTCTGTGTGCCTGTGTTCTTAGCTCCTAGTACAGAAAATAGGGAGAAATAGGAAAACAATCAGACAACTCAAAGTGTGGAATGGTCTATAAAAAAAAAAAAAAAAAAACTGTCCTGGCCTCTTCAGAAAGTCACCGTCAAAGTTGAGAGTCTTTTCTAAAGACAGAGAACAGATAGCAAATGCGATGCAATAAGCCTGATTAAATCTGCATTCAAAAAATCAATTTAAAAAGATATTTTAAGAACTGGAGAAATCTGAATATAAAATGATATAGATTATCATTAACTTCTAATAATGTCCTTATGTTTAGGGGATGTATGAGGAACTATTTAGGAGCAAAGGGTCATAATATCTGCAACTTACTTTTAAATCAGAGGCTGTAAACATTTTTGGCACCAAGGACTGGTTTCCTGGAAGACAATTTTTCCACGGACTAGGGAGGGCGGTTGGGGTGGGAGGCAATGGTTTCTCAATGATTCAAGTGCATTACATTAATTTTGCACTTTATTTCTGTTATATCAGCTCCACTTCAGATCATCAGCGTTAGACCCCAGAAGTTTTAAGTGACTGAGAAAAAAAATTATAGATAAAGCAAGTGTGTCAAAATGTTAATAACTGTCGAATTTGGTAGTAGATGTACTGGTGCTTCCTGTATTTATTCTTTATTCTCCACATTTCAAAATGTTCATATTCAAACTCTGGGGGAAACAAATGTCCCTGAAAGTCAACACAGAGATAGCAAATGTCACCTTTGTCTTTTTGCTTCACACATTAACACACCAACCCGTTGATCACAGAGGGCCAACATGTGGGAAGGTGAGTTAAGCTTTACTTTGTGTTGACTTTATGATATTCAAGAAATTAAATGTATGCCTATTTCTCCCTGCCCACAATTAAGTAGGCTCAAAAGTAAATGAGAGGGCTTCCCCTGGTGGTCCAGTGGGTAGGGACACTGCCTTGCAGTGCAAGGGGCGCTGGTTCGAGCCCTGGCCTGGGAAGATCCCACGTGCCGCGGAGCGGCTGGACCCATGTGTCCAATTGCCGAGCTGGAGCTCTGGAGCACATGCGCCCAGAGCCGGTGCTCTACGACGACAGACGCCACCGCATCGATGGGAGGCCCACACGGGCCAAGGAACAAAGACGGATGAAAATGGAGAAATGAAAGACCAGTAGAAGTGGCTCTCCCTCTCCCCTCCCTCCCCAACCCGACCCCCGCCCAAAATAAATAAATAAATAAATCTTTTAAAAAAAAAAAAAAGTAAATGGGAGGGGCTTCCCAGGTGGTCCAGTGGGTAAAGAGTCTGCCTTGCAGTGCAAAAGGCACCAGTTTGATCCCCGGCCTAGGAAGATCCCACGTGCTGTGGAGCAGCTGGGCCGGTGTGTCCAACTGAGAGCCGGCACTCTGGAGCACATGCGCCCAGAGCCGGTGCTCTGCAAAGAGAGAGGCCACTGCCATGGGAGCCCCACACAGGCCAAAGAATAAAGATGAATGAAAATAAATAAATAAAAAAACACTAAAGGGGGCCAAAATTTAAAAAATAAACAAATGGGAAAGGCAAAATCAGATTTTAAAAAGATATAGTGCAAAAAGAGGGAAAGATGGCTAATGTTTCTGTCCTCTCTGATCCTTTCTGAGAATCAGTTTCCTCATCTGTAAAATGGGGAGAAGAAAACAACTCAGGAAAGGTTGGTTTTAGGATCAAAGACGAGGAGTGCCCCGTGGCTGGCACACAGAGGAGAGGTGAGAAATATCTTCAGAATTATGGTTATGACTGCGACTGGGTGGTAGGAGCACCAGCAGGAGCAGGAAGGCAAGAACCCAGACATCCCGGCCCCAGAGCCTGTCCTCCAGGTGGTTCTGGGCTTTGCTGCCTCTGAGAGAGACCGACGTGCATTTTCTTCTAACGAGCACAATCAGGGTAACTAAGAGGGCAGGTCACTCTCTCCCATGCAGAGAAAACTGGGCACACACTCCATTTACATTGCAGACGGTCCACTTCATATTTAGGGTAATGATCAGGAGAAGTCAAGAAGAGTTTCTTTTTCTTTTTTTATTTTTATAGTTGTTTCACAAGGTTGTGCTAGTTTCTGCTGTACGACAAAGTGAATCAGCCACACCTATACATATATTGCCTCTTCCTTGAATATCCTTCCCATTTAGGTTACCCCAGAGCACTGAGTACAGGTCCCTGTGTTACACAATCGGTTCTCACTGGTCCTCTCTTTTGCGCCTGGTGGTGAATGCCAGCCTCCCAGCTCATCCCACCTCCACACTCCCTCCCTCAAGAAGGGTTTCTCGAAGGCCCATTTTAACAGAAAAGAAAAGCCCAGTCAGAATAGTTCTACCAGAAAAAGGCCAAAGTATTCCTGCCATCCATGTCAAGACCTTGGAATACAGCATTGTTTTTTCTTTTCTAAAAAAAAACAACTTCCTGGGCTTTAGAAAGAAGCCAGTCTTTCCTCTTCACACGCCATGCAGATGATGTTCATCTATTCTTAGTGTGGAAGGAACTGAATGAAGGACAAAGGCTTTTGATGTTTCAAATAAAACCTTGAATGTGAATTCAACTCAATGAAATTAAATAAAAAAACACTAAAGGGGGCCAAAATTTAAAAAATAAACAAATGGGAAAGGCAAAATCAGATTTTAAAAAGATATAGTGCAAAAAGAGGGAAAGATGGCTAATGTTTCTGTCCTCTCTGATCCTTTCTGAGAATCAGTTTCCTCATCTGTAAAATGGGGAGAAGAAAACAACTCAGGAAAGGTTGGTTTTAGGATCAAAGACGAGGAGTGCCCCGTGGCTGGCACACAGAGGAGAGGTGAGAAATATCTTCAGAATTATGGTTATGACTGCGACTGGGTGGTAGGAGCACCAGCAGGAGCAGGAAGGCAAGAACCCAGACATCCCGGCCCCAGAGCCTGTCCTCCAGGTGGTTCTGGGCTTTGCTGCCTCTGAGAGAGACCGTACGTGCATTTTCTTCTAACGAGCACAATCAGGGTAACTAAGAGGGCAGGTCACTCTCTCCCATGCAGAGAAAACTGGGCACACACTCCATTTACATTGCAGACGGTCCACTTCATATTTAGGGTAATGATCAGGAGAAGTCAAGAAGAGTTTCTTTTTCTTTTTTTATTTTTATAGTTGTTTCACAAGGTTGTGCTAGTTTCTGCTGTACGACAAAGTGAATCAGCCACACCTATACATATATTGCCTCTTCCTTGAATATCCTTCCCATTTAGGTTACCCCAGAGCACTGAGTACAGGTCCCTGTGTTACACAATCGGTTCTCACTGGTCCTCTCTTTGCGCCTGGTGGTGAATGCCAGCCTCCCAGCTCATCCCACCTCCACACTCCCTCCCTCAAGAAGGGTTTCTCGAAGGCCCATTTTAACAGAAAAGAAAAGCCCAGTCAGAATAGTTCTACCAGAAAAAGGCCAAAGTATTCCTGCCATCCATGTCAAGACCTTGGAATACAGCATTGTTTTTTCTTTTCTAAAAAAAAAAAAAAACAACTTCCCTGGGCTTTAGAAAGAAGCCAGTCTTTCCTCTTCACACGCCATGCAGATGATGTTCATCTATTCTTAGTGTGGAAGGAACTGAATGAAGGACAAAGGCTTTTGATGTTTCAAATAAAACCTTGAATGTGAATTCAACTCAAACCCCAAGGGAGCTGTCACGCCCATCAGCCAACCCTAACTTTCCAAAGGTAAAGCCCAAACCCGAGTTTTCTTTTCATTTTACCATCAACTGCTCACAGGACCTCCATGGCACCTTTTCTTCTCACTAGCAAACGAAAATGACAGCTCTGGGTGGCACGGGTGTTTGTGGGGTTTTTACCCATTTGTTATTGTGACTGCTTTAGCTCCTCCATGAAAATTCTAAGACATGGAGGCCTTGTGAAGATAAAGCCCTATGCATTTGATGTGGTTCAAACCCAAGGGGAATAGCATGCAAGTGACAAGGTGAGTCATGGAAAAAAAGGAAAAGCCACCTGAAAGGATGACAAGCTTCTGAGGCCCTCGAGGCCCTGAACCAGTGGAGAGGAGACAGCGTCCTTCCTAAAGGCTCTTAGAGGTACCAGCAACGGCTTTCTGCTGCCAGCATGTCTGTTACTAAAAAATAACCCTGAATTTTCACAGCAAGGCTAATAGAACTTCCCAGCCAGGTAGACGTGAATTACTCAGACCCTGACCAGGGGTGGGGAAATGGTCAGTTAAGGAGGCAGCTCTTTATTTATTTATTTAATGGAGACTTGCAGTGAAATGTGTTACTCACTGCCATGTGGAACACACGCAGATAAAACTGAATAAAATTTTCATAGAACAATCCTTTCATGCCTGCTTAGTCAGTCATGTCTGACTCTTTGCGACCCCACAAAGAGCCCACCAGGCTCCTCTGCCAATGTAATTCTCTAGGCAAGAATACGGGAGTGGGTTGTCATTCCTTTTTCCAGGGGATCTTCTGGACCCAGGATTCAAACCTGTGTGCAATCTGCATCGTCTCTGGATGATAAAGGAGCCTGTACCCTCTTGCAACTCTTTGCAGCTCCATGGACTGCAGATTGACAGGCTCTTCCATCCATGATATTTCCCAGGCAAGAATACCAGAGTGGGGGCTTCCCTGGTGGTCCAGTGGGTAAGGACACCGCCTTGCAGTGCAAGAGGTGCTGGTTCAATCCCTGGCCCGGGAAGATCCCACGTGCCGCGGAGCGGCTGGACCGATGTGTCCAATTACCGAAGCAGAGCTCTGGAGCACATGTGCCCAGAGCCAGTGCTCTGCGACAACAGACGCCACTGCAATGGGAGGCCCACACGGGCCAAAGAACAAAGATGGATGAAAATAGAGAAATGAAAGACCAATAGAAATGACCCGCCCGCCTGCCCCCCTACTCCCCCCAACAAAAAGAATACTGGAGTGGGTTGCCATTTCCTTCTCTAGGGGAATCTTCCAAACACAGGGATTGAACCCAAGTCTCTCGTGTCTCCTGCACAGACAGGCAAATTCTTCACTCTGGTATCATCTGGGAAGCTGATGTATAACATTGTGTAAATTTTAGGTGTACAGCACAGCAATTTGGTTATACATATATTTATATATTTCAGGTTCTTTTCCTGAATAGGCCATTACCTAATACTGAGTACAGTTTCCTATATAGTATACCCTTGATGTCCTCAATGGTTATTAATTTTATACACAGTAGTGTGCATGTGTGTGTGTGTTAATCCCAGCCTCCTAATTTGTTCCCTCCCTCTACACCTTCCTCCCACTGTAGAAGCCAAAAGTTCGTTTTCAGTGTCCATGAGGTTTTATTATTTCGGTTTTAGAGATAAGTTCACTTGTGTCACTTTTTTTTTAGATTTCACATATAAGCAATATCATGTATTTGTCCTTCTCTACCTGGTTTACTTCACTTCATAGGATAATCTCTAGGTCCATCCATGTTGCTGCAAATGGCATTCTTTCACTCTTTTTCAGGGCTAAGTAATATCCCACTGTGTAGATGTACCACATCTTCTTTATCCATTTGTCTATTGATGGACACTTAGGTGTTTTAGTGCTTTTCAATTCCTTTCATTAGTGTCTGATGCGCAGAGGACCAGCCAAGTCTGCCATTCACCAGAGCAGAAACCTGGGGATGCAGGGTACTGCAGATCCTCTTCAGTGTCTTCTCCTGGTAGTCAGACACTTGTTGCTGGAAAGGGCAATTATTGTGCTTTCATCAGGAATCCAAGGTGCAGATCTTCACTGCTGAGCCGAGACCTGACACATGCCCATCCTGGCTAGGATAGCCCTTAGGCGCTTGTAAGGATGGGTGAGGGCAAAGTAGGCCACCCAGGGAGAGCACGAGCTCCCTCCATCTCTCTCCAGCCAACGCAGAGGAGCTTTCTAGACCCTTTGCTCCAAGTCACTCCAGGACAGGGCTCGGGGCTGTGAGTGCCTGGGGCACAGCCACCATCACCGCCGCACCGAGTCCTGTCCAGACCACATCCAGCTCTGTGCGTGCTGCCCAGAAGTGGAGCCCTTCTCTTTGGAGCTCCTCTGTGTCCCTCACAAAGCCGGGCCAGGGGCTGAGACGCAGTGGATTCTGATGAGGGTACATTCTAGAGTCTGGAGCCCTGGGGGGGGAGCCCCGTCACACTTTACGGTGAGCTAGAGAGACTCCAGGCCACATACGGATCCCGAGCAGGCCCACTCACTCCTCACTTCCCTTCCTCCCAAGGGGAGAAAAATGATTGCAGTTCTCACTTTGTTTCTCCTTTATATTATCTCTCCTTTTACTTTGGAAAAAACAAGCTGTCATCTGCCTGAGTCAGGCTTTAGCCACTTGCAAGCTCCACAATTTCAGCCATGAATGTTATAATCAGGGTCCCTCTTCTCCTCTCCTGACTTTCCTTCATCGTTTCCATCTTTGCTCAAAGAGGTGTTTTTTCCAGAGGAGGAAAATCATTTTCTGTCCTCTCCCACTACTTCCAAAATCACCCACAATTTTTATCCATGGAGTCGCTCCTCCAGGTGAGTTTCTCTGCCGATGTTGTGCTCGGCATTTGCTAGTCGCTCCTGGGCTTATAGTAATCACCAGTCTGTGTAGATGACCACATCTTCTTTATCCATTTGTCTATTGATGGACACTTAGGTGTTTTAGTGCTTTTCAATTCCTTTCATTAGTGTCTGATGCGCAGAGGACCAGCCAAGTCTGCCATTCACCAGAGCAGAAACCTGGGGATGCAGGGTACTGCAGATCCTCTTCAGTGTCTTCTCCTGGTAGTCAGACACTTGTTGCTGGAAAGGGCAATTATTGTGCTTTCATCAGGAATCCAAGGTGCAGATCTTCACTGCTGAGCCGAGACCTGACACATGCCCATCCTGGCTAGGATAGCCCTTAGGCGCTTGTAAGGATGGGTGAGGGCAAAGTAGGCCACCCAGGGAGAGCACGAGCTCCCTCCATCTCTCTCCAGCCAACGCAGAGGAGCTTTCTAGACCCTTTGCTCCAAGTCACTCCAGGACAGGGCTCGGGGCTGTGAGTGCCTGGGGCACAGCCACCATCACCGCCGCACCGAGTCCTGTCCAGACCACATCCAGCTCTGTGCGTGCTGCCCAGAAGTGGAGCCCTTCTCTTTGGAGCTCCTCTGTGTCCCTCACAAAGCCGGGCCAGGGGCTGAGACGCAGTGGATTCTGATGAGGGTACATTCTAGAGTCTGGAGCCCTGGGGGGGGAGCCCCGTCACACTTTACGGTGAGCTAGAGAGACTCCAGGCCACATACGGATCCCGAGCAGGCCCACTCACTCCTCACTTCCCTTCCTCCCAAGGGGAGAAAAATGATTGCAGTTCTCACTTTGTTTCTCCTTTATATTATCTCTCCTTTTACTTTGGAAAAAACAAGCTGTCATCTGCCTGAGTCAGGCTTTAGCCACTTGCAAGCTCCACAATTTCAGCCATGAATGTTATAATCAGGGTCCCTCTTCTCCTCTCCTGACTTTCCTTCATCGTTTCCATCTTTGCTCAAAGAGGTGTTTTTTCCAGAGGAGGAAAATCATTTTCTGTCCTCTCCCACTACTTCCAAAATCACCCACAATTTTTATCCATGGAGTCGCTCCTCCAGGTGAGTTTCTCTGCCGATGTTGTGCTCGGCATTTGCTAGTCGTCTCCTGGGCTTGTGTCTCCTTGTGGCTGAAACTCACCAACTGGTGGGTCCTGCTGAAACTCAGGCCCTGGCTAGGTTCTGAGACGGCATCTCTCACGGGTCATTGAGAGTCCTGCCAGCTGGGGCACCATCCCTGGGTCCCCTCACTCTAGAGAGTGAAAATATTCCAACAGAGCTCCCAGAAAGAAAAGGCATATGGGCTGCTGGAACAGGGAGAGCTCCAGATCCTGTTTCTCGGTGGTTCTCGAAGGGTGGGCCCCAGCCTAGGAGTGGTGTCTGTTAGAAATGCTGTTGGCAGCACCGTCAGTCCAGGAGAGAGGGTGGCGCCGTGGTCCCTGAGCACCAGCATGAACGATGGCGGGAGGGTCATGGTTAACACTGATTAAGCCCAGGCTCCCCATACCAGTCCGGGTTCTAAAGACTTTATAGCATATTTAGTCATCATAAGAGTCCTCAGAGAAGTTACGTACTATTAATAAATGCTGCAATTTTACCAATGAGAAAGTTGAGAAATGGAGAGGTTAAGCAACTTGGTTTAATCGCAGATTACATGACAGAACAACAGGCAAGGTTCCACACACAATCACATACAGCGCTCTTTCTCTCTGGCTTCAGTCTCTTCCCAGAGCACGGGTGTGGAAGACCTGGTACACTCTCACGAGGCTGTGAGGTTTAGTGGCCCTGAGCCTACACTATGGGCCAACTGCTTGGGTCTGAAGCTTGCTTCTACCACATTTTGACCCTGCACAAGTTACTAAGGTTTTCCTCAGCTATAAGACAAGGAAAGGGGATCTAATGCCATCCCTGTCAAATGACAATATTTTTTCACAGAACTAGAAGGAATCCTAAAATGTATATGGAACCGTAAAAGACCCCAAATTGTTAAAGCAATCTGGAGGAAGAAGATCAAAGCTGGAGGCAAAATGCTCCCAGACGTCAGTCAATACTACAAAGCTACAATGATCAAAACAGCATCATGCTGGGACCAAAGCAGACACATGGACCAAGGGAACAGAAAAGAGAGCCCAGAAATAAATCCACATGTCCATGGTCAATTAATCCTCAACAAAGGAGGCAAGGGCATATGATGGAGAAAAGACAGTCTCTTCAGCCAGTGGCACTGGGAAAGCTAGACAGCAGCATGTAAGTCAATGGAGTCAGAACACACTCTTACACCACACACAGAAATAAACTCAAAATGACTTAAAGACATAAATATAAGACAGGACACCATAAAACTCTTAGAAGAGAGCACAGGCAAAACATTCTCTGACATTAATCATAGCAATGTGTCCTGAGGTCAGTCTCCCAAGGCAATAGAAACAAAAGCCAAAAGAAATTGATGGGAACTTTGTCAAACTTACAAGCTTCTGTACAGCATAGGAACCCATAAACAGAATGAAAAGATAACCTACGGACTGGGAGAAAATATTTGCAAATGATGCAACCAACCGGGGCTTAATTTCCAAAATATACAAAAAGCTCATACAACAAACAACCCAATTTAAAAAATGAGCAAAAGACTTAAGTAACCATTTCTCCAAAGAAGTACATACAGATGGCCAAGAAGCAAATGAAAAGATGCTCAACATTGTTAATTATTAGAGAAATGCAAATCAAAGCTACAAGGAGATATCACCTCAAACCAGTCAGAATGGCCATCTAAAGTCTACAAGTCACAAACACTGGAGGCGGTGGTGAAATGCTGCTGGTAGGATACAAATTGCTGCAGTCACTATGGAAACCAGTATGAGAGTGTGCTAAGCCACTTCAATCATGTCTGACTCTTTGCCACTCTATGGAGTGAATACTATCCAGTATTCATGGATTCTCCAGCCATGAACACTGGACTGGATTGCCACTCCCTCTTCCAGGAGATCTTCCTAACGCAGGGATTGAACCCACATCTCTTAAGCCTCCTGCACTGGCCAGCAGGTTCTTTACCACTAGCACCACCAGGAAAACAGTATGGAGGTTCCTGAAAAAGCTAAAAAATAGAGTTGTCATATGAACCTGCAATCCCACTCATTTGGAGATATTAGAGAAAACTCTAATTCAGAAAGATACATACACCCCTATGTTCATAGCAGTACTATTCACAACAGCCGAGAAATGGAAACAACCTAGACATCCATCAGCAGACCAATGGATAAAGAAAATGTGGTACGTGTATATAATGGAATATTAGTCAGTCATAAAAAGAATGCAATGATACCATCTGCAGCACCATGGACCTAGAGGTTATCATATTAAATGAAGTCAGAGAAAGATAAGTATCATATGATATCACTTATATGTGGAATCTCAAATATGATACAAATAAAACAGAAACCGACTCAGAGGCATAGAAAACAAACTTATGGTTACCAAAGGGGATGGCAGTGGTGAGTGGGGACCTTGAGTAAATTCGGAGTTCAGGATTAGTAGATCCACACGACTATATAGAAAATATTTAAATAACAAGGTTCTACTGTACAGCACAGGGAACTATATCCAGTATCTTGTAATAATTCACAATGGAAAAGAATCTGAAAAGGAAGGTGCCTATATAGTCATACAAACCTATGAATCACTTTGAAATTAACACAATTAAATTAACTATACATTGATTGAATATATATATATACATGTGTATATATATATATATATATATATATATATATATATATATATAAATGAAATAAAAAATAAAGGAAATAGTGATACTCACCGTCTCCATCTACCTCCCAGGCTGGGTGTGAAGATGAAATAGGCTAATATAGTAAGCATGCCTGATGCAGAGTGCAAGCTTAGTAGAGTTAGCCTCCTACCTTAAGGCCTTCAGTGAATGGAGGAAAGAAAAAGGAAGAGAAACAGAGAAAGAGAAAAGAGGGAAGAAAGAACATTGAAACTCTGTAGCAATGTCTCCAGCAAAAACTCTTGGAGTCCCAGTGGGTTCTCTCCTCTGCTTGGGAAGGACAGGCTAAGGAAGCATCTTGTGCCCACATGAGGGTGGGTCCACCCTGGGTCTCACGGGGCCTATTTAATCTTCCTGTGAAAGCAGATGCTGCAGAGCAGGCTCGCCCCCCTCTGGCTTTGAGACCTGCCTGATGCTGGCAGAATTCTGTGTCTCAGTACAGAGAGTCAGGCGCGTCTGCTGCTGCAGAGAAGCAAACGTGAGACAGACCGATGAAACCTAAGCCCTGCTTATACATGTGTAAGGATGAAGAGAAAAACAGCCTCTATTAAATATACTGACCTCTCTGTCTCAACCCTTTAGAACATCTCACTACTTCAAGGAAATGTGTGACTGTATTTTATTAGCGTTACTGCTGCTGTTAGAGGTGGATACGAGGATATTTAGGAAGATGCCAAGCTTGTGGGACAAGAAGGATCAGACCAAAAGGAAAAGGAGGCCTGTGATGGGGAAATGTGACACTGGCTTAATTAAGGGGGAGATTCTTACATGGGGAGAAAGGAGCTGACCCTTTGCCTCCAAAACCGCCCCGAACAATCCAAGCACAAGATCCAAGGAGGTAAAGTTCTGGCATCCGATGAGCCAACCGGATGGTTAACCTGACCTGGTTTTCTCCCGCAACCACTCCAGGCTCTTGGTAATCACATGATCCCTGTCTGGACAAGCAGCAGGAAATCTGTGCAGCCCCGGAATGCCACTGGAAGAGACCCTGATGTTGGGAAGATTGAAGGCAAAAGGAGAAGGGGGCAGCAGTGGGAGAGATGGTTGGATGGCATCACTGACTCAGCGGACATGCGTTTGAGCAAACTCTAGGAGATGGGGAAGGATGGGGAAGCCTGGCGTGCTGCAGTCCCTGGCTCACAAAGAATCAGACACAACAGCGACTCTGTTCCTTCCAGCCTGTGTTTACGACCTGCGCTGCTGTCGGAAACCACAAGACGGAGAAGGAAGGACTCACCTCTTTTCTGTCCTTGATAAATTACAATTTACACTGTCGCCTACAGAAGTGTGTTTTCTAACCAGTTTTGTAATGAGAGATAAAACACATACATCGAAGCAACGGAGACTCAAGTTCACTTCTCACCCCTCCATGTAACAAAACTGAATCAGCAGGCTCTGGCATTTGAGAGTCCCAGTGGGTTCTCTCCTCTGCTTGGGAAGGACAGGCTAAGGAAGCATCTTGTGCCCACATGAGGGTGGGTCCACCCTGGGTCTCACGGGGCCTATTTAATCTTCCTGTGAAAGCAGATGCTGCAGAGCAGGCTCGCCCCCCTCTGGCTTTGAGACCTGCCTGATGCTGGCAGAATTCTGTGTCTCAGTACAGAGAGTCAGGCGCGTCTGCTGCTGCAGAGAAGCAAACGTGAGACAGACCGATGAAACCTAAGCCCTGCTTATACATGTGTAAGGATGAAGAGAAAAACAGCCTCTATTAAATATACTGACCTCTCTGTCTCAACCCTTTAGAACATCTCACTACTTCAAGGAAATGTGTGACTGTATTTTATTAGCGTTACTGCTGCTGTTAGAGGTGGATACGAGGATATTTAGGAAGATGCCAAGCTTGTGGGACAAGAAGGATCAGACCAAAAGGAAAAGGAGGCCTGTGATGGGGAAATGTGACACTGGCTTAATTAAGGGGGAGATTCTTACATGGGGAGAAAGGAGCTGACCCTTTGCCTCCAAAACCGCCCCGAACAATCCAAGCACAAGATCCAAGGAGGTAAAGTTCTGGCATCCGATGAGCCAACCGGATGGTTAACCTGACCTGGTTTTCTCCCGCAACCACTCCAGGCTCTTGGTAATCACATGATCCCTGTCTGGACAAGCAGCAGGAAATCTGTGCAGCCCCGGAATGCCACTGGAAGAGACCCTGATGTTGGGAAGATTGAAGGCAAAAGGAGAAGGGGGCAGCAGTGGGAGAGATGGTTGGATGGCATCACTGACTCAGCGGACATGCGTTTGAGCAAACTCTAGGAGATGGGGAAGGATGGGGAAGCCTGGCGTGCTGCAGTCCCTGGCTCACAAAGAATCAGACACAACAGCGACTCTGTTCCTTCCAGCCTGTGTTTACGACCTGCGCTGCTGTCGGAAACCACAAGACGGAGAAGGAAGGACTCACCTCTTTTCTGTCCTTGATAAATTACAATTTACACTGTCGCCTACAGAAGTGTGTTTTCTAACCAGTTTTGTAATGAGAGATAAAACACATACATCGAAGCAACGGAGACTCAAGTTCACTTCTCACCCATCCATGTAACAAAACTGAATCATCTCTTCTTAGCTTTATTGTTGTTTCAGGAGATGCAGGTCCCATCCCTGGGTTAGGAAGAGTCCCTGGAGATGAAAATGGCAACCCTCTCCAGTATGGTTGCCTGGAGAATCCCACGGACAGAAGGGCCTGGCAGGCTACATGTAGTTCATGGGGTCACAAAGAGTCAAACACAACTGAGCAACTAAGCACACATTATATTTTTCACTTAGGATTATTTTGTATCACCTTTTGTATTTGTTTTCACGATGGACAGATTTCCTATTCTTAATAGTAATTTATGCATTTTTACACCATAGTTTGTTTTTATTTTATAATTTTAGATATTGTTTTTTCTTATTTTTCTACGTTTCCCTTTATTTTTCTTCTTCTGAGTTATTCCTCCAGGATATGGTCTCAAACACATGTTTACCAAGCCAAAGGATGTTTACCAAGCCAAAGGATGTGATCGTCCATGGCTCACTACACTTTGCCATGTTGCTTTCCAGAAATATTGTACTAATTTACATCAGCAGCCTTCTCCAAAGCCTTGCCAGATTTTGATTTTGTAATTATAATGTGTTTTTACCAATTTCACTAGAATTGTGTAATTTTCTGCTTTAAGTTCCCACAATTACTGGGGAGACTGAATCCTTTTGCAAGGGTTTGTTTTCTCATGTGAATGATACGGTCTGTTTTTGTTCATGTTTTTCTATGACTCTTACGTATCTGGTTCCATTCCCTAGAGATTCTAGATGTTCATGTTTTCATCCTTTCTCTCTCTTTCTCTCTCTCTCTCTTTTTCTTTTTTTATCACATTCTCCCCTAAGTCACTTTGACTCAAGAAAGTTTTGCTCCGTGGACTCAGGTCCCACTCAGGCGGAAGATCATCAATTCAGCTCAGATTCCTGGCGCCCTATTTACCGGTGGCCGCGCACAGTAATCCGCTCATCAATTTTCCTGAAGGCAGCCTGCTTTTTGAGGTCCCCAGCTCCCTAATGAACTCTATTCCTGATCTGTCAAATATACCCAGAATTATTCAATGTTGTATCATGAGCTACTGGAAAAAAAAAATCAAGGGTACTATGCTCAAGCTTGCCTTTCTGGCCATCACTGATTTATAACTCTGCCTTTCCGCTAGGGTGGCGTGTACCTCCTGTGGAATCCACACATTCTACACCTACTGGGTCAGACTGAAAGAGAAGAAGGAACCAAAGTCAAGACATCATCAGTGGCACAGTGGTAGTATGAAGGGCTGGACAGGAAAACAAGGTCGTGGACAAGATTAATGAAACCAACTGAAACAGAACGCATTTGAGAGTCAGGGTAGTTACAGTTAATAATACTACCTTACTATTTGAAAGCTGCTAAGACAATAGATCTTAGAAGTTCTCATCACAAGAAAATAAAATTGTAACTATGTGGGGTGACGGATGTTAACTAGACCCCCTGTGATGATTCTTCAGCTATCATGTGTATCAAATCACTGGTGCAGTGGACAAGACCCGCTGGCCAATGCAGGAGTTGCCAGAGACACGGGTTTCATCCCTGGGTTGGGAAGATCCCCTGGAGGAGGAAACGGCAACCCACTCCAATATTCTTGCCTGGAAAATTCCATGGACAGAGAAGCCTGGAGGGCTACAGTCCATGGAGTCATAAACACTCAAGACAACTGAACAACTGAACACACATATCAAATCATTATGTTGTATATCTAAAACCAGCACAATATCACATGTCAATTATATCTCAATATTAAAATTTTTAATTCAATATTTAAAACACGTTATAGAATGGACATATGGCCAATTTAATTAACTCAAAGACTATCCACTATCAAGAAATGTATCTCCCTTTTCTGGGCATCACTCAAGATGATAAAACAACAACAAAAACTAAGAACTGTGTGACCAACTCTTTGCTTCAGACTCTTTGCAATCCCAAAGACTGTAGCCCGCCAGGCTCCTCTGTCCATGGGATTCTCCAGGCAAGCACACTGGAGTGGATTTCCATGTCCTCCTCCAGGGGATCTTTCCGACCCAGGGATCGAACCTGTGTCACTTATATCCCCTGCACTGGCAGGTGGGTTCTTCACCGCTACCATCACCTGGGAAACCCTAAAAGCAGGGGCCTTTCTCTAGACACAGGTGCATTGAAGGCAAGTTACAGAAGTCAAATAGGTGCTCTTGGTATTATTACTGCTGCCGCTGTTGTTGGCACTTACTGAGTGCCTAGAATGGACCAGGAGCCAAGATGACCACGTTATATGTCTACCTCATTGCATCTTCATCAGCACTATTTCACCCAGTTTACCGACGAGACAAAGTGAAGTTTAGAAACTTAGCCAGGATCAATCACTAAGTAATAATAATAAAAACTGGGATTTGAAATCATAACATATTGCCTCTCAAGGTATTGTCACTTTTTGATGATTTGTAATACAAGTGTGTCATTTTTGTAATAGTAACTTTTTCTACAAGTGTGTTATTTTTGACTACCAAAAAAAAAGCACTTTAATCATATCCCTCCTAGTTCCCAATTGACTGTTTCTGTGAAGTCAAATGCAAAAACCCCAGACTGTACTTTCCCAGGCTAATCGCGGGAAGCCCCTTACCACCTTCTGTTCTCCTATAGTCCCACATGCAAGCCATCTTCCCCTCAAGGCTGCCGAGGTCCCTGACATCACGCGAGGAGCTGGGGAGTAAGTGTGTGTGAAGGAGGAAGATGAGGGTGGGGAGCCCACCCGGGAGTCCAGAGGCTTTCAGCCCTCCTCCCACCACCCACTCCCCTCTCCGGACCACAGCTTCCTCACGGGCAAAAGGAACATCCCCTCCAGCTATGAATCTCTAGCAATTCTTAAAGCCTGCGAGTGCCATCACACTGGTGGGGCCCGGAGGTGTGGACACAGCACCCCCTACCGGCAGCCCCCGGGCAGTGAGCCGCGAGCACCTGCTAAGTCCTGGGAAGCAGGTGGGCAAGCTGGGGGGCGCTGGGAGAGGGCCGCAAAGCGCAAAGGAACAGGGGCGCGCTCTCAGCTCAACTCCTCCCCCGACCCCACCCCGCACCCCTGCTCCGGCTCTAAAGTGTACACCAACGTGTGGTCGCTGAAAGAAATGTGCTTAGGAAGCTGATGGACAAAGACTTCAAAGGGGACAGATGATGGAATGATTTAGGTGGGAGTCAGCCGGTGGAGGCTGGGGCCGCGGGAAAGTCTTGTGCTCAGTCTTGCTGATAACAAAAAGCCACAACTGACAAAAACGCTTTTTTTTAAAATAAAATGAAATAGTCTCTTCAAGGCAGCTATACATTTATTCTCTGAAAGTAAAAAATTCTTTTATAGATTTTGTGTGTGTTCTTTTAAAATATAAGGCAAGTCAAGATTCTGAGCTTCCCCCTAAGGGTGCTTATCAGCCTCAACAGTCTGTCCTCTGAGCCTGCTCACCTCTGCAAGCTGAAAACAAGCCCAGGGCACTTCATTTTTCAGCAAGGTCCGGCCTCAGCGCCCTTCCTTGGGCAGGCATCTGATGGGAAACATGGGCTCTTTCAATCTACACTCCAGATAAACACACATAAAGCATTCACATATTTTTTAAAAGCTCTTTTTTAACCGTGTCTTGAGGCGAGAGGGGCTTAATCGTTCAGTCATGTCCAACACTTTGCAACCCTGTGGACTGTAGCCCGCCAGGCTCTTCTAGCCATGGGATGTTCCAGGCAAGAATACTGGAGTGGGTTGCCATCGCCTCCTCCAGGGGATCTTCTTGACCCAGAGATTAAACCCACATCTCCTGTGTCTCCTGCATTTCAAGCAGACTTTTTACTGCTGAGCTGTTAGGAAGTCAAAACCATTTCTAAAGGCTTCAGAAATTTTCTTTTTTAAATGATAAACTCTGAGCCTTTGTCTGCAGTCCACAGCAGGGCAGAGCACTGGAGTCAGTCACGCCTCTGACCCCTCATTTCTCTGCTCAGCGGGCCCTGAAACCCCGCCTGAAGACCGGCTGTGCTGCCAGCACCCTGCACCCTTCTTTGCTGATGCTCACGCTCCCTGTGAGCACCAGGTCGGGGGAGAGAAAGGATGGAGGTGGGGGGTCGAGGGGGCAGGTGGAAGGAGGGGGCTGGACATTCAAGAGCTAGTGCCACGATGGCATCCTATGGTGTCCACTTGGGCCAGGCTCCAAGAGGAGCTCAACCTGTGCTGAAGTTCACCTCCCAATAGGCTCCAAAGGTCTTAGGTGGTTTTATTAAGTCATTAAGTTCTCTCTAACTCTTTGTGACCCCATGAACCATAGCGTGCCAGCCTCCTCAGTCCATGGGATTTCCCAGACCAGAAGGTCCCCTTTGATCAATTCACAGAGATGTCAGCCTTCTCCTGCGTTCATGATGGGAAGAACCCGTCTAGCTTGTTGTTTAAGGCCAAGACTCCCAGGCCCCAACCTGTGGTCTATTCCCCCAGGAATGGTTGCCCAAAGCCAGTCACTGTGGCTCTACTTCTTATCCCGTCTTCAGAATCTTTTCCTTTCTACTCTTCCAAATGTAAGCCAACTAAAACCAGTATAAATTCATTTTCTTTCCTAATTCCAGATCTGCTCAGAAAAAAGTCTAGGACCAGAGCTGGCAGAGGTGGGTTTTCTACAGTGAAATGGGGTGAGCCCCAAACTGGAAATGCTAAAGGTAGAGTCTTTTCCCCGCCTCTTGAATCTAGGCTAGCCTCAGGAGTCTGCTCTGGCCAACAGAATGTAGGAGAGTGATGCTATGTGATTTCCAGAGCCAAAGGGGCCGTATAGCTTCGCTTTGGTTCCTTGATATGTTTCCTGGATCACCATGAAAGGAAGTTGGTTTAGCCTAGCAGAGAATGAGGGGCGCTGAGAAAGAGAACCGGGGCTCAGCCATTGGTTGGCTCCCAGCGCCTGCCATGTGAGGGTGAGTGACAGCTGCCCCTCCAGCCCAGGTGAGCCCAGCAGAGAAGCACGCCAGGCACCCCCGAGCCAGGAGAAAGGACACACGACTCGTGTTCAAAGCCACTCAGTTTCAGGGTGTGAGGCAGCAAGAGATAACTGAAATGTACACTTTCATTGTTTCTCTGTGGTTTATGGAGTGAGATACTAGAATGGGATTCTTTCTGCCTCTCTTTTGCCGGAGGCGCCCATATGATAGATATCAGATACCCATGTGAATGTGAAAACAAACTCCCTTATACGGAATTCACAAAGGAAATGATCAAGACCTGGCTCCACTATTCCTGGACGCCCCATTCGGATCAAGAATATAGAAAGTGTGGTGCAGAGACAGGCGAAGAGCTTTTTTAGAAAGACTTACTAACTATCTGTGAACTGCATGCCCCCAAGCAAAGAGGGGAGAGAGCTGTGCCTCCTTCATCTCAAGCCCAATGAAGTGGGCTTACATGGACTCCTTGGAGAACTCTGAAATACAGAAGTCCCCTTCATATGAACAAGTTCCATTCTGAGATCGCATTTGTAAGTCAAATTTGCTCGTGAATCCAACAAAGTCAGCCTAGGTACCTAACTAACACAGCAGGATATAGTACTGTAATAGGTTTATAGTACATTTCATAGAGATAATACATAAAAAACAAACACACAAAATAAAGATCCCTCCAGACTCCTCTGTCCATGGAATTCTCCAGGCAAGAATACTGGAGTGGGTAGCCATTTATAAGTATACATATCTCCCTTCTTTTTTGGATTTCCTTCCCATTTAGGTCACCACAGCACTGAGAAGAGTTGTCTGTGCTATGCAGTAGATTCTCATTCATTCACCTATTTTATACACAGTAGCAATAGGATATATATGTCAATTTCCAACTCCCAATTTCTCCCAACCCTCCCCACCATCCACCACAAGAATACACTGTTCAAGACAAAAAGCACCTTCTGTTCAATTCTCCTTTTCCTAGTTACTCATTTTTCTCTTTGCTCACACCAGCCTTCCTCTCATATAAACTAGGTGGGCTGACAACTTATCTCTCTACACAATTACATCTGTCCAGATCCAGAAGATCCCTCGCTGTTCACCCTTTAGGACCTGGGAGCTACTAAGGCTGTAAACTGGGAAGCTAAGTTCCCCGGGCTCTGAAGGTTTCCGCAACCTTTGTCCCCATGACCGTGGGAAGAGGTCAAGACAGGTGTCTGTTGGCTTCAGGCCCGTCTCACTTGTCTGGAATGCAGGACTTCATCCTGGCAACCCGCCTAAGAGCTTTCAAAGATTGAGATCTGTAGGTGAGTTTTGGAACTTCATGCCGGGAAGCTGAAATCTAATAGAGAAGATGGGTTGGCAGAACCTCTGTCTAAAATTCCAGCAGGTGCATTTTTATAAATAAAGGATGCCATCAATTATTTAGCATAACCAAACATGCTTGAAGAATTTAGGCATCACTTGCTAGTTTCTCTGGAATTTAATGCATAATTATAGAGATGCATAATGCATGCAGAACTGGCCTCACTGGGGCCCATCTTCCGAGAGAGACGGCTGGCAAGAGAGGGAAAGGGGGATCTCATTTCAATCAGTTAGTTGCAGGTTATGTGTTACATTTATTCATGCCGCATAATAAAGCTCAGGTGGGAAAGGAGCATCCATTCCTTTTCTGTGGAAAGCCATGTGAGTCAAGGAGGATGTGTATTAGTCGAGGAACAAGGGTGCAGAGCTCTCTTTCTGTCTGCGGAACAAATGATGCTCAGGGCCGTGGAGAGGTAGATCAGGCTCCTGCAGCCTCTCCTCCATGCTGGGAACCACCACCCCTGCGGGCTGTCCAACAGAAGACATCGCAGGGGGCACCTTGAAGATTCTGCCAAGGTCCAGGGTGCAACCCTCAACCTCCCTGGCACTGAAGTCTAATCCGGGGACTCCATTTCTCAAAAATCCATTTCCCAGGGACAGAGTCACATCAGGCAGCCTCAGAGCCTAAACCAGAGGGAACTCTACGAATTCATGGGGATACTCGAAGTCCACGTAAGTTCTTTTCCTGCAGGTAGACCTCTGTTCGAAGCCCGGGTTCTTGAGTGAGCTTCCAAATAAGGAGAGACGTGAATGGAATGTTTCAGGCACTGGACTAAGGCAGCCTGGTGTGTCATTTTCCAATAGAGAGAGACAAGCCAGTGGTTTGTAAGCTTCGTATTGGTGCTCTTTAGAGCTATGAAATCATTTCTTAAGTCATACTTAGACCCCATTAAAAAATAAAAATAAGATCATATATTAACACATACATACGGAATCGAAAAATGGTATAGATGATATTTGCAAAGCAAAACCAGAGACGCAGACGTACGGACAACAGTTAGGGAAAAGGGGAGGGGAGATGAATCAGGAGATTGAGACTGACATATATACACTATAGATACTGTATAAAAGAGCTAACTAAGGAGAACACACTGTACAGCTCAGGGAACTCGACTCAGTGCTTTATGGTGACCTAAGTGGGAGGGAAATCCAAAATAGAGGGGATATATGTGTACATACAGCCGAACGACTTTGCTGTAAAAGCAGAAACTAGCACAACATGGTAAAGCTAATTTTAACATGGTAAACTTTAACATGGTAATAACATGGTAAAGTTAATTTTTATACTCCAATAAACATTAATTTTTAAAAATATATAAAAAAAGAATATTGAAACTGTCAAAGCGTACTGCGCGTAACTGAGGAAGGAAGAGAGCCGTCAAGAGCCGCGGCGTGAGGAGGACAGACGCTCACGGCGGCTCCAGAGGACCGACGGCTGGCTCGGCCGGACACCGGGCGCGCAACCCAGGGCGAGTTACGGAACCTATGCCTCAGTTTCTTTGTTTGCAAAAAATGGGAATGAGACTCGTACCTATCCCCTAAGCTTGCTGTGAAAAGTAAATGCCTTAATACCTATAGAGGCAGAGAACTATGCCTGGCGCACAAGAAGGGCCGGACAAGCTTCCATTATTAGGAAGAATCGCTTTGTGAAACTATTGCCCACATCAGAGATACCAGAGCTGAGTTCCAGTGACAACTGGACTCGGACGTGCTGAGCGGGACACAGAGAAACCAAGGGGCTGGGTGGTTTCCATTGTGTTTGAATGAAGGAATTACGGAAGCAGGACCAGACTGCAAGAAAACGAGCACTGGAGGAAATTACCCAGAAGGATGTCCCAGGTGACAGCACAGCGCCCAGAAGCTGAGGAGTGCTTTCCAGAGAAGGAAGAAGAAAGGAGAATTGACACACTATTGCTACTATGTGTACGACAGATAATTAATGAGTACGTACAGGTGGTACAGGGAGTTTTACTTAATGCACTATGGAGAGCTCTTTCCTATATGGAAAAGAAATCCAAAAAGAGGGGATACGTGTATCTGTATAGCTGATTCACTTTGCTGTACAGCAGAAATTCATACAACACTGTAAATCAATTAATCAACAAAACAAGATGTTGTTGAAATGAGATGTTATAAATCTCTCTTTCCTGGAGAGAGGATTCTCCTTCTCTAACGTACACTTTGCCTTTTTTCCTTTCTTTTTGACATTCTTCTGAGTCCATGATAACATATTTTGATGTGCTAGACTGGATCATCAAGTTTTAACTTGAACTTACTATAAAGTTCCTCTATTCAGATCAGGCAGGTTCTCATCTCAGTTTTGAAGAGTATCAGTTATGATCAATTGATTACTCCACCTCACACAACGAGCCCTTCTTTCACACATGTTTACATGTTCCACGAAAATCTGGACAAACAGAAGGTGACTGATAAGGTAAAGGCAAGAGACTAAAACATGTTTCCTAAACTAAAACACCTTCTTCAAAGGTGTAAATGAGACAGATTTGATAATACTCAAGCAGAAGTTAGCATAATTATAACACAGGTCATACACAGATTGAGTACTTATTATGCACCATGCATAGTGCTAAGCACTTCATGACTTTTCATAGAGCCTCTGATACACAGATGACATTCATGACAGTGACAAGTAAGGAAAATGACGCTTAGAAGGCAAGGGACTGGGACTTCTCTGGCCGTCCAGTAGTTGGGACTCTGGGCTCCCTTGGCAGAGGGCCCAGATTCAATCCCTGGTCAGGGAACTAGATCCCACACACTGCAAAGAAGAGTTCACATGCCACAAACAAAAGATCCTGCATGCCGCACCTAAGACCTGGTGCAGCCAAATAAATAGGTAAACAGAAGGTAGAGGACTGCCTGAGTCTCTGCAAGGAAGCATGAGAGCTGGTATTCACACTGAGACTCCTTGACTCCAAAGCTCATGCCTTTCACGGAACACACTGCAAGGGCTTTAGAACTAGGACCACTGGGTCTAAATTCCAGCTGTACCACTTACAAGCTATTTAACTTCTCCAAACCTCCCTTAATGCCCTCGTACATAAAAGGGGGGGCAAGCCAATAACAGTATTGTCTTCACCAGACTTTGCAAAAATTAAATGAGCCATTTATTCAAGTATCTAACATCAAGTCTGGTGCATAGCAACTCATATATTGCTATGCCAACCCTTGCAAGACTACCTATAATGATAAACTTTAGATATGGATGGATAACTGATGGACCAGACCAGCCAGCAATTTGCCATTTGGCCATCTGTCTTCGGACCCCTCTCTATAAAGGTATTTTCCAGACATCCTTGATTAAGAATCCACCTGCCGATGCTGGGGACACGAGTTCAATCCCTCATCCAGGAAGATCCCACATGCCTCCGAGCAACTGAGGCCATGCACAACTACTGAGCTCACGCACCTAAAGCCTGTGCTCTGCAACAGAAGGAGCCACCACAATGAGAAGCCCACCCACCACAACTAGAGAGTGGCTCCCTGTTTGTCACAACGAATGAAAGGCTGTGTGTAACAACAAAGACCCAGCGCAGTCAAAAAATAAATAAATAAATTCTTTTAAAAAAGCCATTTTCCATGTCACTGCACTCCTACCCCTGGTACAAGGAGAAAACCAGACACCCCTGAAGATAAAAGCTTGGAGAAGCGGGGTAAAATAAGGAAACCAGCACTCCTGAAAGGCTTTAATTCAGGCCAGTGGAGCTGGGAACACAGGGAGGCAGAGGTGACGCTTAAGAACAAGCTGGGTCGGTCTCAGAGAGGATGAATTCAATAAACTGCAGAAGGCAGGAAGAATTACTAGGGGATTTGAGTGGACGCTTTGGCTCACTTTATTGCTCGAAGAACTAACCCCGCAGAAGAGCAGAGGATTTAGGGTGGGGAAGAATTTTATCAGTTTCTTGAGCCCCATTTGAACCTCAAGGAGATGGATTTAACTTTCAAAGTCTTAAATAGGAACCAGAATTTAGACAGGGTCGAACTAGGAGAAGGGAAAAGATGAACAGGGCCCATCCGCTGTCTAGAAGCCAGAGGGAAGAATCTTCCTAACTGACCTCAAAAGCTCTCGCACAGTAACACGAAAAGACAGCCCATGAACTGGGAGAAAATATTTGCAAATGATGTGACTGACAAGAGACTAGGCTCCAAAATTCATTAATATAAGCAGCTCATGAGACTTGATATCATCAAAACAAACAACCCAACCAAAACATGGGCAGAAGACCTAAATAAACATTTCTCCAGAAGGAAGAATTTATCAGGCTCAGGTCAAAGAGCTAATTTAGCTCAGTAAGCATGGGGCCCGGCACAGGGAGTCAGGGTAGAGAGGGACACAAAAAGGAACAGTTTTAAAACCCCATGAGACCAGACCAGCCAGCAATTTGCCATTTGGCCATCTGTCTTCGGACCCCTCTCTATAAAGGTATTTTCCAGACATCCTTGATTAAGAATCCACCTGCCGATGCTGGGGACACGAGTTCAATCCCTCATCCAGGAAGATCCCACATGCCTCCGAGCAACTGAGGCCATGCACAACTACTGAGCTCACGCACCTAAAGCCTGTGCTCTGCAACAGAAGGAGCCACCACAATGAGAAGCCCACCCACCACAACTAGAGAGTGGCTCCTGTTTGTCACAACGAATGAAAGGCTGTGTGTAACAACAAAGACCCAGCGCAGTCAAAAAATAAATAAATAAATTCTTTTAAAAAAGCCATTTTCCATGTCACTGCACTCCTACCCCTGGTACAAGGAGAAAACCAGACACCCCTGAAGATAAAAGCTTGGAGAAGCGGGGTAAAATAAGGAAACCAGCACTCCTGAAAGGCTTTAATTCAGGCCAGTGGAGCTGGGAACACAGGGAGGCAGAGGTGACGCTTAAGAACAAGCTGGGTCGGTCTCAGAGAGGATGAATTCAATAAACTGCAGAAGGCAGGAAGAATTACTAGGGGATTTGAGTGGACGCTTTGGCTCACTTTATTGCTCGAAGAACTAACCCCCAGAAGAGCAGAGGATTTAGGGTGGGGAAGAATTTTATCAGTTTCTTGAGCCCCATTTGAACCTCAAGGAGATGGATTTAACTTTCAAAGTCTTAAATAGGAACCAGAATTTAGACAGGGTCGAACTAGGAGAAGGGAAAAGATGAACAGGGCCCATCCGCTGTCTAGAAGCCAGAGGGAAGAATCTTCCTAACTGACCTCAAAAGCTCTCGCACAGTAACACGAAAAGACAGCCCATGAACTGGGAGAAAATATTTGCAAATGATGTGACTGACAAGAGACTAGGCTCCAAAATTCATTAATATAAGCAGCTCATGAGACTTGATATCATCAAAACAAACAACCCAACCAAAACATGGGCAGAAGACCTAAATAAACATTTCTCCAGAAGGAAGAATTTATCAGGCTCAGGTCAAAGAGCTAATTTAGCTCAGTAAGCATGGGGCCCGGCACAGGGAGTCAGGGTAGAGAGGGACACAAAAAGGAACAGTTATTTCTATACACATACACACCTAGATGAGAACATCCGATTCGGCTGTGTGTACCTCTAATTGACAAGCTAACGATGTCAGGACTGAAATTCTAAGTTTAAACAATCATAGGCAGCGAGATTTATTTTTATCACCTGCACAGCTGAGGTTGCACACATCTGCTACAATCCCTGAGGTACAGAGGCAAAAGGTTGCAAAGCAGCTTGACTGTTCCAGCAAAGTGGAGTTATAAAATTTGTAACGAAGTCCGCAGATGGAAAGATATAACATATACTCTGGACCCTACTATGTTGTTGTTTACTTGCTAAGTCCTTTCCAACTCTTTTTTTGGGGGGGCGGGGGCACTTCTATTGGTCTTCCGTTTTATTTCCATCTTTGTTCTTTGGCCTGTGTGGGCCTCTCATTGCAGTGGCCTCTCTCACTGCAGAGCACCGGCTCTGGGCACATGCGCTCCAGAGCTCCAGCTGTGTAGTTGGACACATCGGCCCAGCTGCTCCACAGCAGGTGGGATCTTCCTAGGCCAGGGATCGAACCAGCGCCCCTTGCACTGCAAGGCAGTGTCCTTACCCACTGGAACACCAGGGAAGTCCCCTGTCCAACTCTTTTGAGACCCATGGACTATAGTTCACCAGGCTCCTCTGTCCATGGGACTCTCCAGGCAAAAATACCAGAGTGGGTTGCCACTTCCTTTTCCAGGAGATCTTTCCAGACCAGAGACAGAACTTGAGTCTTCTGCATTAGCAGGTGGATTCTTTACCACTGAGCCACCAGGGAAGCCCCCAGCCCTATTGGAGCAGGTTCCAAGCAACTCTGAGACCCCAGAAACAGTGCAAGTGAATTTACAGAGGTTAGGGGAGAAGACAACAAAAGGGGAAGAAACAAAGAGAATCCGTGTGCTCAATTTATCATCTGGGCTGCCGGCAGGCGGTCATGCTCTCTGAGAACAACACCCTTCAGTGGGAAAGGCCAGAGGGAGGAGACAGCAGCAGGCTGTGGTCACCACCACCATGAATAAGCACCATTCACTGCAATGTGTGACTCATTCAAGGACATTGTTCTCGAGAAGCTTAGGGTCTTATTTAAGGAAACAAAGCATGCACATACACAGAGAAAATAAAGAACAATACAAACTGGGTCAAATGGGTAATGTATCATTCTTGGAAACTGCTGAGTGTCTTCAGTTTACAAAAACACATCCATCTTGCAGAAGCCAAGATTCTTGACTCAGAGAAAGGACCCCAAATGCCAACACCATACAGTTTCCCTCTAATTCATCCAACTCTGTCACAGACTCACCTTTCAAGGAGATCGGTGATATTAAGACAGGAAGAATCACCACCCTAGAAGTTATTCAAAAAACTTCCTTAGACATCCCCGGGGGTCCAGGGGTTTAAGAATATTTCTGCCAGTACAGGAGGTATGGGTTTGATTCCTGGTCTGGGAAGATTCCACATGCCGTGGGCAACTCCTGAAGCCAGGCACTCCTGAAGCCAGGCACTCTAGAACTCGTGCTCTGCAACCAGAGAAGCCATTGCAAGGAGTGCCTCTGCTCACCACAACTAGAGAAAAGCCCATGCGGCAACGAAGACCCAATGTAGCCAAAAATACATTAAGAACAAACGCAAACATTGCCTTACGTGCTGTTTAAAACTGTCCATTTTAGCCTCATGCCATTTAGGAGCTATTTATCTGAAATAACTACAGGCTTTATACCCCTAAAGGTATTTCATATTTATTTAGGAGGACAATATAAATTAGTAGCTAGGAGTAAGGACTCTGGATCAGAGTTCCTGGATTCAAATTCCACTTCTACCCTTTTTAGCTGTGAAACTGTGGCAGGTTGCTTGATGTCTCTCAGCCTTGGTTTGCTCATCTGTAAGTGAGAATAATGATAAGATTTGCTTCATATCATCACGGTGAGGAGGACATAAAACAGTGCATAAAGGACACAGCTCAGAGGAAGGCACACAGTCCACAAAGACACTTGCTTTGGGTCTGTTTTCAACATCAAACGGGGGTGAGGAGGACATAAAACAGTTAAGCAGGTCATGCTCTCTGAGAACAACACCCTTCAGTGGGAAAGGCCAGAGGGAGGAGACAGCAGCAGGCTGTGGTCACCACCACCATGAATAAGCACCATTCACTGCAATGTGTGACTCATTCAAGGACATTGTTCTCGAAGCTTAGGGTCTTATTTAAGGAAACAAAGCATGCACATACACAGAGAAAATAAAGAACAATACAAACTGGGTCAAATGGGTAATGTATCATTCTTGGAAACTGCTGAGTGTCTTCAGTTTACAAAAACACATCCATCTTGCAGAAGCCAAGATTCTTGACTCAGAGAAAGGACCCCAAATGCCAACACCATACAGTTTCCCTCTAATTCATCCAACTCTGTCACAGACTCACCTTTCAAGGAGATCGGTGATATTAAGACAGGAAGAATCACCACCCTAGAAGTTATTCAAAAAACTTCCTTAGACATCCCCGGGGGTCCAGGGGTTTAAGAATATTTCTGCCAGTACAGGAGGTATGGGTTTGATTCCTGGTCTGGGAAGATTCCACATGCCGTGGGCAACTCCTGAAGCCAGGCACTCCTGAAGCCAGGCACTCTAGAACTCGTGCTCTGCAACCAGAGAAGCCATTGCAAGGAGTGCCTCTGCTCACCACAACTAGAGAAAAGCCCATGCGGCAACGAAGACCCAATGTAGCCAAAAATACATTAAGAACAACGCAAACATTGCCTTACGTGCTGTTTAAAACTGTCCATTTTAGCCTCATGCCATTTAGGAGCTATTTATCTGAAATAACTACAGGCTTTATACCCCTAAAGGTATTTCATATTTATTTAGGAGGACAATATAAATTAGTAGCTAGGAGTAAGGACTCTGGATCAGAGTTCCTGGATTCAAATTCCACTTCTACCCTTTTTAGCTGTGAAACTGTGGCAGGTTGCTTGATGTCTCTCAGCCTTGGTTTGCTCATCTGTAAGTGAGAATAATGATAAGATTTGCTTCATATCATCACGGTGAGGAGGACATAAAACAGTGCATAAAGGACACAGCTCAGAGGAAGGCACACAGTCCACAAAGACACTTGCTTTGGGTCTGTTTTCAACAAGGCAGCTCAAAGCCAGTGTTGGTGTAAGATGGCCATTAGAATGGGCCAGAGCACCACGTAGCCAGGGCCTCCTGCACTGGTAACCCTGAGACCCATTCTCAGTGTTTAAAGGCAGATAGATGAGTGTACAGACGACAGTCAGGGAAGAGATGTGTGACAGTCTGAGGGAGTAACGCATAGGGAAATATCACATCCAGTATGTCTGCTTAGGTCCAGGGACTTCCCTGGACTCCGGTCCAGTGACTAAGACACTGTGCTCCTAATGCAGGGGGCCTGGGTTCAATCCCTGGTCAGGGAACTAGATCCCACGTGCTACGACTAAAGATTCCAAGTCCCACAACTAAGACCCAGCACAGCCAAATAAATTAATAAACAAATAAAAAAGAGTCATGGGTCCAATAGAGAACAGACTGGAGGTCACCACGGGGGAGAAAGTTGGGGGAGTGATGGAGTGGGAGGCAGGGGTTAGCAGATGTAAGCTCTTCTACATGCAGTGGATAAAGCACAGGTCCTACCATACAGCACAGAGAACCATGCTCTATATCTCATAATAAGCCATAATGGAAAAGAATATTTTTAAAAAGAATGCATATATGTATAACTGCATATATATATATATATATATATATACTCAGGTGGTCGTACAGCAGGAATTAACACAACACTGTAAATCAACTATACTTCAATTAAAAAATATTGATCAAAAAGGGAATTATTGGTCCAGACACACAAGAGACGATAAAAAGATATCTGAAATTAGAAACAAATCTGTACACTTTGAAAAGAGTAAGACTGTGATGTACATGTGTGACTGAACCATTTGCTGTACACAAGAAACTAACACAACATTGTAAATCAGCTAGACTTCAATAAAAAAAATTCAAAAATACTTAAATCCCACATGATGAAATTTTATAAAAGACTGTGATGAGAGGACACTTCAAGACTAATAATACTGCTTCCAGAAGCATGTTCTGAAAGATCCAGGCAAGTTGTGAAGAGCCTTTAGAGTCTCAGGAAATACGGTTTTATTTCCACCTGTCACCAGAGAGCTGCTGGTAGCAAAAAAAAAAAAAATGCTGTAGTATCAAAAGGCAGGTAATTACATTTGCTTTAAGAGAAGATATTGAGGGGAATGAGGAAGCTCTGATTAGAAGGCCTGGGGGCTGAGCAGGTAGGGAAGGTTCAGAGTTTTAAGCTGGCCATTAGAGGCACCACGTAGCCAGGGCCTCCTGCACTGGTAACCCTGAGACCCATTCTCAGTGTTTAAAGGCAGATAGATGAGTGTACAGCGACAGTCAGGGAAGAGATGTGTGACAGTCTGAGGGAGTAACGCATAGGGAAATATCACATCCAGTATGTCTGCTTAGGTCCAGGGACTTCCCTGGACTCCGGTCCAGTGACTAAGACACTGTGCTCCTAATGCAGGGGGCCTGGGTTCAATCCCTGGTCAGGGAACTAGATCCCACGTGCTACGACTAAAGATTCCAAGTCCCACAACTAAGACCCAGCACAGCCAAATAAATTAATAAACAAATAAAAAAGAGTCATGGGTCCAATAGAGAACAGACTGGAGGTCACCACGGGGGAGAAAGTTGGGGGAGTGATGGAGTGGGAGGCAGGGGTTAGCAGATGTAAGCTCTTCTACATGCAGTGGATAAAGCACAGGTCCTACCATACAGCACAGAGAACCATGCTCTATATCTCATAATAAGCCATAATGGAAAAGAATATTTTTAAAAAGAATGCATATATGTATAACTGCATATATATATATATATATATATATATACTCAGGTGGTCGTACAGCAGGAATTAACACAACACTGTAAATCAACTATACTTCAATTAAAAAATATTGATCAAAAAGGGAATTATTGGTCCAGACACACAAGAGACGATAAAAAGATATCTGAAATTAGAAACAAATCTGTACACTTTGAAAAGAGTAAGACTGTGATGTACATGTGTGACTGAACCATTTGCTGTACACAAGAAACTAACACAACATTGTAAATCAGCTAGACTTCAATAAAAAAAATTCAAAAATACTTAAATCCCACATGATGAAATTTTATAAAAGACTGTGATGAGAGGACACTTCAAGACTAATAATACTGCTTCCAGAAGCATGTTCTGAAAGATCCAGGCAAGTTGTGAAGAGCCTTTAGAGTCTCAGGAAATACGGTTTTATTTCCACCTGTCACCAGAGAGCTGCTGGTAGCAAAAAAAAAAAAAAAATGCTGTAGTATCAAAAGGCAGGTAATTACATTTGCTTTAAGAGAAGATATTGAGGGGAATGAGGAAGCTCTGATTAGAAGGCCTGGGGGCTGAGCAGGTAGGGAAGGTTCAGAAGCTCCTTTCACATGCTGTGTTATTTCTTTTCTTCTCTGATTGTCTAGTAGACACACTTATCTTGTTCCTGATCTTAGAGGAAATGCTTTCAGTTTTTCACCACCAATAAAAATGTTTGCTATGGGTTGACTGTGGACTGCCCAGGTGGCGCTAGTGGTAAAGAATCCACCTGACAATGCAGGAGACATTAAGAAGTGTAGGTTCAACCCCTGGGTTGGAAAGATTCCCCTGGAAGAGGGCATGGCAACCCACTCCAGTATTCTTGCCTGAAGAATCCCATGGAGAGAGGAGCCTGGCAGCTACAGTCCATCATGGGGCTGCAAAAGAGTTGGACATGATCGATGAATGAATGGAGAAAAAAAGCTCTGGTATATATATATATATATATATATATATATATATATATACACAATGGAGTACTTCTCAGCTGTAAAAAGAGATGCAGAAGAATCAGTCCTAATGGATGGATCTAGAACCTATTATACAAAGTGAAGTAAGTCAAAAAGAGAAAGACAAGTACAGTATACTACACATATATATGGAATCTAGTAAGAGCGTAATGATAACACACACAGTGAAGTGATGGAAAAACAGATATAGAGAACAGAGACATGGACATTGTGGGGAATGAACAGTGGATGGGAAGTGTAGAGGGAGTAACATGGAAACCTATATTATTATATGCGAAAAAAGATAGCTATTGTCATTGTGCTGTGAGAATAGGGGATCCTGCAGGGGTGCGGTACGACGGCCTGGAGAGGTGGGATGGTGGGGGCTGGGAAGGGGGTGGAGGAGGGAGGGGACCAGGGATATACATATGACTAATCTAGGATTATGCATATCTGTAAACAACAAAACTCTGTAAAGGTAAAAAGTGAAATAGAAATCATTATTAAAAAAAAAAGTTGGACATGACTGAAGTAACTTTGCATGCACACACACACACACACACACATAGGTTTATTGTATATGGCCTTTATTATGTTGAAGTAGGCTCCCTCCATCATGCCACCTTCTGGAGAGTTTGTATCACGGACGGATGTTGAATTTTGTCAAAAGCTTTTTCTGCATCTATTGAGAGGATTGTGTTGTGTGCATTCTTCAGTTGGTTAACATAGTGTACCTCATTGATTGATCGGCATATACTGAAGATCACACGCAGCATGAAGTTCATGTCTAAGGGTCAAGTGGAAACTGTTTGCCACGGACTCTGTGGCACAGAGGTCTGCAGCGAATCTCAAAGAGCCTGCCTTCCCCAGAGGTCCTGGACGGGAGAAGAACAGTCAAGAGTGGCATCTCAGTTCTGTGCTCACAGGCCTGTGTTCCTTCCACACACGGCATGAGTGCACTCTCTTCTGTCTCTGCCTGTCTCTCTCACCACCTTCAGCTTCAAGAGAAATAGGGCCAAGTTTGGTGTTGGTTTCTGCTGCACCTCAAGTGCTCAGCAAAGAGCTCTGTGACCCCTGCATCAAGTGAACACTGTGTCCACCATACACATTTGTGGAATAAAGAGAGGAGCCACTGAACAAGAGAGCAGGAGTGGGAGGACCGGATCCCTGGTTTCATGGGTCACTGTCAGTACGACTTGAAACATGTCTTTATGTCTCACTAAACTTTTGGGTCTCACAGGACTGCCACCTGTCAGTAGCTTAAACATGAACATTTCAGATCGGAAGTGGAGGTGGAAAAACAGATATAGAGAACAGAGACATGGACATTGTGGGAATGAACAGTGGATGGGAAGTGTAGAGGGAGTAACATGGAAACCTATATTATTATATGCGAAAAAAGATAGCTATTGTCATTGTGCTGTGAGAATAGGGGATCCTGCAGGGGTGCGGTACGACGGCCTGGAGAGGTGGGATGGTGGGGGCTGGGAAGGGGGTGGAGGAGGGAGGGGACCAGGGATATACATATGACTAATCTAGGATTATGCATATCTGTAAACAACAAAACTCTGAAAAGGAAAAAAGTGAAATAGAAATCATTATTAAAAAAAAAAGTTGGACATGACTGAAGTAACTTTGCATGCACACACACACACACACACACATAGGTTTATTGTATATGGCCTTTATTATGTTGAAGTAGGCTCCCTCCATCATGCCACCTTCTGGAGAGTTTGTATCACGGACGGATGTTGAATTTTGTCAAAAGCTTTTTCTGCATCTATTGAGAGGATTGTGTTGTGTGCATTCTTCAGTTGGTTAACATAGTGTACCTCATTGATTGATCGGCATATACTGAAGATCACACGCAGCATGAAGTTCATGTCTAAGGGTCAAGTGGAAACTGTTTGCCACGGACTCTGTGGCACAGAGGTCTGCAGCGAATCTCAAAGAGCCTGCCTTCCCCAGAGGTCCTGGACGGGAGAAGAACAGTCAAGAGTGGCATCTCAGTTCTGTGCTCACAGGCCTGTGTTCCTTCCACACACGGCATGAGTGCACTCTCTTCTGTCTCTGCCTGTCTCTCTCACCACCTTCAGCTTCAAGAGAAATAGGGCCAAGTTTGGTGTTGGTTTCTGCTGCACCTCAAGTGCTCAGCAAAGAGCTCTGTGACCCCTGCATCAAGTGAACACTGTGTCCACCATACACATTTGTGGAATAAAGAGAGGAGCCACTGAACAAGAGAGCAGGAGTGGGAGGACCGGATCCCTGGTTTCATGGGTCACTGTCAGTACGACTTGAAACATGTCTTTATGTCTCACTAAACTTTTGGGTCTCACAGGACTGAGAAAACCCAGACCCTGTGAACACCACTCAGGACTGTAGCTTCGTAAAACATGAACATTTCAAATTATTAATACAACTGTCTATCTCAGAGCAGAAGGGGTTAGCCAAGGCAATCTCTGGAATCTTTTCTTTTCAAAAAGGAAATCGACTAGAATTAGCCCCAAAAGTTCTCTTTCCAAACTATTTAATAAGTTAAACTGTTTTAAGCTATCTCATCAGCAAATAATAGCTATTTAAATTTTTGTTATAATGGGGTTTATTATTAAAGGAAACTACAATAAAGTATGTACAGGCATCTGTATATATGTATGCGCATATATATATAGAGAGAGAGACACATATATATACACATAAAAACACACCCGTATGCATATCTCCCATCCCTTGGAGGAGACTTCGTAACACCCAGGAAAGGCTTGCCTGCTGTCCATTCTGTTAGCATCAGGCACCACAATTCACCTGGCAGCTACTTTTTTTTGGCGGGGTGGGGGCGTTGGGGGGCTGGGGGAGGAGGGAAGGGAGCAGGCAGGCCACTTCTATTGGTCTTTGATTTTGTCTATTTTCACCCATCTTTGTTCTTTGGCCTGTGTGGGCCTCCCATCGCGGTGGCCTCTGTCGTTGCAGAGCACCAGCCCTGGGCGCATGTGCTCCAGAGCTCCGGCTCAGTAATTGGACACAATGGTCTAGCCGCTCCGTGGCACGTGGGATCTTCCCAGACCAGGGATCGAACCGGCGCCCCTTGCACTGCAAGGCGGTGTCCTTACCCACTGGACCACCAGGGAAGCCTCTGGCAGCTATTTTTAATGTTTATTTATTTGACTGCCCTGGATCTTAGGTGTGGCATGTGGAATGATTCAGTTGCAGGATGTGGACACTTCATTTGTGGCATGTGGGATCTGGTTCCCTGACCAAGGATCAAATCTGGGCCCCTTCCACTGGGAGTCTGGAATCTTCACCAGGCTCGGCATGGGTCTGTGTGCTCAGTCCTATCCACTCTGCAGCCCCATTGGCAGCAGACCATCAGTCTCCTCTGTCCATAGGATTATCCCGGCAAGAACACTGGAGCTGGTTGTCCTTTTCTCTTTCAGGGGATCTTCCCAACCCAAGGATTGAACCCATGTTGAGGCAGATTCTTCACTACTAGTGCCATCTGGGAAGCCCCTTAACCACCAGGGAAGGCTCTGGCAGCTGTTTCTAATGCCTGTATAGGCCCTTCCACAGGGTTGGCAGATGCACAGGCCGCATGGTCCCTGGCTGCTGCTGGAAGGCCACATTAAATCCATGATGGGAATTTCTCTCTTGAGTCTAGGCACCACCTCTGAATTGTTTTCAATCCAGTCCCCCAGTCAGCCACAACAAATCAAGCGACATTAGAAAACAAGAGGAAACATCTTTGCCTCCTTGACCCTGCTGGACACAGTCTAAAGCATTTCAAATTCTCTTTTTCCCTGATTCTCAGTTAAAAAGAAAAAGACTTCCCCAGTGGCCAAGTGTCTAAGACTCTGCTCTCCCAATTCAGGGGGGCCCAGGTCCGATTCCTGGTCAGGAAACCAGACCCTGCATGCCCCAGCGAAGACCTGGCACAGCCCCTCCCCTAAAAGGGCATTTGTATCAAGTACATGCACAGGTTTCACTAAACAATCCTAGCCCTTATTTGTGGGCCACATTCTGATAGTCTATTTCATTGTTTAAAATGTGGGTAGCAACCTATTGATTTTCTAACCTACATAAAATGAAATATGGCTTCCAACGTGCAACTTGAAAGATCTTGCTATGAAGGATGACTTCTGTGAATTCCCAATGCTAAGGTCAGGGACAACACCACGAGGAGCCTGTGTGAGTTTTCTGAGTTGCACAGAGCACTGGACCAGTGGAACCATGGTCAGGGACTCACTCCCCACTGAGGTCCACTAACTCTGGTTTCCAAGCCATGAGTGGATGGCTAACTCCTGGTGGCCCTCTCAGTGAGGCACATCCCTGGGGATGAGCAAATCCCTTATTGCTGCAAAAAGAATAATTGAAAATACTCATCTTGCCACAGTGGGCCAGAAAATCTCAGGCTCGGCATGGGTCGGCAAGACCCCATTGGCAGCAGACCATCAGTCTCCTCTGTCCATAGGATTATCCCGGCAAGAACACTGGAGCTGGTTGTCCTTTTCTCTTTCAGGGGATCTTCCCAACCCAAGGATTGAACCCATGTTGAGGCAGATTCTTCACTACTAGTGCCATCTGGGAAGCCCCTTAACCACCAGGGAAGGCTCTGGCAGCTGTTTCTAATGCCTGTATAGGCCCTTCCACAGGGTTGGCAGATGCACAGGCCGCATGGTCCCTGGCTGCTGCTGGAAGGCCACATTAAATCCATGATGGGAATTTCTCTCTTGAGTCTAGGCACCACCTCTGAATTGTTTTCAATCCAGTCCCCCAGTCAGCCACAACAAATCAAGCGACATTAGAAAACAAGAGGAAACATCTTTGCCTCCTTGACCCTGCTGGACACAGTCTAAAGCATTTCAAATTCTCTTTTCCATGATTCTCAGTTAAAAAAAGAAAAAGACTTCCCCAGTGGCCAAGTGTCTAAGACTCTGCTCTCCCAATTCAGGGGGGCCCAGGTCCGATTCCTGGTCAGGAAACCAGACCCTGCATGCCCCAGCGAAGACCTGGCACAGCCCCTCCCCTAAAAGGGCATTTGTATCAAGTACATGCACAGGTTTCACTAAACAATCCTAGCCCTTATTTGTGGGCCACATTCTGATAGTCTATTTCATTGTTTAAAATGTGGGTAGCAACCTATTGATTTTCTAACCTACATAAAATGAAATATGGCTTCCAACGTGCAACTTGAAAGATCTTGCTATGAAGGATGACTTCTGTGAATTCCCAATGCTAAGGTCAGGGACAACACCACGAGGAGCCTGTGTGAGTTTTCTGAGTTGCACAGAGCACTGGACCAGTGGAACCATGGTCAGGGACTCACTCCCCACTGAGGTCCACTAACTCTGGTTTCCAAGCCATGAGTGGATGGCTAACTCCTGGTGGCCCTCTCAGTGAGGCACATCCCTGGGGATGAGCAAATCCCTTATTGCTGCAAAAAGAATAATTGAAAATACTCATCTTGCCACAGTGGGCCAGAAAATCACCCATGCCATATAAAATACAAACTCGATTCTGCGTGCATGCATGCTCAGTTGTTTAGTCGTGTCTGACTCTTTGCGATCCCATGGCCTGTAGCCTGCCAGGCTCCTCTGTCCGTGGGATATCCCACACGAGAGTACTGGAGTGGGCTGCCACTTCCTTCTCCGGGGATCTTCCAGACCCAGGGACTGAACCCAAGCCTCCTGCACTGGCAGGCAGATTCTTTACCACTGAGCCACCAGGGAAGCCCCTCAACTCAACCCTACCTTCAAGGTATCTTATTAGTGATTGCTTGGTCCCCAACAAGAACTATCCAAACTATTTTAAATTTGCTGAAATCCCATGTTCTTTCACGCCTGCGTTTGCTCTGTCTGCCTAACTCCCATTTATTGTTATTCTCTGTAAGCCTCCCCTGACCGCCTGCCCTCCACACCCTCTTCCTCCCATCCTCAGCCAGGCTGAGTTCGGGATCCCTCCTTTATAAGCCAACCTGTTATCCTGTCTTTAATATCCTACCCACCTCCTTCTGTGTCCTTCTGGAGGACAAAGATGGTCTTTCAGCTCTGCTCTCAGTGCTAGCAGAAGGCCAGTCTCACAAGTGCTTGGAGAAGGTTTCTTAAATGACCTAATGACTGATTCAAGTGCCAAGGAGGCCAGGAGCTAATGCATTTGGGCAGAGAGAGAAACAAGAATTAGAGGAAGGGAAGGAGGAGCAGGAGAAGACATGACTAATACTTATAACCTTAGCACTGGTTTCAGAACTTTTCCTCACCTGATCCTCACAAGTGATGCAGAACTGATACTCCCTTTAGACAGATGTGTAAACTGAGGCTGCGAGGAATCCTTCGTAGAGACATTGTTGTTCAATTGCTTCAGTCATGTCTGACTCTTTTTTTTTTTTTTAACAAAGGCATTTTTTTTGGCGGGGGCGGGTTGGGGAGGGAGGGGGGCGGGCCGGCCACTTTATTGGTCTTTCATTTATCTATTTTCATCCATCTTTGCTCTTTGGCTCGCGTGGGCCTCCCATCGCGGTGGCCCCTGCTGTTGCAGAGCACTGGCTCTGGGCACACGCGCTTCAGAGCTCCGGCTCAGTAACTGGACACATTGGTCCAGCCACTCTGCAGCACGTGGGATCTTCCCAGGCCAGGGATCGAACCGGTGCCCCCTGCACTGCCCTTACCCACTGGACCACCAGGGAAGCCCCCATGTCCGACTCTTTGCAACCCTACCGACTGCAGCCCACCAGACTCCCCTGCCCTCCACTATCTCCTGGAGTTTTTCCAAATTCATATCTTATGGAGGAGAGGGGATAAAAATGACATTCTGGAAAGACAGAAATGGACTTTCTCTTGAATTGAAAATATCTTTATCACAAAACCATTCTTCTCCCTTTAACCACAAGGTGGAGGGATCTCTGAAATTAGGACAGGGACAAAATCCTAGATTCTGAATTGCAGCCAGAAATACTGCTCTGTATGAGACCTGTGCTAAGGCAAAACACATCCCCATAATTACGTGGGTGGGAGAATCACTACCATGAGGTCTGAAGTGTTTAACCTGAATTAAATACAATTTTAAACCCAGGGGTATTTGTTCATATAGAGGAATCTGTAGTTATATAAAGATGAAGAAAAGCAGAAGGCAAAAATGCAGGAAACATCTCTACGGCTGACCTTGACTTTAAGATACATATTTAATCCTGCAGAAATCAGACTGAATCTTCACACTCCACAATGGTGTGAGTGGCTCGTGGCAAGGCTGGAGGGCTGGGAGGTACAAAGAGAGAGCATTCTGCAAGCAGCCAGTGGCAATGCTCTGACCGAGAAAGGCATAATCGTATTTCTGCTCCTAGGTTCAGATGATGTGAAGTTCTCCATAAGTCTGAAGCTGTCACTAGAATTCAGGAATAATTGGAACCAAGAGCTGCTTAGCACAGGCACAAGGAGGAGAGGGCTCTTCTAGCCTCTGGTATGCTCTGGGAGTGGAAACTCCACCTTCAATCCCAGCTGACTAAAGCCTGCCCCTCTTCTCAGCTTCTCACCGTAACTGGGCCTGGGGAAGCTACACATGCCCTTTGAACCACCCCCCCTTACATTTCATTTATTCAGAATTGCCAACCTAGGAGCACTCATACATTCAGTCATTCCCCTCTTTGATTTTCTCTGTATGTCTCTCTATTTCTCAGGCTTCCCAGGTGGCTAGGTGGTACAGAATCCACCTTCTAATGCAGGAAGACCCCCTGGATAAAGAAATGGCAACCCACTCCAGCATGCTTGACTGGAGAATCCCATGGACAAAGCAGCTTGGCAGGCTACAGTCCATGGGGTCGTGAAGAGTTGGACACGGGCTTCCCCGGTATCTCAGTGGTAAAGAGTTTGCCTGCCAATGCAGGAGACACAGGTTCAATCCCTCATCTGGGACCATCTCACGTGCTAAGGAGCAATTAAGGCCATGAGCTACAGCTATGCAGCCTGTGCTGTAGAGGCTTGGAGCCACCACTATCGAGCCCATGGGCCGCAAGTACTGAAGCCCGTGAGCCCTAGAGCCCGAGTTCCACAACAAGAGAAGTTACTACAACAAAAAGCCTGCTCACCTCAACTAGAGAGCAGCCTCCACTCCCTGCAACTAGAAAACAGCCTGTGGCAGCAGTGAAAACCCAGAATAGCAAAAAATAAGTAATTAGTAAAATTCAAAAAAAAGTCGGACACAACTGAGGACACACACACGTGCAAGCTCTATATCTCTTTCGCTCTCTCTCACACACACAAACGTACACCCCAACACGCATGCACATACAGATGCATCTGTTTTCCTTTTTCTCCCTAATTAAACCAAGTTCAATATTGAAAACAGATACAAACTGACCCCTACCCATCAAATAATGCCACATGTTCCCAAAGACATCACTTCACTCCACGATGAACAGGCACTTACCCCATTATACCATTAAAATAAGGTCCATTTCTCTTACTCCCTGCTTTCTCCTTGCCAAGAAAGTAATTAAGGAACTGCAGAATATCAGAGCTGCAAAGACCTTGAAGACCATCCCTGCCTTTGCTGCTCAGAGCATGGTCTGAGGACCAGCCTTGACAGGAGTCTGCTGAGAGAACAGAACCTCTGGGCCCCCAGGAATTTGAAGAAGTGGAGTCTGAAGTTTAACAAGATCCACGTGACACACGTGCACGCTCCATCTGAGCTGGGCAGTGCTTCCCAGCCTGGCTGCCCAGAGCTTTACCAACCACCCAGGCCAGGCCTCCCGCACCTGAGGGCAAATCAATCAGGCCTATTTCTGGATGCCCGGGTAGGGACAGGCTCCCCGGCAATTCTGCTCCGCACCCAGTGCTGAGCAGCTGCCCGACCCTCCCATTCCACAGACGACAAGGGCACAATGCCAGCCAGGGGTCAGGCTGAATCCATAGAGTGACGTGCCCCAGGGTCTCCTCCAGAAGGTAGACTCCAGCAGTGGGAGGGCCGGTTCCATGTGCCCTCAGGAGTCTGGTTCTTCTTGAGCTGAGAGAGACGGCCGTGTTGATAGCTACTGCTGCTGCGGCTTAGTCACTCGGTCGTGTTCAACTCTTTGCAACCTCATGGACTGTAGCCCTCAGGCTCCCCTGTCCGTGGGATTCTCCAGGCAAGCAGACTGGAGTGGGTTGCCATGCCCTCCTCCAGGGGATCTTCCCAACTCAAGGATTGAACCTGCGTCTCTTTTGTCTCCTGTATTGGCACGTGCAATCTTTACCACCAGTGCCACCTAGGAAGCCCCCTGTGTTCACAAGGGGTCCCCCCAAAATCACTCTTTTCAGAGCCCTCCTCTATTCCCTAAGAAAACCATCCAATCTGGCCTGGAGTACAGCTTTAGAAAGCTAGGTACCTGTAGGCTGTTTGCTTGAGCCACCACATGCGTGTTAAGTGCATTCGTAGCTGCCTGTGCCCCTCCTAGATGTTCTCCTCCTGCCTCCCCTACGCCTGTTTCGAGGAAAAGCAGCCAACACACACCAGCCCAACAGATACCCCTGAGAAAATCCAGCTGAGAAGGGTGAGAGACAAGTCAGGACGCCTGCCGTTTCCTTGAAGCCCTGGGAAATGCTTCCATCTGAGGGCTACCAGAAAAGCAACATTACTTCTATCTGTAGAAGGAAGAGACAGTGGGTTTTGAGATTGGTCAGGACATTGCACAGTTTTTCTTTCCGAAAACCATCCCTGCCTTTGCTGCTCAGAGCATGGTCTGAGGACCAGCCTTGACAGGAGTCTGCTGAGAGAACAGAACCTCTGGGCCCCCAGGAATTTGAAGAAGTGGAGTCTGAAGTTTAACAAGATCCACGTGACACACGTGCACGCTCCATCTGAGCTGGGCAGTGCTTCCCAGCCTGGCTGCCCAGAGCTTTACCAACCACCCAGGCCAGGCCTCCCGCACCTGAGGGCAAATCAATCAGGCCTATTTCTGGATGCCCGGGTAGGGACAGGCTCCCCGGCAATTCTGCTCCGCACCCAGTGCTGAGCAGCTGCCCGACCCTCCCATTCCACAGACGACAAGGGCACAATGCCAGCCAGGGGTCAGGCTGAATCCATAGAGTGACGTGCCCCAGGGTCTCCTCCAGAAGGTAGACTCCAGCAGTGGGAGGGCCGGTTCCATGTGCCCTCAGGAGTCTGGTTCTTCTTGAGCTGAGAGAGACGGCCGTGTTGATAGCTACTGCTGCTGCGGCTTAGTCACTCGGTCGTGTTCAACTCTTTGCAACCTCATGGACTGTAGCCCTCAGGCTCCCCTGTCCGTGGGATTCTCCAGGCAAGCAGACTGGAGTGGGTTGCCATGCCCTCCTCCAGGGGATCTTCCCAACTCAAGGATTGAACCTGCGTCTCTTTTGTCTCCTGTATTGGCACGTGCAATCTTTACCACCAGTGCCACCTAGGAAGCCCCCTGTGTTCACAAGGGGTCCCCCCAAAATCACTCTTTTCAGAGCCCTCCTCTATTCCCTAAGAAAACCATCCAATCTGGCCTGGAGTACAGCTTTAGAAAGCTAGGTACCTGTAGGCTGTTTGCTTGAGCCACCACATGCGTGTTAAGTGCATTCGTAGCTGCCTGTGCCCCTCCTAGATGTTCTCCTCCTGCCTCCCCTACGCCTGTTTCGAGGAAAAGCAGCCAACACACACCAGCCCAACAGATACCCCTGAGAAAATCCAGCTGAGAAGGGTGAGAGACAAGTCAGGACGCCTGCCGTTTCCTTGAAGCCCTGGGAAATGCTTCCATCTGAGGCTGACCCAGGCCTTCCAGTTTCTACCAGAAAAGCAACATTACTTCTATCTGTAGAAGGAAGAGACAGTGGGTTTTGAGATTGGTCAGGACATTGCACATATGTTTTATGAAAAGCCCAGAACATCAAAGCATCCTTTACCTTGGGGTTCCCTCACAGATACTGCAGTCCTTGGTCAAGCAGCCTCGCCTGAGAAACGCAGAGGGGAGGATCTATTCAAAGACTCGGAACTGAGAGGTGAGGACTGACAGACACATGACCACGTGTCAAATAGAGAGCTAGGGGGAAGCTGCTGAGAGCACAGAGCACTCAGCTCAGGGCTCTGGGATGACCTAGAGGAGTGGGAGGGAGGGATGGGAGGAAAGCTCAAGATGGCCGATTCACGTTGTTGCACAGCAGAAACTAACACAACATTGTAAAGCAATTATATGCCAATAAGAAAGAAGAAATTGAAGCCTTGGAGTCTCAGAGTTCCGTGCCTTTTCCATGTGGAGGAAAACGGACCTTCAAGTTTTGCCAGAGTTGAAAGGCAAGATGGAATGAAGGGGAAATGACATCGGGAGGCAAATCAGACCAGGAGAGGGGAGAGAAGGAGAAGAAGAACACAAGAACGCAGGAGGAGAGAAGTGTATCGTTGGTAACAACACACAGAAAGGCCCCGCTTTCGCCTCCTGAATTTCCACATCACAGAACCAGGGATGAGGCTCCTGAGACAGTGCAAATGCAGCGGGGAGGAATGAGCAAGCCAAGAGGGGAAGTTCCGGCCTCCACGCTGCGAGGCAGCCCACTGCGCGTGGGTCACGAGGCTGCAGCAGGAGCGCTGTGCTGGGTGGCCCCTGAGGAGAGGCGCTCCTCCCAGGCTCCATCCCAGGACCCACTTTTTCAGAAAATGGAGCCCCAGTTTCCTCCCCTGGTGACCAGAAGTCAGGGCTCCTCACCTCACAGCTGGGGGAAGCTGCTCAGCGCTTCTAGTCATCTTCACCTTTGGGAAGGGAGTCTCTGAGGAGGACGATTCCGGCTCCTCTTCTATTTTCAGGTTCCCTCTTATACAGAAGTGGATTCCCTGGTAGCTCTGCTCATAAAGAATCCACCTGCAATGCAGGAGACCTGAGTTCAATCCCTGGGTTGGGAAGATCCCCTGGAAACGCAGACGGCTGCCCACTCCAGAATCCTTGCCTGAAAATTCCATGGCTTGTCCCTGGGGTCACAAAGAGCCCGAGCCAGACACGACTAAGCGATTTTCACGTTCACTTTCTTATAGAGGAAGTAGCATCAGCCAAAGTCCAAGAAGCAACTAAGAAAGGGGGTTGGCGGGAAGAGGGGAATCCATGCCCATCCACCAACCCACACAGCCCAGGGAGGAAGTGTTTATTTTTAACACTGGGAGCTGGGAGGACGATCTATCTTTCGCTTCTAATATTGACAGACATGACAAGCCTCAAAGGTCAGGACACAGCGCTGGGAGATGCCCTCTGAAGACGTCGCACAGAGGAGCGGTTGACGGCAGACGCCGGATCCCACCATGGATAGAGACCCGGGGCTGAAACAGAAGGGGCTGGAGTGGCTGGGGGTGGGTGCACTCGGGGAGGCTGGAAGGGGACAGTTAGATCTTAGCTTTAACTTCAGAGCTTGGAAATGAGTCCACAGCCAGACGGAACCATGCAGCTGACAAGGAAAATATGGGGGCAGGAACTAAAAGACCAGAAAAGGGAGAAAATTAACAGGAGATGTACAGAGAATTAGGAGAGGGGAAAGAGGAGAAGGTAGTCAGGCTGAACGTCCTAACATCAGCAGGAGAACCTGTGCAACACAGAAGAATCCTTTGGTCAAACAGGAAGCGAATATTCACCAACGCCATCAGTCAGGACTGCCTACCCCCACTGAATATGCTTTTCCTAATGGCCCCACGCTGCGAGGAGAGCGCTCCTCCCCCCAGGCCCCCCATCCCCAGGACCCACTTTTCAGAAAATGGAGCCCCAGTTTCCTCCCTGGTGACCAGAAGTCAGGGCTCCTCACCTCACAGCTGGGGAAGCTGCTCAGCGCTTCTAGTCATCTTCACCTTTGGGAAGGGAGTCTCTGAGGAGGACGATTCCGGCTCCTCTTCTATTTTCAGGTTCCCTCTTATACAGAAGTGGTTTCCCCTGGTAGCTCTGCTCATAAAGAATCCACCTGCAATGCAGGAGACCTGAGTTCAATCCCTGGGTTGGGAAGATCCCCTGGAAACGCAGACGGCTGCCCACTCCAGAATCCTTGCCTGAAAATTCCATGGCTTGTCCCTGGGGTCACAAAGAGCCCGAGCCAGACACGACTAAGCGATTTTCACGTTCACTTTCTTATAGAGGAAGTAGCATCAGCCAAAGTCCAAGAAGCAACTAAGAAAGGGGGTTGGCGGGAAGAGGGGAATCCATGCCCATCCACCAACCCACACAGCCCAGGGAGGAAGTGTTTATTTTAACACTGGGAGCTGGGAGGACGATCTATCTTTCGCTTCTAATATTGACAGACATGACAAGCCTCAAAGGTCAGGACACAGCGCTGGGAGATGCCCTCTGAAGACGTCGCACAGAGGAGCGGTTGACGGCAGACGCCGGATCCCACCATGGATAGAGACCCGGGGCTGAAACAGAAGGGGCTGGAGTGGCTGGGGGTGGGTGCACTCGGGAGGCTGGAAGGGGACAGTTAGATCTTAGCTTTAACTTCAGAGCTTGGAAATGAGTCCACAGCCAGACGGAACCATGCAGCTGACAAGGAAAATATGGGGGCAGGAACTAAAAGACCAGAAAAGGGAGAAAATTAACAGGAGATGTACAGAGAATTAGGAGAGGGGAAAGAGGAGAAGGTAGTCAGGCTGAACGTCCTAACATCAGCAGGAGAACCTGTGCAACACAGAAGAATCCTTTGGTCAAACAGGAAGCGAATATTCACCAACGCCATCAGTCAGGACTGCCTACCCCCACTGAATATGCTTTTCCTAATGCATTATCCCCACTCTTCTTTTATTCCGTATGTTATTTTTCCTACTCATTTCTCAGAACCTAACCCTGTAAATCACATTTGTCTAGCCAGCCTTCTGATGACAAGTCTTCAAACGTGTAAGACAACGTTAAATTTAGTTTTATGCCTCAGACACCGAAGGCTGGCAACGCTCTGTTATTTTTTTGTCAAGCCTTCATATTTTAATCTGCCATCCAGTCAGTGAACTGGAAACAGAGAGGAATCACTTCAGATTATGAGAAATTTTAGACCCGGCACCACTGAATTTTTTTTCCTTATCTGGCTGTCATCTAAATGTGAAGCCGTGTAATGATTTAGTGGAGGCATAGACGTCCCCGGGGCTGCATGACAAGAGGCTCCAAGAGGGAGGGACAGAGTTGAACGTCCCCTGGGTGTTCCCCAAGTGTCTCCCATGAAACACACATAAATCAGAGCCTGGGAGCTTCCTCTGCTCCCTGCCAAATGCTTGTTCAACAGCACCACCATGCACTGGGTCATCAGCAAGGGAGACAGTGGTGGGGGGGTCATCTAGATGACCCCTTGGCCCCCCGAGCTCACACAGGACAGGTGCATCAAGGTCACCAGGAGGGGAGGTGACAGAGCCAGACCTGAGACCCCACTTTGTCACTGGCTGGCCGTAAGTGTGCCCTTGAGCCAAGTTACCTAGCCTCTCCATGTTTCAACATCCTCATTTGTGAACCTCGGAAAGCTGTGGGAGTGTTATTGTTAAGCCACTAAGTCGTGTCCAACTCTTTGCGACCCACATACTGCGACAAAGAGTTTACATGATCCCATGTCCTGAAACTAAGACCTGGTACAAAGAAATATTTTTAAATAAATAAATTAAACATAAAACCAAACATTTCACTTCTTCTCAAAATCTTTCAGTGGCACCCTGCCCTCCACAGGGGAAATATCCAAACTTCTTAGTGTGGAAGAACTCCTCCTGCCCTCAGTCTTTTCCAGCATCAAGGTCTTTTCCAGTAAGTCAGATTTTTGCATCAGGTGGCCAAAGTATTGGAGCTTCAGCCTCAACACCAGTCCTCCCCATGAACATTCAGGGTTGATTTCTTTTAGGATTGAATGGTTTGATCTTGCTGTCCAAGGGATTCTCAAGAGTCTTCTATAGCACCACAGTTCAAAAGCATCAGTTGGGCTTCCCTGGTGGTCCAGTGGGTAAGGACACTGCCTTACACAGCAAGGGGTGCCAGTTCAATCCCTGGCTTGGGAAGATCTCACATGCCGTGGAGCGGCTGGACTAATGTGTCCAACTACTGAGCTGGAGCTCTGGAGCACATGTGCCCAGAGCCAGTGCTCTGCGACGAGAAAGGCCACTGCGATGGGAGGTCCAGACGGGCCAAAGAACAAAGATGGATGAAAATAGATAAATGAAAGACCAATAGAAGTGGCCAAAAAAAAAAAAAAAGCATCAGTTCTTTATCAGTTCTTTGGTGCTCATCCTTCTTTATGGTCAGACTCTCACTTCTGTACATGACTACTGGAAAAATCATAGCTCATGACTTCATTTTAATTTGATTACTTTGTAAAGACCTATCTCAAATATCAGATGCTGGGGAAGACTGAAGACAGGAAGAGAAGGGGACAACAGAGGACAAGATGGTTGGATGGCATCACCAACTCAATGGACATGGCTTAGAGTAAGCTCCAGGAGATGGTGAAGGACTGGGAAGTCTCGCATGCTTCAGTCCGTGGGGTCACAAAGAGTTGGACCCAACTGAGTGACTAAACAGGGTTACCTAAGGCCTTGAGCCAAGTTACCAGTGTTTCAACATCCTCATTTGTGAACCTCGGAAAGCTGTGGGAGTGTTATTGTTAAGCCACTAAGTCGTGTCCAACTCTTTGCGACCCACATACTGCGACAAAGAGTTTACATGATCCCATGTCCTGAAACTAAGACCTGGTACAAAGAAATATTTTTAAATAAATAAATTAAACATAAAACCAAACATTTCACTTCTTCTCAAAATCTTTCAGTGGCACCCTGCCCTCCACAGGGGAAATATCCAAACTTCTTAGTGTGGAAGAACTCCTCCTGCCCTCAGTCTTTTCCAGCATCAAGGTCTTTTCCAGTAAGTCAGATTTTTGCATCAGGTGGCCAAAGTATTGGAGCTTCAGCCTCAACACCAGTCCTCCCCATGAACATTCAGGGTTGATTTCTTTTAGGATTGAATGGTTTGATCTTGCTGTCCAAGGGATTCTCAAGAGTCTTCTATAGCACCACAGTTCAAAAGCATCAGTTGGGCTTCCCTGGTGGTCCAGTGGGTAAGGACACTGCCTTACACAGCAAGGGGTGCCAGTTCAATCCCTGGCTTGGGAAGATCTCACATGCCGTGGAGCGGCTGGACTAATGTGTCCAACTACTGAGCTGGAGCTCTGGAGCACATGTGCCCAGAGCCAGTGCTCTGCGACGAGAAAGGCCACTGCGATGGGAGGTCCAGACGGGCCAAAGAACAAAGATGGATGAAAATAGATAAATGAAAGACCAATAGAAGTGGCCAAAAAAAAAAAAGCATCAGTTCTTTATCAGTTCTTTGGTGCTCATCCTTCTTTATGGTCAGACTCTCACTTCTGTACATGACTACTGGAAAAATCATAGCTCATGACTTCATTTTAATTTGATTACTTTGTAAAGACCTATCTCAAATATCAGATGCTGGGGAAGACTGAAGACAGGAAGAGAAGGGGACAACAGAGGACAAGATGGTTGGATGGCATCACCAACTCAATGGACATGGCTTAGAGTAAGCTCCAGGAGATGGTGAAGGACTGGGAAGTCTCGCATGCTTCAGTCCGTGGGGTCACAAAGAGTTGGACCCAACTGAGTGACTAAACAACAACAATCTTAAATACAGTCACCTTTGGAGGTTCACGGGGGTTAGGACTTCCACACATAAACTTGAGGGATGGGACACGATTCAGCCGGTAACACCCACTCTCTCTCCAAAGACCACTCTGTGATGAGGACATGAGCTCTGGATTGTGTGACAGATATGAGTGTCAGTGCCAGGGCTTGTGGACGTGGGCCTGGAGCAGGTGAACCGCTGCTTGCTGGGCTGTGTCGCCCTGGTGCACAAAACACACAGGGCGTGCACGCCAGGTCAGCACCCCAGCTACGTGGGGGGCCTCCTTGGGGAACAAGCCCAGCACCTCGCCATCAGGAGATGCACACAGTGCTGGGATTCATCCCATGGTGCCACCTGACTCCCACCCTAACTCCAGCCCCTACTGACAGACTGATGGTCCCAGCCTCTGTGACCGACACCACCTGTCAGCTGGCCCCCACATCCCGACCCCGGATCATCCAGTCAGCGATGGAGAGGGTCCAAGAACTCTCTACTTTCTTCTGCATCCCCAGCACTTCCCTTCAACCTGTCCTTTATTACTTAGCCTAACGCTGCCTGTTGATGAGAATGTTTTAACTAGCAGGTGGGCTCTCTGAGAGGAGGGGTCTAGTCCATTCTGTTCACTCCTGTTATCCAGCACCTTCCCCCTGGACGGGCAGTTCCTCCAGGGTGGGGAGCGAGTCTCACTCATCTCTTTGTTCCTTCCCAAGGGCAGCCTCACAAGAGGTCCCTCTAACAATGAATAGAATGAATGAATGAATGAATGCTTCCTCTTACTCTACTTCACCTCACAATCAACTCTGAAGTCAAATATAACCCCCAACGTATCATATTTGTCCCTTAAACAAGCTGTCTCTTGGTATTCAGCTCAAGAGCATCTCTTACAAACCTCTTCCTGATTACCCCCCTCCTTCCCAGAATGGACGACCACTCCTTCCCATGAGCCTCTCCCTGGACTCTGCACATGCTTCTATCCTAGCACCTCTAATCACACTGGTTTTCTGCTTGGCTGTGAGTTACTGAAGGGCAAGAACCTTCCTCCTATTTTTAAAAAAATTTTGATTATTTATTTGTTTGGCTGTGCTGGCTATTTATTGCTGCACGGGCTTTTCTCCAGTTGCAGAGAGCGGGGCCACTCTTGGCGGTGCCCGGGCATCCCACTGCAGTGGCTCCTCTTGTTGTGGAGCAGGGGCTCTGGGACACAGGGGTCTTGGGTGGTTCTGGCTTCAGGGTTCTGGATTATAGGCTTCGCAGTTGTGGTGCACAGGCTTAGTTGCTCCGCGGCACATGGGATCCTCCTAGCCCAGGGATCCAACCCGTGTCTCCCACATCGTCAGGCAGATTCTTTACCACTGGGCCACCAGGGAAGCCTTTCTTATTTTTGATTAACACGGGGCTTCATAAGCATCCTTTTTTTTAAGAGTACAAACTGCTGTCCTACTGACCGAAGCTCAAACCGTGGTCTCCCTCACTGCCTTGTTGGATCTAATCAGTTACAGTCTATTCCTCTCAGTATCCCTGGGGTCCCTCCATCACATCCATCCAGTCCACGCATCCAAGCATCCCTCTCTTTCCATTTCTTCAGCCACCATCCAAACCCTTCAATCAGTTTTCCATTCAACCTTTCAGGATCTTTCTTCCCTCCTGCAATCCTATACACAGCTTCCACATTAAACATTCTATCACATTATTATGATTTTTGTTTGTTGTGCTCTAAAACCTCTGACAAGTTGTACTGCCTGTAGGAGAGAGTCTAACCGCCCTGCCAAGCCCCTCAGAATCCTGAAAACTGGAGCCCTTCCCTTATCATTTTTGTTTTCCACTCTCTATGCAATGAAGTCTTCTCAAGTCCGCTCCTCTCCCTTGAACAACCACCTGCACTGACTCTTGCCTCAGTATTTCTTTTCCTCCCATTCCCCTTGCTTATTTACTTCCAAGATCTTTCCTGGTACCCAAGAGCTGCCCTTTATTCAAACCCACTTCGTCTCACCCCTCGGTGAACCTCTCCCTGATCACCTCAGTCCTCGATGAAAGGCTGCTCTTTTGAATTCCTAGAGCTCACTGTCTGCACCCTGAATGTGAACCACCCAGTCCTGTCATTCACTTTCATCAGGAAGATGTTCATCAACCCATGCAGATTGTAAGCATCCAGTGGGCAGGAGCTGTACCTGCTGGCATGCCTTTCTATAACCTCAATAGCTAACACGGTGCCCTAAGTATAGCACACACACACACACACACACACAAGGCTGTGAGTGAAAGGAAGCAAGGGGCTGTATGGAGGATTTAACAGATTAGCCTTTATCTGCTGCAGATCTGTCATAGGAGGATGTAGGCAACCAGCGTTCATTATGACGAGCATGCGTTTCATCAGTATGATGAATGACTTTGGCAGAATTCAATGCGACCCGCTCTATAAATATTTTACGAAATGAACAAATTACAGGTTGGCCAGTGTCCTCTGGTTAACAAAGCCTAGAGGCAGACAGGAAGGCGCCACAGCCATTCCACCTAAGAACTGCTGCCGTCATTCCCATAAAAGTCATTAGTGCAGGTGCCTGCCCTCATCTCCCCTGGTGATGTGAGGCCTGACTCTTGGGAGAATTTCCCCAAAGCCTTAATATATACGTGATATGTTAGCTGCTCAGTCGTGTCTAACTCTTGAGACCCTACGGACTGTAGCCCACCAGGCTCTACTGCCCATGGGATTCTCCAGGCAAGAATACTGGAGTGGATGGCCAGGAGATCTTCCCGACCCAGGGACTGAACCCAGGTTTCCCAAATTACAGGCAGATTCTTTGCTACGGAGCCATCAGGGAAGCCCCAAAAGCTAATCCAGATTTTCTCTTCTCCCTTCTCAGGTTAGTCCAATATCTTCCGTCCTGGGTCCTCTCCTCCAATGGACACCCAGGTTCTGTCCACACAGAGGGGAGAACACTTGAGAGCAACTGACAGTTAGCTGAGATGTTACCATGGAAACACAGTGGTGATTTCAGGAAATCCATCTGTTTTTTAAATTGCTGTATAGACCTGCTCTACCCGCTTTAACAGATCACGTAGCCCAGAGCCCCGGAAGCCTTCACTCCCCCGGGACCTTCTTACAGCCTCCTTCCCTTACTTCTCTTCCAAATTTCAAGCTTCACCTAGACTCCTTGCACCTCAGGGGCTAAATGGGTGAACCTTCAGGCCAGAACTGTCTGCACCCTGAATGTGAACCACCCAGTCCTGTCATTCACTTTCATCAGGAAGATGTTCATCAACCCATGCAGATTGTAAGCATCCAGTGGGCAGGAGCTGTACCTGCTGGCATGCCTTTCTATAACCTCAATAGCTAACACGGTGCCCTAAGTATAGCACACACACACACACACACACAAGGCTGTGAGTGAAAGGAAGCAAGGGGCTGTATGGAGGATTTAACAGATTAGCCTTTATCTGCTGCAGATCTGTCATAGGAGGATGTAGGCAACCAGCGTTCATTATGACGAGCATGCGTTTCATCAGTATGATGAATGACTTTGGCAGAATTCAATGCGACCCGCTCTATAAATATTTTACGAAATGAACAAATTACAGGTTGGCCAGTGTCCTCTGGTTAACAAAGCCTAGAGGCAGACAGGAAGGCGCCACAGCCATTCCACCTAAGAACTGCTGCCGTCATTCCCATAAAAGTCATTAGTGCAGGTGCCTGCCCTCATCTCCCCTGGTGATGTGAGGCCTGACTCTTGGGAGAATTTCCCCAAAGCCTTAATATATACGTGATATGTTAGCTGCTCAGTCGTGTCTAACTCTTGAGACCCTACGGACTGTAGCCCACCAGGCTCTACTGCCCATGGGATTCTCCAGGCAAGAATACTGGAGTGGATGGCCAGGAGATCTTCCCGACCCAGGGACTGAACCCAGGTTTCCCAAATTACAGGCAGATTCTTTGCTACGGAGCCATCAGGGAAGCCCCAAAAGCTAATCCAGATTTTCTCTTCTCCCTTCTCAGGTTAGTCCAATATCTTCCGTCCTGGGTCCTCTCCTCCAATGGACACCCAGGTTCTGTCCACACAGAGGGGAGAACACTTGAGAGCAACTGACAGTTAGCTGAGATGTTACCATGGAAACACAGTGGTGATTTCAGGAAATCCATCTGTTTTTTAAATTGCTGTATAGACCTGCTCTACCCGCTTTAACAGATCACGTAGCCCAGAGCCCCGGAAGCCTTCACTCCCCCGGGACCTTCTTACAGCCTCCTTCCCTTACTTCTCTTCCAAATTTCAAGCTTCACCTAGACTCCTTGCACCTCAGGGGCTAAATGGGTGAACTGGCCCCAGTCTCTTAACATTAACAACGCCAAGCCAGAACTAGCATCTCCCCACGAATGTTGTCATGGCAACCAGAGGCGGCTTGCTGTGGGTGAGGAGAGTTGGTCGGCTTACGAAGGGTTAGCATTTCCAGCTGGTTCTTCTCTTCCACATCAGAAGAAACAACAGTCTGTTTGAAGCTTTCTTTTTGTTACTCAAAAGGAAGAAGTACATAGTGATACGTCAAGTCACAAAAAGACATAGCTGAGACGTGTAAGTTGTTGTCAGAAGGTTCAACATAAATAATATCGGTCACACAAGACTCTGAGTGGACAAGGGTTCCCTTCCTGCCCATTGTATCTTCGTCCATGACTCTCTTGAGACAGGAGCCTAGCCCCCGCCCTGAGGCCCTCCTCTCTCTTGGGCTGGTCCTTGCCTCACGGTCATCACAAGGAGGGGTGGGTGTCAGCCTGCTCCCAGACGGTTACACCCCACCATGGAAGCCTGGCGACACTCCCGGGAGAACAGTGGTGATTCGTAATATCCCTGCCTGTTATGGGCTGAACGGTATCCTCCACCCCAATATTCGTATGTTAAGACCTAACCCCCATTATGTGAGAATATGACTGTTTGGGGAGAGAGGGGCTTTAAGGGCCGATCAAGTTAAAATAAGGTCACGACAGTGAGCCCAGTCCAGTAGGACTGGTGTCCTTGTGACAGAGAGCCCTCGGGGGGCATGTGCACAGAGGGATGACCAGACAGTGGAAGCGCGGCCACTGCCACCGAGGGAGGCTTCGAGAAAAACAAACCTGGCCGATACCGATCTTGGACTTTCAGCCTCCAGAACGGTGAGAAAACAAACTCCTGTCTTAAGCCACGCTGCCTGTGGTATTCTAACAGCCCTTCCAAATGAATACACAACCCTTCTTTCCTCGGCTGTCCCCAGCAGCAACACTGTAGCACCACGGATGACAAAATACAATTTTTGTCTTCACAGACATTGTTACCTCTTCTTGATGTCTACTTTGACATAAACATCTCATGAGGCCTTTAATGGCATGATATATATTTTTCCACCCTCTTAATTTGAATTTATTTAATGTCTGTCTGTTTACAGAGAGCTTCTGGACCTCACTGGGAGTACAGTGGATAAGAATCCTCCTGCCAGTGCAAGAGATGTGGGCTCAATTCCTGCTCTGGGAAGATGCCACATGTACCGGAGCAACTAAGCCCATGGGCTCCATCGACTGAAGCCCATGCACTCTGGAGCCCGTGCTCTGCAACGAGCGAAGCCACCACAAGAAGAGAAGCCTTCACTTACTGTAACTAGAGAAAACAATGCAGACCCAGCGCAACCAAAAGTAAATAAATTAACTTTTTTTAAAGATTCTGTACCTTTAAAAAATAGTTTCTTTTGCCAACATATAGATGGGTGTTGCTCCTTATCCAATCTAACAGTTTTTTTCTTTGGGGTATTTCTAACTACGGTCCAATAGGCCACTAGGCACATGTGGCTTTTTTTTTTTTTTTAACTTAAATTGACTAGAATTAAATAAAAGTTAAAATTCACTTCATAAACGTTCTATAACCACATGTGACTGGGTAGTAAAGAAGACTGATAAAGAACAATTTCGTCATCACAAACAGTTCTATTGGGAAGCCTGCTTTAGATCATTTACATTTGGTGCTGTTACAGCTCGTTAAATCTACCATTTTGCTGTATTTATTTGTCCAACTGTTATCTGTTCGTTTTGTCATCTTTTTCTGTCTTCTTCGAATTACTTAAGCATTTCTCATTTGATCTCCTCTGTTGGTTTACTAGTGGTAATTGTTCTGTTTTCTTTAGTCGTTGTTTTAGGGTTAATAGTATGTATATATCTGTAACTTATCATCGTCTACCTTCCAGTAAGAATTATACCACTTCACACATCATGTAAGATTCTTAAACAGTCTACTTCTTGGCCTTTGTGCAATTTAATATATTTTATTTCTACATATTAATATGTTCTAAATTCCAAAATCTATTGCAACCATTTTTGTCTTAGAAAGTCATTATCTTTTAAAGATATTTTAGAATTAGAAAAAGTCTTTTGTATTTCTCAATATAGTCACATATTTGGTGCTAAATAGCATCAGAAATAAATACCATTCCTTTATGTTGATCATTTTTTCAAACTGGTAGATTTTCCGTCTATTAATAACTAAAGGATTTCTTTTAACATTTCTTAGTGCAGGTTTCCCAGCAATGAATTCTCTTTGGTTTTGTATGTCTGAAAAAGTCATTTTAGCCTCGTTTCAAAGATAACTTTGCTGGATACAAAGCTCTCAACTGAGTTTCATTTTGTTTCTTTCAGTGCTCTAAAGATATTGCTCTACCATCTTTTTTCTTGCCTTGTTCCCAGCAAGAAGTTTGCTCTCTTCCTTGTTTTTGTTCCTCGCTCTGTAACATGTGCTTTTTCCCTCTGTATGCTTTTAAGATTTTCTCATTATCACTGCTTTTACGCAATTCCAGTGTGATGTTTATGTAGGGGTTTTCCCCCCTTATTTCTTGTGATTGGGTTTGTTGAACTTCTTCAACCAGTGAATTTTTCAGTCTGATCAAATTTGAAAATTTTGGCCAGTATTTCTCCAAATATATTCTTCAAATATATTTTCTTTCCCATCTCTTCTTTGTAGACTCTAATTATAACCTAATTATATTAAGTCAGCTGAAGCTGTTTTACACCTCTGTGATGCTGTTATTTACATTTCTTTCTGCCTTTTTTCCCTCTGTGTGCGGTACTTTTAATAATTTTTATTGTGGTTTCTTCAAAATTCACTAATCTTTTTTTCTACAGCGTCTAGTCTGCTGTAAGTCCAACACTAGTGTATTTTTTTAACCTTAAATATTATATTTTCCACCTCTAAAAGCTTTATTTTGGTCTTTTAAAATGTCTTCCACATTTTTACTTTTCATATTCACTCTTTACTTTCTTGAACATATGGGGTATAATCTTGGTGTTCTTGCCTACGAATTCCATTATAAGTGTCATTTGGGAATCTATTTCTTTTGATTGATTTTTCTCCTCTTTATAGGCTGTATTTTTCTTCTTACATGCCTTGTAATTTTTGATTGTATGTCAGACATTGTGAATATTTCCTTGTTAGGTACTAGATATTTTTGCTTTTTATAGAATATTATTATTATTATTCTATAAATTATATCCCATAATATAAAACTACATTCTATAATTACACTTCTAAGCTTTGTTCTAGGATGCAGTTACGTTACCTAGAAACAGTTTCATCCTTTGGAGGCTTTCTTCTTCGTAGGGGCCATATTATCATTAATTGTGGTGAAATACACATGACATAAAATTTCTATCTTAGTGTCAGCTCAGCAGTGTTAGGTATTCACACTGCTGTGCTACCAGTCTCCAGAACTCTTTCCCTCTTCTGAAACTGGATCTCTAGACCTCAAGGCTTCTTTTTTAAGCTTTGTCAGGGGGTGCCTAGAGCAGTCTTTAGTCTAGGGCTATTTATACCCACTGACAAGGCAAGTCTTTCTAGGTACCGTACCAGTGCTTGAACTGTGTGGTTTCCCACGGCGGCTGGCGGGAACACAGACTCTCTCCAGCCCGGTGTGAGCTCTGGGGGCGGTTCCTTCCGCTCTTTCTGTGCGGCTCTCTTCTGCCCTCAGGTAGCTTCCTCGCGTGGATTCTGTGTCAGCTCTCAGCTAGAGCACTGGGAGGACTCCCTGGACTCCTCCAGAGCCCATGTGCCCTTTGTGCTATGCTCTTCGGTCCTCTTCTCTAGGAACCCTAGCCACGCCCGCCTTCCAGAATTCCTAGCTCCAGATCCTCATCTCAAGGAGATGGATCGACTTCAGCTGGGTTCCCACTCCTCGCTCTGCTGCCTGAAAATTCTCTCTCCTTGTGGTTATAAAAGTAGTCTTTCGAACATTACCTTTTCCTCTTCATTCTCTGATTGGTCCTAAAAACTAAAGATACATGGAAGGAAGGATCACTCTGAAAACCCACATCACAAGGTAATGACGGAAATGACAAGAATGCCAGCAACAATGATCAACCTGTCAAGTGCACATGGTGCATGGCTACAGAGACACCCTGGTTTCATCAGGTTACTCACAGCACGTGCATAAACACTGTCCATATGTTCACTTCTTGAAGCGAAACGTAATCCTAGGTATATGATATGATTCAAGGGTTAACCTTACAAGAAAAAAAATTTCCCAGATTTTCTCATTTATTTGGCTAACTGAGATTACCCAGAAATTGTTCCTATGTAAAAACAGTAAGTGGGGGCTTCCCCTGGTGGTCCAGTGGGTAAGGACACCGCCTTGCAGTACAAGGGGCGCCGGTTCGATCCCTGGCCTGGGAAGATCCCACGTGCCGTGGAGCGGCTGGACCAATGTGTCCAATTACCGAGCCGGAGCTCTGGCGCGCGAGCGCCCAGAGCCAGTGCTCTGCGACGACAGCGGCCACCACAATGGGAGGCCCACAGGAGCCAAAGAACAAAGACGGATGAAAATAGAGAAATGAAAGACCAATAGAAGTGGCTCGCCCATCCCCCTCCCTCCCCAACCCACCCCCCAAAAGATAAATAAATAAAATTATTAAAAAAAAAACAGTAAGTGGGATGGCAGGGAGCTTAAGAGGAAGGGGATATTCATATGTATACACACATAAGGGGTATACAACATGAATATGGCTCAGTCACGTTGTATAGCAGAAACTAGCACAACAGTGTGAAAAGACTATACTCCAATGAAAAAATAGTAAATACTCATTACATATCCCATACCCTTCTAAGTACTTTTTGTGAATTGTAGCACAATGCAGTAATAAACTAAATAGTATAATTATTCTTGTTTACAGGTGAGAAAATGGAGACTTAAGACTGGCTTAATAAAGCATGCACTAGTTAACGGGTGAGCTGGCTAGTCGACGTCTGACACGAAAGCACAGTGTAAATACGAGTGGTCTGGCAAGTCAGAAACACTACTGCCTGACAGGAAAACTAACACTGGCCGAAAATAACTATTAGAATACGCAAATAAGGAATAACATTCTTTATTAGAGGAAAAAGAGAAGGCGGGCCAATAATGAGGAAGAGTAAGGCAATCAAAAACAAGACATCCCCTTTCATACAGCTAGTGGGTGGAAGGTGAAGGTAAGACTTCCGCAGGACGGTGGTTGGGCATTATAAACCAGAGCAGGAGAGATGGGACTGATCCGCAGTGAAGTGTATTCCTGTGAAAACACTGTGGCGACCTGGGGGAACAAGGCTCCCGTCCCGTCTTGAGAAGACCGTGCTGGGAGTCTTGGTCAGTGTCAGAGTGAAAGTCCGCGTGAGAGAGGCAGGGGTGGTAGAGAGAGGGCTTTGGAGAAATGAAGTCATCCTTTGCTAAGATGGATTCTTTTTTTTAATGTTTTGCTCCTTGCTCCGCCAAGGCAAATATTTTTCCTTTGCAAAGCAGCAGCAAAGCAGGATGGCCGTGAGGCGGCTCTGTAGGGTGGAGGTGGAACGGGACACGCGCTGGACGCAGGCGGCAGCTCCCGTCCTCACCCTGACTCTCATATCCATGTGCTGGGTGATACCAAGCCCATCTTGAAACCTCAAAAATCTTAGGCAAAAGCTCTGTGTGTAAAACAGGGGAGCAAACCAGGCTGGAGGACAGTGGACAGCAGCTGGAGGCGGAGATCTGGCTCTCCTCACTCACCATCCCCTCTGGAGCCCAGGGGGTCCCCAGGAAGCCCCAGGCTCCCCTCACACACAGGACACTGGTCTTCTCTCAGCTCCAGTTCCAAGCACGGACCTGATACTGTTGAGAGGGGCATCTCTCTGGCCCCTAGTCTGCTTAACTATAAAGCAGGGCTGGAAGAGGATTTCCCAGGTGGTGCTGGTGATAAAAAAAAAAAATTATTCACCTGCCAATGCAGGAGCTGTAAGACACTTGGATTCAATTCTTGGGTCGGAATGATCCCCTGGACGAGGGCATGGTAACCCACTCCAGTATTCTCGTCTGGAAAATTCCATGGACAGAGGAGCCTGGCAGGCTACAGTCCATGGGGTTGCAAAGAGTCAGACACGACTAAAAAGACTTAGCACGCACACACATAGAGCTGGAAGAATTTTTAAGATCCCTTACATCTCTAGCACTGTCTCTTAATAGGATTCTTACGGTTAATAAATTAATAAAATACCATTGTACTGAAGCAGACTATTAAGGGAAAAGGGTATTAGCCAAGTAGGCAGTGTTTTCCAAGGCCCATAACTGTTTCACCACTTAAGGAGGATTAGATTTTTTTCTAAAATCGATAGAATTTGGAAGGTCTGTGAGCCTTAACCTGCATTTCAGTATCCCACTGAATAAAAATTGACAAGTGTGCCAAGTCAACCCATTTGGAGCATGTTTTTTGGTAAAGAATATCCTGTAGTAGGAATTCACTTGAAAATACTGCAAAAGTGATTTAAAATGCCCAGAAATAACTGACTATGGTTGTATAAGAGAACATCCTTGTTTGGGGGAAATACGCATGGAAGTATTTAATGGTAAAGGTACCCAACATCTCCAGCTTCTGCTTAAATGGTTTTTAAAAATACAAACTTATACATACATATTATTGGGGAGGGGTTTCTCAGGTGGGGCTAGTGGTGAAGACCCCACCTGCCAGTGAAGGAGAAATAAGAGAAGGGGACTCGATCCCTAGGTCAGGAAGATCCCCTGGAGGAGGGCATGGCGACCCACTCCAGCATTCTTACTTGAAGAATCCCATGGATAGAAGAGCCTGGCAGGCTATGGTCCATTGGGTTGCAAAGAGTCAGACACGACTAAAAAGACTTAGCACGCACACACATAGAGCTGGAAGAATTTTTAAGATCCCTTACATCTCTAGCACTGTCTCTTAATAGGATTCTTACGGTTAATAAATTAATAAAATACCATTGTACTGAAGCAGACTATTAAGGGAAAAGGGTATTAGCCAAGTAGGCAGTGTTTTCCAAGGCCCATAACTGTTTCACCACTTAAGGAGGATTAGATTTTTTTCTAAAATCGATAGAATTTGGAAGGTCTGTGAGCCTTAACCTGCATTTCAGTATCCCACTGAATAAAAATTGACAAGTGTGCCAAGTCAACCCATTTGGAGCATGTTTTTTGGTAAAGAATATCCTGTAGTAGGAATTCACTTGAAAATACTGCAAAAGTGATTTAAAATGCCCAGAAATAACTGACTATGGTTGTATAAGAGAACATCCTTGTTTGGGGGAAATACGCATGGAAGTATTTAATGGTAAAGGTACCCAACATCTCCAGCTTCTGCTTAAATGGTTTTTAAAAATACAAACTTATACATACATATTATTGGGGAGGGGTTTCTCAGGTGGGGCTAGTGGTGAAGACCCCACCTGCCAGTGAAGGAGAAATAAGAGAAGGGGACTCGATCCCTAGGTCAGGAAGATCCCCTGGAGGAGGGCATGGCGACCCACTCCAGCATTCTTACTTGAAGAATCCCATGGATAGAAGAGCCTGGCAGGCTATGGTCCATTGGGTCTCAAAGAGTTGAAGAGATTTAGCACGCATTATGAGGGAGAGGAGGCACAGAGGCAAAATGTAAATACACAATGAGTGCAGGTGAAGGACATCCAGGAGTTTGTGGTTCAACTTTTTCAACCTTTCTATACATTTGAAATTATATCAAAACAGTTACAAAAACAAACAAACAAAAAAACTGGAAAAAAATTAACTGAAATTTATTTTCCTCCCATACCCTTCCTGTAAACTTCCTGTCATATTCAAATACATTATAAAAGAGAGTATTTATGACATTTTTCCCACGTCATTTTCTCTTCCTTATTCCCTTTCTCCTCCCTAACTCGTTTGGTCTTCAGTGCCTGGAAGCACCAAAGGTTGAAGAGGTGTGGCTGAGAGTCTGCTTAGCCAATGCTCATAGCTCTTCAGCTGTTCATGCTATACTGCAGAACATAACTAAGAAAGCTATTGACTTTCTAGCACAATCCAAAGCGATCCCATCCAAAGTGATTGCAGGGCAGAGGGAACAGCCTCTCCTGGGCCTGGGCCTGGTATACTTGTGGACGGGCAAGGAGGCCAGTGGACTAGCAATGAGCTCAGGGAGGTAATGGGGGACGAGCATGTACACTCAGTGAGATGGGAGACGCAGGCCGGGGTTGAGCAGAGAAGCAGCATGATCAGGCTCCATGGTAACGGCGACACTCTGGGCGCTGTGTTGAAAACGGACTAGAGGACGAGGGCAGCAGCCGGCAGACGCTGCAGGGGGAGAATCCTCCAGCCTAGCTTGGACTGGAGTGGTAGCACTGACGGTGCTGGCTATGTTACCCCATTCACTTTCCCAGATGATGGAAATACTCAACGGTGATGAAAAGAGGCCTTAAGAAGACCTTGATTTAGGGCTTCCCTGGTGGTCCAGTGGGTAAAGAGTCCACCTTGCAGTGCAAGGTGGCCCAGGAAGATCCCACGTGCCGCAGAGTGGCTGGAATGGTATGTTATGAGCCAGTGCTCTGGAGCACATGCGCCCAGAGCCAGTGCTCTGCAATGAGAGAGGCCACTGCAGTGGGAGGCCCACACAGGCCAAAGAATAAAGAAGGATGAAAATAAATGAATAAATAACCAATAAAAGAGGCCAAAATTAAAAAAAAAAAAAAAAAAAAAAAGACCTTGATTTAAAAAAAAAAAAAAGGCTTTTTTTTACTATAGCTTTTCATATGTATTTCATTTGTTGTTCAGTCACTTGGTCATGTCTATCTCCTTGAGAGATTCCCTGGAGTACAGAACACCAGGTTTCCCGTCCTTCATTATCTCCTGGAGTTTGTGAGACAGTTCTCAAACTCCTGTCTATTGAATCGGTGACGCCATCCAACCATTTCATCCTCTGTCATCCCCTTCAGCTCTCGTCTTCGATCTGTCCCAGCGTCGGAGTCCTCTTCAATGAGTCAGCTCTCCACCAGGGGGCCAAAGTCCTGGAGCTTCATTATCAGTCCTTTCAGTGAATATCAAGGGGCTCCGTAGCATGTGGGATCTCCTCAGATCAGGGATTGAATCCACGTCTTCTCCATTGGGAGGCAGATTCTTTACCACAGAGACACCGGGGAAGCCATCTTTTTAATTTTTTAAATGGATTTTTTTATTGGTGTAACTTGTTTGACTTTCACTTTCTTCTGGTCTAAAACACTGCATGTTTCCTGTGTGGCAGGCAACTACACTGCCGAGAGCTCACCCCCAAAGTCCAGTCTCCACCCATCCCTTACAGTTAGCCCCCTTTACAATGTCACCCTCTATCTCCCCAGACCCCTTCCACTCCCTCTGGTAACCACTACTCTGATCTCTGCACCTGCCCCTACAAGAAGCGCTGCAGGGGAGAATCCTCCAGCCTAGCTTGGACTGGAGTGGTAGCACTGACGGTGCTGGCTATGTTACCCCATTCACTTTCCCAGATGATGGAAATACTCAACGGTGATGAAAAGAGGCCTTAAGAAGACCTTGATTTAGGGCTTCCCTGGTGGTCCAGTGGGTAAAGAGTCCACCTTGCAGTGCAAGGTGGCCCAGGAAGATCCCACGTGCCGCAGAGTGGCTGGAATGGTATGTTATGAGCCAGTGCTCTGGAGCACATGCGCCCAGAGCCAGTGCTCTGCAATGAGAGAGGCCACTGCAGTGGGAGGCCCACACAGGCCAAAGAATAAAGAAGGATGAAAATAAATGAATAAATAACCAATAAAAGAGGCCAAAATTAAAAAAAAAAAAAAAAAAAAAAAGACCTTGATTTAAAAAAAAAAAAAAGGCTTTTTTTTACTATAGCTTTTCATATGTATTTCATTTGTTGTTCAGTCACTTGGTCATGTCTATCTCCTTGAGAGATTCCCTGGAGTACAGAACACCAGGTTTCCCGTCCTTCATTATCTCCTGGAGTTTGTGAGACAGTTCTCAAACTCCTGTCTATTGAATCGGTGACGCCATCCAACCATTTCATCCTCTGTCATCCCCTTCAGCTCTCGTCTTCGATCTGTCCCAGCGTCGGAGTCCTCTTCAATGAGTCAGCTCTCCACCAGGGGGCCAAAGTCCTGGAGCTTCATTATCAGTCCTTTCAGTGAATATCAAGGGGCTCCGTAGCATGTGGGATCTCCTCAGATCAGGGATTGAATCCACGTCTTCTCCATTGGGAGGCAGATTCTTTACCACAGAGACACCGGGGAAGCCATCTTTTTAATTTTTTAAATGGATTTTTTTATTGGTGTAACTTGTTTGACTTTCACTTTCTTCTGGTCTAAAACACTGCATGTTTCCTGTGTGGCAGGCAACTACACTGCCGAGAGCTCACCCCCAAAGTCCAGTCTCCACCCATCCCTTACAGTTAGCCCCCTTTACAATGTCACCCTCTATCTCCCCAGACCCCTTCCACTCCCTCTGGTAACCACTACTCTGATCTCTGCACCTGCCAAGACACCACATCTTACAAGAAGTTTCCCTGACACCAGCCCCCTCCACCCACCCCCACGTCCCCACTAGGTAGTGTGTTCCACCCCAGGCTCCGCCCTGCATGTCCCTCTTCATAGCATGTACACACCCTGTCCCACCGTAGGAGGGTCCATGCCCCAGGTGGACAGGGACTGTGTGATATTCACTGAGTTTCACGGGGCGTGGCATCTAAAGCTGCTCAGGAAAGATGTGTCTTATGAATAGATGACTATAGAGCTTCCCTGGTGGCTCCCACAGTAAAGAATTTGCCTGCAGTGCAGGAAACCTGGGTTCAATCCCTTGTTCGAGAAGATTCCCCTGGAGAAGGGAATGGCTACCCACTGCAGTGTTCTTGCCTGGAGAATCCCATGGACAGTGGGTTACAGTCCAGAGGGTCGGAAAGAGTCAGACACGACTAAGCAAGCAACGCTTTTACTTTTCACTTTGACTCTGGACATCTATAACACATTCCAAAGATGAATAAATGAAGTAGCCAGTGTCGTAGGTTTGCCTGAAAAGACCTTATGGACAGGATAACATTTCAAGTTATCTCACAGCGTGGGGAGTGCTGATGTTTTCCATTGCCAATGGGTGGGCCCTGGCTAGCGCCCCAGGACACAGGACTTCTCGCTCCCCCTGCCAGCTTCAAGGAGACAATAGAGGCTTTCTGATCCGCTCCAGCTCCTACACTGTGCAATAGGGTGTGTTCTCCTGCCTGGGATCTCCTCAGATCAGGGATTGAATCCACGTCTTCTCCATTGGGAGGCAGATTCTTTACCACAGAGACACCGGGGAAGCCATCTTTTTAATTTTTTAAATGGATTTTTTTATTGGTGTAACTTGTTTGACTTTCACTTTCTTCTGGTCTAAAACACTGCATGTTTCCTGTGTGGCAGGCAACTACACTGCCGAGAGCTCACCCCCAAAGTCCAGTCTCCACCCATCCCTTACAGTTAGCCCCCTTTACAATGTCACCCTCTATCTCCCCAGACCCCTTCCACTCCCTCTGGTAACCACTACTCTGATCTCTGCACCTGCCAAGACACCACATCTTACAAGAAGTTTCCCTGACACCAGCCCCCTCCACCCACCCCCACGTCCCCACTAGGTAGTGTGTTCCACCCCAGGCTCCGCCCTGCATGTCCCTCTTCATAGCATGTACACACCCTGTCCCACCGTAGGAGGGTCCATGCCCCAGGTGGACAGGGACTGTGTGATATTCACTGAGTTTCACGGGGCGTGGCATCTAAAGCTGCTCAGGAAAGATGTGTCTTATGAATAGATGACTATAGAGCTTCCCTGGTGGCTCCCACAGTAAAGAATTTGCCTGCAGTGCAGGAAACCTGGGTTCAATCCCTTGTTCGAGAAGATTCCCCTGGAGAAGGGAATGGCTACCCACTGCAGTGTTCTTGCCTGGAGAATCCCATGGACAGTGGGTTACAGTCCAGAGGGTCGGAAAGAGTCAGACACGACTAAGCAAGCAACGCTTTTACTTTTCACTTTGACTCTGGACATCTATAACACATTCCAAAGATGAATAAATGAAGTAGCCAGTGTCGTAGGTTTGCCTGAAAAGACCTTATGGACAGGATAACATTTCAAGTTATCTCACAGCGTGGGGAGTGCTGATGTTTTCCATTGCCAATGGGTGGGCCCTGGCTAGCGCCCCAGGACACAGGACTTCTCGCTCCCCCTGCCAGCTTCAAGGAGACAATAGAGGCTTTCTGATCCGCTCCAGCTCCTACACTGTGCAATAGGGTGTGTTCTCCCTGCCTGGGCCCTCAGTGCCCCGAACTGGCCTTCAGGTCCCTAAAGAATACATACAATTCTCTTTTCATTGCAACAAGGATGGCATTGTCCAGAGAGCACCACCTCCTTCCCCATTCTGTCTCCCTTTGCCCTCTGCCCTCCCCTCTCCCCTCCCCCTCCCGCTACACCGCCCTGCACTCCACCAGGAGAATCCTGCCCCCCTCCCTCTCCTGGATGCAAGGACAGGCTCCAAGTGGCTCACTCTGCAAGCAGGAGACAGGATGGGATTGGGTTGATCTGAGTTGTGCTCCAATTAAACTGAATGCCTTGACCTTGTTTTCCTTGGAGGCTTACAAGCTCCAGTACCACAAATATCACTAAATAAAAATATCCATGTGTGTGTGTAATGGAATATTATCCAGCCATGAGACAGAAGGAAATTCGGCTGTTTGTGACAACTTGGATGAACACTGAGAGCATGAGGTTAAGTAGGACAGTGATGAATACCACATGATCTCATATAGGGAGGCTAAAAAAGTCCCACTCAGGGGTCCAGAGAGGAGACTGCTGAATACCCGGGTGCACGGGAAGATAGTGCAGACTTCCAGTTATACGACTGACAGGCTCTGGGGAGCCAATGTACACATGAATGTTGTCAAGAGAGTAGAAGTTAAATGTTCTAATAACTATGCGACAGGATGGAAGAGTTAGCTAATGCTTTGGTGGCGATCATTCTGCAAGCTGTAAATGAACCCAGTCAGCACATTATACACTTTAAACGTATACAATGTTATGTGTCAATTATATCTTAATAAAGCTGGGGGTGACGGGTGGAATCCATGGGTCCAAAGCAGTTTCTCAACCTTGGCGCTAATGAACATTTTGAACTTGATAATTCTTTGATGTGGAAGCTGTTTTGTAACTGTACGATGTTTAGTAGCACCATAGTTTCTAACTCAAGATACTAGTACCAACCTCACCTCTAGCTGTGACAGCCAAAAATGTCCCTGAAAGTGTTAGTCACTCATTCATGTCCAACGCTTTGTGACTCCATGGACTGTAGGCCACCTGGTTCCTCTGTCCATGGGATTCATCAGTCAAGAATACTGGAGTGGACTGCTGTTCAGTTCTCCAGGGGTCAACCCAGGGATTGAACCCAGGTCTCCTGCATTAGAAGGCAGATTCCTCACCATCTGATCCACCAGGAAGCCCCCAGAAGGTACGTATCTAAGGTAGCATGCACGCTGCGTCATGGCCAACTCTGCCATGTCATGGACTGGGGCCAGGCTCCTCTGTCCATGGGATCTTCCAAGCAAGAATACTGGAGTGGGTGGTCATTTCCTACTCTAGGATATATGTACACGTATGGTTAACACTTTGCTGTACAGTAGAAAGTAACACAACACTGTAAAGCAACTATACTGTAAGAAAAATTAATTTTGGGTGCTTCCTGGTGGTCCAGCAGGTAAGGACACCGCCTTGCAGTGCAAGGCGCACTGGTTCGATTCCTGGCCTATCAAAAAATTCATGTGTGTGTGTAATGGAATATTATCCAGCCATGAGACAGAAGGAAATTCGGCTGTTTGTGACAACTTGGATGAACACTGAGAGCATGAGGTTAAGTAGGACAGTGATGAATACCACATGATCTCATATAGGAGGCTAAAAAGTCCCACTCAGGGGTCCAGAGAGGAGACTGCTGAATACCGGTGCACGGGAAGATAGTGCAGACTTCCAGTTACACGACTGACAGGCTCTGGGGAGCCAATGTACACATGAATGTTGTCAAGAGAGTAGAAGTTAAATGTTCTAATAACTATGCGACAGGATGGAAGAGTTAGCTAATGCTTTGGTGGCGATCATTCTGCAAGCTGTAAATGAACCCAGTCAGCACATTATACACTTTAAACGTATACAATGTTATGTGTCAATTATATCTTAATAAAGCTGGGGGTGACGGGTGGAATCCATGGGTCCAAAGCAGTTTCTCAACCTTGGCGCTAATGAACATTTTGAACTTGATAATTCTTTGATGTGGAAGCTGTTTTGTAACTGTACGATGTTTAGTAGCACCATAGTTTCTAACTCAAGATACTAGTACCAACCTCACCTCTAGCTGTGACAGCCAAAAATGTCCCTGAAAGTGTTAGTCACTCATTCATGTCCAACGCTTTGTGACTCCATGGACTGTAGGCCACCTGGTTCCTCTGTCCATGGGATTCATCAGTCAAGAATACTGGAGTGGACTGCTGTTCAGTTCTCCAGGGGTCAACCCAGGGATTGAACCCAGGTCTCCTGCATTAGAAGGCAGATTCCTCACCATCTGATCCACCAGGAAGCCCCCAGAAGGTACGTATCTAAGGTAGCATGCACGCTGCGTCATGGCCAACTCTGCCATGTCATGGACTGGGGCCAGGCTCCTCTGTCCATGGGATCTTCCAAGCAAGAATACTGGAGTGGGTGGTCATTTCCTACTCTAGGATATATGTACACGTATGGTTAACACTTTGCTGTACAGTAGAAAGTAACACAACACTGTAAAGCAACTATACTGTAAGAAAAATTAATTTTGGGTGCTTCCCTGGTGGTCCAGCAGGTAAGGACACCGCCTTGCAGTGCAAGGCGCACTGGTTCGATCCCTGGCCTGGGAAGAGCCCATGTGCCATGGAGCGGCTGGACCGATGTGTCCAATTACTGAGCCGGAGCTCTGGAGCGCATGTGCCTGGAGCCGGTGCTCTGGAGCGACAGAGGCCACTGCGATGGGAGGCCCACACGGGCCAAAGAACAAAGATGGAAATAAATGAAAGACCAATAGAAGTGGCCAAAAAAAATTAATTTTAAACATAAATAATAAAGTAAATATGTGTTAAAACAATAACAAAAAGACATAAAATATGATCCTTCAGAGAGAAAAAGAGGAGCTTCCTATTTGGCGAAAGGACTGCGTTGCTTGAAGAAAGCCGTTAACTGGACCTGAAGTCTTCACATTCTGTGTTCCTCCAACCCTGCTCACTGCTTCACCCACCCTTTCTCCCAGGATGCCTCTTAACAGCAGGGCTGTAAGTCGTGCGAAGAGAGGAACTGGCCACTCAACCATGAACAGAGCTTCCAGGGCACCCTGCCTGCCCCCGCTGGGCCCGCCTGCCCTGGGCTCACCAGAGCTCGCTCCCGCAGCAGAGAGATTTCCTCTGGCACATTCCAGGGCCTCCAAGCCAAGGCGTTCAGACACCCCCGCCCTCGCACAGCCTGCCTCCGCTCTGCTCATCAGCACCCCGCTTGGCCAGGGCAGGGTGGGCAGGGGAGGTGACCCACCAGCCTCGGTTTCTGCCTCTCGCGAGCAGAGCCGTGAACCAGCTGCTGGGAAAGACGCAGCAAGGGCTGGTGGAGGTGGGTCTGTGGCCATCCCCCCCGTTCACTGGGCCACTGTTGTCTCCTTCCTCCCACGCGGCCTCCCTCCCCTGTCCACCCTGGTCTACCCCGGACGTCTCCTTCAGGTTAGGAGGCCCCTGGGCAGGCCGGGACTGTGGACACCTCCACGGGGGTAGCTGCGTCGAGGGCAGAAGAAGGGCAGCGGGGGATGAGCATGTCAGTTCAGCCACACTGAGCGAGGTTAGTCCTTGGTGGCCGGGCCCACGCTCATCTACAGACTCTGTGGCCATTAGTTTTGGCCAGAGACCTGAAGACGGGCAGGGGGCTGGCAGCCCTACCAGCCAGCCACAGTCCTGGTCCCTCTCAGAGCACCGTCACCAGCCAGCCTCACGAAGTCACTGTGGAGTCAGCAAGCTTACAGATGAAGAACGGGGATGGGGTGAATCTCGGGGGCTTGTGCAAGGTCACGCCACCAGAGTGGCAGCCCCTGAGAGTCCCACGTTTCTCTTCCTCACAGCCCTCTCCCTTCCTGCTCCTGGACTGGGGGTGCCTGCCAAATGGAGCAAAGCGCCCATCAAGCAGCATCATTATGCTGTGCATCCAGTGCAGCCAAGACAAGGCTTGTGATAAGAAAGTGAGTTCTCGGGCTTCCCCTGGTGGTCCAGTGGGTAAAGACACCGCCTTGCAGTGCAAGGGGCGCCGGTTCGAGCCCTGGCCTGGGAAGATCCCACGTGCCACGGAGCGGCTGGACTGATGTGTCCAATCACCGAGCCGGAGCTCTGGAGCGCATGCGCCCAGAGCCGGTGCTCTGCGACAACAGACGCCACCGCGATGGGAGGTCCATAGGAGCCAAAGAACGAAGACGAATGAAAATAGAGAAATGAAAGACCAATAGCAGTGGCCCGCCCACTCCCCTTCCTCCCCAACCCGACCCCCGTCCAAAGTAAATAAATAAATAAATCTTTTAAAAAAAAAAAGAAAGTGAGTTCTCAGGGCCAAGGGCCATGGCCTTGGTAATCCCCTGGGCGACAGGCCTGGAACATCACCGTGAGATCAGAGGGAGCCAAGGACACACTCTGGGAATCTTATCCTGGGCAGTGGCCGCTTCATGCTTCATCGTGTGCAACCAGGGTGAGAACGAAGGGCCTTAGGGGGGTCCCAAGTTTGGCTAAATATTCTGCCCTCACCAGAAAGGGATATTTTTTAAAATGTATTTATGTTTCAACTTCACCATGCCGTGCCACATGTGAAACCTTAGTTCCCTAACCAGGAATCGAGTCTGTGGCCTCTACATTGGAAGGGCAGAGTCTTAACCACTGGACCACCAGGGAAGTTCTAGCAACGCACCCCTTGTTGTGACTGTGCGGCATCCTGGCCCTGCAGGCAGCCCTGAGACTGGGGACAGGGAGAGGGGACCAAGATGCTTTGCGAAAAAGGCAGCCAGCCACAGTCCTGGTCCCTCTCAGAGCACCGTCACCAGCCAGCCTCACGAAGTCACTGTGGAGTCAGCAAGCTTACAGATGAAGAACGGGGATGGGGTGAATCTCGGGGGCTTGTGCAAGGTCACGCCACCAGAGTGGCAGCCCCTGAGAGTCCCACGTTTCTCTTCCTCACAGCCCTCTCCCTTCCTGCTCCTGGACTGGGGGTGCCTGCCAAATGGAGCAAAGCGCCCATCAAGCAGCATCATTATGCTGTGCATCCAGTGCAGCCAAGACAAGGCTTGTGATAAGAAAGTGAGTTCTCGGGCTTCCCCTGGTGGTCCAGTGGGTAAAGACACCGCCTTGCAGTGCAAGGGGCGCCGGTTCGAGCCCTGGCCTGGGAAGATCCCACGTGCCACGGAGCGGCTGGACTGATGTGTCCAATCACCGAGCCGGAGCTCTGGAGCGCATGCGCCCAGAGCCGGTGCTCTGCGACAACAGACGCCACCGCGATGGGAGGTCCATAGGAGCCAAAGAACGAAGACGAATGAAAATAGAGAAATGAAAGACCAATAGCAGTGGCCCGCCCACTCCCCTTCCTCCCCAACCCGACCCCCGTCCAAAGTAAATAAATAAATAAATCTTTTAAAAAAAAAAAGAAAGTGAGTTCTCAGGGCCAAGGGCCATGGCCTTGGTAATCCCCTGGGCGACAGGCCTGGAACATCACCGTGAGATCAGAGGGAGCCAAGGACACACTCTGGGAATCTTATCCTGGGCAGTGGCCGCTTCATGCTTCATCGTGTGCAACCAGGGTGAGAACGAAGGGCCTTAGGGGGGTCCCAAGTTTGGCTAAATATTCTGCCCTCACCAGAAAGGGATATTTTTTAAAATGTATTTATGTTTCAACTTCACCATGCCGTGCCACATGTGAAACCTTAGTTCCCTAACCAGGAATCGAGTCTGTGGCCTCTACATTGGAAGGGCAGAGTCTTAACCACTGGACCACCAGGGAAGTTCTAGCAACGCACCCCTTGTTGTGACTGTGCGGCATCCTGGCCCTGCAGGCAGCCCTGAGACTGGGGACAGGGGAGGCAGGGAGAAGGGGACCAAGATGCTTTCACAGAAGCAGGACCAGCTACATAATTTACAGGACGGAGTGTACAATGAAAACACAGGGCCTTTGTTTAATAATTATTAAGAATTCAAGATGGCGACGGCTGAGCGTTTTCAAAACGCGGAGTTGGAGAAGCCACCCTTGCGTCCCTCAGGAGGGGGAGGCCTGGCAAAGCTCTGAATGAAATAAAATGATGAAAAACAACCTACAAATTTGTCCTTGGCGTGTGCCACAATCCAAGTGGATCCCTCATTTGGCGGCAGGGGCTAAGGTGGGGAGGTGGGGTGCTCCACGGAGTGAAAGGGAAGTGTTAGCTGCTCAGTCGTGTCTGACTCTGCGACCCCATGGACTGCAGCCCACCAGGCTCTTCTGTCCATGGGATTCTCCAGACAAGAATACTAGAGTGGGCTGCCATTCCCTTCTCCAGGGGGCCTTCCCCACCCAAAGACTGAACCTAGGTCTCACCCACTGCAGGCAGATTCTTTACTGAGCCACTAGGGAAGCCCATTTGGCAGGCTGGCGGTGGGGGTGCCCCATAAAGGCCTACGGAATCCAGAAAGGGAACGTCTTCCCTTCGGCCTGTGCTAGGGCTAAGTCGCTTCAGTCGTGAATTCAGTCATGTCCAGCTCTGTGCTACCCCTGGACTGGAGCCCTCCAGGCCCCTCTGTCCACGGAATCCTCCAGGCAAGAACACTGGAATGGGTTGCCATACCCTTCTCCAGGGGATCTTCCCAACGTAGGGACTGAACCCGAGTGGCTTATGTCTCCTGGACCGGCAGGCGGGATCTCTACCACCACCGCCACCGGGGGAGCCCCCACCCTTCAGCCCATCACAGCTTAATTATCCTGCCTACTAAATAAAGCATGAACGTGGTCATATTGACTATAGATACACGACGTGGTAATGGATGACGGTGTATAAATGAACACTCATGTACTGTTTATCCTTTTAGCAAACACTGGCATGTTTAATGAGGCTCCCCACTTTCCAGCCCAGCTAAAAAGCCAAAACTTACTTCACTGTGCGGCATCCTGCCCTGAGGACCTGAGAGGGACAGGGAGGCAGGGAGAAGGGGACCAAGATGCTTTCACAGAAGCAGGACCAGCTACATAATTTACAGGACGGAGTGTACAATGAAAACACAGGGCCTTTGTTTAATAATTATTAAGAATTCAAGATGGCGACGGCTGAGCGTTTTCAAAACGCGGAGTTGGAGAAGCCACCCTTGCGTCCCTCAGGAGGGAGGCCTGGCAAAGCTCTGAATGAAATAAAATGATGAAAAACAACCTACAAATTTGTCCTTGGCGTGTGCCACAATCCAAGTGGATCCCTCATTTGGCGGCAGGGGCTAAGGTGGGGAGGTGGGGTGCTCCACGGAGTGAAAGGGAAGTGTTAGCTGCTCAGTCGTGTCTGACTCTGCGACCCCATGGACTGCAGCCCACCAGGCTCTTCTGTCCATGGGATTCTCCAGACAAGAATACTAGAGTGGGCTGCCATTCCCTTCTCCAGGGGGCCTTCCCCACCCAAAGACTGAACCTAGGTCTCACCCACTGCAGGCAGATTCTTTACTGAGCCACTAGGGAAGCCCATTTGGCAGGCTGGCGGTGGGGGTGCCCCATAAAGGCCTACGGAATCCAGAAAGGGAACGTCTTCCCTTCGGCCTGTGCTAGGGCTAAGTCGCTTCAGTCGTGAATTCAGTCATGTCCAGCTCTGTGCTACCCCTGGACTGGAGCCCTCCAGGCCCCTCTGTCCACGGAATCCTCCAGGCAAGAACACTGGAATGGGTTGCCATACCCTTCTCCAGGGGATCTTCCCAACGTAGGGACTGAACCCGAGTGGCTTATGTCTCCTGGACCGGCAGGCGGGATCTCTACCACCACCGCCACCGGGGGAGCCCCCACCCTTCAGCCCATCACAGCTTAATTATCCTGCCTACTAAATAAAGCATGAACGTGGTCATATTGACTATAGATACACGACGTGGTAATGGATGACGGTGTATAAATGAACACTCATGTACTGTTTATCCTTTTAGCAAACACTGGCATGTTTAATGAGGCTCACTCCAGCCCAGCAGCATTTAACCTTTTTTAAAGACACAGGCTCTGCAGAGAATCCAATAGATGAAAAATGCCAACTCACACAAAACTTACTTCAGGGGTTCATGAAACCCCTGAAGCATGCAATCTCAGCCCAGGAGCCCCGCTTCAATTGCTAGGGGGGTGCTGGGGAAGGTAATCTGAAGGCTGTTTAAGGCCTGTCCTGGGTTCCTAGAAGCACTGCTCACCATTGGCTACGCCATGCCTGAATACAAAGCTGACCCCGTGACTGACCTAGACAAAACTCCAGAATTATTTGCAAGGACATCTTTCCCATGAACTTGTGGCTCAGATGGCAAAGATTCTGCCTGCAGTGGGGGAGACCCAGGTTCAATCCCTGGGTCAGGAAAATCCCTTGGAGAAGGAAATGGCAACCCATTGCAGTATTCTTGCCTGAAAAATCCCATGGACAGAGAAGCCTGGTGGGCTACAGTTCACGGGGTCACAAAGAGCTGGACACAGCTGAGCGACGACACATCTTTTCTGACTAGCTGAAGAGACCTTAGGGGTAACAGACCAGAAGCCAGTGATGGGAACAGAGTGTGAGATTCATGGAGAAGAGGAGCAGTGAGAGAGACCTAGGGTGGGAGGTGACCAGCTTTTTGACAGGGCACCAGCAGATCTGGTGGGCAGAGAAGCACGAAATCCCCACTCCTTGTTAAACAGGACCTGATTACCCCCAGAGCAAGCTGGGGGAGCCCACGCCCAGGGGGAGACTGACACACACACATCCCCAGCATAGCTGCCTGGGTGCACCCTTCCCTGGGACTCTCCAGGCGAGAATGCTGGAGTGGGTCCCCACTCCCTTCAATAGGGAATTTTCCGGACCCAGGGATCAAATGCACCTCTCCTGCCTCTCCTGCACAGGCAGGCGGATTCCCTACCACCCGTGCCACCTGGGAAGCCCTAGACACACCAGCCAGTCTGCCTGCTGCTCAGGGGCCGCTCCCACTCCGGGAGCCTGGGCTCAGGGCCAACAGGAGCTCTGCTCTCAGGGTTTTGCACTTCTCTTTTCCCTGGAAGCAGCAGCATTTAACCTTTTTATGTTTAATGAGGCTCACTCCAGCCCAGCATTTAACCTTTTTTAAAGACACAGGCTCTGCAGAGAATCCAATAGATGAAAAATGCCAACTCACACAAAACTTACTTCAGGGGTTCATGAAACCCCTGAAGCATGCAATCTCAGCCCAGGAGCCCCGCTTCAATTGCTAGGGGGGTGCTGGGGAAGGTAATCTGAAGGCTGTTTAAGGCCTGTCCTGGGTTCCTAGAAGCACTGCTCACCATTGGCTCGCCATGCCTGAATACAAAGCTGACCCCGTGACTGACCTAGACAAAACTCCAGAATTATTTGCAAGGACATCTTTCCCATGAACTTGTGGCTCAGATGGCAAAGATTCTGCCTGCAGTGGGGGAGACCCAGGTTCAATCCCTGGGTCAGGAAAATCCCTTGGAGAAGGAAATGGCAACCCATTGCAGTATTCTTGCCTGAAAAATCCCATGGACAGAGAAGCCTGGTGGGCTACAGTTCACGGGGTCACAAAGAGCTGGACACAGCTGAGCGACGACACATCTTTTCTGACTAGCTGAAGAGACCTTAGGGGTAACAGACCAGAAGCCAGTGATGGGAACAGAGTGTGAGATTCATGGAGAAGAGGAGCAGTGAGAGAGACCTAGGGTGGGAGGTGACCAGCTTTTTGACAGGGCACCAGCAGATCTGGTGGGCAGAGAAGCACGAAATCCCCACTCCTTGTTAAACAGGACCTGATTACCCCCAGAGCAAGCTGGGGGAGCCCACGCCCAGGGGGAGACTGACACACACACATCCCCAGCATAGCTGCCTGGGTGCACCCTTCCCTGGGACTCTCCAGGCGAGAATGCTGGAGTGGGTCCCCACTCCCTTCAATAGGGAATTTTCCGGACCCAGGGATCAAATGCACCTCTCCTGCCTCTCCTGCACAGGCAGGCGGATTCCCTACCACCCGTGCCACCTGGGAAGCCCTAGACACACCAGCCAGTCTGCCTGCTGCTCAGGGGCCGCTCCCACTCGCCCGGGAGCCTGGGCTCAGGGCCAACAGGAGCTCTGCTCTCAGGGTTTTGCACTTCTCTTTTCCCCTGGAAGCCTCCGGGCTGGGCAGGGTTTGGAAGGTTCTCTGCTGCCTCTTCACACTCATCCCTGAAACCCAGCCGGGCTCCCCTGAGCAAGGACGGAAGAGCCCAAGATCTGCACAGGCACCAGCGACCGCGGTGGGAAAGGGAAGATTCATCCACAGGGGGGGCTGAAGCAGCCTCGTGGATTACTGTCGTAGGTGAGGGTGGGCACCTGTGTCACGCAACCACACGAACAGGACTCAGGTTAGGATTAACCCACTGGGTGCATAGTGAACATCCAGAGCAGCGGTCTCCAATCTTTTTGGCACCAGGGACTGGTTTCCTGGAAGACAATTCTTCCACAGACACGGCCCAGGGGGTGGTTTTGGAATGATTCAAGCTCATTACATTTATTGTGCACTTTAGTTCTATTATTCTTACACTGTGATGGGCTTCCCCCGTGACTCAGAGGGTGAAGAATCGGCTCCCAATGTAAGAGACCTGGGTTCGATCCCTGGGTCAGGAAGATCCCCTGGAGAAGGGAATGGCAACCCACTCCAGGATTCTTGCCTGGAGAATCCCATGGACAGAGAAGCCAGACTACGGGGTCGCAAAGATTGGACGAGAATGGATGACTAACACACAAACACATATAATGAAATAATTATACAACTTACCATAATGTCAAATGAGATATCAAGCATTAGATTCTCATAAGGAGCCGGCAACCTAGATCCCTGTAGTGTGCAGTTCACAATAGGGCTCGAGCTCCTATGAGAATCTAATACCTCCGTTGATTTAATGTGCACATGGGACCAGGGATCGAACCCTGCCTCCTGCACTGGCAGGAGGATTCTTTACCACTGAGCCACCAAAGAAGTCCCTGCAGGAGGATTCTTTATCGTCTAAGCCACCAGGGAAGCCCGAGAATACTGCAGTGGGTACCCTATCCCTTCTCCAAGGGAATCTCGCAACCAAGGGATTGAACCAGGGTCTCCCCCATTGCGGGCAGATTCTTTACCATCTGAGCCACCAGGGAGGCCCACAACCACCACCTAGAGACAGTGATTAAGTGCTGATCTTAAATTATGTATCAAATTATATATCAAAGTAAAAAGCTACAAGAAAAAGCTCCCCAAATGAATGAGGATACAGGAGAGCACAGTCTCCACTCTGTTTCCTTTTGTGTATGTTTGACATTTTCCATCAGTAAGACAGGTTCCTGTACTGAGCCTTGGGTATGGTTTCAGTGGCACCGATCCTGGTCTGCTGGGAGCCCTGGCACCACCTACACCATCACGGACAATGACTGGTGAGCGAGGAGGACCACCTGGACGAGAGGCATGATCCTCCACCTTCTGTGCTCCCCACTCCCAACGCCTAGAGATACGCCTTTACAACCTTATTTTCACAATGTTATTTTTTCTGATGATAAAATAAATACCAACTCTCTCAGGAAATCTCGTTGCTCAGTCACTCAGCTGTGTCTGACTCTTTGAGACCCCATTACTGCTGCACACCAGGGTGCCCTGTCCCTCACGACCTCCCGGAGTTTGCTGTGACCGGGTTCCCAGGAACCTGGGTTCGATCCCTGGGTCAGGAAGATCCCCTGGAGAAGGGAATGGCAACCCACTCCAGGATTCTTGCCTGGAGAATCCCATGGACAGAGAAGCCAGACTACGGGGTCGCAAAGATTGGACGAGAATGGATGACTAACACACAAACACATATAATGAAATAATTATACAACTTACCATAATGTCAAATGAGATATCAAGCATTAGATTCTCATAAGGAGCCGGCAACCTAGATCCCTGTAGTGTGCAGTTCACAATAGGGCTCGAGCTCCTATGAGAATCTAATACCTCCGTTGATTTAATGTGCACATGGGACCAGGGATCGAACCCTGCCTCCTGCACTGGCAGGAGGATTCTTTACCACTGAGCCACCAAAGAAGTCCCTGCAGGAGGATTCTTTATCGTCTAAGCCACCAGGGAAGCCCGAGAATACTGCAGTGGGTACCCTATCCCTTCTCCAAGGGAATCTCGCAACCAAGGGATTGAACCAGGGTCTCCCCCATTGCGGGCAGATTCTTTACCATCTGAGCCACCAGGGAGGCCCACAACCACCACCTAGAGACAGTGATTAAGTGCTGATCTTAAATTATGTATCAAATTATATATCAAAGTAAAAAGCTACAAGAAAAAGCTCCCCAAATGAATGAGGATACAGGAGAGCACAGTCTCCACTCTGTTTCCTTTTGTGTATGTTTGACATTTTCCATCAGTAAGACAGGTTCCTGTACTGAGCCTTGGGTATGGTTTCAGTGGCACCGATCCTGGTCTGCTGGGAGCCCTGGCACCACCTACACCATCACGGACAATGACTGGTGGCGAGGAGGACCACCTGGACGAGAGGCATGATCCTCCACCTTCTGTGCTCCCCACTCCCAACGCCTAGAGATACGCCTTTACAACCTTATTTTCACAATGTTATTTTTTCTGATGATAAAATAAATACCAACTCTCTCAGGGGGGAAATCTCGTTGCTCAGTCACTCAGCTGTGTCTGACTCTTTGAGACCCCATGGACTGCGGCACACCAGGGTGCCCTGTCCCTCACGACCTCCCGGAGTTTGCTCAGATTCATGTCCATCGACTCGGCGATGCTATCTAACCATCTCACCCTACAGAAAGACAACGAGAAACTAGAAAATAAAAGTCACCTGTTAGATACACAGTGCTTCTATCACAAAAGAAATTTTTATTAGGACAGGCAAGTTATGCTCAACCCCAGAATTTAGACTGGGCCCTAGTACCTTTATTTACATGGCTTAGGATAAAATTCTGGCTTAACCAGATTGACCAACTCATTTTTTTCTTTTAAAGTTCTCGTTCAATTAGGAAAGGATAGAAATGAAAGATTATATGGATGATCTGATAACAAAATGCATATGCCGAGATGATAGCAAAAATACTTGAGTATAGCATAGAGAACTATATTCAATATCGTAATAACGTAACGGAAAATAATAGAAAAAAGAACACACACACACACACACACATATATATATAACACACACACACACATATATATATATATATATACACAAATATGGACGTCCAAACCACTTCGCTATACACCTTAGAGTGACATAATATTTACATTGCAAATCAACTATACCTCAGTTAAAAAAAAAAATCGACAGCCTGGTTCATGAAGCTGACTAGAAGTACCAGGCAGTATAATAGCCACCCTGGAGGAGAAGAGAAAGGAGAAGGCCAAAATCCAAGTAGCAGCTCATGAAGCTATGGAAGCAGGCTGAAAAGAACATCGAGAAGAAAACTGACAAATTCACAGAGGTCCTCAAGACTCATTTTCCATCAGTAAGACAGGTTCCTGTACTGAGCCTTGGGTATGGTTTCAGTGGCACCGATCCTGGTCTGCTGGGAGCCCTGGCACCACCTACACCATCACGGACAATGACTGGTGAGCGAGGAGGACCACCTGGACGAGAGGCATGATCCTCCACCTTCTGTGCTCCCCACTCCCAACGCCTAGAGATACGCCTTTACAACCTTATTTTCACAATGTTATTTTTTCTGATGATAAAATAAATACCAACTCTCTCAGGGGGGAAATCTCGTTGCTCAGTCACTCAGCTGTGTCTGACTCTTTGAGACCCCATGGACTGCGGCACACCAGGGTGCCCTGTCCCTCACGACCTCCCGGAGTTTGCTCAGATTCATGTCCATCGACTCGGCGATGCTATCTAACCATCTCACCCTACAGAAAGACAACGAGAAACTAGAAAATAAAAGTCACCTGTTAGATACACAGTGCTTCTATCACAAAAGAAATTTTTATTAGGACAGGCAAGTTATGCTCAACCCCAGAATTTAGACTGGGCCCTAGTACCTTTATTTACATGGCTTAGGATAAAATTCTGGCTTAACCAGATTGACCAACTCATTTTTTTCTTTTAAAGTTCTCGTTCAATTAGGAAAGGATAGAAATGAAAGATTATATGGATGATCTGATAACAAAATGCATATGCCGAGATGATAGCAAAAATACTTGAGTATAGCATAGAGAACTATATTCAATATCGTAATAACGTAACGGAAAATAATAGAAAAAAGAACACACACACACACACACACATATATATATAACACACACACACACATATATATATATATATATACACAAATATGGACGTCCAAACCACTTCGCTATACACCTTAGAGTGACATAATATTTACATTGCAAATCAACTATACCTCAGTTAAAAAAAAAAATCGACAGCCTGGTTCATGAAGCTGACTAGAAGTACCAGGCAGTATAATAGCCACCCTGGAGGAGAAGAGAAAGGAGAAGGCCAAAATCCAAGTAGCAGCTCATGAAGCTATGGAAGCAGGCTGAAAAGAACATCGAGAAGAAAACTGACAAATTCACAGAGGTCCTCAAGACTCATGGATTCCGAGTCTGAGTCCAATAAAATTGGGCTGTTTATTCTTAAAAAAAAAAAAAAAAAAAAGGACAACCCACAAAGGCACAGCCCAATCAAAACCAACCAGAATGGATTTAGTTTCGGATTTAAGCCGTGTAGCTGAGTTAGGTGTCGACCTTTTGCCTCCTGGATTGTTGGGAATCCCAGGAGGACCAAGGAAGGCACAGCTATTCAATGGTTTTAAACTCTGGGCATAGGCTGATTGAATACCAGCTCTGGGCATGAAGGAATATTGGCACTAATAACAGTGGTTTATTCCAACCCTCATGGGAGCTTCCACCAAGTTTAGGTTCATATTCAATCTATACTCAGAGGACAGTGACAAACCTCCCCAGAGCTCCATATGGAGTCAAGACCCCAGAGGAACTCCAGCAGAGCTCAAAGATGCGAATGACTCATCCGCCAGTCAAGAGCTAGGGAGCCAAACACAATGGGTTTGGGGGTGGGTAATGGGAGGGGGAGATATGGGTGCATACTTCACACTTGCTAATAAAGACCTTCTTTTGCTTCTAGAGACTCAATGGCAAAACAGTTGCTTTGGGGGATGCTCTAGTGACTCATAGGCTGAGAATACAATCTTCACCACAGCCCTCTGCAAAAGCTTCTTATGAAGGCATTTATTAGAGTGACGTGACAAACTACTCCAGGAAACAGTTAAATTTTAGAGATTCATTTCTAACCTCATGCACAGAACTTTCACATTAAGTTGGATACACTACTTGAAGAAAATTGCCCCTGCTCCTTTGAGTGAAGAAATTGGGAAGGTAGAGACCAGCGCTCTCTCTCTAGTACCAGGTTTGGAACTGTAGGAAACTAATTGCTTGTTTGATAAATGCTTTGTGATGATAAAGTGAAGAATGCTTTGGGTGATGATAAAGTAGACATTGCAAATCAACTATACCTCAGTTAAAAAAAAAAATCGACAGCCTGGTTCATGAAGCTGACTAGAAGTACCAGGCAGTATAATAGCCACCCTGGAGGAGAAGAGAAAGGAGAAGGCCAAAATCCAAGTAGCAGCTCATGAAGCTATGGAAGCAGGCTGAAAAGAACATCGAGAAGAAAACTGACAAATTCACAGAGGTCCTCAAGACTCATGGATTCCGAGTCTGAGTCCAATAAAATTGGGCTGTTTATTCTTCAAAAAAAAAAAAAAAAAAAAGGACAACCCACAAAGGCACAGCCCAATCAAAACCAACCAGAATGGATTTAGTTTCGGATTTAAGCCGTGTAGCTGAGTTAGGTGTCGACCTTTTGCCTCCTGGATTGTTGGGAATCCCAGGAGGACCAAGGAAGGCACAGCTATTCAATGGTTTTAAACTCTGGGCATAGGCTGATTGAATACCAGCTCTGGGCATGAAGGAATATTGGCACTAATAACAGTGGTTTATTCCAACCCTCATGGGAGCTTCCACCAAGTTTAGGTTCATATTCAATCTATACTCAGAGGACAGTGACAAACCTCCCCAGAGCTCCATATGGAGTCAAGACCCCAGAGGAACTCCAGCAGAGCTCAAAGATGCGAATGACTCATCCGCCAGTCAAGAGCTAGGGAGCCAAACACAATGGGTTTGGGGGTGGGTAATGGGAGGGGGAGATATGGGGGCATACTTCACACTTGCTAATAAAGACCTTCTTTTGCTTCTAGAGACTCAATGGCAAAACAGTTGCTTTGGGGGATGCTCTAGTGACTCATAGGCTGAGAATACAATCTTCACCACAGCCCTCTGCAAAAGCTTCTTATGAAGGCATTTATTAGAGTGACGTGACAAACTACTCCAGGAAACAGTTAAATTTTAGAGATTCATTTCTAACCTCATGCACAGAACTTTCACATTAAGTTGGATACACTACTTGAAGAAAATTGCCCCTGCTCCTTTGAGTGAAGAAATTGGGAAGGTAGAGACCAGCGCTCTCTCTCTCTCTAGTACCAGGTTTGGAACTGTAGGAAACTAATTGCTTGTTTGATAAATGCTTTGTGATGATAAAGTGAAGAATGCTTTGGGAGATGGCCTTGCCCATTTGGGTCACGGGTTGCATTTACAGTCATTGTCTCTTAGGGAACCAGGTTTAAACCAGTACAGCCAGGGCCTTCCCTGGTGCTCCAGTGGTTAAGACTCTGAGTTTAATCACTCAGGGGCCTGGGTTCGATCCCTGGTCACAGAATTAGATACTACATGCCACAACTAAAGATCTTGCATGCTGCAGGGGCTTCCCTGGTGGTCCAGTGGGTAAAGAGTTCGCCTTGTAGTGCAAGGGGCACCAGTTCGTTCCCCAGTCCGAGAGGATCCCAAGTGCTGTGGAGCAGCTGGACTGGTGTGTCCAATTACAAGTCAGCACTCTGGAGCGCATGCACCCAGGGCCGGTGCTCTGCAATGAGAGAGGCCACTGCAATGGGAGGCCCACACATGCCAAAGAATAAAAACATGCATGAAGAATAAATATAAATAAAAGAGGCATGATGGGGAAAAGAAAAAAAAATCTTGCACGCTGCAACTAAGCCCTGGCATAGCCAAATAAATATTCTTTTTAAAAAATTAAAAAGAAAACAAAACCACTACAGTCAAATTATGAGTGCAAGATGGTATTCGCACAACAGAGATACAGAAATAAAACAATTTTAGACCTGAGTTTTAAACACTATTCAAGTTCATTGGTATTTCATTTTCCCCCATTTCAAGGGCAACCTCAGGAAATACCTACAATCACCGAAGACCTTAATGACCACATCACATCAGTGTCACCCACGTGTATGGAAAGTAATGACTTGCTCCTAATAAGCCACCCAGCAACCACCTGAGTGTTCTGAGTCACTCCATCATGTCCAACTCTTTGTGACCCCAGGGACTGCAGCCGATCAGGCTCCTCTGAGATTCTCCAGGGAAGAATACTGGAATGGGTAGCCTTCCCCTTCTCCAGGGGATCTTCCCAGCCCAGGGACTGAACCCAAGTCTCCCGCCTTGCAGGCAGATTCTTTACCAGCTGAGCAACCAGGTAAGTCCCAAACCACCATCTACAGACACGAATTAAGCGCTGACCTTAACTAGGCACCCTGCACGCAGGATTTAACTGAGTGGTTCTACAGGGCAGCTACACTACCATCCAGCTTGACGCATTGCACCCCTGCCCGCTCTTTAAAATGCTATAAATTGCCATACTCTCTAGACTAAAGCTACTGTTTTCGTGTCCCTGATCACAGAGTTAGCCCCTTCCTCCAAAGAAATTGATGCTTCATTTCTAGGTTGTTTGTGCAGATAAAAAAGTACCTGCTGGGGGACACTACACGGACAGAAATCTGGCTGTCTCATCATCACTGACATTTTATACATTACTCTGTCACCTGAAAGATGCAGCCAAGAGAACTATTCATTGACCTGGGGCACGTGTGTCAGCATGGAAAACATTGGGGAAGGATACATTCGAGGTCACTCCCTGTCCATCTTTTTCTTTTTATTCCCATTCTCCCACAAGCCATTTAACTCTCTGTGTCCAGAGGAAGCTTCCCCAGCCCCGTTTCACTCCATAAAAACCCAGAAAAGAGACAGAGAATTCTGCAGGCTGCTCCCTGAGGTCCTGGGTGACTCCTGGGTGGACATGGAAGCGGAGGAGCCTGCAGACCCCTGGGGCCGGAGAAAGACGTCTCTCTCCCCAGTCTCTTTTGAACACACGTGGGACATTCTCTTACAGGAGACAACCAACTTTTCTTAAGTTTGGACAAAATGCAAACTTTCCTTAGACAGGGCACACAAATCTAGGAAAATGGTACAGGTGAACCTATTGGCAGGGCAGGAGTAGACGCGGAAAACGGACAGGTGGGCACAGTGGGGGAAGGAGAGCGTGGGATGGACTGGGAGGCTGGAACCGACATATACACACTGGTACGTGCACAGCGGACAGCCAGCGGGAACCTGCTGAACAGCACGAGGACCTCAGCTCCGTGCTCTGTGATGACCTGGAGGGACGTGATAGGGCAGGTGGGAATGGGAAAGAGAGTCAAGAGGGAGAGGCTGTCTATATAGATATATATGACTGATTCACTTCATCGGACAGCAGAAACTCACCCAACATTGTAAGGCAATTGTGTTCCAACTGAGAAAAAGAAGGCCACACAGACATCAAACTCGTTCACGCTCCTCTCCCTTCATCACGCTCCCAGCACGCGTGCGTGGAGCAGAGGCTGTGTGCCGTGTTCTGGAAAGCCACAAGCTTGACATTGATGCTTTCATAAATTGCCATACTCTCTAGACTAAAGCTACTGTTTTCGTGTCCCTGATCACAGAGTTAGCCCCTTCCTCCAAAGAAATTGATGCTTCATTTCTAGGTTGTTTGTGCAGATAAAAAAGTACCTGCTGGGGGACACTACACGGACAGAAATCTGGCTGTCTCATCATCACTGACATTTTATACATTACTCTGTCACCTGAAAGATGCAGCCAAGAGAACTATTCATTGACCTGGGGCACGTGTGTCAGCATGGAAAACATTGGGGAAGGATACATTCGAGGTCACTCCCTGTCCATCTTTTTCTTTTTATTCCCATTCTCCCACAAGCCATTTAACTCTCTGTGTCCAGAGGAAGCTTCCCCAGCCCCGTTTCACTCCATAAAAACCCAGAAAAGAGACAGAGAATTCTGCAGGCTGCTCCCTGAGGTCCTGGGTGACTCCTGGGTGGACATGGAAGCGGAGGAGCCTGCAGACCCCTGGGGCCGGAGAAAGACGTCTCTCTCCCCAGTCTCTTTTGAACACACGTGGGACATTCTCTTACAGGAGACAACCAACTTTTCTTAAGTTTGGACAAAATGCAAACTTTCCTTAGACAGGGCACACAAATCTAGGAAAATGGTACAGGTGAACCTATTGGCAGGGCAGGAGTAGACGCGGAAAACGGACAGGTGGGCACAGTGGGGGAAGGAGAGCGTGGGATGGACTGGGAGGCTGGAACCGACATATACACACTGGTACGTGCACAGCGGACAGCCAGCGGGAACCTGCTGAACAGCACGAGGACCTCAGCTCCGTGCTCTGTGATGACCTGGAGGGACGTGATAGGGCAGGTGGGAATGGGAAAGAGAGTCAAGAGGGAGAGGCTGTCTATATAGATATATATGACTGATTCACTTCATCGGACAGCAGAAACTCACCCAACATTGTAAGGCAATTGTGTTCCAACTGAGAAAAAGAAGGCCACACAGACATCAAACTCGTTCACGCTCCTCTCCCTTCATCCACGCTCCCAGCACCGCGTGCGTGGAGCAGAGGCTGTGTGCCGTGTTCTGGGGAAGACACACAGGCCACGGAAGAGCTCAGAGCCTCGGGGAAGAGGCAGGCGTTCACCACTCACTGTGAGGACAGCAGGACTGGGGACAAGCCAAGCGGGCAGGGAGCAGAGGGGAATCCAATGATGGCTTAACAAGGACGGTGGGGGACTTCCCTGGCCATCCAGTGGTTAACACTCCAGCTCCCAAGGCAAGGGGCCCAGGTTCAACCCCTAGTCAGGGATCGAGATCCCACATGCCACAACTAAGACCTGGCTCAGCCAAATAAATAAAATAAATAAAGTGTAAAAGATATTAAAGGGGAAAAAAACACAAACAAACAAGGGACTTGGGACCCAATCCTGCTGCTGATCCCAAACAGACAGCAGCTGTGAGACAACCAGGAGAGAGTTTCTCTGATGGAAGTTCAGGAAGGGGGAGCCTCTCTTCTTCTGTAGGACACTGTTTTAACTGCTGGAAACACGGCAGCCATTCTGTTACCACGAGGACAACTGAGTTCCACAGGACCACCATGGCAGACATGAAATATGCGCTTGGATGTCATTTCTGAGTCATTCCACGAGCTCCCTTTTCTGTGACATTAGAGATTTTCCTTGTCTTTTACGTCAGCTTGAGTTCTGTGCTACTCGCAGTCCAAAGCTTCCTTTGAGGAAGGCAGCCCTTTCCCAGGCCTCCTCACCTTTACCAGTTCATCTGTTAAAGAGACACGCTGAATTCCCAAGGGCCACGCACAGAGCCTTCCTGTTATTTTTCCCCAGCTCTACTCATGAAAATAACATTAATTTTCTAGCCTATGAATTAAACATCACAGCTGCCGGCTGAAAGATTTTAGCAGCAGCCTTTTGTTGGCAAGGGAGGCAGGATCCCGACATGTTCTAAAATAAGCTACTAGGAGGCAGGAGGGAGGAGGACGCCAAGGAGGAAGCCAAGGCAAGGAGGAGAGGCTGTCAAATTTTGCACTTCATCGGACAGCAGAAACTCACCCAACATTGTAAGGCAATTGTGTTCCAACTGAGAAAAAGAAGGCCACACAGACATCAAACTCGTTCACGCTCCTCTCCTTCATCCACGCTCCCAGCACCGCGTGCGTGGAGCAGAGGCTGTGTGCCGTGTTCTGGGGAAGACACACAGGCCACGGAAGAGCTCAGAGCCTCGGGGAAGAGGCAGGCGTTCACCACTCACTGTGAGGACAGCAGGACTGGGGACAAGCCAAGCGGGCAGGGAGCAGAGGGGAATCCAATGATGGCTTAACAAGGACGGTGGGGGACTTCCCTGGCCATCCAGTGGTTAACACTCCAGCTCCCAAGGCAAGGGGCCCAGGTTCAACCCCTAGTCAGGGATCGAGATCCCACATGCCACAACTAAGACCTGGCTCAGCCAAATAAATAAAATAAATAAAGTGTAAAAGATATTAAAGGGGAAAAAAACACAAACAAACAAGGGACTTGGGACCCAATCCTGCTGCTGATCCCAAACAGACAGCAGCTGTGAGACAACCAGGAGAGAGTTTCTCTGATGGAAGTTCAGGAAGGGGGAGCCTCTCTTCTTCTGTAGGACACTGTTTTAACTGCTGGAAACACGGCAGCCATTCTGTTACCACGAGGACAACTGAGTTCCACAGGACCACCATGGCAGACATGAAATATGCGCTTGGATGTCATTTCTGAGTCATTCCACGAGCTCCCTTTTCTGTGACATTAGAGATTTTCCTTGTCTTTTACGTCAGCTTGAGTTCTGTGCTACTCGCAGTCCAAAGCTTCCTTTGAGGAAGGCAGCCCTTTCCCAGGCCTCCTCACCTTTACCAGTTCATCTGTTAAAGAGACACGCTGAATTCCCAAGGGCCACGCACAGAGCCTTCCTGTTATTTTTCCCCAGCTCTACTCATGAAAATAACATTAATTTTCTAGCCTATGAATTAAACATCACAGCTGCCGGCTGAAAGATTTTAGCAGCAGCCTTTTGTTGGCAAGGGAGGCAGGATCCCGACATGTTCTAAAATAAGCTACTAGGAGGCAGGAGGGGAGGAGGGGACGCCAAGGGGAGGAAGCCACGCGAAGGACGAAGACAGAGATGCCAGATCCCTCTCGGGTCCAGCTTCTCTGACCCGTCGGCCTGCACGTGGCTCAACCTGAGGGAGTGTTCCAAGTTCAGCACAGATGGGTCACCCGGAGACCTCATCCAAATGCAGGTACTGATCCAGGAGAGGGTCTGAGGGTCCTTCTTTCTAACAAGTCCCCAGGAGATGCTGCTGCTGCTGGGACTTGCAGAGCCTTCTGTCTTTAACACCAAGCTGAGAAATGGGGAGCAGGATGTAGGAAGGAGGGCAGTGAGATCAGCTGTTTAAACTCAGGTTTCAGGGAGGAAGGGTTTCTCTGGTGGCTCCGTGGTAAAGAATCCGCCTGTAAGGCAGGAGCCGCAGAAGATGCAGGTTTGATCCCTGAGTCAGGAAGATACCCTGGAGCAGAGAATGGCAACCCACTCCAGTGTTCCTGCCGGGAGAATCCCATGGACAGAGCAGCCTGGTGGGCTACAGTCGGACAGAACTGAAGTGAGTTAGCAAGCACTCACTCAAGGGAGAAAGGCAAGTAAGAAGAGCCTCCCTGCACACCTGTGCCTTTGAGAAACAGGAGAAAGAAAGCAGAGGAGCATGGGAGGGGAGAGAGCCCTGAGTCCGGGAGGCCGGTGCTATTAAACCCTTGGGGCATGTTTGTAATCTAGTCCAGAGACAACTCCCCTGAGTCTGTGAGATCAAAGGCCCCCGGAGACATTATTCCTAGCTCTTCGGGAACTCTGGCCAGTCTGAGGGGGAGGCACCCAGCCCCCGCAGCACACTTGTACGTACGGTGTCTGCCCCAGGGTCTTTCCCACTCGCTCATCCCCCCAGCATGTGTCTGGTCTAGAAATTACACGCCCAGAACCGCTGGCGCATGTGACGGGTGAGTGGAGGTGAGAGACAAGTAGAGGCTGAAGGGCAGCCTTTCCAAAAGACTGATCTCCTCCCCGTCCTGCGGGCCCTACGGAATCTGCCCACCCTGGATCCGGGCCCTGATCACCTTTGGCTTCGCTGAATCTTCAGACCCTGGACTGGCCCTGCTCTGGCTCCTCTCTCTCCCCTCCGGAGCTCTGTCCTGTGACTACAATTCCCTGAACCCGTCCACCAGGGTCTCCAGCCAGGCGCCGTGCGGCCACCTCCTCCCCTGGGTTGTGGTGGTGTTTAGTCAATACGTCATGTCCGACTCTTTTGCGACCCCATAGACTGTAACCCACCAGGCTCCTCTGTCCGTGAGATCTCCCAGGCAAGAATACTGGAATGGGTTGCCATTCCTTTCTCCAGGGGATCTTGCAGGACCTGGGATCGAACCCGTGTCTCGTGCTTTGGCAGGTGGGTGCTTTACCACGGAGCCATCAGAGAAGCCTCCCTCCTCTGAGGCGCCTCCCAACGGGCCCAGGTTGGCGCTCTGCAGCTCATGCTGCCTTGGCGGTTCTCTCCGGTGCACCTGCCTGTGTTTCCAACTGGCCTTAAGCACTAAGAAGTCAGGGATGATGCCGGTACCTGGCAAGTTATGGGTGATAATAAGCATAACTGAATATGGATCAGGGAATTAAATGTACCAGCTGTGCATCAGAAACACCTGCATGCCTTTAAAAAAAAAAAAAAAAAAAGCCAGAGATTTCAATTCAGTAGGTCCAGGTGGAGGCCCAGGTTTCTGAATATTATAAAGGATCCCCAAGTGATTCTGATGTTTTGACAACAGTTGACATGGAAGACACATGAATGAATGGGTGGGTGCATGCGTATGTGGGTGCATGTGCAAATGTGAGGATCTCTCCCGTGGCTGCTCACACGCAGAGTACACACACGGCGGGCGCTTATGAGGCAGGAGGGCGGGTCCCTGCCGTGACGGCCACCAGCCCAATGCCAGGAGAAGCAAAGCCAGAAACCAACTGCTGTATCCGTGACCAGGGTTTTCTGACAACCAGAGTGGCAGCCAGAGAAAGTCCCGCCCACCCAGGAGGGGCTGAAGGAACCGAAGGAGCGAAGGGAAAGTAGCAAGAGTCCCGGTCTTTGCTGTCTTGTTTCATGTCACTGCAGCTGTGAGTGGATGCTGGCTGAACGGGTGTTCCCTCTGTGCACCTGGGGATGTGGAGGCTACAGAAGGCGGTTGATCTTAGCTGTACCTGAGGCGCGAGGCTTTGAATCCAGACCCTCAGACTCCACTGCGCACACTCTCAATCCCAGAGAAGTGCCACTTTCAGAGAAACGGGACACGTCACAGCAGAGGGACAGGGAGACAGGATACCAGGGAGGACAGGATGTCAACACAGATGCTCAACAGGGATAATGTCAGCCAAAGACAATGGCGCCTTTTCTAAACATTTCTCAGTAAATACTCTGCTTGCAATATGGCAGACCCCGGTAGATCCCTGGGCTGGGAAGATTCCCCTGGAGAAGGGAACGGCTACCCACTCTAGTATTCTTGCCTGGAGAATTTCATGGACAGAGAAGCCTGGCAGGCGACCATTCACGGGGTCACAAAGAGTTGGACACAACTGAGTGACGAATGCTTTCACGCTGTGTCACCCTTTTGTAAATCTATCACTGCCTTTTCTAAGCAAGTATTATAATTTTCTACAATACACAAATCAGGACAAAATGAGAATATGGCATCAGTTATGGGTGATAATAAGCATAACTGAATATGGATCAGGGAATTAAATGTACCAGCTGTGCATCAGAAACACCTGCATGCCTTTAAAAAAAAAAAAAAAAAAAGCCAGAGATTTCAATTCAGTAGGTCCAGGTGGAGGCCCAGGTTTCTGAATATTATAAAGGATCCCCAAGTGATTCTGATGTTTTGACAACAGTTGACATGGAAGACACATGAATGAATGGGTGGGTGCATGCGTATGTGGGTGCATGTGCAAATGTGAGGATCTCTCCCGTGGCTGCTCACACGCAGAGTACACACACGGCGGGCGCTTATGAGGCAGGAGGGCGGGTCCCTGCCGTGACGGCCACCAGCCCAATGCCAGGAGAAGCAAAGCCAGAAACCAACTGCTGTATCCGTGACCAGGGTTTTCTGACAACCAGAGTGGCAGCCAGAGAAAGTCCCGCCCACCCAGGAGGGGCTGAAGGAACCGAAGGAGCGAAGGAAAGTAGCAAGAGTCCCGGTCTTTGCTGTCTTGTTTCATGTCACTGCAGCTGTGAGTGGATGCTGGCTGAACGGGTGTTCCCTCTGTGCACCTGGGGATGTGGAGGCTACAGAAGGCGGTTGATCTTAGCTGTACCTGAGGCGCGAGGCTTTGAATCCAGACCCTCAGACTCCACTGCGCACACTCTCAATCCCAGAGAAGTGCCACTTTCAGAGAAACGGGACACGTCACAGCAGAGGGACAGGGAGACAGGATACCAGGGAGGACAGGATGTCAACACAGATGCTCAACAGGGATAATGTCAGCCAAAGACAATGGCGCCTTTTCTAAACATTTCTCAGTAAATACTCTGCTTGCAATATGGCAGACCCCGGTAGATCCCTGGGCTGGGAAGATTCCCCTGGAGAAGGGAACGGCTACCCACTCTAGTATTCTTGCCTGGAGAATTTCATGGACAGAGAAGCCTGGCAGGCGACCATTCACGGGGTCACAAAGAGTTGGACACAACTGAGTGACGAATGCTTTCACGCTGTGTCACCCTTTTGTAAATCTATCACTGCCTTTTCTAAGCAAGTATTATAATTTTCTACAATACACAAATCAGGACAAAATGAGAACTACACGTCACACAAGGTCATGATGATCTCTTTGGATTTAAATGCCGTGCGTTATATTGGAACCACAAGAACGCTAGATCCCAGACAGACAGACCCTGAAGCCCTGGGGGTCCCCCGATGCCGCCCCGCCGTGGGGGCTGGAAGCAGGAAAGAGCGTCTACCCGCTACCATTCTGACATTTGCCCTAATGCTTAACACAACTTCCAGTTCAGTATCAACATCCCCTATTTCAGAGACCAGGAATCCCAGCTTCAGACATTGGAAAGGGACCTGCCTGAAACTGATCTCAGAAGCAAGGCTGAGATTCCAGCCCTGGTTTCTACTCTGCAGAAGGAACTTCACATTTCAGGACCACAGGGCAGCTGGCAGTGACCTTGACCAGTTTTAGGAAAAAAAAAGAAGAACAGTTAATCATGTTAATCTCAACCTATACTTATACTTGTTGAAACTATGAAGCCAGCAATAAATAGCACACTCCATTCTCTCGGGTTTCGCTGTACTCTGCCCACCCTTGGGCGCGGCTCTCAGTGCTTGCCCAGTTATTAAAGATGCAAGAGTTGCAACAATGCGCTGGGAATTACAGACTTTAAAGGGAAGACTCATTTATGTTCTTCAGTTGATTGAACATTTAAAAAAAAATTTTTTTTTAAAAAAGATGACCCAACAAGACAGAAGTGGGGGGAAAATTCAATACTGAGACCCTAAGACATCTACAGCAAAGACTGACCCCAGTTTTTACAGCGATTATAATTGGCTCCACTCAAAATGCCCCCCAAGAACACACTAAAGGCCAGGTGAGTTGTCTGCTGAACAAAAAGATATTTGTTTACAAATCAGTGGCCTTTTGGAGGAAAAGGAAAGAGAAGGGAAGGGGGGAGGGAGGAGGGAGCAGGCCATGTGTGTGCATTTCTTTTCGCAGACTTGGAGAAAGAACCCTTGTTTCCCAAATCAAAGCAATCTTTTCCATGCAAGAGAAGCAACGAAGCCACACTGTGCGCCAATTTTGTAGAACTGATTGTGCCGCAAGAGGGCTTTTTTTCCTTCTACTAAAGAAAGAAAGAAAGAAAAAAAGCCAGTAGCATCAGGACCAGTAATAACAAGGGTACCTAACAATTACTGGACATCAGCCAAGGGCCAGGCACTGTGCCAAGTAATTTACACCTATTATAGAAGTTAGTTCTCACAACCTCATGAGCAAGAAGTACAGATCTATCCATTTTACAGGTGAGAAAGCTGAGGTCTGGGGATATTCATGTGTCCCATCAGGCCATGCAGTAAGTAGGAGAGCAGGGATTCACATTCAGAGGTGTTTCTCTTTTGAGCTCTGCTCACTCTAGAAAATGCAGAGGCAAAACAGAAGTCCATGGCCACACATTCTTGGAGCTTCTCAACAATATTAGGGATCTGACAGAAAAGAAAGCGTAACTCAGCAAAGACCACCGAAGGTGTGGATTCAAGCTACCCAATGCCTGACAGAAGACAGCTCACCTTTGGGCAGCTCTTAGAACTGGACAGAAATTAACTGGTTGATCAGCACCTTAAAAACCCCTGCCTCTCCCGAACCTCCCTCTTGCCAAACTGTCTTGTCCACCCACGCTACCTGTCAGCATCCTCCCAAAGACCGAGTCCAGCAAGCACTTCTGGGAATCCTGTATCCACGTTAGCAATGGTCCCCTGTGCCTGGGGTGGCAAAATGGAAGGCTGAGAGCTGAAGAATGGATGCTTTCGAACTGCGGTGCTAGAGAAGCCTCTTGAGCGTCCCTTGGACAGCAAGGAGATCAAACTAGTCACTCCTAAAGCAAATCAACCCTGAATAGTCATTGGAAGGACTGATGCTGAAGCTGAAGCTTTAATACTTTGGCCACCTGATGCGAAGAGCTGACTCACTGGAAAAGACCCTCATGCTGGGAAAGACTGAGGGCAGGAGGAGAAGGGGGAGGCAGAAGATCCGATGATCGGATGGCATCACTGACCCGACGGACATCATCTGAGCAAACTCCAGCAGACGACAGAGGATAGAGGAGCCTGGCTGCAACCCTTGTTTCCCAAATCAAAGCAATCTTTTCCATGCAAGAGAAGCAACGAAGCCACACTGTGCGCCAATTTTGTAGAACTGATTGTGCATAAGAGGGCTTTTCCTTCTACTAAAGAAAGAAAGAAAAAAAGCCAGTAGCATCAGGACCAGTAATAACAAGGGTACCTAACAATTACTGGACATCAGCCAAGGGCCAGGCACTGTGCCAAGTAATTTACACCTATTATAGAAGTTAGTTCTCACAACCTCATGAGCAAGAAGTACAGATCTATCCATTTTACAGGTGAGAAAGCTGAGGTCTGGGGATATTCATGTGTCCCATCAGGCCATGCAGTAAGTAGGAGAGCAGGGATTCACATTCAGAGGTGTTTCTCTTTTGAGCTCTGCTCACTCTAGAAAATGCAGAGGCAAAACAGAAGTCCATGGCCACACATTCTTGGAGCTTCTCAACAATATTAGGGATCTGACAGAAAAGAAAGCGTAACTCAGCAAAGACCACCGAAGGTGTGGATTCAAGCTACCCAATGCCTGACAGAAGACAGCTCACCTTTGGGCAGCTCTTAGAACTGGACAGAAATTAACTGGTTGATCAGCACCTTAAAAACCCCTGCCTCTCCCGAACCTCCCTCTTGCCAAACTGTCTTGTCCACCCACGCTACCTGTCAGCATCCTCCCAAAGACCGAGTCCAGCAAGCACTTCTGGGAATCCTGTATCCACGTTAGCAATGGTCCCCTGTGCCTGGGGTGGCAAAATGGAAGGCTGAGAGCTGAAGAATGGATGCTTTCGAACTGCGGTGCTAGAGAAGCCTCTTGAGCGTCCCTTGGACAGCAAGGAGATCAAACTAGTCACTCCTAAAGCAAATCAACCCTGAATAGTCATTGGAAGGACTGATGCTGAAGCTGAAGCTTTAATACTTTGGCCACCTGATGCGAAGAGCTGACTCACTGGAAAAGACCCTCATGCTGGGAAAGACTGAGGGCAGGAGGAGAAGGGGGAGGCAGAAGATCCGATGATCGGATGGCATCACTGACCCGACGGACATCATCTGAGCAAACTCCAGCAGACGACAGAGGATAGAGGAGCCTGGCGTGCTGCAATCCAGGGGGCCTCAAAGAGTGGGACATGAATCAGCCACTGAACAACAAGAAAATGGAAGAGAGCGGGAGAAGACTATCTGAATGCCTGATACTGTCATTGAGGTGGTCATGATGTCACCAAAGCATATTTAGGGCACTTAAATGACATTTCTAAGGAAACCAGAAAAGTTCCTCATGTTTCCGGAAACCGACAACCAGAATACCAAGATACAGGACAAAGCTCGATGGGCAACAGTCCTAGGACCTTGACCCTGACATCACGACTGCTGCCTCACTCCCCTATCTACTCATCCTGGGATTCAGGGCATGAACTGACTACCCCTTTGGCCGGAAATCCTCAGAGCAGGCACTTCTGTGAGTTCAGGCCTTCAAGTGAAGATTTTCCTCCAGCTGGAGTTCACATTCTGTCACTGAAACTCAAAAATTCATCCCTTAGGACCCATGGGCACCAAGCGCCTTCCATTCTGACAGTCTGCCCACTCAGAAGACTGCAAGGATAAGAGTAAACAACTTGCTCTGGCCCCAAGGAGAGTCATAAAAAGGCGGGGGAATGAGGCAGTGGAGGAGGTTTGGACTGAAAACTCGATGAGATCTTTCATGGATGGCATTTCACCGCCACGCACATTCCTCTCTGCACACTGCACACCTCACGCCTCCTTTGCTGGGTGCGCTGCATGGATGCCTCTTGTTTCCAGGGCAACCATACCTGGGGTGGAGGGTATCAAGCGATGGATGGGCTGGCTAAACACGATTGCCTTGACAACTCAGGTCCCTAAAGTGGATGAACAGCCCACGGATGCGTGAGCTCAGTCCTAACACTAGACAGAGCCCGTGGCAGTGAGGGTGGCAAAGGCATCCAGTGGGCGAAACTAGTCATGCGAAGAGGGCTGATGCTGAAGCTGAAGCTTTAATACTTTGGAAAAGACCCTCCCATGCTGGGAAAGACTGAGGGCAGGAGGAGAAGGGGGAGGCAGAAGATCCGATGATCGGATGGCATCACTGACCCGACGGACATCATCTGAGCAAACTCCAGCAGACGACAGAGGATAGAGGAGCCTGGCGTGCTGCAATCCAGGGGGCCTCAAAGAGTGGGACATGAATCAGCCACTGAACAACAAGAAAATGGAAGAGAGCGGGAGAAGACTATCTGAATGCCTGATACTGTCATTGAGGTGGTCATGATGTCACCAAAGCATATTTAGGGCACTTAAATGACATTTCTAAGGAAACCAGAAAAGTTCCTCATGTTTCCGGAAACCGACAACCAGAATACCAAGATACAGGACAAAGCTCGATGGGCAACAGTCCTAGGACCTTGACCCTGACATCACGACTGCTGCCTCACTCCCCTATCTACTCATCCTGGGATTCAGGGCATGAACTGACTACCCCTTTGGCCGGAAGTCCTCAGAGCAGGCACTTCTGTGAGTTCAGGCCTTCAAGTGAAGATTTTCCTCCAGCTGGAGTTCACATTCTGTCACTGAAACTCAAAAATTCATCCCTTAGGACCCATGGGCACCAAGCGCCTTCCATTCTGACAGTCTGCCCACTCAGAAGACTGCAAGGATAAGAGTAAACAACTTGCTCTGGCCCCAAGGAGAGTCATAAAAAGGCGGGGGAATGAGGCAGTGGAGGAGGTTTGGACTGAAAACTCGATGAGATCTTTCATGGATGGCATTTCACCGCCACGCACATTCCTCTCTGCACACTGCACACCTCACGCCTCCTTTGCTGGGTGCGCTGCATGGATGCCTCTTGTTTCCAGGGCAACCATACCTGGGGTGGAGGGTATCAAGCGATGGATGGGCTGGCTAAACACGATTGCCTTGACAACTCAGGTCCCTAAAGTGGATGAACAGCCCACGGATGCGTGAGCTCAGTCCTAACACTAGACAGAGCCCGTGGCAGTGAGGGTGGCAAAGGCATCCAGTGGGGCGAAACCTGTAGCTTAAGGCACCAGGGTTTTCCATGAAAATAATTCTGATCAACAGTCCCCCCCAGTAGATCTCAGCCATCAGCACACCCCTCTTAGCTGTCTCTATTCCTCACTTCTTCTCTCACAAGATATCCATCAGGCAACATTCACTTATCTGGAATGTTTCTAAGTCACAAGTTTGAATCTTGAAGTTACAACACCCATCACTGTCTACTCTTTTTTTCTGTTTCATTTCTGGGGGGGGGGTTGGAGGGGGCGCAATGAAGCCTGAGAAGGGAGAGAATCAAGATCCGGAGAATGGAACGGATGAAAAGCAGCTAAAGCCGAAGACTATGCAGAGAGGCAGAAGGACGGGCCTGGCAACATCACCCACAAAGTGGATCCCAGACGCCTGCAGCGGGTCGACTTCTCCGGGGGAGCCGGAGAAGGATGCTGTCTTCCGGCCAAGGTCTCTCAGAACAAAGATTCTGTGCCCACTACAGTGAGTGGCCGGGAAAGGGCAGAGGTGACTTGGCGATCCTGGAGAGGAGGCCTTGTCCTCGCGGCTCCAGGTGGGAGGCCAGAGCCAGGGGGTGGGAGGCTGTAATGGGGGAGCCTGTGACCCTGTGGTGTTCCCTGCATGAAAGACAATATTTTAAGTGCTCACTTCTCCCTGAGCTTTCTCTGACACTGCAGCTATTAAGACAAAGCCCTGATCTACTGGTGGCGGGAGGGCTCCCAAGTCCAAAGGTACAGTCCTGCCCTGGGGGAGGAGGCCGAGGAGGAGTGCAGAGGGAGCACCTCCCCAGGTGCGGGCAATAAGGATCTGGTTGACTGGTAGAGGCAGTGGGTCCAGGAAGCAATGGCTGAGCATCTTCCCATCTAGTCATCTGAAGGTAAAGGAATAAGGAAGACAGGAGAATGAAACCAACACATAACAAAAAAAGGTAGGGAAAAGGACCCAGAGTTGAAGAGGTGTACTTGGAGTGGGAGGAGATCACTCAAAGCTTTTAGGGGACTTCCAAAGTCTTCACAGATTCCCGAAGATCCCTGGCCCCTCTCAACATTCCTCAGCTCTGCTCAGCCACACAGCCCCCTCAAAGGACCCCCATCTTCTGGGGGTCCTTCTTTGCTTCCAAGAGCAGGCACTGCAGAGTGTCAAGGGAAAGCTTAACACTGAGCGGGCCCCATTTGGAACCCAGGCACTTGGAGCTGGCACGATGCCAAATCAGAAGCCATGCAGAAAAAGGTCTTCATATTCTCTTCCTTCCTCTTCCCCTCTGGAACTAAAAGTAGGTTGTGTTTCTCCTGCCCCCATTCCTTGGCCGTCTAGGAAAGGAGAGCAGAAAGGGCCTTTTGGATTACCTCGCCACATTCTGAGCCCAGGACAGCAATGCCTGCGGCGCCTTTTGTCCCGGCCAAGGTGGCCATACAGTGACTGAGGCCAAAACCAGGGGCCGCCGGGCTCAAAGTGGCTCTGAGTCAGCCGCTGGAGTCATAAGGGGCAGGCGCTGAAGACCCCGCGCCGCCGAGACATAGGGGGCGTAGGGGGGCGGTGGTCTTCTGGTTTCCCTTCCTTGCAGCAGGAGTGGGGGAGCTAGGAAAGAGGGCGAACCGGGGAGCTACAGGCGCCGAGCCAGACCTGCACCTGGTCCGCGGGACAGGTCCCAGAGAGGTCTGCACGGCCACGTCGGGGCTTTGTGCAGGGCCAGAACCCTTTTTGCTCACCGAGAAACTTCTGGGATCGTAAAACTGCACCTGGACACAAGGCATGACGGAGAGGGCAGGGACGGGGGCCTCGCATGGGGCAGGAAAGGTACTGGTTGCTTCCATCTCCTACGCAAAAATCAAGGCTAAACCCACGCCGGGTCTCCCCACCCCGGCTCCAACTCTCTTTCCAATCCTTAACTCGGCCTCAAGGTCCGGGGCCCACCGAGGAGACTGAGAAGCTGAAATAGCCGACAGTAGCGCCCCGGGACCCGCATGGGCGACACAGTCCTCGCATCGGTCTCCCCGCCCTGGAGCCGGGGTTCAGCCCGAGTCCAGCATCCCCCCTTGGCGCGCCTCTGCGCACAGCCGTGGCGCCGCAGGACCTCTCGCTCTCCAACCAGGCGTTGCCAACGGCGCCGACTCAAGCAGCCAGCGCGGGGAGGCAGAAGTTGCGAACACCTGGACAGCATTACCTGCCTGTCCCAAAGGCCAGGCAACTACAGACTCGGGGCGTGCGGGGAAAGGGGGAGAGAAGGAGAGCGGAGGGGGCTCCGCACCCGCGATCCCGCGCGCCCCGCCGCGATGCCCCGGGCGAAGGGGGCGCCGGCGGGACTTACCCCAGAGCAGAGTGAGCGGCTGGGCTTTGGGGATGAGCACCAGGGAGTACACGGCCGCCAAGTGGAGCAGGCTCATCAGGAAGACGTTCCTCCAGACGATCTCCTGCCGGTGCCCGCGCGCGCCGGGCCTCTCCGCGCCGCCGCCGCCCTCCGCGCCCTCGCGCCCGACCCCCGCGCAGACCTCCTCCTTGGCGCTGCGGAAGGGGACCTTCTCCCCGTCGACGGCCGGGCCCGGCATGGCTGGGGAGAGGCGGGCGCCCGTGGCAGCGGCAGCGAGCGGGCGATCGGCCGGCGCGGAGCTCTCCGCTGGGGGCGGCGGCTTCTGCCTTTTTTCGTGGGGGGGGGGATCTCCGGCCCCTCCTGTCCCCGCCTTCCCGGCCCTTCTCGGCTTCCTCCTCTCTCCTTCGGGCGTTCAGCGTGGCCTAAGGATGCGACTCTGGGCGCCCGGCATCTGTTGCTGGCACATTACCCGCAGCGCTGCCGGAGCTGAACTCGGCGACGAGGAAGAGGAGGCGAGCGCCGGGGGCCGGAGGGGCGCAGGGGCGGGGGAGCGGTGTGGGAAGAGCCGAGACAGCGGCGGGGGAGGGACGGCTCGGAGGGAGCGGGGAAGAAAGACCTGCATAGCTACAGCCAATCAGGATCGACGGTGGGGCTCTTAAAGAGAAAGGCGCCCCCTCGGCCTCGGCGGCCTGGGCTCCCCGGGGCCGGACGGGGCAGCCCGCAGGGCACGTGGGCAGCCTCTGCCGGGGAGCAGGGCGGGGTCACAGCTGCAAGGTCAGGGAGCCTGGAGAGCCTGTAAATCACTTCTGCTGCTGCGGTGGTGGTTTCTCCAGTTCCCAGAAATACCTTTCCCTATTGAGAAGGTTTCTTGTTTCCCCCTCGTTGAAGCTACAGGCTGGAGAATGTGTTGTCTTAGCCCCAGATCACAGCACAGGTTAAGGCCAGATCAGAGATGAGGATCAGAAGTTCCTGTGCTCGGTTCCATGACTCTTTGCACAGACCCCTCGGGGGCTGTTGCGGGAAAGGGAGAGAAGGAGGCGGAGGGGCTCCGCACCCGCGATCCCGCGCGCCCGCCGCGATGCCCCGGGCGAAGGGGGCGCCGGCGGGACTTACCCCAGAGCAGAGTGAGCGGCTGGGCTTTGGGGATGAGCACCAGGGAGTACACGGCCGCCAAGTGGAGCAGGCTCATCAGGAAGACGTTCCTCCAGACGATCTCCTGCCGGTGCCCGCGCGCGCCGGGCCTCTCCGCGCCGCCGCCGCCCTCCGCGCCCTCGCGCCCGACCCCCGCGCAGACCTCCTCCTTGGCGCTGCGGAAGGGGACCTTCTCCCCGTCGACGGCCGGGCCCGGCATGGCTGGGGAGAGGCGGGCGCCCGTGGCAGCGGCAGCGAGCGGGCGATCGGCCGGCGCGGAGCTCTCCGCTGGGGGCGGCGGCTTCTGCCTTTTTTCGTGGGGGGGGGGATCTCCGGCCCCTCCTGTCCCCGCCTTCCCGGCCCTTCTCGGCTTCCTCCTCTCTCCTTCGGGCGTTCAGCGTGGCCTAAGGATGCGACTCTGGGCGCCCGGCATCTGTTGCTGGCACATTACCCGCAGCGCTGCCGGAGCTGAACTCGGCGACGAGGAAGAGGAGGCGAGCGCCGGGGGCCGGAGGGGCGCAGGGGCGGGGGAGCGGTGTGGGAAGAGCCGAGACAGCGGCGGGGGAGGGACGGCTCGGAGGGAGCGGGGAAGAAAGACCTGCATAGCTACAGCCAATCAGGATCGACGGTGGGGCTCTTAAAGAGAAAGGCGCCCCCTCGGCCTCGGCGGCCTGGGCTCCCCGGGGCCGGACGGGGCAGCCCGCAGGGCACGTGGGCAGCCTCTGCCGGGGAGCGGGGCGGGGGTCACAGCTGCAAGGTCAGGGAGCCTGGAGAGCCTGTAAATCACTTCTGCTGCTGCGGTGGTGGTTTCTCCAGTTCCCAGAAATACCTTTCCCTATTGAGAAGGTTTCTTGTTTCCCCCTCGTTGAAGCTACAGGCTGGAGAATGTGTTGTCTTAGCCCCAGATCACAGCACAGGTTAAGGCCAGATCAGAGATGAGGATCAGAAGTTCCTGTGTCTCCTGGTTCCTATGACTCTTTGCACCTGTTGGGGGGTGGGTGGGGTGGGATGGAGGCAGCCGCTCAACTCTTATTTGAACAACCGCTGCCGGGCACACAGTAGGCGCTCAGATAGGGCCTATTAGATAATAAATGATCAAGGGGGCCGGTTAGTAACCAGGAGTGCGCTGACCGCTGCGAGGCCCATCAGCCTCGCAGCTGTTGGTGGCAAATTCTCCTCTGTCTCCGCTAAACAGTTCGATTTCTGGACTGTCTTCTTAGTCTGAAAGCCAGCCCCCGTTGAGAATGGGGCTTTGGGGGGTGGGGGGAATCACCCAGAACGTTCCAAAGAAAATGCAGCTAAGAAAAAATTGTGTCTGCTCATTCCTCCCCTCCTAAGGCAGATAACTTAGAGCTCTCGAGAGGGCGCCAGGAAGGCACAGAAGTGCCGAGAAAGGGGAGCTGGCTGCGCCCCAGGCGGGGCAGGAGACAGGCCCAGGCCTGGCAGCCAGGAGCACTGAATTCCAGCTCTCATTCACCGTGACCAACTCAGTCCTGCAGGGACAAATTTCCTTGTTGCTGTTCGGTCGCTAAGTCGTGTCCCTGTCTGCGACCCCGTGGACTGCAGCAGGCCAGGCTGGTCTGTCCTCCACGATCTCCCCGAACTTGCGCAAATTCATGTCCATTGAGTCAGTGATGCTATCTAACCAGCCCATCTTTGCTTCTCTTTCCAGCTTGCAAAATCTGTAAATGTGAGTTTGAAAGGAGACTATTATGTTGCCAAAGCTGACTTGGTTAGTAATTCTTTCCAGCATGCTGTGGTGCATGCAGGCTGTTTTAATGTATTGGAGGTGGGAGGAAGGACTCTTTCAGGCCTTTCAGATAATGCTTACGAAAGGAGGGCGAAGGAAAACAGCCCCTTGGGATCTAGGCTCTGCAGATACGCAAGGTGTACTGTTGCTAATAGTGAACACCCCTGTAGCCTGCTGGGCCCTCAGGGCTACTGTCTCTTCTCGCCATCTTGCCAAAGGCGCTAATGTATTTTCTTAGCTTCTGGTCAAGACCCTAGAAGTGGGTGAGGGATCATCTCACTCATGAGACAGTAGCCTTTATCCTGTCAAGCAAATAATTACCAAGACTGTGATAAGAGTCCTAATATATAAAGTGGGGGCATGGAGGAAGGCGTAGTTACTTCACACTAGAGAGGAGGAGGGGAGGGGTACCTAGGTAAGGTTTTTTTTTTTTGGAACTTGATTTTCAAAAAAGGTCTCACCGTGGTAAAGCACACATAACATAAAATTTACCATCTTAACTTTTTAAAGTGTTCACCTCAGTAGTATTAAATATATTCACAGTGGTATGTAACTAATCTCTAGAATTTTTCTTTTAGCAAAACTGAAACTCTGTACACACAGAACTCTCCATGTCTCTGTCTCCTTGCTCCCTGGCAGCCACCATGGTGTTTTCTGTTTCTTTGAGTTTGACTACTCTGATCTCGTGACATAGTATCTGCCTTTTTGTGACTGACTTATATCACTTAGCATAGTGTCTTCAAATTTTGTCTGTATTATAGCATGTGTCAGAGTTTCCTTCCTTTTAAAGGCTAAATAATATTCCATTTTGTGGGAAAGAGCAACCCACTGTAGTAATCTTGCCTGGAGAAACTCCGTACAGTCCATGGGGTCACAGCACATATACTAAAATTGAAACAATACAGAGAAGGTTAGCATGGCCCCTGAGAAAACATGATATGCAAATTCATGAAGCCTTGCAAAGTTAAAAAAAAAAGAAGAGGAAGAGACGGCATGGCATACCTGTGTAAATTAATCTTCAGTCAGCTAGGCAATGAAGAGGAGAACAGAGGTGAAGCTGAGTGTGCGTTTGCGGGTGTGAGTGGGAGGAATTTGAATCCAGTTACTGGGTTAAGGGAAGATAATGACAGGTCAAAGCTCAAAAATTTGAGAAAGAGAAGGAGGAAGGAGCTGTTTCCCTGGAATCGGGGGAAGGTTAGATGGGAAGGGATCCAGTGATCAGATGGTTAGCTGAACTTTAAACAGAGGGATAGCTTTGTCTTGGAGACTGGAAGAAAATGAAGAAAAGGGCGGACTGAGCTTGCTGAAGGAACCACTACAGGGAAGCAGGGAGCCCTGATGACTGGCTGGTATGAAAGGGAAGGTCAGATCACCTGCTGGGTAGGCAGGGTGGGCGTTTGGTAGAAGGTTGGAGAAAAGTGATGAAAGACCCCAAGAGCTATTGAGTGGAATGAGAGAGGAAGCTGACAAAGAACCTTAACAGTTTGTTGAGTTAAATTAAGAGCCCAGCGTAGAACGGATGCCCCAGGCTTGTCGTGGCGTCTGCCTTCACCGTCATGGTGACACGGCCTCTGCAGCCTGACGGCATCTCCAGATGGAAGGAGGGGTGGGCTCAAGGAGAGGACAGGAGAGCCAGGTATCAAGGAGATGGTGAGACAGAAGTCTGTAGGAGTTCAGGCTGTGGGGAGGGCAAGGAAATGTGATCTGAGGGCAGCTAAAAACTCACAGAGGAAGGGAAGGCATCAAGGTTTTGCAGAAGCTAAAGGATGGCTTTCTATTTGTTAGGAAATGAGGACAGAGAATCCCTTAGTGGTCCTGTAGTTAGGACTTCACGCTTCCAATGCAGGGGGCATGGGTTCGATCCCTGGTTGGGGAACTAAGATCCACATGTCACACAGTGCAGCCAAAAAAGGAAATGAGAATAAGCGAGGCAGCGGCCATGGTGCACCAAGAGTGGAATTTGGAACTTAAGGCCGACAGCGGTGAAGAGTTTCCAGTGGTAAACTCAAGGTGAGGCCTCAGGATGCTAGAGGAGGTGACAGTGGCTGGAGCTCTGGTGTCTACATGGCACCTCCATGGGAGACTGGCGTCCCACAGGGTGGTATCCAAGTGGAGCTGGGGGAAATGGTGAGTCAGGTGCCCAAGGGTCAAGGGGACTCTTCTGAAACAGGACAGGTAAGATCTCTCAAATGTTAATGAACAGTTACACAATTGTATACTTTGTTGTTGTCCAGTCACTAGGTCGTGTCCAACTCTTTCCAATCCATGGACTGAAGCACGCCAGGCTCCCCTGTCCTTCACCATCACCCAGAGTTTGCTCACATTCTTGTTCATTGAGATGATCCATTTAAAGAGGGATAGCTTTGTCTTGGAGATAGAAAATGAAGAAAAGGCGGACTGAGCTTGCTGAAGGAACCACTACAGGGAAGCAGGGAGCCCTGATGACTGGCTGGTATGAAAGGGAAGGTCAGATCACCTGCTGGGTAGGCAGGGTGGGCGTTTGGTAGAAGGTTGGAGAAAAGTGATGAAAGACCCCAAGAGCTATTGAGTGGAATGAGAGAGGAAGCTGACAAAGAACCTTAACAGTTTGTTGAGTTAAATTAAGAGCCCAGCGTAGAACGGATGCCCCAGGCTTGTCGTGGCGTCTGCCTTCACCGTCATGGTGACACGGCCTCTGCAGCCTGACGGCATCTCCAGATGGAAGGAGGGGTGGGCTCAAGGAGAGGACAGGAGAGCCAGGTATCAAGGAGATGGTGAGACAGAAGTCTGTAGGAGTTCAGGCTGTGGGGAGGGCAAGGAAATGTGATCTGAGGGCAGCTAAAAACTCACAGAGGAAGGGAAGGCATCAAGGTTTTGCAGAAGCTAAAGGATGGCTTTCTATTTGTTAGGAAATGAGGACAGAGAATCCCTTAGTGGTCCTGTAGTTAGGACTTCACGCTTCCAATGCAGGGGGCATGGGTTCGATCCCTGGTTGGGGAACTAAGATCCACATGTCACACAGTGCAGCCAAAAAAGGAAATGAGAATAAGAGAGGCAGTGGCCATTGTGCACCAAGAGTGGAATTTGGAACTTAAGGCCGACAGCGGTGAAGAGTTTCCAGTGGTAAACTCCAAGGTGAGGCCTCAGGATGCTAGAGGAGGTGACAGTGGCTGGAGCTCTGGTGTCTACATGGCACCTCCATGGGAGACTGGCGTCCCACAGGGTGGTATCCAAGTGGAGCTGGGGGAAATGGTGAGTCAGGTGCCCAAGGGTCAAGGGGACTCTTCTGAAACAGGACAGGTAAGATCTCTCAAATGTTAATGAACAGTTACACAATTGTATACTTTGTTGTTGTCCAGTCACTAGGTCGTGTCCAACTCTTTCCAATCCATGGACTGAAGCACGCCAGGCTCCCCTGTCCTTCACCATCACCCAGAGTTTGCTCACATTCTTGTTCATTGAGACTGTGATGCCATCCAACCATCTCATCCTCTGCCGCCCCCTTCTCCTTTTGCCGTCAGTCTTTCCCAGCATCAGGGTCTTTTCCAATAAGTTGGCTCTTTGCATCTTGTAGTCAGAGTAGTGGAGCTTCTGTTTCAGCCTCAGTCCTTTGAATGACTATTCAGGGTTGATTTCCTTTAAGATTGACTGCTTTGATCTCCTTGCAGTCCAAGGGACTCTTAAGAGTCTTCTCCAGCACCACAGTTGGAAAGCATCAATTCTTCGGTGCTCAGCCTTGTTTACGGTCTGACTCTCACATCCATACGTAACTTCTGGAAAACCAGCTTTGAGAGGCACTGGGAGAAAACCATCATAGCCATATGCCCAAGTTCTGGCCAGTAGTATGTGCCTTGAAGTTGCAGTTGCTTCAAGGAGAGAGAGAGAGAGAAAGAAGACAGATGAAATTGTCAGAATGCAACACTGCTTGTAACAACTGAGTGAGACTTGCTAGTGAGCTGTGTGGTCTAGTGTGGTCAGGAGGGCTTCATGGAGAGGGTGGCAACAAATAAGGCCCTTGAAAAGATAGAGTGATCGACCTAAGAGTAGCAACTCTTAGTTGGAAAACTGTGCAAGAATTGGCTTGGAGATGGGCGTGAGTCTAGCTAAGGTTGTAGTCCTCTGAAGGGTAAATACAAGATTAAAAAAAATTGTTATCAAAAATGTTTGACTTGTGGATACAGCATGAGTAGCACCGACATATAGACCCATGTGTGCACAGCTGTGTGTCATGTAGCTACTGGGAAGCAGTCGTGCATGCAGCACAGGGAGGCCTCAGGATGCTAGAGGAGGTGACAGTGGCTGGAGCTCTGGTGTCTACATGGCACCTCCATGGGAGACTGGCGTCCCACAGGGTGGTATCCAAGTGGAGCTGGGGGAAATGGTGAGTCAGGTGCCCAAGGGTCAAGGGGACTCTTCTGAAACAGGACAGGTAAGATCTCTCAAATGTTAATGAACAGTTACACAATTGTATACTTTGTTGTTGTCCAGTCACTAGGTCGTGTCCAACTCTTTCCAATCCATGGACTGAAGCACGCCAGGCTCCCCTGTCCTTCACCATCACCCAGAGTTTGCTCACATTCTTGTTCATTGAGACTGTGATGCCATCCAACCATCTCATCCTCTGCCGCCCCCTTCTCCTTTTGCCGTCAGTCTTTCCCAGCATCAGGGTCTTTTCCAATAAGTTGGCTCTTTGCATCTTGTAGTCAGAGTAGTGGAGCTTCTGTTTCAGCCTCAGTCCTTTGAATGACTATTCAGGGTTGATTTCCTTTAAGATTGACTGCTTTGATCTCCTTGCAGTCCAAGGGACTCTTAAGAGTCTTCTCCAGCACCACAGTTGGAAAGCATCAATTCTTCGGTGCTCAGCCTTGTTTACGGTCTGACTCTCACATCCATACGTAACTTCTGGAAAACCAGCTTTGAGAGGCACTGGGAGAAAACCATCATAGCCATATGCCCAAGTTCTGGCCAGTAGTATGTGCCTTGAAGTTGCAGTTGCTTCAAGGAGAGAGAGAGAGAGAAAGAAGACAGATGAAATTGTCAGAATGCAACACTGCTTGTAACAACTGAGTGAGACTTGCTAGTGAGCTGTGTGGTCTAGTGTGGTCAGGAGGGCTTCATGGAGAGGGTGGCAACAAATAAGGCCCTTGAAAAGATAGAGTGATCGACCTAAGAGTAGCAACTCTTAGTTGGAAAACTGTGCAAGAATTGGCTTGGAGATGGGCGTGAGTCTAGCTAAGGTTGTAGTCCTCTGAAGGGTAAATACAAGATTAAAAAAAATTGTTATCAAAAATGTTTGACTTGTGGATACAGCATGAGTAGCACCGACATATAGACCCATGTGTGCACAGCTGTGTGTCATGTAGCTACTGGGAAGCAGTCGTGCATGCAGCACAGGGAGCTCAGCTGGGATGACCCCGAGGGCTGGGATGGGAGTGGGTGGGAGGGAGGCTTTTCAGGGAGGGGGCTAACCAGTTCCTCTTTGTCAGGGTTGAGACCCGGGCACCTCCAAGATGCCGGCTTACCATTCTTCCCTCAGGAACCCTGACACCAAACTCATGGGAAAGCTGGAACTGCTGCCTCTCGGAAGTCAGTTCAAAGGACCCGCCCCTAAAGATACAGATGTTGTGGATGAAGCTATCCATTACTTCAAGGCCAACGTCTTCTTCAAAAACTATGAAATTAAGAACGAAGCTGATAGGACCTTGTCTATATAACTCTGTACCTTTCTGAGTGTCTAAAGAAACTCCAAAAGTGCAGTCCTAAAAGCCAAGGCGAGAAAGAAGTGTATCCACTGGGAATCCCTCATTTTCCCATCCTCGGAGAGTCCAGTTTTCCAGCAGGAAAAATGCCATTGTGCCATTTATGCCAAACCTGCAAACAGGAAGATGATGAGGAAGTGATGAGGGCGTACTTCCAACCGCTGGGGCGAGAGGCCGGACTGAGACTTTGGGAGAAAGTGTTTGACCCTCAGAATGATAAACCCAGCAAGTGGCGGATGTGCTTGTGAAGAGACAATTCCTGGACAAGAGTCTTTCAGGACCTGGACAGTAAAGACACGGTCTCCGCAGCTGTAGACAACATTTACAGCAAGGTGCACACAGGTTTGTTTTTGGTTTTGCCTTTATTTCATAAAGTTTTATACAGATGAGAGAAGAGCATGTGTTTTTCTACTTGAAGAGCTCTTTATCAAGAATTGCGGGTAGGATGGGTGAGTTGAAATTTCCACAGCATTGAACTGGTGCTTAATAAATAAAAAGTGTCTAACCAAAAAAGAGAGGGGATCTATGTTTACTTATAGCTGATTCATGTTGTTGCACAGCAGAAACTAACACATCGTGAAGCAATTACGTTCCCATAAAAAAATGAACGTATGTGACAGGAAAGGAATTCCCTGGTGGTCCAGTGGTTAGGACTCCGCACTTTCACGGCCGAGGGCGTGGGGTCAATCCCCGGTTTGTGAAGTTACAGTGATTCTCACGCCTATGGTTTTCTTAAGTAAACCTATATTTTGGCTACAGGAACTACAATGCTGTGAAAATGATCTAGGCTTGGTGTCTGAAAACTGGGTTTGAGTTTGGCCTCACCACTGTGAATAAGCCAGCCTGAGTGCTGTGTGGTTTGAGGACAATGATGGTCACTTGCATCTTTGTTTTCATCCCACATAATATAATGCTGCCTGGGCAATTTACCTAATGCTCTAACCCATGCTTTTTCATGTGCAAAAAGGAGATACCCCTCCCCGCCCCCACCAACCTCACAGGACTAGAGCCCCGGACAGGGCTTGATACCTCGAAGTAGTGAATAATGTGGGTATCTTAGGGAATTTAAAAAAAATCCAATCAGAGAGAGAGAGACTCTATGTAGCTATGAAACCTGCCTGGCCAAGAAACCAGAGTTTATGGGGGCCCCAGAGTGGATGAACTGGGGGGTTTCAGGATTCCCTTGATCCTAAGCCAACAATGAAATAAAATCTTCCACTTTGCTTTGTCAGAGGTCACCATTTAGGACCACTCCTTTGGCTTAGGAAGGAATGAGCTCTACAGTTCTTGTGGGTTAAGGGGTGAGAAGAGAGACTGCCTCGCGGATGAGATGCATAGACAGCAATTTCGAACATAAACCCCTTTCTGCTCCCAGGATGAGAAAACCACTCACAGGCTTTAGCTGAGAGTGATTTCAGAGGAGCATAAAGTTGGGACTTTAGCCTCTAAGATTATGGGAAGATGGGCTTTGAGATACAGCAACACCAGAGTGGATAGAAGATGAGTCTTCTCAGCTTCCTCCCGTCACTAGAGGGCTGGCGTTCCTGCTTCTGTACTAAATGGACTGGAAAGTTCTTTCCATTAAGATTTTATAGCAGTGGAGGAGGGGAGACCCGCCTCTCTGGAATGAGTGCCTCTATTGGTTCGGATGTGAAGAGAGGAAGGGGTTTTCTTTTTTATCTATACTTTTGTGTCTTTATGTATTGGCTGTGCTGAGTCTTCGTTGTTGTGCAGGCTTTTCTCTACTTGCAGTGAATGGGCTTCTCACCGTGCGGCTTCTCTTGTTGTGGAGCAGGGGCTCTAGGGCTCGCGGGCTTCCATAGCTGCAGCACGTGGGCTTAGGAGTTGTGCAGCATAAGCTTCCTTGTTCTTGGGCATGTGGGATCTTCCTAGGCGAGGGATCAAACCCGTCCCCTGCATTGACAGGTGGATTCGTATCCACTGAGCCACCATGGAAGCCCAGGAAGGGGTTTTCTCTTACCAAAAGCCCCAGGGTTAGTGTTTCAGACGCCCAATGTCCTGACTGCTCTTCACAGAGTGCTCCAATTTGGCAGCAGGAAACTGGGCACTGGAAATCACCAGTGAAGGCCTTTACGTCCTCATTCATAGATAAGACGGAGTCTATTGAATGAAAAACCCACTGACGTACTGAAACCAACCCAAACCTGCCTTTGATATCCGGTCAGTGACATGCTGTCTCTTGCCTCTTTCCAAGTTCTCTTCAGTTTGAATCAATTAATGGTCTTTCACGAATCATCTGTCTATGTAGCCTCCTGAGAGGCCAGCATTGAGCTCGGTCCACAGACAGTTTCCCCAGGATTCCCTTGATCCTAAGCCAACAATGAAATAAAATCTTCCACTTTGCTTTGTCAGAGGTCACCATTTAGGACCACTCCTTTGGCTTAGGAAGGAATGAGCTCTACAGTTCTTGTGGGTTAAGGGGTGAGAAGAGAGACTGCCTCGCGGATGAGATGCATAGACAGCAATTTCGAACATAAACCCCTTTCTGCTCCCAGGATGAGAAAACCACTCACAGGCTTTAGCTGAGAGTGATTTCAGAGGAGCATAAAGTTGGGACTTTAGCCTCTAAGATTATGGGAAGATGGGCTTTGAGATACAGCAACACCAGAGTGGATAGAAGATGAGTCTTCTCAGCTTCCTCCCGTCACTAGAGGGCTGGCGTTCCTGCTTCTGTACTAAATGGACTGGAAAGTTCTTTCCATTAAGATTTTATAGCAGTGGAGGAGGGGAGACCCGCCTCTCTGGAATGAGTGCCTCTATTGGTTCGGATGTGAAGAGAGGAAGGGGTTTTCTTTTTTATCTATACTTTTGTGTCTTTATGTATTGGCTGTGCTGAGTCTTCGTTGTTGTGCAGGCTTTTCTCTACTTGCAGTGAATGGGCTTCTCACCGTGCGGCTTCTCTTGTTGTGGAGCAGGGGCTCTAGGGCTCGCGGGCTTCCATAGCTGCAGCACGTGGGCTTAGGAGTTGTGCAGCATAAGCTTCCTTGTTCTTGGGCATGTGGGATCTTCCTAGGCGAGGGATCAAACCCGTCCCCTGCATTGACAGGTGGATTCGTATCCACTGAGCCACCATGGAAGCCCAGGAAGGGGTTTTCTCTTACCAAAAGCCCCAGGGTTAGTGTTTCAGACGCCCAATGTCCTGACTGCTCTTCACAGAGTGCTCCAATTTGGCAGCAGGAAACTGGGCACTGGAAATCACCAGTGAAGGCCTTTACGTCCTCATTCATAGATAAGACGGAGTCTATTGAATGAAAAACCCACTGACGTACTGAAACCAACCCAAACCTGCCTTTGATATCCGGTCAGTGACATGCTGTCTCTTGCCTCTTTCCAAGTTCTCTTCAGTTTGAATCAATTAATGGTCTTTCACGAATCATCTGTCTATGTAGCCTCCTGAGAGGCCAGCATTGAGCTCGGTCCACAGACAGAGGCGTGCACGACTGTGCTCCTGAAACTCACTGCATAGTAAGGAAAGCAGAGTGATCAGATGATCCCTAGAAGCGTAGGCCACAATCTAGAAAACAGGTACGGCTAAGCCTGTGCGTAGGGCAGGAATGGAGACCCAGATAGAGAACAGACTCAGGACCCAGCAGGGGATGCAGAGGGTGGGACAAACTGAGAGAGCAGCATGGAACACAGATAGGTAATGGGAAGTTGTGTGTAACCTGGGGAGCTCAGTGCGGTCCTCTGTGACAGCCCAGAGGGGCGGGTGGGGAGGCTCAAGAGGGAGGGGACATAGGCGCACGTATGTCTGATTCATGTTGTATGGCAGAAACCAACACAATATTGTAAAGCGATTATCCTCTAGTTAAAAAAAGAGGGAGAGAGAGAAGTATATGCTATAGATGCTAACAAATGCTATGGAGAACTCATCTTTTATATGACCTGGCCCTGACACATGAACATTGGTTACTACTCCACCACACCCCCTGGAACCAACGTCTGGCTAGAAACAAGGTCCACACACCAAACTCACTCCTCTATCCGTCTCTCTTGTTGCAGCAGAAGGAAGACAGGGTTGAGTTTTCACCCACATCTCTTCCAGCTCTCCTGCTCTCTTCCCCCCACAACACCCACCCCCTTTTAGTTACTTTGGCTTCCAAGGGCACATACATGCAGAGACGCTCCCATCTACTTCTCAGCGTTAGCTGCCCTTGTTGTTTCTGTGTCAGTGACCTCTTTCTCCTCCCACTGTGTCAGTTACCATGGGCTGCTGTGAAGGCGAAGACTCTGTGGTCCTCCAGCCGGGAGAGGGCATTTGTCAGTAGGGTTCAAGAATGTCAAGAGGGAGCTTCCCTGGTGGTCCAGTGGGTAAGGACACCGCCTTGCAGTGCAAGGGGCACCGGTTCGATCCCTGGCCTGGGAAGATCCCACGTGCCGCGGAGCGGCTGGACCGATGTGTCCCATCACCGAGCCAGAGCTCTGGAGCGCATGCGCCCAGAGCTGGTGCTTTGCGACAACAGACGCCACCGCGATGGGAGGCCCGCAGGAGCCAAAGAACCAAGACGGATGAGGACAGAGAAATGAAAGACCAATGGAAGTGGCCCGCCCGCTCCCCTCCCTCCCCAACCCGACCCCCGCCCAAAATAAATAAATAAGTCTTTAAAAAAAAAAAGAATGTCAAGAGGGTGACCCAGATTTGCAGCACTGGAGGAAAAACTGGTTCATCATGAGTTGTCAGATGGAACATGTTCTTGATGTGGGGAAGGAATGGGTGTGTAGAAAGGTTGATTTCATGAAAATATCATTTATCATTGCTGAGGGGGACTCACTGCTTAAGAACCTCAAGGCTCGGCTTCCCTGGTAGCTCAGTGGTAAAGAGCTCTCCTGACGATGCAGAAGACATGGGTTCAAGGCTCGGGGCTTCCCTGAGCCACAGCTGTTGAGCCCATGTGCCCCGACGGTGAGTAAAAAAGAGCCCGCACCCTCAACAATATTGAAAGCGATACTCAGTAAAAGGAAGAAGTATATGCTATAGATGCTAACAAATGCTATGGAGAACTCATCTTTTATATGACCTGGCCCTGACACATGAACATTGGTTACTACTCCACCACACCCCCTGGAACCAACGTCTGGCTAGAAACAAGGTCCACACACCAAACTCACTCCTCTATCCGTCTCTCTTGTTGCAGCAGAAGGAAGACAGGGTTGAGTTTTCACCCACATCTCTTCCAGCTCTCCTGCTCTCTTCCCCCCACAACACCCACCCCCTTTTAGTTACTTTGGCTTCCAAGGGCACATACATGCAGAGACGCTCCCATCTACTTCTCAGCGTTAGCTGCCCTTGTTGTTTCTGTGTCAGTGACCTCTTTCTCCTCCCACTGTGTCAGTTACCATGGGCTGCTGTGAAGGCGAAGACTCTGTGGTCCTCCAGCCGGGAGAGGGCATTTGTCAGTAGGGTTCAAGAATGTCAAGAGGGAGCTTCCCTGGTGGTCCAGTGGGTAAGGACACCGCCTTGCAGTGCAAGGGGCACCGGTTCGATCCCTGGCCTGGGAAGATCCCACGTGCCGCGGAGCGGCTGGACCGATGTGTCCCATCACCGAGCCAGAGCTCTGGAGCGCATGCGCCCAGAGCTGGTGCTGACAACAGACGCCACCGCGATGGGAGGCCCGCAGGAGCCAAAGAACCAAGACGGATGAGGACAGAGAAATGAAAGACCAATGGAAGTGGCCCGCCCGCTCCCCTCCCTCCCCAACCCGACCCCCGCCCAAAATAAATAAATAAGTCTTTAAAAAAAAAAAGAATGTCAAGAGGGTGACCCAGATTTGCAGCACTGGAGGAAAAACTGGTTCATCATGAGTTGTCAGATGGAACATGTTCTTGATGTGGGGAAGGAATGGGTGTGTAGAAAGGTTGATTTCATGAAAATATCATTTATCATTGCTGAGGGGGACTCACTGCTTAAGAACCTCAAGGCTCGGCTTCCCTGGTAGCTCAGTGGTAAAGAGCTCTCCTGACGATGCAGAAGACATGGGTTCAATCCCTGGTCTCGGAGGAAGCCACATGCTGCGGAGCACCTAAGCCCATGAGCCACAGCTGTTGAGCCCATGTGCCGCAACTACTGAAGCCTGTGTGCCCTAGAGCTGAGCGCCACAACAAGAGAAGTCACTGCAACAAGAAGCCTGCTCACCTCAACTGGAGAGTAACCCCAACTCCCTGCCATTACAGAAGAGCCTGTGGCAGCAGGGAAAACCCAGAATAGCCAAAAATAAATAAACAAGTAAAATTATATATATATAAAGAACCTCAAGGCCAAGCAAATACATCTGTCTCCAGTCCTCAAGTTACAAATTATTTTTTTAAATGGCCGCTGATTCAATTCCAACAAAGGAAAGCACTGCATTGATTTTTCTCCAGATTAGAAACCAACTCTACGAGAGGCAAAAACGTTTCCAAATATAAATATGCCTGAGTTGTTTCTCTTGTATTTTCTTCAAAGCTTCGGTGCTTATCATGAAATCTTGTAGGCAAGATATCGATACAAAGATGCTGTGAGAAAGAGGTGGGTCATAGACTTCCAAAGCTGGGAGTGAATGTGCATGTGTGTTAAGGCGTTTCACTGATGTCCAACTCTCTGATGATCCCCTGGACTGGAGCCCACCAGGCTCCTGTGTCCATGAGATTCTCCAGGCAAGAATACTGGAGTTGGTTGCCATTTTCTCCTCCAGGGGATCTTCCTGAGGCAGATTGAACCTGCATCTGTGATGTCTCCTGCACTGGCAGGCAGGTTCTTTACCACTAGCGCCACCTGAGAGGCCCCTGGTGAACAGAGAGGTCACCTAGCCCTACCCCCTCACTTTACAGGTGAGAAATGGAGGGAGAAAGTAGTGAGGTGATCTGACCAACAGTATGTGGCAGAAGAGACACTGGAACCCAGCTTCTGACTCTGACCTGGAGGAAAAACTGGTTCATCATGAGTTGTCAGATGGAACATGTTCTTGATGTGGGGAAGGAATGGGTGTGTAGAAAGGTTGATTTCATGAAAATATCATTTATCATTGCTGAGGGGGACTCACTGCTTAAGAACCTCAAGGCTCGGCTTCCCTGGTAGCTCAGTGGTAAAGAGCTCTCCTGACGATGCAGAAGACATGGGTTCAATCCCTGGTCTCGGAGGAAGCCACATGCTGCGGAGCACCTAAGCCCATGAGCCACAGCTGTTGAGCCCATGTGCCGCAACTACTGAAGCCTGTGTGCCCTAGAGCTGAGCGCCACAACAAGAGAAGTCACTGCAACAAGAAGCCTGCTCACCTCAACTGGAGAGTAACCCCAACTCCCTGCCATTACAGAAGAGCCAGTGGCAGCACTGGAAATCCAGAATAGCCAAAAATAAATAAACAAGTAAAATTATATATATATAAAGAACCTCAAGGCCAAGCAAATACATCTGTCTCCAGTCCTCAAGTTACAAATTATTTTTTTAAATGGCCGCTGATTCAATTCCAACAAAGGAAAGCACTGCATTGATTTTTCTCCAGATTAGAAACCAACTCTACGAGAGGCAAAAACGTTTCCAAATATAAATATGCCTGAGTTGTTTCTCTTGTATTTTCTTCAAAGCTTCGGTGCTTATCATGAAATCTTGTAGGCAAGATATCGATACAAAGATGCTGTGAGAAAGAGGTGGGTCATAGACTTCCAAAGCTGGGAGTGAATGTGCATGTGTGTTAAGGCGTTTCACTGATGTCCAACTCTCTGATGATCCCCTGGACTGGAGCCCACCAGGCTCCTGTGTCCATGAGATTCTCCAGGCAAGAATACTGGAGTTGGTTGCCATTTTCTCCTCCAGGGGATCTTCCTGAGGCAGATTGAACCTGCATCTGTGATGTCTCCTGCACTGGCAGGCAGGTTCTTTACCACTAGCGCCACCTGAGAGGCCCCTGGTGAACAGAGAGGTCACCTAGCCCTACCCCCTCACTTTACAGGTGAGAAATGGAGGGAGAAAGTAGTGAGGTGATCTGACCAACAGTATGTGGCAGAAGAGACACTGGAACCCAGCTTCTTGACTCTGACCGGTGCTCTTCTGCACAGTCCCTCATGAAGCTACAGTTACAGCCATGGGGAGACAGCAGGCTCCCTAGTAGCTTTTTTGAGAAACAGTAATTCTATGTTTTTTTTTTGTTTGTTTTTTGGAGTACAGTTGACTCATAAAGTTGTTAGTTTCAGGTGTACAGCAAAGTGATTCAGTTATACATATACATATTTTTTTTTCATTTTCCCACATAGGTTATTATAGAATATCTGAGTAAAGTTCCCTGTGCTATACAGTAGATCCTTGTTATCTATTTTCCCTAATAGCTTTTTTTTTGGCCACTTCTATTGGTCTTTCATTTATTTATTTCCATCCATCTTTGCTCTTTGGCCTGTGTGGGCCTCCCATCGCGGTGGCCTCTCTCATCGCATGCACTCCAGAGCGCTGGCTCAGGAGTTGGACACATTGGTCCAGCCGCTCCGCGGCATGTGGGATCCTCACAGGCTAGGGATCCAACTGGCGCCCCTTGCACTGCAAGGTGGTGTCCTTACCTACTGGATCACCACGGAAGCCCCCTAATAGCTTTTTACTGTGACCATCTAGTCTGGAACGCTGGTACTGTAACTTCCCTGTTGTGACCTATGGGAGGTAATAGGGGGGTTTTGCCTACTCTCTCCTCTACTCTTCTGTAAATGGCACCCTTTCCTTTAGGGAACCACTTCATGTGGTTCTGGTGGGCTCAATGTCACTTTGTTCAGGTGAGCACATGATCTGAGCCAGACGATTCTGGTACCCTACATTTCTGGGCAGGAACTTGATTAGGTGGTGGGATTGAGACCCAAGCAGAGGCAACTGGAGTTGCCTGGTGGCTCAGATGGTAAAGAATCTGCCTGCAGTGTGGGAAACCTGGGTTCAATCTCTGGGTCGGGAAGACCCTCTGGAGAAGGGAATGGCAACCCACTCCAGTATTCTTGCCTGGAAAATTCTATGGACAGAGAAGTCTGGTGGGTACAGTCCATGGGGTCACAAAGTGTCAGACATGATTGAGCAACTAAATAAAAACAATCCAGAATCCAGAGTGAAAGCAGATTTTAGGTCACTTTTAGGAGATGGTTGCTTTCCTTCTTTAGTAATGAAATGTTTTTCTATTGGATTCCACTCACCTTCCTGGAGTGGATAGTTCCTTTACTGGACTGAGTACAAGATGAAATAATTTTTCGTCATCAGCCCAACTGTACTTACTGGTCATCCTTAGTGGTGACTTTAAAATTATGTACTCACTACACTTCCACTATTCAGAAAAAAAGGGTTGGAACTTTCCTCTTCTAATCAAATCTGAATCCTTTCTGTTCCTATGACAGGCTCCCTACTGATTAATTTTGCATTGCCTACTTTGAAGGACATCCATTTGGACACGGAAGTCTCTACTGAACTGAGTGAAGGACTTTATAAGCATTTACTGGTCTTTCATTTATTTATTTCCATCCATCTTTGCTCTTTGGCCTGTGTGGGCCTCCCATCGCGGTGGCCTCTCTCATCGCATGCACTCCAGAGCGCTGGCTCAGGAGTTGGACACATTGGTCCAGCCGCTCCGCGGCATGTGGGATCCTCACAGGCTAGGGATCCAACTGGCGCCCCTTGCACTGCAAGGTGGTGTCCTTACCTACTGGATCACCACGGAAGCCCCCTAATAGCTTTTTACTGTGACCATCTAGTCTGGAACGCTGGTACTGTAACTTCCCTGTTGTGACCTATGGGAGGTAATAGGGGGGTTTTGCCTACTCTCTCCTCTACTCTTCTGTAAATGGCACCCTTTCCTTTAGGGAACCACTTCATGTGGTTCTGGTGGGCTCAATGTCACTTTGTTCAGGTGAGCACATGATCTGAGCCAGACGATTCTGGTACCCTACATTTCTGGGCAGGAACTTGATTAGGTGGTGGGATTGAGACCCAAGCAGAGGCAACTGGAGTTGCCTGGTGGCTCAGATGGTAAAGAATCTGCCTGCAGTGTGGGAAACCTGGGTTCAATCTCTGGGTCGGGAAGACCCTCTGGAGAAGGGAATGGCAACCCACTCCAGTATTCTTGCCTGGAAAATTCTATGGACAGAGAAGTCTGGTGGGTACAGTCCATGGGGTCACAAAGTGTCAGACATGATTGAGCAACTAAATAAAAACAATCCAGAATCCAGAGTGAAAGCAGATTTTAGGTCACTTTTAGGAGATGGTTGCTTTCCTTCTTTAGTAATGAAATGTTTTTCTATTGGATTCCACTCACCTTCCTGGAGTGGATAGTTCCTTTACTGGACTGAGTACAAGATGAAATAATTTTTCGTCATCAGCCCAACTGTACTTACTGGTCATCCTTAGTGGTGACTTTAAAATTATGTACTCACTACACTTCCACTATTCAGAAAAAAAGGGTTGGAACTTTCCTCTTCTAATCAAATCTGAATCCTTTCTGTTCCTATGACAGGCTCCCTACTGATTAATTTTGCATTGCCTACTTGGAAGGACATCCATTTGGACACGGAAGTCTCTACTGAACTGAGTGAAGGACTTTATAAGCATTTACTGAAGTGAAGAAAACAAGTTAATGACAACACTAGGATTCTGCTCTCAGGAGCTGAGAAATGTAATGACCTTTGAAAATATATACTAATAACATGGATATACTTGAGATAGAAGTTTCATTACCTTGAACTTCATATACAATAACCAAAGTCCAACAAGCACTTGGGCCTTTCGGAAACTGGAATGTCTGCTTTATTTCACAAGGCTTCTCCCTCTCCTATTTGCACCAAGAGAGCCCACTGATACATAAAACGTGGTTTTAAAAACTCACGGATGGGCTTCCCCTGGTGGCACAGTGGGTAAGGACACCCCCTTGCAGTGTAAGGGGCGCCGGTTCGATCCCTGGCCTGGGAAGATCCCACGTGCCGCGGAGCGGCGGGACCGATGTGCCCAATCACCGAGCCAGAGCTCTGGAGCGCATGCGCCCAGAGCCGGCGCTCTGCGACGACAGACGCCACCGCGACGGGAGGCCCACGGGAGCAGAAAGAACGAAGACGGATTAAAATAGAGAAATGAAAGACCAATAGAAGTGGCCCGCCTGCTCCCCTCCCTCCCCAACACGACCCCCACCCAAAATAAATAAATAAATAAATCTTTAAAAACTCACGGATGGGGAAATGACACGGCACAAGTAATCAAAGCAGACTGATTGTGTGATGAACAACAGGCTTGTAAGACAGTGGCATGTCAAAATCGAAAAAACCCAAAAAACAGGCTTTTTTTAAAGACAGTGGCATGTTCAAAAAACTTTAGCAGACTAATGAAATGTTTTTCTATTGGATTCCACTCACCTTCCTGGAGTGGATAGTTCCTTTACTGGACTGAGTACAAGATGAAATAATTTTTCGTCATCAGCCCAACTGTACTTACTGGTCATCCTTAGTGGTGACTTTAAAATTATGTACTCACTACACTTCCACTATTCAGAAAAAAAGGGTTGGAACTTTCCTCTTCTAATCAAATCTGAATCCTTTCTGTTCCTATGACAGGCTCCCTACTGATTAATTTTGCATTGCCTACTTGGAAGGACATCCATTTGGACACGGAAGTCTCTACTGAACTGAGTGAAGGACTTTATAAGCATTTACTGAAGTGAAGAAAACAAGTTAATGACAACACTAGGATTCTGCTCTCAGGAGCTGAGAAATGTAATGACCTTTGAAAATATATACGCAATAACATGGATATACTTGAGATAGAAGTTTCATTACCTTGAACTTCATATACAATAACCAAAGTCCAACAAGCACTTGGGCCTTTCGGAAACTGGAATGTCTGCTTTATTTCACAAGGCTTCTCCCTCTCCTATTTGCACCAAGAGAGCCCACTGATACATAAAACGTGGTTTTAAAAACTCACGGATGGGCTTCCCCTGGTGGCACAGTGGGTAAGGACACCCCCTTGCAGTGTAAGGGGCGCCGGTTCGATCCCTGGCCTGGGAAGATCCCACGTGCCGCGGAGCGGCGGGACCGATGTGCCCAATCACCGAGCCAGAGCTCTGGAGCGCATGCGCCCAGAGCCGGCGCTCTGCGACGACAGACGCCACCGCGACGGGAGGCCCACGGGAGCAGAAAGAACGAAGACGGATTAAAATAGAGAAATGAAAGACCAATAGAAGTGGCCCGCCTGCTCCCCTCCCTCCCCAACACGACCCCCACCCAAAATAAATAAATAAATAAATCTTTAAAAACTCACGGATGGGGAAATGACACGGCACAAGTAATCAAAGCAGACTGATTGTGTGATGAACAACAGGCTTGTAAGACAGTGGCATGTCAAAAATCGAACTTAAATTCAACAAGGTGTGTTGCCCCATTAAAATAATGATCTGAGACAGAACTGAGTAATGATGTTTGTACAAAGTCATCCGAGGTGATTCATTAGCATTGTTTGCTAAATAAATACTTTAGCAGACTGCTGGAAACATTAATCCAGAGCACAAAAAACATGCTCCACAGTTAAACCAAAGTCTATTTCCTTTTATCTGATGGAATTAGGGTTTTCAAGATCTGTCCCAACACCTTAAAATCTGCACATTCCATATCTCGTGAGGGGGGGGGAAAGGCAAACAGTTGGAAATGCAGGAATGGTACAGTCTGAGCCCAGCCAGCTCATAAGCCCGCTGTTCAGTGAGCTTGAGTGAGGGGTGTGGTCACCAAAAACCCCGAGGAGAAGAGATGCTAGAGAGGTGTGCGCAACAACCAGAGTGCCCCGAGGAGTGGAACTACACTGCTGATTTGCTCACTTTTTCTTGGTGGTCTAGCTTGGAGCACTGACATATTAGAGGGATCAGTGAAGATTTTTTGTGCATAGACACTGCTTTTTCACTGGACAGTCACAGATGCTTCTGCCTCTAGGTGGGTCGGGGTGACCTTTGGGAAGGCTGCCTCCACCACAGTGGCGGAATGACATAGGAATTATGCAGCTGTGCACGCGCTATGTGCCTGGAGAAGGAAATGGCAACGCCTCCAGTATTCCTGCCTGGAGAATCCCATGGATGGAGGAGCCTGGTGGGCACACGCTGAACGGCACAGCCAAAAAGAAAAACAGAAGTAAAAGTTTTCTTTCTGAATTTAAACTTCAGAGATATAGGGAACTTTAAAAAAACAACAGCAGATGAATACATTTCTAAATATAAACTGGAGGCAACTCAATCTAAAAACTCAAACAGAATATTGAAAACACTTATTAATAGAAAAAACTTCAATGCATTCTACAGAATGGAAACACTCGCTCTTTTCCTATAGACACTTAAAACCAGTGATGCCCTTTTCATTCATATCCGCTAAAATCTACGTAGTAGCCTCTCAATTTAGTTATTTGTCCAAAGTGAAGCCAAAGACACAAAAAGAGAGATTAAGATGTGAGCAGCTGATTAAAAAAAAAACGACTATATACACATAGATGGGATTACACACTTTAATCTGGTTGACATGGAGGAAGGAAGGAGGACATACAAGAAAGTGAGTTTCAACTCTGCTTTGTGCATAACCAACCAAAGGCTCTTTTCCAAAAGCAAACTGGGGTGTCAAAATCCATATTGTATCAGAATACTTCAGGAAAGCATACTATGTGTAATCCAGGAAATACATCATTTGCAGAAAAGGAAAATCATCATGAGCAGAAGATTCCCCGGAAAGGTACGGTGAGTACACTTGCAGACACCATGTACATGGTCTTGACTGGCTGCTCATAAGCCCGCTGTTCAGTGAGCTTGAGTGAGGGTGTGGTCACCAAAACCCGAGGAGAAGAGATGCTAGAGCGCTGTGCGCAACAACCAGAGTGCCCCGAGGAGTGGAACTACACTGCTGATTTGCTCACTTTTTCTTGGTGGTCTAGCTTGGAGCACTGACATATTAGAGGGATCAGTGAAGATTTTTTGTGCATAGACACTGCTTTTTCACTGGACAGTCACAGATGCTTCTGCCTCTAGGTGGGTCGGGGTGACCTTTGGGAAGGCTGCCTCCACCACAGTGGCGGAATGACATAGGAATTATGCAGCTGTGCACGCGCTATGTGCCTGGAGAAGGAAATGGCAACGCCTCCAGTATTCCTGCCTGGAGAATCCCATGGATGGAGGAGCCTGGTGGGCACACGCTGAACGGCACAGCCAAAAAGAAAAACAGAAGTAAAAGTTTTCTTTCTGAATTTAAACTTCAGAGATATAGGGAACTTTAAAAAAACAACAGCAGATGAATACATTTCTAAATATAAACTGGAGGCAACTCAATCTAAAAACTCAAACAGAATATTGAAAACACTTATTAATAGAAAAAACTTCAATGCATTCTACAGAATGGAAACACTCGCTCTTTTCCTATAGACACTTAAAACCAGTGATGCCCCTTTTCATTCATATCCGCTAAAATCTACGTAGTAGCCTCTCAATTTAGTTATTTGTCCAAAGTGAAGCCAAAGACACAAAAAGAGAGATTAAGATGTGAGCAGCTGATTAAAAAAAAAACGACTATATACACATAGATGGGATTACACACTTTAATCTGGTTGACATGGAGGAAGGAAGGAGGACATACAAGAAAGTGAGTTTCAACTCTGCTTTGTGCATAACCAACCAAAGGCTCTTTTCCAAAAAGCAAACTGGGGTGTCAAAATCCATATTGTATCAGAATACTTCAGGAAAGCATACTATGTGTAATCCAGGAAATACATCATTTGCAGAAAAGGAAAATCATCATGAGCGACAGAAGATTAAAACAAAAGAAAGCACCAGGTTATGAGCAGGTCTACGGTGAGTACACTTGCAGACACCATGTACATGGTCTTGACTGGCTGCTATGGAAACATGCTAATGAGGATTGGTCCACACCTTATCATTTTTTAAAACATGTCTCTTTGGGAAAATGGCAATATTGGCTGGAAGTGAAGCCGTCCTTTACACACCCAGCTTGTTGGCCTGGGTGAGAACAACTTTGAGAACTGGCATGAAAGCCGAGGTCTCGCTGAAGTTGCTGGTACTAACTATGTGGGTGTGGATGGTCAAGCCTTCTGAGTAGTTTCGGGTCTCGATGCTCCGTGCGATGTTGTGTAAACCATTGATGATTGTTGGTGACAGCTGAAATCAAGGTGGAATCAAGAGGATTAAAGGAGAATTTCCCATGAGACCCGCTATAAACATGAAACCCTGACAAGGAGCTTGAAATACACATTTAAAAAATGGATAAACTGGTGAGCATTTCTAGAAAGTTTCTCACACCAAACAACACATGAGTTACAAAATGGAACCACGACAGAATGATTTAACATAAAGAATTATTTACAAACTATAACACGTGTTCAGCCAGGTATTTTCTTTTCCTCCCCAAACTGGAATGTTACTATCTTTCTCCACTTACACCTTGTTGACAACGGAGACCCTGCGCTCCTGCTCCACTCCCATTAGGAGGGCCACACCCTGGACTCAATCTGCCCATTCTTACAGTCATAAAAGAAGGGGCATTCTAATTGGAAAAAAAAAAAAGAAGAGGCAAAAGCTCTTCATAATCCTCTCATCTCTTGAAATCCTAAAGACCGACAGTTCTTTCTGCTTGGTTCCCATACTTTCAGAGAAGACTGTACTCTGAATCAGTCCATGGCCACACCCCTTCCAACGCACCTGCAACTTTCCTCCGGTGAGGTTCCCGAGGCTACGTGGTTATTTTTATCTGATGGGACTGATAAGGGGAACGGGGAAGAGGAATGCTAAAATGCAAAAGTCCAAAAAAGTCCCAATTCTTTTTTTCTCTCTGAGTGTTTCCGATAGTAACACAAAACAATTCTCGAAAGGAATGGAGACGTGGGGGACAAAAGAGCAGAAGACAGTGTCTGCTCCTTACTGCTGACTAGCTCTTCGCAGCTACACTCCCTGACCTGCTCACTCTGTGGCTACATCCAGCTTTGCCTTAGGGGAACAGCTATTACAAAAGAAAGGGATCAGAGATTCAGACTAAAGATGTGATTTCTGGAAAACAGAGTATCTTGACCATTCTCTGATTTCTTAATTCAAGGGATACATATAAACAGAAGGCCAGTTACCTTAGGGCCAATGCAGGCCAGTTTGTATTGCTATGAAAAGGCGAAAACTCTCTCTCACACACACATTCTCCTATCCCCTTATCCTGAATGACTGAACCGGAAGATTCAGATGGAGCAAAGCCCATTCTATAAATGATGTGGTCATTCTGCCCCACACATACTACGTACTACCTGTGACATACAAGTGCTGCTGAGACACATGTGACGAGAACCAGGAGTGAGTGCTTATCAGAAGCCCTTCTTTCCCCCACAAACTTACTGTCTGTTCCCTAAGTTTATCATACAGAAACTCCAGACGTTTGCTGGCATCATCTAGCTTCCTCTTGGTTTGCTGCAGGGAAGAAAAAGACAGATGTTCTATTTGAACGCTAACGTTTATCCCAAGAACTTACACCGTTTCATTTCACTAAACCTTATAGTCAAGGTGTGGAGCAGCTTCATTTCATAAAGAAATGGAGAGAGCTTAGACCAAGGAACTTGAACAGAGAGTCAGAACAGAGAAGAGTGAACTAAGGTGGGGAGGGCGAGAGGTGTGCACAACGGCCCTGGCTGGGTTTCACAGGCTCTGCGACTCACTGGTGGTGTGTGTGTCCAGCTACACCCCATCCACAAGTAACAGTGAGGGCCACCTGCAAACCACGAAGAGTCATGTACTACAGAAAAGAAGGTCTACCCATTACTGTAAGTCAAGTAAGATGAACATTAGGGGAGCTAGAAAGCAAATGTGTGGGATCTTTTTTTAACCTCAAAAATATTACTTGTATACTCAGTCCCAATGGGTACATTTAATCCTATCTTATTCTTAAACACCAAAAAAAAAAAAAAGGAGGAATAACCTTTTGACAACTGAAGAATATTATAATAGAGGGAAGTGTTCAAATGAGTTCTTAAGGAGTCTTCGACCCTCACACAGTGCTGTTAAGTACAGTGAGAGAAAACTAGCCTAAAAGTTTAAAATTATCTTGTGATGAGCTTAACGGTCTACATTATCAACAGTCTTAGAAGTGATACTATTTTTCAGTATTGACGGAGTGCCTACTATGTGCCATGTGGGAAAGGTCTCGCGTCTCATGGGGCTCATATTCTATTGGGTGGGAAAGACGCTAAACAAACACTACACTCGTGTCAGATGGTGACGCACCCTACGAAGGACAATTAACAGGGGACGGGGCCAGCGGTGGGGGCAGCAGAGGTGCTGAGGAAGTCCTGATGGCTCAAGGGACACGTGAGCAGACGAGCAAGCAAGCAGGAGCCGTGCGGTTCCGCGCAGAGGGCCCCCAGCAGGAGTGGCAGGTGCAGAGCCTCTGATGCTGATGTCCTCTCGCTGTGCTGGAGGAAGGGACCTCCGTGTATCACAAGAGAGTGTGGACAAGATGAGGCCCCCAAGAATAACTTCACAGACTCAGCTGTGCAGTAAAGTCACCTTGTGTTGCCCGGACTGAAGCGAAAATAAGAACAAAGCCATACTGCACTTTAAGTGCTGATTAAAGTGGATTTCTGTGGACGTTCAGTCTTGGGCAGTATCAGAACTCCTTCTCCAAAGACTGATAGAAACCGTTAGCCTCTGTCTTCTGCCTGGTCCTGAGTCACCAGAAAAGGTGATCTGGCGACCTGGGGGAGGGTAAGCTCAACAGCAGTGCGCCAGGCGAGGCCGTGCACTGTGTCCTCACAGCCTCTATTTCCACGGACTCACGTCTGCAGGCAGACTGACGGTTTCCCCTGAGGACTCCTCCACTTTGCTTGACAGTGACCTCTCTATTCAGAGGTGTGCCCAGGAGGCAGTGGACTCCGACCTGTCTCACCAGCGCCACCTGTTCTCTGTTCCTCGCCTGGTCTTTCCATCACTCCCAGAATGCCAGGAGGCAAGGCTATGGTAGCTTTCCCCTGCTTCTGCCGGCCCGACACTCTCAATACAGAGAAGTGCTTTTCAAAAGACTAGCAGAAGGCTGCACATATTAATACTCAATGTTTGATAAAACAACAAATCCTAGAGGCTGTGTGCAAGTAGACAAGTGGCCAGTAACTAAATACACATATTCTCTGATTGTTGGCAGAAATGGAAATTTCATCTGAAACCAGGCTGGCTCTGTAGGATTCCTGTTGTTGCCAATACAGTCACCCTCTAACAAACTACGTCCAGTCAGCTGCTTTCACCATGGGCATGACTCTAACAGCTAAAATGCTGAATTGTTTTTAAGCTTTCTGCAAAGTTAAAAGATTGTCTATCTACTTTTAAAAGCTTTTTTCTTTTTTAAAAAAGATTTTTTTGATGTGGACCAGTTTTTTAAAGTCTTTATTGAATTTGTTGCAATGTGCTCCTGTTTCATGTTTTGGTTTATTTGGCCTCAAGGCATGTGGGATCTTAGCTCCCTGACCAGGTATCAAACCTGCATCCCTTGCCCTGGAAGGCATTCTTCACCACTGGACTGCCCGGGGAGTCCCTGCTTTTAAAAGCTTTGACATCATTCTGTCCTATTCCTGCGCCGGACGTGAGGTCTGCGATGAGACTGAGGTTGAGAACATGAACTCTGAAGCCAGACCAGGTCCGAGTGCCGGCTCCGCCTTGGTTATACCAAAACTGCTTTTGGCCTTAACTTCCTTCTCTGTAAATAAATGAGACAAACCTACCACACCATGGAGTAGTGATTATAGGATTAAATAAAGTTGTATGTAAAAAGCAACTGAATGTTTATGTATGTAGAGCAAACTCTACATAAAGTACTTTACTACTTTTGTAAAAACTTTCAAAATACATCTTGTAAGATTTTCAGCAATAAATATGTAAGAGTTCCGTAACAGTCCTTTTGTTTGCTTGTTTTCTTTTTTTGTTTGTTTTTTTCTTCCTTCTTTTTTTTTTTTTAACTTTTGTGTTTTGTTTTTTTCCCTTTTCTTCATAACAGTCTATCTTAATTAAGCAAGATAAAAAATACATACAGGATCTGTGGCTGAAGAGAGGCAGCGCTGAATAAGATCCTCGAACGTGGTCTTTAGAATGAGGTGTTCATCTGGAATAGGTTTCTTGGTAATTTTTTCTGTTGGCAAAGACTGCACATGCTGGAAGAAATAATACCATTAAAGTGAACAGAAATGACCAGAAGCTACTATAAAGTCCTGAATCTGAGATAAAAGAGAAGCCAACTACCTTGTAAACAGGCTATTCAAAATCAAATGAAAAACTGACGTGTGGAATCACGTGGGATAAGCAAGAATAAATATTCAGTAGAAGATATAGGTCCTCTTCCTACAGCTTCTATTTCCAAAAATAGGGTTGTATATGAAGCACTTGATTAACCATGGGGCACATGTTGATCACTATTGTGTGTAACTGACGGGCAAGAGGCCCCTGCCGGCAGCAGGCACCTGCAGAGTGGGAGGGTGGAAGGGACGGCCTGCTTCACTTGTTGGCTCCTTTCTGTTCATCCCAGCGCCCGTGTGTTCTTTGGTTTACTCTTGAAGGTTGTTAACTGGGCTATCAACAAACTGTGAGATTAAACCAAAGGTTAGGACGGAAGAGACCATCGTCTTACAGAATGTATAGGCGGAAAAACAAAAGAGGAATGTTTGTTCCTTCACTGTTCACCTGGAACTATCACGAAATTGTTAACTGGCTATACCTCAATAAAAATGTTTCTGATGAAAAAAGATAAAATACACACATGGTGGTAAGCATTAAAAAAAAAGAAGGGGCTTCCCCTGGTGGTCCAGTGGGTAAGGACACCGCCTTGCAGTGCAAGGGGCGCCAGTTCGAGCCCTGGCCTGGGAAGATCCCACGTGCCGCGGAGCGGCTGGACCGATGTGTCCAATCACCGAGCCGGAGCTCTGGAGCGCATGCGCCCAGAGCCGGCGCTCTGCGACAACAGAGGCCACCACGATGGGAGGCCCACAGGAGCCAAACAAGACAAATGAAAATAGATAAATGAAAGACCAATAGAAGTGGCCCGCCCGCTCCCCTCCCTCCCCATCCGACCCCTGCCCAAAGTAAATAAATAAATAAACCTTTAAAAAAATTAAAAAAAAAAAAAAAAGAACAAAGTAGGAATATGTAAGTGCTTAAAGTTTTGATTGATTAGTTCATTCATAGAAAATATTAGTAAATTATGTGCTAGGCACTGGTGAGTCAATAAGGAAATGCTTTTATGCCTCAGGGAGTTTACAGGCTAATTGGGTGAGAAAGTTTAAAAATGCCATAAACGTATGTAGAACAGCTATTGTGGTTAAGTTCGCATCAATGGAACCAAGCAATCCCAGTTATACCAATTCCAATATAGCTGGGATTTAACTGAGGGGAAGGCTTTTTAAGGAAGTTTTATCAGAAGGTTAATAAGTAGGAGCTAAGCAGGGAAAGAAATGCATCTGAGAGAAGACAGGTACTCAGGAAAGATCATGATACAAGAGACTGAAAGGAGATCAGAGCAGCTGGAAGAGAGAGACAGCAAAGAGGAGTATGAGCAGAGAGTGCCCGGACAGGGTGAAGTATTTTGGTCTTTATCCTGAGAACAGTGGGAAGCGGTCACGTTTGTTTTTGTTTTTGTTTTTTAAGATTTATTTATTTATTTATTTATTTTTGGGAGGGTCAGGTTGGGGAGAGAGGGGGGCGGGCGGGCCACTTCTATTGGTCTTTCATTTCTCTATTTTCATTCGTCTTCGTTCTTTGACTCCTGTGGGCCTCCCATCGCGGTGGCGTCTGTCGTACAGAGCACCGGCTCTGGGCGCATGCGCTCCAGAGATCCGGCTCGGTGATTGGACACATCGGTCCAGCCGCTCCGTGGCACGTGGGATCTTCCCAGGCCAGGGATCGAACCGGCGCCCCTTGCACTGCAAGGTAGTGTCCTTACCCACTGGACCACCAGGGAAGCCCAGCGGTCACGTTTTAAGCAACAAGGAGGTAAGACCAGTGGAGAGATGGGGCGCAGCAGTTGCTGGCAGGCCAGCGAGAGTCTGCTGCGTCGCGGAAGGCTGGAGACGAAGCAGCACCGGCCAGACTGGAAGAGCTGAGAAGGGGTCTGAGAGAGATTTTAAAGTCGTACCTACAAGATCTGGGGATAAATCTGAAAAAACAGAGTAAAGGATAAAGAGTGTGAAGACGCCTGGGCTTTGGGCTGGATTCAACAGAAAGGCCTGCGGTGGCATTCACTGCAACAGGACGCACCACAGACGAGGAGGTTCGAGAGGAGGACAGAGGACGAGACTCTGGATCTATGAAGTGGGAGGTGCCTCGGGGACACCCAGTGGACAGGGAGCTGGACGTCATGGCCTGGCTGACCACACACAGGCACGCTGCTCTCCCTCTCGACAGTAGCTGAGGTTCTGGTCCAGACGAGTCCACTGGGTGCACGGGCACCAGGTCTCAGCAAAAGTGAATGGCTCTGCAACCGGCATAGCCTTGCGATCATCAAAACTAATGACGAGTCTTAGGTACATATTCTTATGAAAAGAAGCTGGTCCTCCCACCTCCGTCAAACCACCGGAGTCTATAACGCAACTGTTAACGCTGCTTCTAAATGCAGCCCCTGAGGCAGAAATCTCTGAACAGCAAGACACACTCCCCTCTCTCCCATGGGGGAGACACCGCTACAGATTTGATGGCACTGAGCCAAAGGCAACGGCAGAAGACCCAGGGCTGTACTTGGGCGGGAATTTACTTCATAGACTGAACCATGACACAACCTCTTGATTTTTCATGAAGTGATCAAAATGTATACCTCCGTATGTCTAAGTCAGTTGTATGGAAATCAGATAGATTTTCATCATCTAGAACCCTGCCAACTAGCTGCTTGTATGTGAGAAGCTGGTATGAGTATTGATGTCTACCCAAAGATACGGCTATACTATGAGCTCTTACATGTATACACAAGAAAAGATCTAACTCATTACATTTTCATTTTGTATTTTAAAGGAAAAAACCTTTGGAAACAGTTTCTGCTTAGTGACCTTGGATACAACTATGGATTCAACTGATCTAAATTGTGGCTACTGATTAGATCAAATTAAATATTGCAATTTGCCAAGTTACTGTTAACATACACTAGTAAGTACATAAGCCCTTTCTAGAATGTTTGCATATGGCCATGTCATTAACATAATATACACACGTGATCAATCTTAGAAAGGAAAGAAAGTTCTTTTTTACTTCGAATGTCTAAATTGAAATTAAACTGAAATAATAATAAAGGTATAAACATACAAGTTAACATGCTGAAAAACACACTCAAATACACCCATCTCCCACTTCCACAGGCTTACTGTTACCTGCATGGTATTTCCAATGGGAGCCCCGGGGGCACCTTCGATATTGGGCTTTGGAAAAGACGGAGGCATGCCTGGTTGGCTGAGGGGCTGCTGGATGCCGTGGAAGGGCTGGCCTCCGGCCAGGTGAGGCTGGGGGAACGAAGCCTGGCTTGACAGGGGCACTGGAGCCGAAGGCTGCGGCTGCTGCAGCATCTGTGACTGGGGGTCGCCCAAGGGGTTCATGATCGGTGATGTGATGGGAACGGGAGGCGTGAAGTTCTCAGGCATCTTTTCAAAGGTGGACACAAAGGCACCAAGAGTAAGAAAAACAATGATACGGCAGCATTTCCTTAGCTTTAAATGAAGGAGTTAGCCATCTGCAGCAACATGGATGCAGCCAGGGTCATCCTACTGCCTGCAGTCAGTCAGAAAGAGCAGACAGACACCACACGGTACCACATACGCAGAATCTAAAACACGACACAAACTCATCCATGAAACAGAAACAGAATCACAGAGAACAGACTGGGGGCTGCTGAGGAGGAAGGGGTCGAGGGAGGAATAGAATGGGAGGTTGGGGTGAGCAGACATAAATGTTCATATATAGAATGGATAAATAACCAGGCTCTGCTGTATAACACAGAGAACTACAGTCAGTATTTTATGGTAAACCATAATGGAAAAGAATAATATATATATGTATAACTGAACAATTTTGCTATATAGTAGCAATTAACACAACACTATATCTCAACTATACTTCAATTTAAAAAAATAAATAAGGAAGTTAGATTATTCCACGGTTAAAATTTTTTAAAATGATAGCAGAATACTTTTTCTTTCAGAATACTTTTTTAAAAAGGATTTTTATGCAGAATTCTAGAGTAAAACATAAAATTAAAGCTAATCTGGCTAAAGGGCTGAGCCACTGTATCGTTCTATAATTTTCTTTCCTTCAGGGATTAGAAGCTATAAATTGAAACACATGTATTAAGAGTATCAGTCAGCAAGCTTTGCCTTCAGAGGAAGAGCGGAAGGTGGTGTTGCTTTAAGTGGCTGCGTGAGTTGAGAGGCCATCTGAGGGAAACCCCATAGACATCTTTTTCTAGTACCTTCTTCTTCTTGGATCCTCTGTTCAAAGCTGGTGGATCATTCCAACCATTCTGAGGACCTGTTAATAGAAGGCATTTTCCTTTAGAATCCTGGAAAGAAGACTAAATTGTATCCATCACATAATATCTTCTGATTCTACCTTCACCGGGAGATGAATGTCACAAAAGTTTTACCAGCTGAGCTGCTGGGATCACTATGTAGCCCTGGATTTGAAAACTCATCACCTCTGGAAATCACAGGGCTCTGGCTTAGAAATCTGAGTGTCTTGATATTATTTCTTTTAATGTGAAAGAGCTGTGCTAAATTTAAGGATAGTGAAGCCTTTCTGTGTATACTGGTGCATAACCTTCAAAGATCAAATGACTCTCTCCTTATAAAGAAAAATAAATCACCTACATATGCTAAAAAAAAAAAAAAACGCTTCTGATATATTCAACATACAAAAAAAGAATAAAAGCAGCAAGCTCGTATTTTCCCAAGAAAGCAATTCTACATACGTAATTCAGAATATGCAAATCATCATGGTAGAAACACTGTTAAAAACAAAACAAAGCAAAACCAGCCCAACTACATATCAGTATGTTTTACTACCTTTGAGTTAAGAATTACCTATGAAGTAGAAAAGTGCAGATAAATTTAAATGTCCAGGCTCTGCTGTATAACACAGAGAACTACAGTCAGTAGCAAATTTAAAAAATTTTTAAAACTGAACAATTTTGCTATATAGTAGCAATTAACACAACACTATATCTCAACTATACTTCAATTTAAAAAATAAATAAGGAAGTTAGATTATTCCACGTTAAAATTTTTTAAAATGATAGCAGAATACTTTTTCTTTCAGAATACTTTTTTAAAAAGGATTTTTATGCAGAATTCTAGAGTAAAACATAAAATTAAAGCTAATCTGGCTAAAGGGCTGAGCCACTGTATCGTTCTATAATTTTCTTTCCTTCAGGGATTAGAAGCTATAAATTGAAACACATGTATTAAGAGTATCAGTCAGCAAGCTTTGCCTTCAGAGGAAGAGCGGAAGGTGGTGTTGCTTTAAGTGGCTGCGTGAGTTGAGAGGCCATCTGAGGGAAACCCCATAGACATCTTTTTCTAGTACCTTCTTCTTCTTGGATCCTCTGTTCAAAGCTGGTGGATCATTCCAACCATTCTGAGGACCTGTTAATAGAAGGCATTTTCCTTTAGAATCCTGGAAAGAAGACTAAATTGTATCCATCACATAATATCTTCTGATTCTACCTTCACCGGGAGATGAATGTCACAAAAGTTTTACCAGCTGAGCTGCTGGGATCACTATGTAGCCCTGGATTTGAAAACTCATCACCTCTGGAAATCACAGGGCTCTGGCTTAGAAATCTGAGTGTCTTGATATTATTTCTTTTAATGTGAAAGAGCTGTGCTAAATTTAAGGATAGTGAAGCCTTTCTGTGTATACTGGTGCATAACCTTCAAAGATCAAATGACTCTCTCCTTATAAAGAAAAATAAATCACCTACATATGCTAAAAAAAAAAAAAAACGCTTCTGATATATTCAACATACAAAAAAAGAATAAAAGCAGCAAGCTCGTATTTTCCCAAGAAAGCAATTCTACATACGTAATTCAGAATATGCAAATCATCCGCATGGTAGAAACACTGTTAAAAAACAAAACAAAGCAAAACCAGCCCAACTACATATCAGTATGTTTTACTACCTTTGAGTTAAGAATTACCTATGAAGTAGAAAAGTGCAGTAAGATTTTTTTTTTTTACTGCCACACACACAAAAAATTCCAGGTTGGCAGCAAATAATATAAAATTAAACCACAGTCAGCTTTAGTAAATTTTCTTCCCTCAGAATCTCCCAAAACCTGTTATGTCAAAGTGAGAAATGAACATCAGTAGCAGAACTCATTAAAGTATTGAATACTTACTGCCTTGATCTATAGAGAAAAAAGGAACAAAACATGCCAGAAACAGGATAATTACTAAATCATAATATAATCATTTTATGTTTTATTAAGTTTTGTGTATATGTATATGTAAAAGCAAAAGATCCTTCTTTCAATAAATTAAAATTCTTTCAGTATTCTACTTGATTGATATCCAATATATTAAACCACAACAAACTTGCTCTTGCAAACGGAAGAACACAGTCATAGAATTAAAAAAAAAAAAAAAAAAACAACCCCACAAGATCTCCTAACCAGCATGTATTCATTTGCCTTGATTTTAAAAATAGAATTACTTTTCTACAAGTTGACTAGGAGATAGAATGCCAAATGAGCCTCAAAACACTCAAGAGGCAGTCACAAAATATTAAACCACATGCTGCTGTCTGCTTAACAAATTCCTTAAGATCTGGTTATACACAAACTAACCGTTTGAGCCTCTCCCATCCTCTTCTCATCTCTCTTACAGCTAAAACAGTCTTGGCGTAGCCTTGTTTTTATGTCTACATCAAATGCACACCTTTTATGACTCAGGATCATTTGTGTCACTATGTTAATTTAGGCAGCTCTAAGATTTGATTCAATTAAGTCAAATTTTAAAAATGATACTGATCAGATTTAGAGTATCATTGCTTTGAAGTTCACATGCATAATTGTGAATGTCCATTCATTGATTATATTGAATGATTCAAGGATTTCCTTTCCAAAGATATATTCTGTAACTAATTCACCTTCAAATATAGACGCCAGGTCTTGCATACTCTGATTTTCTGTAGACAAAATGTAAACGTCACTTAAACGGTATTATTATCAAAGACATTCTAACTCAGTAATACTCATTTTCTAATTGTTTTTCCTCCTTTTGTCAACCCCAGGAAAGGACAAAATACTTTTATAAAGAAATAAAACTCACTTTTTAATCGAGTCACATGAAATGGCTTCTACCTAATTACGAAAGTAATCAGTTTGTGGGCAAAGCTAATTCATTTAAATGTGTCAGATCCAATTAGCTCTTATACACTTTTTTCTTACTGTGCCAGCTGTCTTTTTAAAGAGAAAATTTTATTCCTTTCTATTTAAGATAACAGTATTTCCCTAATTGTTTGCCTGGACTGCTTTTCTATTATTTGATCAACGAAGCTCAGTAATATCACAGTGCAGGGAGGGAGGAGAACGCTTCCTAACATAACTGTGTCCCTTTTAGCATTAAAGCGTGAATCCAAATCAGTTGAGGATTTTGCAAAAATGCAGATTCTAATTCACTAGGTCCAGCTTAGGGCTGAAACTCTATTGTTTCCGCTGGCTCCCAGTAATGCCAATGATGTAGGTCCAAGCCCTTTTTAAGCAGCAGGGTTTTAAAGAGAAATGGGAGGATTTCTACACTGTTGTGCAGACTTCAGCACCACACTGCTAAACACAAGCAGCACGTGAGACAGTCCTAATGAGGTGGGACTGCTTTGCGGCAGGATCTGGGAGGCCCCAAAGGTCCCTGTAATTTCTGGGGTCACCCCATGAATATGAACATAAATGAAATCAGGCCCAGTAAGTATGTAACCATCTCATACGGTCTGAATTTCTGCAGGTTGTATGGCATATGTCTTCCTTAAAAGAACTGAAGTTTATGGCAGTCGACGAGAGGAAAGAAGGCTGGAAACGAATAGAGCAGTTCCAAAACTGTCCCATAGTCAGGGCTGCCCAGCCTCCAAGGTGTATCATAGGTACATACAACTCATAGGAGTTCACTTGTCTTCACCTGGAGAAACTGGACCCTTTGGCACTGCTGGCGCAGGAGTTAAACTGTGCTGCCGCTACGGAAACCAGTACGGCGGTTCCTCCAAAGTTAAACACTGAGTTACTCCTGGATCCGGCCATTCCACTTCCGGGTATATATCCAGAAGAACCACAACCAGGAATGGAAAAAGTATTTTGTAATTCCTGTTCACAGCAGCATTATTCAAGACAGCCAAGATGCTCATGGGCAGGTTAATAATGGATAAACAAGATGTGGTATATACATACAGTGGACATACATTAAAGGACCACCAAATTCCTTAAACACTTTGTCCACGGCTCTAAAAGCTCTGAAGATGCAAATTGCTTGCATTATTATTCAGCTTTAAAAAGGAAATTCTGATACATGCTATAGCATGGATGAATCTTACAGAGAGCTGAAACAGCCAGTTCCAAGAAAGCAAAATTTTATGACTATTTAATATACAGAGACAGACGTAGAGCACTGGTGACCAGGGGCTGGGAAAATGAGATTTTAAAGGCTGTTTAATTTCAATATGGGATGATGAAACAGTTCTATAGCAATGGAAATGCACTTAAAAATGATTAAAATGGCAAATTTTATGTTACCATAAAAAAACTCCTACTACAGCAACACATACACATAATGTACGATATATGTGTATGAAGAGAAACACACCTAAATTTGTCATATATAGATATGTGATTAGCCGCTGGCTCCAGTAATGCCAATGATGTAGGTCCAAGCCCTTTTAAGCAGCAGGGTTTTAAAGAGAAATGGGAGGATTTCTACACTGTTGTGCAGACTTCAGCACCACACTGCTAAACACAAGCAGCACGTGAGACAGTCCTAATGAGGTGGGACTGCTTTGCGGCAGGATCTGGGAGGCCCCAAAGGTCCCTGTAATTTCTGGGGTCACCCCATGAATATGAACATAAATGAAATCAGGCCCAGTAAGTATGTAACCATCTCATACGGTCTGAATTTCTGCAGGTTGTATGGCATATGTCTTCCTTAAAAGAACTGAAGTTTATGGCAGTCGAGAGAGGAAAGAAGGCTGGAAACGAATAGAGCAGTTCCAAAACTGTCCCATAGTCAGGGCTGCCCAGCCTCCAAGGTGTATCATAGGTACATACAACTCATAGGAGTTCACTTGTCTTCACCTGGAGAAACTGGACCCTTTGGCACTGCTGGCGCAGGAGTTAAACTGTGCTGCCGCTACGGAAACCAGTACGGCGGTTCCTCCAAAGTTAAACACTGAGTTACTCCTGGATCCGGCCATTCCACTTCCGGGTATATATCCAGAAGAACCACAACCAGGAATGGAAAAAGTATTTTGTAATTCCTGTTCACAGCAGCATTATTCAAGACAGCCAAGATGCTCATGGGCAGGTTAATAATGGATAAACAAGATGTGGTATATACATACAGTGGACATACATTAAAGGACCACCAAATTCCTTAAACACTTTGTCCACGGCTCTAAAAGCTCTGAAGATGCAAATTGCTTGCATTATTATTCAGCTTTAAAAAGGAAATTCTGATACATGCTATAGCATGGATGAATCTTACAGAGAGCTGAAACAGCCAGTTCCAAGAAAGCAAAATTTTATGACTATTTAATATACAGAGACAGACGTAGAGCACTGGTGACCAGGGGCTGGGAAAATGAGATTTTAAAGGCTGTTTAATTTCAATATGGGATGATGAAACAGTTCTATAGCAATGGAAATGCACTTAAAAATGATTAAAATGGCAAATTTTATGTTACCATAAAAAAACTCCTACTACAGCAACACATACACATAATGTACGATATATGTGTATGAAGAGAAAAAACACACCTAAATTATTGGTGGTCATATATGGGTACCAGAATTACAGATATTTTGAATTGTATTCCTTATGCTATCTGAGGTCTTTCAAAATCCTACAGTAAAAAATTAATAAAAATTAAGGGCAGGGGCTTCCCTGGTGGTCCAGTGGGTAAAGAGTCTGCCTTGCAGTGCAAGGGGTACCAGTTCAACCCCTGGCCTGGGAAGATCCCACATGCCGAGAAACGGCTGGGTCGGTGTGTTCAATTATGAGCCAGTGCTCTGGAGCACATGTGCCCAGAGCCGGTGGTCTGCAATGAGAGAGGCCACTGCGATGGAAGGCCCACACGTGCCAAAGAATAAAGATGGATGAAAAATAAACAATAACTTACAGGCAAAAAAATGTATTTTTTAAAAATCAAGGGAAAATTTACTTAAAAAGTGAGTGTGGCATGCCACTGGATACTGGAGACCCTTGTCCACCTTGGTGTAGGGGTCTGTCCTCCGCAGGGTCTCTGGGAAGGAACAGAGAACCGGTCGTTCTCAGAGACAGAAGTGGAGGGGCCACCATCCGTACCTGAATCCTGCTTCTCACCAGAAGCCTTCTCAGGTATCACTAGAGTCTGAACATAATGGCAGGATCCACACACTGGCTAGGATACTTTTCAGTGGAAAATGTACCAGTGCCAGTGGCAGAGACACTTCTGTCTAGAAGATCTGAGACGGGACTCACCCTTATTGACCGCATACCTCTCCCTCCAGCTAGGCTAAAACTCGAAGATAAAACAAAAGCTTTAAAAAGGAAATTCTGATACATGCTATAGCATGGATGAATCTTACAGAGAGCTGAAACAGCCAGTTCCAAGAAAGCAAAATTTTATGACTATTTAATATACAGAGACAGACGTAGAGCACTGGTGACCAGGGGCTGGGAAAATGAGATTTTAAAGGCTGTTTAATTTCAATATGGGATGATGAAACAGTTCTATAGCAATGGAAATGCACTTAAAAATGATTAAAATGGCAAATTTTATGTTACCATAAAAAAACTCCTACTACAGCAACACATACACATAATGTACGATATATGTGTATGAAGAGAAAAAACACACCTAAATTATTGGTGGTCATATATGGGTACCAGAATTACAGATATTTTGAATTGTATTCCTTATGCTATCTGAGGTCTTTCAAAATCCTACAGTAAAAAATTAATAAAAATTAAGGGCAGGGGCTTCCCTGGTGGTCCAGTGGGTAAAGAGTCTGCCTTGCAGTGCAAGGGGTACCAGTTCAACCCCTGGCCTGGGAAGATCCCACATGCCGAGAAACGGCTGGGTCGGTGTGTTCAATTATGAGCCAGTGCTCTGGAGCACATGTGCCCAGAGCCGGTGGTCTGCAATGAGAGAGGCCACTGCGATGGAAGGCCCACACGTGCCAAAGAATAAAGATGGATGAAAAATAAACAATAACTTACAGGCAAAAAAATGTATTTTTTAAAAATCAAGGGAAAATTTACTTAAAAAGTGAGTGTGGCATGCCACTGGATACTGGAGACCCTTGTCCACCTTGGTGTAGGGGTCTGTCCTCCGCAGGGTCTCTGGGAAGGAACAGAGAACCGGTCGTTCTCAGAGACAGAAGTGGAGGGGCCACCATCCGTACCTGAATCCTGCTTCTCACCAGAAGCCTTCTCAGGTATCACTAGAGTCTGAACATAATGGCAGGATCCACACACTGGCTAGGATACTTTTCAGTGGAAAATGTACCAGTGCCAGTGGCAGAGACACTTCTGTCTAGAAGATCTGAGACGGGACTCACCCTTATTGACCGCATACCTCTCCCCTCCAGCTGTAAGCCTAGTAAGTCACATTTTTAAAAAGGGGTCACAAAATTAGAAACCTACAAAGAATGAATCCTTGAGGTCGTTTTCCAATGACACGAGGTAAAACAGAACTAGCCGAAGGAAAGTAAGGAAAGCTATCATGCTCCTTTCTTTTGTCGAAAAGGTTACAAACCAGGTCCTTATCGTTTCTCACCCTGACACTTAATGTTTTCCAAAATTCGGCCCAAATACAACTTTCATGTTCCAGCTTACAACAAAGCTATGTGAAATGCATGAGAAATGCATGGTACTTTTCTGCATTCCTCCCTCTGCTGGAATAATTCCGGTTACAGACTGAACGGGTGGGCGCTCATTAAGAATGGAATGAGTGAGCGTTCTGATGATGCAACAGGAGCTTCTCTGAGCAGCAGGCCCATCACTTTGTGGTTCACTAATGCAGGGCTTGAAGACCCTAGTGTCTATCAAGAATAATCTACCAGACAAGTGGAATTTCCAAGTCCTATAAAAAACCATCATATAACAATAACCAAAGACATACTAGAACAAAGATAAAACTTTTAGTGACAATTATCTGTATAACCTAAGCAAAGTTTTTAGGAAATCAAAAAACAAAATAAGGTAAAGCTCTATTAATTAAAATACAGAAATTACCAACATGCAAGCGATAACAAAGCAGCCAACTCAATGCACACTGAGTACTGAAAAGTGTGCAGCTTATTATTATTAGTTACTGTTTCTCAGCCATGTTAGAACACTGCCACCTTGTACATAAGCAAAGACTTTATTAGATGGTCAAATGCACTTTAGCTCAAAGAGGAAAAAAATACCCATGCGAACATTTAATTTAGATGATGAAGTAACAAATGCTTAAAAGAGTGATGCTAAACCTTTAGAGACAGAAGTGGAGGGCCACCATCCGTACCTGAATCCTGCTTCTCACCAGAAGCCTTCTCAGGTATCACTAGAGTCTGAACATAATGGCAGGATCCACACACTGGCTAGGATACTTTTCAGTGGAAAATGTACCAGTGCCAGTGGCAGAGACACTTCTGTCTAGAAGATCTGAGACGGGACTCACCCTTATTGACCGCATACCTCTCCCCTCCAGCTGTAAGCCTAGTAAGTCACATTTTTAAAAAGGGGTCACAAAATTAGAAACCTACAAAGAATGAATCCTTGAGGTCGTTTTCCAATGACACGAGGTAAAACAGAACTAGCCGAAGGAAAGTAAGGAAAGCTATCATGCTCCTTTCTTTTGTCGAAAAGGTTACAAACCAGGTCCTTATCGTTTCTCACCCTGACACTTAATGTTTTCCAAAATTCGGCCCAAATACAACTTTCATGTTCCAGCTTACAACAAAGCTATGTGAAATGCATGAGAAATGCATGGTACTTTTCTGCATTCCTCCCTCTGCTGGAATAATTCCGGTTACAGACTGAACGGGTGGGCGCTCATTAAGAATGGAATGAGTGAGCGTTCTGATGATGCAACAGGAGCTTCTCTGAGCAGCAGGCCCATCACTTTGTGGTTCACTAATGCAGGGCTTGAAGACCCTAGTGTCTATCAAGAATAATCTACCAGACAAGTGGAATTTCCAAGTCCTATAAAAAACCATCATATAACAATAACCAAAGACATACTAGAACAAAGATAAAACTTTTAGTGACAATTATCTGTATAACCTAAGCAAAGTTTTTAGGAAATCAAAAAACAAAATAAGGTAAAGCTCTATTAATTAAAATACAGAAATTACCAACATGCAAGCGATAACAAAGCAGCCAACTCAATGCACACTGAGTACTGAAAAGTGTGCAGCTTATTATTATTAGTTACTGTTTCTCAGCCATGTTAGAACACTGCCACCTTGTACATAAGCAAAGACTTTATTAGATGGTCAAATGCACTTTAGCTCAAAGAGGAAAAAAATACCCATGCGAACATTTAATTTAGATGATGAAGTAACAAATGCTTAAAAGAGTGATGCTAAACCTTTCTGTAATTCCAACACTGATAGCTATTTCTCTCTTCTCCATCAGGTCTAGCGTGTGTGTGCTCGGTTCGACTCTTTTGCAAGGCTAAGACTGTAGCCCACCAGGCTCCTCTGTCCATGGAACTTTTTCAGATAAGAAACATGGGGCGGGTTGCCATTTCCTGCTTCAGGGGATCTTCCCAACCCAGGGATCAAACTCGTGCCTCTTGCATTGGCATTCTTTTGCACTGAGCCACTAGACTATCTGGTAAAGAAGAACGAACATAGGCCCTGAAGACTGAGAGACCTGGGTTTGTATCTCAACCTGAAGACCATCACCAGGCCAGTATGAGGAAACTCAAGCTTCCTCATGTCAATTTTTTAAACAATAATCATCCCTATTTCTGATGCTTATGAAAAATAAGAAAATTTATGGCAAGCACTGGTCCATATCCAATACACGTTCAATAAACGACAGTTCACTTCCCCACTTCCCTGCACCATTTTCTTATTTTGGGAGATTTACTTGAATCCGTCTTTCACTCAACCAATATTTCCTAACCATTGATAATGGATACTGTTTTCACTCATCTGGGTCTTACAAAGTAATCTGTTGAATGCTACAACTGAATTAACATTCCTCTTTAAATATCAACCTATTGAATTAACTGTATTGAAAATTATATAAATTTTATGTGTAGTTAAGGGTGATGCACACTGTGTGTGTGAATTTTGGTAGCTTGAACTTTAATTCATCAAAGAAGAAAGGGCTTCCCTGGTGGTCTATTGGGTAAGAGTCTGCCGTGCAGTGCAAGGGGCGCTGGTTCGATCCCTGGCCTGGGAAGATCCCACGTGCTGCAGAGCGGCTGGACCAGTGTGTCCAATTAATAGCCAGTGCTCTGAAGTGCATGTGCCCAGAGCCAGTGCTCTGCAACGAGAGGGGCCACTGCAATGGGAGGCCCACACAGGCCAAAGAATAAAGATGGATAAAAATAAGTAAATAAAAATCCAATAAAAGAGGCCAAAATTTAAAAAAAAAAAAATGAGAGAGGAGATATGTGTATAATTCTGGATCTACTGGACCTTGGGAAAAAAATATTTTGTCAATATATCCTATTCTACGATAAGCGTTTTCAGTTATTAAAGCTACTGCTTAGAGATAAAAATATATACTAGATAAAGAGAAAATACATACAGGACTTCCAGGAGCAACCTGAGTATCAGATAGCAAGACTCAGTGCCGCTGTGTCCCTCTACTTCAAAACCATCGGCCATAATCTGAAGGGAAATGTAGGCCCACGGCTCTAACTCTGGGGGAGGCTGGGTGCACTCAGGGCCACTCTGCAGTCCCGGCCCCTAAGTGCTTTCTGTGTATTCATGCACTCGGTTCTCACAAGCTTATGAGTATGTACTACCAGTGCTATGAGGAAACTGAGGCTTAATGTTATGTAACTTATTCAAGGTCACATGACTATTAGCAAGGAGTGAAGCTGGGATACAAACTCAAGTCTGACTCCAAAGCCTGCATCCTTTAAACACTGGTGCTTCTCAACCCCAATTCACTGATCTCTTTTTATAATGCACACTGTACAGGCCCCTTTTACAATCCTAACATGAAGATCAGATAATATCACCTACTCATAAAAAAATGAATGTTTTAATTGTGATGTGAGAGATAAAGAATTTGTGTATTTTACTATGAAAATAATTTTATGGTAGGATTTTAAAGATCCCCTGCAGAAGGGAATGACTACCCGCTCCAGTATTCTTGCCTGGGAAATCCCACGGACAGATGCGCCTGGTGGGCCACAGTCCACGGGGCTGCAAAGAGTCGGACACGACGGAGTCACTAACACACATGACCTTAATCAGGGACAATCACGCACCGCTGTGGACCGACTTCCTCCCGTCTGGGAGAGGCTCTATGTCAGAGTCGCATTCTTTCGTTCTTTTACATTCAAAACACACGTCGAGATCCTTCCTCACTTTTACAAACAAAATGTGTACACCTTCATTATGACTCTGTGGTATTTTTTGTCTATGAATGAATCTAAGGCGCAAATAATTGTAAAAATTGAAAATTTAGGAAGAACACAGGGCACAATTTTACTCTAGTAAAGAAATTAGTGCCAATTAAATTGAGTTCCAATTGCCCCTTCTCCTGCCAACTCATATCTTATCGCTGATTTTCAATTCAATGGCAGATGATATTTTCTTTTAAAGCTCTGAAGCTTTCCTCACTTAGCAACTGAAGCTCATTATGGGAAAATCAGACTTTTAGAAACCGTTTTAGAATTTGTGATAAACTGCAACCAGTACCTCATGTTACCCAGTTTACAGTTGGAAATATTTCCCCTCCATCCACCCACGTGATCAGGAAATAGTAAGAGGAGGGAGCCAGACCAAACTCCTTTCAAGCGCAGACCTGTTCTCTGGGATGCAGGCGGCTCACTGGCAGCAGGCAGTGTACCTGTTGTTCCAGGGGGCAGTGCGTAAGCTGAAGATGACGGCGGAGCTCCTGGTCCGCCATGCTGGAAGGATGCTCCAGAGGCAGGGAGCGGGGGAAAGGAGGCAGCAGGGCTGGAGGAAGGCGGAGAGGCCGGGTGCTGGGCCGGGTACAGCTGCGGCTGCCCAGCGTAGGCAGAGGCGGAAGAGAGGTAAGGGGTGTTAGGGTAAGCGCTTGAAGCAGGAGGAGCAACAGGCTGTGGAGGCTGGTACATTGCTGACCCCCCTGTTCCGAAGGAATACTGCTGGGCGGGTGGATAAGCTACACCAAGGAGAAGAAACAGAAATTTTAATTAGTTACAAATGTACTCAGACGGCAACAGAAAACCAAAGTTAACTCACTCTATGGAAATTTTCAATTCTTCCAGTAATAGTCACAACGAAACATGACCCACTTAAAATAGGCCATTTTTGACAGTCCGGATGTCCTATCTCAAAAGTCACTGGATCCAGTATTTGAATCCTGCCATCTTCAGATTTAGCTATGAAAATCAAAAGGACTGACCCTTTTCTGGGACTTTCTGTTTCTATGAAAAGAGTGCAGGGACACCTACTGGCCACCAGATGGAGCCACGCAGGAATTACACATCCCAAGCACTCCCTTCTCTGGTGAAAGCTGAGGGAGCCTGGTTAGCAGCTCAAGATCTCTCCCACCCTGACAACTGCAGAGGGTGCACGATGCTTATGAACCAGGGCACAATTTTACTCTAGTAAAGAAATTAGTGCCAATTAAATTGAGTTCCAATTGCCCCTTCTCCTGCCAACTCATATCTTATCGCTGATTTTCAATTCAATGGCAGATGATATTTTCTTTTAAAGCTCTGAAGCTTTCCTCACTTAGCAACTGAAGCTCATTATGGGAAAATCAGACTTTTAGAAACCGTTTTAGAATTTGTGATAAACTGCAACCAGTACCTCATGTTACCCAGTTTACAGTTGGAAATATTTCCCCTCCATCCACCCACGTGATCAGGAAATAGTAAGAGGAGGGAGCCAGACCAAACTCCTTTCAAGCGCAGACCTGTTCTCTGGGATGCAGGCGGCTCACTGGCAGCAGGCAGTGTACCTGTTGTTCCAGGGGGCAGTGCGTAAGCTGAAGATGACGGCGGAGCTCCTGGTCCGCCATGCTGGAAGGATGCTCCAGAGGCAGGGAGCGGGGGAAAGGAGGCAGCAGGGCTGGAGGAAGGCGGAGAGGCCGGGTGCTGGGCCGGGTACAGCTGCGGCTGCCCAGCGTAGGCAGAGGCGGAAGAGAGGTAAGGGGTGTTAGGGTAAGCGCTTGAAGCAGGAGGAGCAACAGGCTGTGGAGGCTGGTACATTGCTGACCCCCCTGTTCCGAAGGAATACTGCTGGGCGGGTGGATAAGCTACACCAAGGAGAAGAAACAGAAATTTTAATTAGTTACAAATGTACTCAGACGGCAACAGAAAACCAAAGTTAACTCACTCTATGGAAATTTTCAATTCTTCCAGTAATAGTCACAACGAAACATGACCCACTTAAAATAGGCCATTTTTGACAGTCCGGATGTCCTATCTCAAAAGTCACTGGATCCAGTATTTGAATCCTGCCATCTTCAGATTTAGCTATGAAAATCAAAAGGACTGACCCTTTTCTGGGACTTTCTGTTTCTATGAAAAGAGTGCAGGGACACCTACTGGCCACCAGATGGAGCCACGCAGGAATTACACATCCCAAGCACTCCCTTCTCTGGTGAAAGCTGAGGGAGCCTGGTTAGCAGCTCAAGATCTCTCCCACCCTGACAACTGCAGAGGGTGCACGATGCTTATGAACCAGACACCTTCTCCAACATCGAGTGAAATCATAAGCTACTCAAACTCCAGGTTTGACCACAGTTCCAGATTAACAGGCAATTCTGTACGATCCCCGACAATTATTATATTTCTTATAGTACACAACATTGGTTGGTAAGCTCTCAGGCAGCCAACTGTTTTAATGCAAATATCTGAACTCAGTTACCATTTCCTTTTGAGTCCCCAGGAGCAGAATGTGAACTCTGCTCAGGGACTCGAAAAGAACTGTGTTCAGTATACTCTGAAGATACCACTTTCACAATGAGCACTGAGGGAAAAGCTGTATCCAATTTTTACTCATGTTAAGAACGTAGATCTTGGGCTTCCCTGGTGGTCCAGCGGGTAAGGACACTACCTTGCAGAGCAAGGGGCACCTGTTTGATCCCTGGCCTGGGAAGATTCCATGTGCTGCAGAGCGGCTGGACCAATGTGTCTAACTACTGAGCCAGTGCTCTGCGACGAGAGAGGCCACTGTGATCGGAGGCCCACACAGGCCAAAGAACAAAGATGGAAATATATGAAAGACCAATAGAAGTGGCCAAAAAAAAAGAGTGAAAACCATCACCTTAAAAAAAAAAAAAAAGGAACGTAGATCTTTGTAGCAAAGAATATGTTCATTAAGATTAGTTCTGGCTAGGTGCTAGCCTCTTGTTTTTATAGTAGTTATTCAGTCATATAATTCTCTCCTTTGAGACTCATTTTTGCTGATTTTAAAATGGCGGTGATGGTTTACTTTCCAAGGTAAATAGTTTCTTAAGAAACTGAAAGACACCCCCCCTCCCCGCAAAAAAAACACCCTGCCAACAGGGGAAATGTCATGATTATACATTTGTCAAATATGCAATGCCAAGAGGTGAGCTGCAACAGGCAACTACTTCAGGCACGAATGAGGCGTCCGTGTACGCTCACTGGCTGTAACAAAGGCACCAGCACGGTGCGGCACGCTCGGGGGGCTGTGCGGGGGCACGAAAACCTAGGCCACCAGATGGAGCCACGCAGGAATTACACATCCCAAGCACTCCCTTCTCTGGTGAAAGCTGAGGGAGCCTGGTTAGCAGCTCAAGATCTCTCCCACCCTGACAACTGCAGAGGGTGCACGATGCTTATGAACCAGACACCTTCTCCAACATCGAGTGAAATCATAAGCTACTCAAACTCCAGGTTTGACCACAGTTCCAGATTAACAGGCAATTCTGTACGATCCCCGACAATTATTATATTTCTTATAGTACACAACATTGGTTGGTAAGCTCTCAGGCAGCCAACTGTTTTAATGCAAATATCTGAACTCAGTTACCATTTCCTTTTGAGTCCCCAGGAGCAGAATGTGAACTCTGCTCAGGGACTCGAAAAGAACTGTGTTCAGTATACTCTGAAGATACCACTTTCACAATGAGCACTGAGGGAAAAGCTGTATCCAATTTTTACTCATGTTAAGAACGTAGATCTTGGGCTTCCCTGGTGGTCCAGCGGGTAAGGACACTACCTTGCAGAGCAAGGGGCACCTGTTTGATCCCTGGCCTGGGAAGATTCCATGTGCTGCAGAGCGGCTGGACCAATGTGTCTAACTACTGAGCCAGTGCTCTGCGACGAGAGAGGCCACTGTGATCGGAGGCCCACACAGGCCAAAAAACAAAAATGGAAATATATGAAAGACCAAAAGAAGGGGCCAAAAAAAAAGAGTGAAAACCATCACCTTAAAAAAAAAAAAAAAGGAACGTAGATCTTTGTAGCAAAGAATATGTTCATTAAGATTAGTTCTGGCTAGGTGCTAGCCTCTTGTTTTTATAGTAGTTATTCAGTCATATAATTCTCTCCTTTGAGACTCATTTTTGCTGATTTTAAAATGGCGGTGATGGTTTACTTTCCAAGGTAAATAGTTTCTTAAGAAACTGAAAGACACCCCCCCTCCCCGCAAAAAAAACACCCTGCCAACAGGGGAAATGTCATGATTATACATTTGTCAAATATGCAATGCCAAGAGGTGAGCTGCAACAGGCAACTACTTCAGGCACGAATGAGGCGTCCGTGTACGCTCACTGGCTGTAACAAAGGCACCAGCACGGTGCGGCACGTCTGCGGTGGAGGTGGCTGTGCAGGGAGGCAGCAGAGACTGAAAACTCTGTACTTTCTATTCAGTTTTGCTGTGAACCTAAAGTCTATTTCTTGAAAAAACAAATGGAAGGTGACAACGAGGAACATCCCTCAGAACCATTTTTCCAAAAGTGGTTTGCGTCCAAAAGTGGTTTGCGACGTGTACCAAATAATTTCTAAAATTCTGTCTTTTTATGCCAAAATCACGCAACACCCGACTCTCTCCAGGAGGCTCGGGAACGGGAGCCCACTGTTCTGAATGCGGCGACACGGAGCCGTGTCCTGGGATGCTGGTTCAGGGCACCTCCCAGGGAAGCCAGGCTTCTCTATAGCCAGGACCGAGTCCCACCCAGACCGGTTCTTCCTTCGCTCGTGAAAACTGATTTGATCATGGCTTTGCAACTCCATGGTGAACTGTTACTACACTAGGGAAGACGCACCGCTGTGAGTGGACGTCAGGGGCCCGCTACTTACGCTTTGGCTGTGGATAAGGTGGTACCTGGGTGTGCATGTGACCTGGAGAGGCGGGAAGGTGAGCGGGGGCAACAGGTGGACTAACATTTCCATGCATTACGAAGCCTGGAGGTGGAGGATTTTCTGCCTAGGAAACGAGAATATGGTAAAGAGGAGGATTATCTTCAGAACCAAGGATCTTACTAGATGGATTTACAGTCTCTGAAATGGAATTAAAAATTTTTGTGTGTAAAAAAATTTCATTCTGTGCATACTATCTTGTTCATAAGATGTTTTCTCAGCAATACATTCTATGTGATTTAAAGGTTACACAGGTTCAAAGTAACAATAGCGATGAAGGGCAAGAGAGGCTCATAGCCTCATAAAACAGCATCTAGGATATTTACAGCATGTCATTAGGATTTTCAGTCTCTACTAAACTCCAGTCACGTCTAATGCTTTGGAAATGTAAGTATACATGCCACAAGGGAATTTTTTTCTTCTTTGCAATGCTAAAAAAAAGAAAAAATGAAGAAGAAAAAGAAAGGAAAAAAGTCTTCAGTGAAATCAGATTTAAACCACTGACAGAATCTTGGTTGATATTTTTCTAGTTCAAGTCAATGTAGAACTGCAAAAGAGGAGGAGAGTGATAAGAAAACAAATCGTGCTAAAAAAAAAAAAAAGTGCTTATTGCCTTTGAAAAGTGCTAAAATGCAGTAAGCAGACAAACAGCTGGGGGTGGGGAACTTAAGGGAGGTAAGTAGAGAATATATAACTAGTTATTTAGGTGAGCAGAGTTCTGCCCAAAGAGGAATAAGGAAGGATATACCTGTGTGTCAGAGGGAGAGGCTGCAGGTGGATGGCTGGGAAGGGCGGTAGGAGTTTTGTTACTCCAGGTAGTGACAGTGGGGGCAATTCTAACCTGAATTGAACAAAGAAATACCAATCACAGAACATAAAAAATGAAATGCTGAAAGAAGAAAAAAAAATTCCTAAAAGGCGCTAACAGCCAGATGCCAAGGAAACAGAGCAGCAAGACAGCCATATTAGTCAGGCAATCACTTTCAAGGCAGTTGGGATTCCAAAAGAAAAAGACACATTCACAACAGAAAAGGGGGAAATAGATGGCAGAAAAATCAATGTGAAAATTAAATCAAAGCACAAAGAACAATGCCGTTCAACTATCAAGAATAAGTAAGGAAAGGTAGGTTCTGCAAGTAGGGAAGGAAAGAAGACATTCTGGAAAAAAAAAGTAACTGAGGAAAAAAAAGTGATTTTTGAAGCACTAACTATATTCATGCCACTAAAAGATGTGTAAACATATTGCTATAAGTCCTTTCCAGACTTCATTAGAGCTACAAAAATCATGTTAGTTCCACAGGAGGCTTAGAATCATACAATCAGAGAATATAAAAGATCATCTGACCTAATCCCCACTGTTTCCCATGGAGAAAATCAAGGCCCAGAGAAATGAAGGGGGGGGCTGAGGTCCAGACCCCTGGCGGAGATGGAGACAGGACCGATTCCACATCTCCTGACTCCCAGGCCAGTGTTCACTCCACTAAAGCATGCTGCTTACACCCTGGAGCCCAGAGGCTTTCAAAAACAATTTTTAAAGTGATCAAAATATTTCCAGTCAAGTAAATCTTTGTAGAAAATCGTATCATCAATTAGTAGCCAAGATGTGCTGGAGGGGAACTCATCCCTTTCCTCCTGCGTGTAAGCCTGCCTTTAAAACCACAAGCCACTGTTCTCGTTCAGCACATCGTTACTTTTAGTCACGAAAAACCACTGCTAGTTTACAACTAAGTATGGGACTGACTGACTTACTACTTAAGCATGGGACTGCTAAGTCACGTGTAACAAGTCTCTCAAGGTTGCCACATTTTCCCAGAAAGACAGATGGTTTATCTTAGGGACTAAGAAAGTAAACTTGTCTTCTCCCAGTGAAGATGTTTTACTTCAGTGTCCTGAGAGGTCCAACTCAAGGTGCTGAGATCACGAATTCTAATCCTGTTAACCATTACCTAGCTGTGCTAACAAATTCAGGTCTTAAAACCCTGGTTAGTGACTGATTTCTCCACCTCTTGGCTTTTCAGCCATCCCCTGATGTGCCCTTTCCTTCTAAGTCTAGTGCCAAGAGTGGGAATTTAATGTTTGTCCACCAGTATATCTGTGACAGAAAGAATGAAGACAGGCTCTTAAATTTGTATCTGTCAAATGAATGAAAAATCAAAACAGAGTAGCATAGATAGTTATAATTAATTCAAATATAATCTGTCTTGATTAAGTACCAAGCAAAAGCATCATAGAGAAAAAAGCTTAATTTTCATGGTTTTATGCTTACTTTTGTTACAACAAAATGGAAAAAAGACCCCAATAATTCTATTAGCAGTTTGTTCTACTTTAAAATGGCCAGAGTACCTGCTAATTTTGTTACCAATCAAGACAATTTATTACTTATGAAAATAAATTTTCTTTAAAAACAGGAAGGTTATCTGCTGGTCTGAAAATAGAAGTTTCTACATAAAATAATAAAAGACAGTAACAGGCCCCATTTCATGCCACTAGCCATTTGGTAACTTTTATTTAATAAATCAATGAATTAATTAAACACTATTTAATCATCTTTACATTGCCCATGACCTACAGCTGCATAAACCTCTGGTCATTTGCTCTTCTCTACACAAGCTGTCCAAAACGAAAACACAAAGGTTTGTATTCGGCATACTCTACCATTGCTGACCCAGAAGACACAGTGAACCCATACTAGTGACTCGCAAAGTGAAACTTGTAAAAGATTACTTTCTAAAAGCGTTTAAAAACATTAACCAAATCACATACAACATTGTTCCCACTACTCTACTTGCAGTTTGTCAGATGAATCAAACTGTCAACATTTCAAGAACAGATGTACATGTGCAATATGTCCGAGTGATGGAGAAATAAGAAGAAATCTCCCTAGCAAGTTTAATTTAATTTTATCTAATTTACAAACTATTTAACTAGGGTAAAGGGATAATTTTAAAAAAACAGAGCATAAACGCTACTTTCAAGGACAGAAAAACTATACCATTGAAACAGTATGCCGTCTAGTTTCATCACAGGCCTCTCACTCAGCAGACTGAAAGCACCAATCTGACACACACGACTGTCCCTACTCGTCTGGCCCCAGCACTCACATGGGGATAATACTGCGGAGCTGGCACTCTTGGCATCGGTGTGTGGCCAGCAACAGGTCCCGGCCTGCTCTTGGGCAGCTGCTGCTTCTCGTAAGGAATTCTGGATGACTCCTGCTGTCCTGGAGCTGGATCTCCTTGTGCTCTACAAAGTCTGTCCCGAAGCTGCACAATATTTGGCTAAAAGAAGCAACAGAAGAAAGCAAAGCAAGCTGCTGAGAGTTTGTAAGAGTGATAATTCATATGAATCTTGTTCATACACTGTTGTGATTATACAACAGGCTCTGGCGTGTTAGGGTTTGACCTCAGGGCTTCTAATACTCTAGACTGGCACCAAAGGTCCATCCTGTAGAGTGTAGCCTGCAGCTGATCTGAGGCAGGGGTCTGAATGAGGCTCACCACATGGCAGTAGGCAAGATGTATGTCCCTCATCATCACTGCTCCCTGTTTCCTTGCAGTAACAGCTGAGCAACACCCACAAACCACAAAAGCAGTTGGAAAAATACAACTTTGTTTCTCTCCAGAAAAAAAGGCTCCAAAACAGAGTCAACTGCTAAAGATGGTGATGAAAGGAAAGCAGTGACCTATGAAAATTAATAATAATAAAAGAGATGCTTGAAATATATTAAAAAAGAGTTTGATGCTAAAACTCAGGGCAGCTCACACAGATCTACAATTATAAACATCCATAGTAAGTATGAGCTGACCATATACACGTATTAAAATGTTTCAGCAAGAATTCATTTCAGTATCTATAAAAAGCATATATTTCTATAAATTCATTAAAGGTTTAGACATCACTTAAATTTTGTAGGTATACTTAGGCAAACTTATTTTATGTAGGGGAAATATATGCTATAGTGATATCATAAAACTTAAGAAAACATTCTCTATAAAATACTAAGGGTATAAAGAAATATATAGTAGGAAGTAACATCAAAATTAACATTTTTCCATAAAGAATATTCTTTAAAAGTCCAAAGAAAAGCATGAAGAATAGTATTTAGAAAATGTATGTGACTATAAACGGTATTAAAAATGAAGAGTTTAATTCTCAGGCTAGAAGATCTAAAGGTATTAGAGAAAGTTTGTTTTAAGATTAAGGGTGTCAGCCCTCAGTATAATAATGAGACTTTATTAAGTAAAAGATCCTACAAAATTATTAAACCAAAGGACTTTGTTTCTATTCTATTTCATGTTCTTGTTAACAGTTCAGAAAGATGTAAGCTCGATCCTACATGAAAGTGACACAAAACCAACTAGAGTGTCATACCGCCACAGTTCTGGAACACAGATACAAGTATTTTTACTCAATGAAACTTACTGATATTCCCTAGAACAGACAAAACACTGGAAACAACCAAAAATATTTTTTGTCAAAAACTTCATAAAGAAATAAGAAAAGGCACAAAGTTAAGCGCTAGCAGATACATGACACAGACAGGAGTGTCCTGCTTGCGGAAAGCCCTCCTCACTCCCCACCCCAGCTTCTACCCATGTGTCCTCACGGGGCTTGGATTTCCCTCTCTGGTGCTGCCACCACCTCTACCATTTTCCTTATCACTCTGGAATCCCATGTTGTCACTCTTGAGTTTGGAAGCTCCCTCAAGGAAAGGATCTTGGGAATCTTATTTATCACTACACATTCAGTCACTTACTGAAACACGTATCATGCATAAGCCTGAGTTATTGTACACCAAATATGGACACTAAATCACATATATAATGCAGTTCTCTCTGCCTTGGATACTTGAAAAATATACTTGCCCACAGACATCATCAGACAGAACAGCATAGAGAATGAACGACCGCACTATTACCTGGAGTACCATATGTGGGGAAATTTTTAAAAACACAGCCCCAATTTATTTCAGTAGGAACATTTAGAGCTTTTCAACACAGAAGACACCTACAAAGAATTGTGTGCACAGAGTTTGCATTTGGCTTAAGAACCAAAAAACTGGTCCTTTTCCTGTTTGTTCTCAAACACTACATCCTTCAGTACAAAGGGACAAGCACAGGGTCTCTGACACAGCCTGAGTACTCCTAAAATTACCCTTGAAGACTTGTCAGTAATATTCACCAGTAGTTAGGGAATAGAATTCAGCTGCTCCAAAGTGTTCCACTTACCAGTATGCTTCTGTTTAATAATGTCCTACTGAACTCACCTTGAAAGTGAAAGTCTTAGTCACTCATTCATGTCAGACTCTTTGCAACCCCATACTGTAGCCTGCCAGGCTCCTCTGTCCATGGGATTCTCCAGGCAAGAATACTGGAATGAGAAGCCTTTCCCTTCTCCAGGGGATCTTCCAAGCCAGGATCGAACCCAGCTCTCTCGCCCTGCAGACGGATTCTTTACTATCTGCGTCATTCTGGAACACAGATACAAGTATTTTTACTCAATGAAACTTACTGATATTCCTAGAACAGACAAAACACTGGAAACAACCAAAATATTTTTGTCAAAACTTCATAAAGAAATAAGAAAAGGCACAAAGTTAAGCGCTAGCAGATACATGACACAGACAGGAGTGTCCTGCTTGCGGAAAGCCCTCCTCACTCCCCACCCCAGCTTCTACCCATGTGTCCTCACGGGGCTTGGATTTCCCTCTCTGGTGCTGCCACCACCTCTACCATTTTCCTTATCACTCTGGAATCCCATGTTGTCACTCTTGAGTTTGGAAGCTCCCTCAAGGAAAGGATCTTGGGAATCTTATTTATCACTACACATTCAGTCACTTACTGAAACACGTATCATGCATAAGCCTGAGTTATTGTACACCAAATATGGACACTAAATCACATATATAATGCAGTTCTCTCTGCCTTGGATACTTGAAAAATATACTTGCCCACAGACATCATCAGACAGAACAGCATAGAGAATGAACGACCGCACTATTACCTGGAGTACCATATGTGGGAATTTTAAAATCACAGCCCCAATTTATTTCAGTAGGAACATTTAGAGCTTTTCAACACAGAAGACACCTACAAAGAATTGTGTGCACAGAGTTTGCATTTGGCTTAAGAACCAAAAAACTGGTCCTTTTCCTGTTTGTTCTCAAACACTACATCCTTCAGTACAAAGGGACAAGCACAGGGTCTCTGACACAGCCTGAGTACTCCTAAAATTACCCTTGAAGACTTGTCAGTAATATTCACCAGTAGTTAGGGAATAGAATTCAGCTGCTCCAAAGTGTTCCACTTACCAGTATGCTTCTGTTTAATAATGTCCTACTGAACTCACCTTGAAAGTGAAAGTCTTAGTCACTCATTCATGTCAGACTCTTTGCAACCCCATACTGTAGCCTGCCAGGCTCCTCTGTCCATGGGATTCTCCAGGCAAGAATACTGGAATGAGAAGCCTTTCCCTTCTCCAGGGGATCTTCCAAGCCAGGGATCGAACCCAGCTCTCTCGCCCTGCAGACGGATTCTTTACTATCTGCGTCATCAGGGAAGTTCACCTCACTTATTATACATCAAAAGAAGCAAGATGGTCAGTTCTGATTACCTGGTGAGTGTTTTCAGGAAGGAAAGCCAAGGCTGCAGCAATACTGCCCTGGGCCGCCAACAGATTGGCGTACTGACTCATCTTTTCAGCCAAAAGAACTCCTACTGCATTCGTGTCCACGGCTTGGGCGAGTTGCACAGCTTTTCGCAGGATGACAACTTTCTCAATCAGGTCCTAAGTGAGGAAAAGAAGGGAGAGTGAAGGAGAAACAGGCAATGACAAACAAGATGTGTGCTGAGAGGAAGCAGGAAAAAACAAGCAATTACGAGGAGCTTGAAGGCCCACAGAAGCCCAGTGTTTACTCTCCCCAATAGGACAAGCTGACCAGCACTGAGGAACTGAAAAAGCGAGAAGGAAGGAAGTCTTCCACACATGGCTAAGGCACAGGTTACCTCCTTCTCCTAAACATCCTTAAACTGCCAGCTACTTGTCTTGGGAGCTCAGACAGGCGAAGGATCCAAAGTGAAAGTGACAGGCAGATGTTGGAAGGCAGAATCTGGGTTCCAGCAGGTATAAGAGAAAATATTATACTCTAGAAATACTACTGCCATGAGGTGACCTTCAAACAGGCTTAGAACTTCAAACCCAAAGCTGCTCATATTACTCTCTAATACCTACTCTTTCAACAATAGAGAGCTATGTGTCATCAGGTATAAAGCACAAGAATATCTCATCTACTTCATAAGTACACCAATCCAATTCAGACTTTTGAAATCAGAAGCACTTAGAAGGAAAACCCTTGATTCCTATAAGGGAATCTGGTTTCAATGGTGATTTTTAAAGCAACAACTGTACTGAAAAAAATCTCTTTGCAGAGAGGTAAAAAAAAATCTAAAAATACAGTTACTCAGCACCTGACTCTGTCCCTGAATTTTTTCACTTCCTCTCTTGCTCATGTATGAGTGCTGTATGGGATCCCATTTACCTCTTATACCTGTTTCCCCCGAACTATGAAGGCTGTCTGTTCCTACGGAGGACTCCTCCCATTCCTACCCCAACTGTTTCCTGGCCCAAGGCAGAAAGGGTCACTGGAGGTGGAGGAAGGAGCAGGAGGATAAGAAGGAAACTCTCTGGCTTTTTTCACGCTCTTGCCACCTACTTCCCTCAGTAACTATCATATCCCAATTTGCTTTTGTAAACAGTTGCACTCCCAGTTTACTATCCCATCATCTCAAACTCTGCCTCTCCAAATATAGCAGTAAATACACATTAATCATCCCGCCAAAGGACTCAAGTGTAATTAACCAGGGTGAAAGTAATGAACTTCTGGAACAGATCAGCCTCTAGAATGCAAGTAGGGTTTAAGACGACACTGGAAAAAGCACCTTTGTTTCAAAGTTACTAACCTGAAGGGATAAAGGACTGCTTCCATCTTGGGCTTTAGTCCAACATGAAACCACGCTGCCTGCACAAATGTAGCAGAGGCACCGAGTTACGAGAGCTTGAAGGCCCACAGAAGCCCAGTGTTTACTCTCCCCAATAGGACAAGCTGACCAGCACTGAGGAACTGAAAAAGCGAGAAGGAAGGAAGTCTTCCACACATGGCTAAGGCACAGGTTACCTCCTTCTCCTAAACATCCTTAAACTGCCAGCTACTTGTCTTGGGAGCTCAGACAGGCGAAGGATCCAAAGTGAAAGTGACAGGCAGATGTTGGAAGGCAGAATCTGGGTTCCAGCAGGTATAAGAGAAAATATTATACTCTAGAAATACTACTGCCATGAGGTGACCTTCAAACAGGCTTAGAACTTCAAACCCAAAGCTGCTCATATTACTCTCTAATACCTACTCTTTCAACAATAGAGAGCTATGTGTCATCAGGTATAAAGCACAAGAATATCTCATCTACTTCATAAGTACACCAATCCAATTCAGACTTTTGAAATCAGAAGCACTTAGAAGGAAAACCCTTGATTCCTATAAGGGAATCTGGTTTCAATGGTGATTTTTAAAGCAACAACTGTACTGAAAAAAATCTCTTTGCAGAGAGGTAAAAAAAAATCTAAAAATACAGTTACTCAGCACCTGACTCTGTCCCTGAATTTTTTCACTTCCTCTCTTGCTCATGTATGAGTGCTGTATGGGATCCCATTTACCTCTTATACCTGTTTCCCCCGAACTATGAAGGCTGTCTGTTCCTACGGAGGACTCCTCCCATTCCTACCCCAACTGTTTCCTGGCCCAAGGCAGAAAGGGTCACTGGAGGTGGAGGAAGGAGCAGGAGGATAAGAAGGAAACTCTCTGGCTTTTTTCACGCTCTTGCCACCTACTTCCCTCAGTAACTATCATATCCCAATTTGCTTTTGTAAACAGTTGCACTCCCAGTTTACTATCCCATCATCTCAAACTCTGCCTCTCCAAATATAGCAGTAAATACACATTAATCATCCCGCCAAAGGACTCAAGTGTAATTAACCAGGGTGAAAGTAATGAACTTCTGGAACAGATCAGCCTCTAGAATGCAAGTAGGGTTTAAGACGACACTGGAAAAAAAGCACCTTTGTTTCAAAGTTACTAACCTGAAGGGATAAAGGACTGCTTCCATCTTGGGCTTTAGTCCAACATGCAACTAGTTTCTCCACGCTGCCTGCACAAATGTAGCAGAGGCACGCCCGAGTCTGGAGGAGGCTGTCACCTTCACTTTCAAGCCTGGTTCCCAAAAGATCTGCAGAGGAGAGTAAGTAAGACTGTACAAGGTACTCTGCATAGGAGGTCACGAGCAGCCCGACACGATCTCCAAAGGTATGAATCAAGCTCATAACCAATGAGTGCATGCTCAGTTGCTTCAGTCGTGTTCAACTCTTTGTGACCCTATGGACTGTAGCCCTCCAAGCCCCCCGTCCATGGGATTCTCCAGGCGAGAACACTGGAGTGGGTTGCCATGCCCTTCCTCAGGGGACCTTCCCGACCCAGGGACCAAACATGCACCTCTTACGTCTCCTGCATTGGCAGGCGGATTCTAGCGTCACCTGGGAAGCCCAACCAGTGAGTAGCAGGCAGATATAAAATCTCTGTCATGTAAATGTGTAGTAAATATTTACTGTTCAGTGAGTGGAAGTGAGTGACGAACTATATATAATAAATAATTCCACAAGATTCTAAACCTAGCTGTAGAATGGATTTCTATTGATTATAATAGAAAAAAATTAAAAATGGGAACAGTATTCGTAAAGAAAAATCCTAATGAACATTTAACTGGATTTTATCATGTCAGATGCTTTTGCAAACACTGGACTAGAATATGACACATCCGGAGTAAACATCAGTGATAAGTAGGACCACCCTAAGTTATTTATGATAATAAAGTAACTATCTTACAATTTTATATTCTTATAATATTTCAAGGTTATTCACTTTTATACTAGCAGTCTAAAACTTCTGTTCTTGCATATGATAAATATTATTTCTTATTATCACAATTTAGTCATGGCTTTTAATGGTAATTTCTACTCCAATGTTATAATTACTAATTTTACCAAGTTAACATTTATTCACAGAGAGCTGTTATGTGTCATTTTACATATGAATAAAACTAAGGCTTAGAAATTAATTTTTCCTAGGTCATATAGTTAGTAAGTGGCAAATATAAGAGTCTTAATTTGGTCTGTGTGAAGTCAAGATCATTAAATAATTTTATTTTAAAAAAATGACTAAAGGTATGGAGAAGCAATGCAGTTAACTGAGAAAAGCTTTCAAATGAGAACTTCATTTTCCTACCTGTGATTAGTAGGTTTACAAACATTTCTAAATGAAATCCATCACTAATTTTACCTATAATATATCAAGCCATATATATAATATAAAGTTCATTTTCTTACCACAAAGGGTGGAAAATTCCTCTGGTTTAGCATAGGTCAATACTGCAGCTAAAGCTTCTCTCCAATTTTTAAGATCACAAGACTCAACGATCTCTCTCCAGTTCTTCATCACTACTGCAGTGATTAGCTGGGGAAAGGAAAACAAAGGGAGAATTAAAAGCCTTTGATATATCAATAAAAATTAACTCTAGCTAACCAATCACATCTTTCAAACTACTATTCACAGTATTTCATGCAGAATAAAGGAGCAGCAAAGTGAAGTAAATTCTTAAGCCAACGGACATAAAAGAAAAGTATTAATTTCCCTCTCAAAAAAAAAAAAATCACAGTAGCCTATTTTATAAAACGCTGAGAAGGAAAAGTTTAGGCTGTTAGCAAAACATTTAACAGGAAGACATGACTTTGTTTGATAAATGAGTAAAAACTTTCTGAGCATACAGATATTTTAAGATATGAAGTCAGAATTAATTTCATCAGGAAGGAAAAGATTTCTTGGTCAAGAAAACAGTAGGGTCAAGGGGGCTTCCCTGATGGTCCACTGGTTAAGTTTGCCTTGCAATGCAGGGGACTCTGGTTCGATCCCTGGTCAGGGAAGATCCCCACATGCCATGGGGGAACAAAGCCTGTGCACCACAAATACTGAGCCTGCATTCTGAAGCCCAATGACCTCAAAATAAATAAACTTAAAAAAAATAAAAAGAAAAAAGAAAACAGTAGGGTCAAAATCCTGGGAAAGGAAGGGACTTCAACTTCAAGTGTGCGAGGAACTGAAAGGCAACCAGTGTGGCTGAAAGCTAACAGGGGAGAGACTGATACAACACAAGATTGGGAGAGGAACAGCAACCCACGTTGATGGGCCTGAACACTGGGACACCTCTAATGGAGAGAAGCTTAGTATCACTGAGCGAAGCGGCTTAAAAAGGTACCAGACGGTCCTTTCCTAGGACCTCAGCCTCATGAAACAATTAGAAATTCACACAAATCTTTAGGTAAAACAAGGATGTTAAACACTATCTTAACTATATAAGAAAAATATTAGAAACTAAAAAACATCTCAAAATAAGGGTAGAGACACATCTCTACTATAGAATATTATGGGGTAATTAAAAAACTTTTTGTAAGAATCTCAGGACTTCCCCGGTGGTCTAGTGGTTAAAGAATATGCCTTCCAATGCAGAGGACATGGGTTTGATTCCTGATCAGGGAACTAAGATCCCACATGGCTTGAGGCAACTAAGTCCTCCAGCTGTAACAACAGAAAAAAGATCCTGCATGCCGCAACTAAGACTAACAAATAAACAAATATCAAAAAAAAAAAAAAAAATTTTGTAGGAATCTTTAATGATACAAGAAAATGATTACAATATAAGAGACAATGTCTATGAGTAAAATAACACACATATATACCTTTAGAAGCTTGGCTTTGTTTTTAAAATCTGTACAAATGCACAGAGATACAAAAGGTTATGTATCTGATGCAAGAATTAAGCGATATTAAAATTTTTATCTTTAACATTTTCTATGTTCTAACTTTCCTACAGTAAAATTAGGGAAAGTATTTTCATTAAAAAAAATTATATATGTGGGATTTCCCTGGTGGTCCAGTGGTTAAGAATCTGTCCTGCAATGCAGAGGATGCAGGTTCAATCTCTGGTTGGGGAACTAAGATTCCACATGCCTGAGGACAACTAAGCCGGGGCACTTAACTGTTTGTGTGCCCCAACAAAGAGCATAATCCCATGACTAAGACCCGACACAGCCAAATAAATACATTTAAAAAAAATTATATATGTAGACAACAAAAAACTGGGATAATAATGCCAAGCTATCAATGATAACTATTTCTGGGTCAAAGGATTATGGGAGGTTTTTTGTTCTTTACTATTTTCTGCATTTCAATGATCTATAATGAGTGCTTTGCTTTTACAAACAAAAGCTATTGTTTATTTATATTTATAGTAACATACCCTGGTAATTTTGCTTTGGGATTTTGCAAAGTACTTTCTCTGGGTTCGAGCCAAGAGTTCTTGTCCACCTGCTATGGCCAGTATAATGGCATCAGCCATGCGGTTATCATGTAAACAAAGGTCGACAGCACTCTCAAAGTTACCCGTCAGCAAAGCCTGAGTAATTAAACCATCAATATCTGCAATAAAGAAATAATACACCCAAGTTAATAACGTTTTTTGTTGAAAGGGAAAAAAAAAACACTATATCTATCAAGTTTTAGTGCACATTCAGTGGAGAACACAAAGCTGTATTCTCAACATTATTGGGGAATTAATTTCTATCACAACTGTTGATATCAATGGAAATATACAAGATGCACGTAAATAAAACCAGACAAAATAGCCTATTTTCCAGACAGTTTAATGCAAGAATAATGACCCTTTATAGCTTGTATCACATAGGTGGCAGATTGTGCCCTCAGTTTTAAGATACTGACTACATGTACTAAATCATAATTGAGTTCTTCAACCTCTACCGCATGTGACAAAACGTTTCTAAGTTAAACTCAAAGACTATCTGCTTTCAAATGGTTAAAAAAATTTTAAATCAAAACCAAGAGATACTTACCCCCACTGACAGAGATGTTAAATGTTCCTCCAGCTGAGGGTAGAAATTCAGGTTCTTGTTTTTCCTCTTTAATTTGCTAAAGAGATTCAAAGAGCAGAAATTTAGCCAGAATGGAACTGGAATAGTTTACCAGCAAAACAACATTTAAATATAATTACTCACTGACCAGTGACATGCCAAGTTATTCCAGAAAAGCACTCAGATCCCAGGTTAAGATCTAGAACCTTAAGCCGGGCACTTAACTGTTTGTGTGCCCCAACAAAGAGCATAATCCCATGACTAAGACCCGACACAGCCAAATAAATACATTTAAAAAAAATTATATATGTAGACAACAAAAAACTGGGATAATAATGCCAAGCTATCAATGATAACTATTTCTGGGTCAAAGGATTATGGGAGGTTTTTTGTTCTTTACTATTTTCTGCATTTCAATGATCTATAATGAGTGCTTTGCTTTTACAAACAAAAGCTATTGTTTATTTATATTTATAGTAACATACCCTGGTAATTTTGCTTTGGGATTTTGCAAAGTACTTTCTCTGGGTTCGAGCCAAGAGTTCTTGTCCACCTGCTATGGCCAGTATAATGGCATCAGCCATGCGGTTATCATGTAAACAAAGGTCGACAGCACTCTCAAAGTTACCCGTCAGCAAAGCCTGAGTAATTAAACCATCAATATCTGCAATAAAGAAATAATACACCCAAGTTAATAACGTTTTTTGTTGAAAGGGAAAAAAAAAACACTATATCTATCAAGTTTTAGTGCACATTCAGTGGAGAACACAAAGCTGTATTCTCAACATTATTGGGGAATTAATTTCTATCACAACTGTTGATATCAATGGAAATATACAAGATGCACGTAAATAAAACCAGACAAAATAGCCTATTTTCCAGACAGTTTAATGCAAGAATAATGACCCTTTATAGCTTGTATCACATAGGTGGCAGATTGTGCCCTCAGTTTTAAGATACTGACTACATGTACTAAATCATAATTGAGTTCTTCAACCTCTACCGCATGTGACAAAACGTTTCTAAGTTAAACTCAAAGACTATCTGCTTTCAAATGGTTAAAAAATTTGAAATCAAAACCAAGAGATACTTACCCCCACTGACAGAGATGTTAAATGTTCCTCCAGCTGAGGGTAGAAATTCAGGTTCTTGTTTTTCCTCTTTAATTTGCTAAAGAGATTCAAAGAGCAGAAATTTAGCCAGAATGGAACTGGAATAGTTTACCAGCAAAACAACATTTAAATATAATTACTCACTGACCAGATGACATGCCAAGTTATTCCAGAAAAGCACTCAGATCCCAGGTTACACTAAGATCTAGAACTTCTTTAAGTATTAACTCTCATTATATAATCATAAACAAAATTCAAAATCATCAGAAATAATGGGAAACAAACTTAAGTGCACATATCCATACTGGTAGCTCAGAAGATGCTCAGCCTGAAAAATCCTTGTTTTCTTAGATATCTCAACTAAGAGTAGCCTGAGACACACAGAATATGTTTTAAATTATATTTAGGTCTTAAAACAACCTTGCTTCTACATATCTAAAATTTCTGTCCAGTAGGGATAGTTACAAGAGTCTTTTGGTTGTAACTGATCCAGGGGTGGGGAAAAAAAAAGCTTGGTGTTCTTATATAAGTGCAATGTAAATAGGTTATTTATGAATATACTCAAATTCAATTACAGATTTTGTGCTCTCTTCAATTAACCATACCTGGAACAACCAGGTTGATCTGATAAAAATGTATATGGTTCTGTTATAAATTTATGAAACTACTTGTAAGACTGAATAAAAATAAAGTCAATATTTTCTTTTTTAGAAGAAAAGAAATATAATGGAGGCACACTGCTGGAAAGTATCTTCAACGCCTTCTCTTCTATGCATAAAAATTCAAAAGACAAAAATAAAAAAATATAAGAGATGACAGAGAAATTGAAAGGAAAGAAACCTGTATCTGTCTTATTTGAGATAAAATCTTATCTTCTGTGTGTATGTTACATACATATTTGGATGCCAGCACTAGTCTTCAAAGTCAGGAGCATTTTTGACTTGGATATTTTTGGTGCAGCGCACAGCACAGCATCATGTTAATGATGCTTAATGAGTTAATATTTACTATTACAGGAGAATAACCATAACCTTAATTCTTTCCCTAACACAAGAGGGACATTTTGAATTTAAAAAGTGAAATAAATTTTTAAAACTTAAGTTATTCATACTGAGGAATAAATCGGATACTGATCTGATTATACTCACTAACGAACTTACCAAAAACCTTTTGATTTTAAAAATTTGTGACAATAAACTTGTTTTTCCTCTTTAATTTGCTAAAGAGATTCAAAGAGCAGAAATTTAGCCAGAATGGAACTGGAATAGTTTACCAGCAAAACAACATTTAAATATAATTACTCACTGACCAGATGACATGCCAAGTTATTCCAGAAAAGCACTCAGATCCCAGGTTACACTAAGATCTAGAACTTCTTTAAGTATTAACTCTCATTATATAATCATAAACAAAATTCAAAATCATCAGAAATAATGGGAAACAAACTTAAGTGCACATATCCATACTGGTAGCTCAGAAGATGCTCAGCCTGAAAAATCCTTGTTTTCTTAGATATCTCAACTAAGAGTAGCCTGAGACACACAGAATATGTTTTAAATTATATTTAGGTCTTAAAACAACCTTGCTTCTACATATCTAAAATTTCTGTCCAGTAGGGATAGTTACAAGAGTCTTTTGGTTGTAACTGATCCAGGGGTGGGGAAAAAAAAAGCTTGGTGTTCTTATATAAGTGCAATGTAAATAGGTTATTTATGAATATACTCAAATTCAATTACAGATTTTGTGCTCTCTTCAATTAACCATACCTGGAACAACCAGGTTGATCTGATAAAAATGTATATGGTTCTGTTATAAATTTATGAAACTACTTGTAAGACTGAATAAAAATAAAGTCAATATTTTCTTTTTTAGAAGAAAAGAAATATAATGGAGGCACACTGCTGGAAAGTATCTTCAACGCCTTCTCTTCTATGCATAAAAATTCAAAAGACAAAAAATAAAAAAATATAAGAGATGACAGAGAAATTGAAAGGAAAGAAACCTGTATCTGTCTTATTTGAGATAAAATCTTATCTTCTGTGTGTATGTTACATACATATTTGGATGCCAGCACTAGTCTTCAAAGTCAGGAGCATTTTTGACTTGGATATTTTTGGTGCAGCGCACAGCACAGCATCATGTTAATGATGCTTAATGAGTTAATATTTACTATTACAGGAGAATAACCATAACCTTAATTCTTTCCCTAACACAAGAGGGACATTTTGAATTTAAAAAGTGAAATAAATTTTTAAAACTTAAGTTATTCATACTGAGGAATAAATCGGATACTGATCTGATTATACTCACTAACGAACTTACCAAAAAACCTTTTCTTTTGATTTTTTGAAAGAATGATTTTCCAAATTTGTGTTCAAAGAACTAATAAACCTTTATATATGGCCTTCTAAAATATACACGAAGCCAACACACACAATTTATTATGTGTTGTATATCATTACAGTGTTTTATTTTATATAATAATAGTATTATCAGGATAAAGGAAAAGATATGACCATCTGAAAACATTTTTTTCAAAGGTTCTGAAAATACACATTGATGACTACAGTTTTGTTAAATGTATATTTACCTATTAATTCACTAGTGGATTTCCAAATTTTCTCTATTTGTATAGAAATGTCGGTCTGTATATAACTCAAATTATCTTTCTTTAATGTATCCTACAATTAGAGGTATTCCCAAAATTAGTTCATATTTTTAGTAAGATTTTATCCATATCCTTTATTATTATTTTTTATTTTGGTCTCTTTTATTGGTTTCTTTTTGGGGGGTGGGGGGGTGGGGGAGGTAGAGGGGCGGGCGGACCACTTCTATTGGTCTTTCATTTATCTGTTTTCATCCATTTTTGTTCTTTCGCCCGTGTGGGCCTCCCATTGCAGTGGCCCCTGTTGTCTCAGAGCAACGGGCTCTGGGCGCATGAGCCCCAGAGCTCCGGCTCGGTGATTGGACACGTCAGTCCAGCCGCTCCGTTGCACGTGGGATCTTCCCAGGCCAGGGATCAAACTGGCACCCCTTGCACTGCGAGATGGTGTCCATACCCACTGGACCACCAGGGAAGCCCCTATTGGTGTTTTATTTATTTATTTTCATCCATCTTTATTCTTCGGCCTGTGTGGGCCTCCCACTGCAGTGGCCTCCCCAGCGCTGGCTCTGGGCGCATGTGCTCCAGAGTGCTGGCTTGTAATTTTGCACACCGATCCAGCCGCTCTGAAGCACGTGGATCATCCTGGGCCAGGGATTGAACCGGTGCCCCTTGTACTGCAAGGCTAACCCTTTATTTACTTATTTATTTAAACTTTTATTTTTTGCGGGGGCAGGTTGGGGAAGGAGGGGCAGGCAGGCTACTTCTATTGGTCTTTCATTTATCTATTTTCATCCATCTTTTTTGTTCTTTGGTCCGTGTGGGCCTCCCATCACAGTGGCCTCTGAGAGCACCAACTCTGGGCGCATGCACTCCAGAGCTCCAGCTCGGTAATTGGACACATGGGTCCAGCCACTCTGCGGTACATGGGATCTTCCCAGGCCAGGGATGGAACCGGCACCCCTTGCAACTGCAAGGCAGTGTCCTTACCCACTGGATCACCAGGGAAGCCCACCCTTTATTCTTGAATTAAATAAATGCTTGAAGATCTACTTTGAAGGAAAATATTTATAATAATCAACCTGAAATAATGTAAATCTACTGAGGAATTATTTTTATAACTTAGTAAAAGGCTGTGAAAGATTTTATATAGTCAGGATATCTCCATATCACAGAGAACAATGAAAAAGTCAAATATAAGAAACAAGAACATGCTGATTAATTTTCCAAGATGAAATAAAATTAGAAAGCAAGAAAAGTAAATTACAGATTTATTAGTGGTTAAAAAAAAAACAGAAAATTAAAAGGAAAAAAATTAATGATACAACTCTGTGTTAAAGGACTTTTGTTTTATAACCTAGTTATAAAAACTGTCACTATAACTTGGGATGCATTTACAGTGAATCAGGACAACCAAATTATTAGTGAAATACTCCTTACTTGGGCTATCTTATCGCTCAGATGGTAAAGCAAATACCCACAAGACAAGGGACTGGGGTAGATTCTTTATGTGGATTCAAAGTTCAAGATTAACTCAGAGGCCTATGCCACTGGCTGTGGGCCCTAAGCATTAAGAAGCCAAGAACAAACATTAATGTTATGTGCGATGCAATGTGGATTTCTGAGTAAAATCTCTTTCCAGTTTGACATCCTGATATGCTCACATTAGCTGTTAATTTTAAACCACATAATCCAGAAACAAGGTCAGAGAACTAAAGATTTTAGAGATGTTACTTCTGTTAGATTAGTAAACAAACTCCTACCCTAAGCATCTCTAAGAAAACAATACACTCCAGCTTTATTCGGGAAGAAGAAGCCAAGAAATGTTCCATACTTCAGTGTGAGACAAACAAACATCACATATTTTCTGACTGTACTTAAAGATGAGAAAAAAAAAGTACCTCTCCCAAGAATTTCCCTTCAGCAGCGGGGCTCTCCTCCCCGTCACTCTGCGCTACTTGGTCAGAGTCTTTAAGAGCCTTTGGTACACAAAACAGTGACGGAGGGAGGTGAAGAACGGAGCATTAGAAGGTTACCAGTGAACAAGGAAGACAAAAGACCCAACCAACACCACCCAGAGCTAGTTTAATCACAAGAAGTAACATTAAGTAAATTTATTTGAGCAGCATCATTAGAGGAAAAGCAGAGAGCCATTTACTGCTAAAACCCAACCCTTTTTTCTTGCCAAATGAGAATTGTTAATGTATTAAGGTATCTACAATTAGTCTTTATTTTTAAACTGTAAATCAATAAGATAAACAAATTTCCTAAATTTATTTTTTTTTCTTTACAGTGTAAACCAAAATTTTAGAAGGTAGCTATTTTTACAGGCCTTCCCTTACCATGTCAGGTCCATCCACTTTGTTCAAGGCCAAAGCAATCTGAAATAAAGACAACAACTGAGCTACCAAATGGAATTCTATTTCAAGGCACAGAGCAAATGTTCGGCTTTTAACTCCATTCTCATTGGCAAAAATCCGAAAAGGTTCCGATCAGGGATAGCATGCTTCAGAGAAGAATGAAATGAGTGTAGACCTGATTCTCAAGGGTGCCACTTGCAATTACATGGATCTATGGCTCCCATGTCATCTCACTCTGCTTTCAACTGTAAAACTAACCTCCAAACAAGCATGTTGTCTTCTAATTTGCTTTAAATAAAATAACTACAGTTTTTAAAAAGTTTTTCTTCAGATACTGTGGAAAGAATGGCTATTAGAAATACTTTGACAATCAAATTTTATTTCCTCATTTTTGCTCTGAGGTATGAAGTAAAACTTTCATATGAATTGCTTGCAAATCAAGCTATAGCTAAATTGATCAAAATAAAACAAAAAGATAAAGGAGTGAGCAAAGCCATGTTAATTTTAAACCACATAATCCAGAAACAAGGTCAGAGAACTAAAGATTTTAGAGATGTTACTTCTGTTAGATTAGTAAACAAACTCCTACCCTAAGCATCTCTAAGAAAACAATACACTCCAGCTTTATTCGGGAAGAAGAAGCCAAGAAATGTTCCATACTTCAGTGTGAGACAAACAAACATCACATATTTTCTGACTGTACTTAAAGATGAGAAAAAAGTACCTCTCCCAAGAATTTCCCTTCAGCAGCGGGGCTCTCCTCCCCGTCACTCTGCGCTACTTGGTCAGAGTCTTTAAGAGCCTTTGGTACACAAAACAGTGACGGAGGGAGGTGAAGAACGGAGCATTAGAAGGTTACCAGTGAACAAGGAAGACAAAAGACCCAACCAACACCACCCAGAGCTAGTTTAATCACAAGAAGTAACATTAAGTAAATTTATTTGAGCAGCATCATTAGAGGAAAAGCAGAGAGCCATTTACTGCAAAAACCCCAAACCCCTTTTTTTCTTGCCAAATGAGAATTGTTAATGTATTAAGGTATCTACAATTAGTCTTTATTTTTAAACTGTAAATCAATAAGATAAACAAATTTCCTAAATTTATTTTTTTTTCTTTACAGTGTAAACCAAAATTTTAGAAGGTAGCTATTTTTACAGGCCTTCCCTTACCATGTCAGGTCCATCCACTTTGTTCAAGGCCAAAGCAATCTGAAATAAAGACAACAACTGAGCTACCAAATGGAATTCTATTTCAAGGCACAGAGCAAATGTTCGGCTTTTAACTCCATTCTCATTGGCAAAAATCCGAAAAGGTTCCGATCAGGGATAGCATGCTTCAGAGAAGAATGAAATGAGTGTAGACCTGATTCTCAAGGGTGCCACTTGCAATTACATGGATCTATGGCTCCCATGTCATCTCACTCTGCTTTCAACTGTAAAACTAACCTCCAAACAAGCATGTTGTCTTCTAATTTGCTTTAAATAAAATAACTACAGTTTTTAAAAAGTTTTTCTTCAGATACTGTGGAAAGAATGGCTATTAGAAATACTTTGACAATCAAATTTTATTTCCTCATTTTTGCTCTGAGGTATGAAGTAAAACTTTCATATGAATTGCTTGCAAATCAAGCTATAGCATGAAGAAGTTTAGACTCACAATAAAGTTAAATACAAAAAAGATAAAGGAGTGAGCAAAGCCATGTGGCCAGTAAGCAGTGGGGCTGGGACGTGAGCCCAGGCCTGTCTGACGTCAAAGGGGCATCGTCTTCCCAGCTCAGCACTGACCACCCGGAGCCCACAGGATCCACCCTGCTGCACACGCGTGACAACCCTGCGATGCTGTGGAAAGCGTGCATCATTTTCAAAGAGCGGCAAAGGATTAATACAGATTACACAGAGAAGCCAAAATATTTCCTTCAAGGTTTCCAAGGTCAGGATGTTCTAACCGTTATTTCTGTCAACACTGTGGAATAATTATTAAGCCCACTCAGAGAAGAAAAGTTTAAACTGGAATATGATCTTCTGGTTTTTAAAAGTAATCTTTTTAACATTAAAATATTAAGTAAACCACTTGGGCTTTTTGTTAATTCAGGATCAGTACAATAAAACACCCTTGTTCCAAAATATTTACCAATACTAGTTACTTGTGAGCTGGACCATCTCAGCGTGCAGTCTGGGAATTGCGGGCTGAGGGGATAAATCGCTGGAGTGGAAAACACCGACCCTTATTTTCATCATGTAAGCAGTAGAGAATGCAGGGTCACCTCTCAACAGTTTCCTCTCTCCAGGGCCACTGGCTACAAGTGCTTTTAAAAATCTAAGTGTTATTCCCAGTGTCTGAGGCTCATAGCCTCTCTTCTTTCCAGGCCTAATTCTCCTTGCCACAACTCTTTAAAGATGGTTCTGGCAGTTTCTAAATGAAGGTCTAATGAGCAGTTTCACCAAACAGTATAAATCCAAACCTTTGGTGACCAAGCATAAATTCTTATTAAATGTTTACTGAATGATTTGAAATAATATGTATAGAGGTTTTTTTTTAAAAAAAGTAAAAACAAAACACCTGTGCTCCATAAATATTTCACTTGTGTAAGCACAGCCTTTAAACTTCCCCAGAAGTTTACCTTCTTTCCTAGGTCTTCTTTTCTATATCCCAGAAGTTCAAGGTATTTTCCACGAGAATCATCCTCAAAGTTTACCTTAAAAAAAGACACATTCTTGAAATAAAGAACTGCATCCAAAGGCCAAATTTTTAACTAACTGCTCAAATTCCAAGTAGAATTATTAAAAATATCTAACGTCTACTGTATCAACTAGAAAAGCTTCACTGTAAGAGAATCCAAAGAACAGTTTTTTTTTTTTTTCATTTTTTTGAAATATTTATTTATTTATTTATTTTTTGCGGGGGTGGGGTGGGGAGGGAGGGGAGCAGGCGGGTTGCTTCTATTGGTCTTTCATTTGACTATTTTCATCCATCTTTGTTCTTTGGCCCATGTGGGCCTCCCATCGCGGTGGCCTCTGTTGTCACAGAGCACCGGCTCTGGGCACATGCGCTCCAGAGCTCCGGCTTGGTAATTAAACACATCAGTTCAGCCGCTCTGTGGCATGTGGTATCTTCCCAGGCCAGGGATTGAACCGGTGCCCCTTGCACTGCAAGGCGGTGTCCTTACCCACTGGACCACCAGGGAAGCCCAAGAATAGTTTTCTTAAAGAAGTTGGTTTTTTTTTTAAATAGTAAGCCTACTAGTAATTAATCATCCAGATTGAACAAAGTTAAACTAATTTTTTAAAATACGGACTCATGTCCAAAGGCTACATGAACACAAATCTCATTCTGTGATATATTCAGTGTTGTGTCCTAAAATTCTTTCTTAAAACTCATACTTACAAAATATAAAAATGAATTTAACCTTACTGCATTCAAGAGATCTTTTCTTTGGAAAACTTAGAATTGGGAAATAGACATTCCAGTGGAGGCAAAACAAGCAACCAGAAAATTCTATTTGTTGTTCTACTGTCGTAAATGCAACTCAGTAAAAGGGATGAGAAATACCTCCAACCTCCCTCCCCTACACCTATTCCCTTTTCCCCCATTTTCCTTAACCAGACTTAACTATGGAAATTAAATATACTATGTTTTTCTTTATTATACTCAGTTCTATGTTCTAATTTTAAAATGTGTATAGTAGGTAGGCAGATTATTTCATCCTCCACCGCTTAACTTACATTTCACTTTCATTGATTCGTATGTTTGTAACAGGGAAGAACACACCTGACTCCATATTAGATCTCTTCTTTGTACTTTAACCTTTATGCTCTTGCTTGTGCCTAGTCATGCTGGCTCTACATCATTCATAAAAGAATGCTGCCCAGAGCCTCAACTATACAGGAGAGCCCATTCTCAGGGATCTGACCCTTTAAGAGCCCATTCATACAGAGATCAAAATATTATAGAACCGAGAACAACATTTGTCCTGTTGGAGGTATAAATGAACGCCATGACCTGACTCAAGTGGACAGCTGCAAGAGTCAAGGCTCTCAGCACCAAGATGTTTGCAACAACTAATCACGAGCTTCCCTTGTCTGGCCTTTAGAAAAGCCTTGCTGCCATTCTTTGGGGGTTTGGGGTTTTGGAGGACACAAGCCACCCTCTCCTTGTATAGCCCCATAATAAACCTTTCTATGCTCCAATAAATAAATAAATAAAGTGGGTCTGCTGAATGTTATGTCTTTTTCACTTAAAAAATGTAGTATATTATTTAAAAAGTTATTGCATATTAGGCTTTTCAAAACAAAGAAAGAACTCTTGACCTAGAGTATTATTTTATGTGCTTTTCATAAGGTTGCTTTAGTTCCATCATAAGATCCCTATATCATGTTCTCCCAACCGTTGCTTCGACAGGAAGATAGCTTTAGAATATACTGGGAATGGCTGAATTTCTAGATAATGAAGGAAAGTTATGTAACAGCAACTTTACCTTCAAAAAGGACCACACATTTTTTTCGAACTCTGTCTGTGAAGCGTCAATCTTTCTCTGGCAGTAACTGACGAACCCTTGGGACTGCACGGCCTGCTGCAGCTGGTCGGATCGGCTGAGGAACTCCTGCTCTGTTACCACCTGACTGATGAACACGTGCTGCTGCTGCAGTTGCTGCTCTGCGCCCTGCTGAGGCTGCACGCGGACGTGCGCAAAGGTAACCAGCTTGCCTCCGAACTAGAACAGAACACGTAAACACGATCGGTTTCAGTCACGAGCATGTGGCCCCACACGTGCGGACTGTAACCCTGATAAAGGACCGAGCTGTGGCCGACCTGCGTGCCCCGCTGGAGGCAGTCTGCTGAGCCCCTCTCCCATCCTCCATCCCTCTGCACACCCCCACCTTCTCCACACAATGCCCGAGTCCCCGTGCCACACAACTTCCCACCTACCTGCTCTTACTAACATCTGCATACCCAACGATGCTCTGGGCAAAGGCCACCTCTGCCACCCCAGATGCCCTCAGTATACTGACCTCTCTTTGCTCAACTATTAGCTGTGCATATCTGCCTCACCTTCTAGTCCAGGCTCTAAGTTTTAAAAGGGGTGAACATGCTGCTACAAAACATGCTACCTGGGATAAGGATTCTTTTGAGTGAAAGAACACTGGAAACGTCAGCAATATGAAAAGCACTCTGGCTTCTCTCCTCCCTGCCAGCAGGAAGACACTCCCTTGAAAGCTGCTCTCCCTGCCCTGCTCTTACCTCCAGAGATGGGAGTCCAGGAGGGGAGAGGTCTGTATAAACAGAACTTGATAAATAAGAACCATCTCCCCGCTCTCTAAGGTGTTTTAGTTACTGGTCCACAACTGCCGCTCTGTTCAACCTAGTATAGACGCACTTGGACTGGGCCACTCCTTTGGGTCTTGAATTTCTCTCTGGGGCTCCCACGGACAGGTTTGCTATCATTCTCCTAGTAAGCAGGCTCAGCACTCTTCCTCTGGCCTCTCCTCAGCCCCAGGTACTGACGCTTCTGAAACCTCGTGCATTTCTTCCTTTTACATTGCTCTCTTCCTGCCTCTTTGCACACTGACCTGCTGTATGACTCTGCATGTCTACTGCTTGTCCTGTCCCCCTCCAGACCAGGCTACATACTCTACCCTTCCTAAGTAATAGATCTTTGATCACATCACTTATAAATCCATTGTTCTGACTTAATTAATCTCTCATCCCTGTGTCTGGTCTTCTCTAGTCTCCTCTCCTGTCTGTGAATCTTCGCTTTGGCTTGTGACTTTGCACTTTACTTACTGAATCTCACCATCCATCTAGTTAGTTCTCTCCTTCCCTAAGCAATTAAAACACTTATTGTTATAAAATTATGTATAGACAAGGTTTAAAAGAAGAACACTGTCAGAAAAGCCTCCCAACCCCCAATACAAGCGACTTGGAGGCAGGGACTCTGTCTAGCTCCAGGTGTGTTTCCAGTGCCTGAGATGACACCTGACAGGAAAGGATGTTCACTACATATTTATCCTTGAAATGAAAAGTGATGTCCGTTCACTAGTACTGAAGTATTAGAAAGCTAACAACCAACACTCCTTTCTGCCCCAGAAGAGTCTGGAATCAAGTATGAGAGATGGAGAATCAGAAGGTCAGCTCTAGTGCTGCCAGGTGAGAGGCTGTAGACTAAATGGGCAACCACAATGGCCCTTGTGACAAACTAGAACACAGGCGCCTCCTGCCCCTCAAAGGGAAGAAGGAATGAAGGAAGGAGAGAAAGAGAAGGATAGCAGGGAAAGTGACTGCAAGACATCGTGAAGGGGCTCAATACCACTCAACTCTATGTTTTAAAATGGTCAAAATGGTAAATTTTTTGTTATGTATATTTTATCACAATTTAAAAAGAAAAAAAGGGAGTAGGTTCTACTTTTCCTGAGAAATCTTCCTGAATGATGAAAACTCACAAACCCATCTCCAACTCAGCCCTCTTCCATCCGAGTGATCTTATAATAACACTCTATCCGCTGTGTTTACAGACCACAGAAACGAATCCACCTACTGAAAAGGAAGCCCCAACAGGCCTTCGGATCCACCTGGGTGGTTTCTTCAGAGGCAACACGATGCTACGGGGCGCTGTCTGCTGGGGAATCTGTAATGGGGGAAGGGGCTGCCCTGTGCCGAAGGGGTCCAGATTCCCGAAAGATGATGAAAGCTAGAAGATAAAGCGGAATCTCTGTAACTTATACAGGACCATGTTACATGTTTTCAAGTCATACCCAAGAAATTTTTTATCAAAATTATCCAGTTAATGGGTATTATTGATCAGTAAGGTCATTTTCAAATAATTACAGGGTAAATAAGATTGTTTTTTTCAGGAGTTGTTAATAAAAAGCCTTAACACCTCCTATTACCTTGTCAACTTGTTTCTGTCTTAACCCATCTGCGCTCCCTCCCATGATAGAATAAATGCTGATCCGCCCATCGAAGGAAGCAGCTGATAAGACGGCAGGGTTTCTGGGACACCACTGAATATCAAAGCACCACTGTGTGTTGGTGGGAAGTTCATACAGCACCTAGACCAGAACAAAAAAAAGTCAGAAAAATGTAGAGCTCCTCTATAGCCAAAACAATCTGAGGAAATACAATCAACAAAGACAACTTTCAACATCGACTTTTAGAGAGTGTCCAGCCAGGAAAAACAACAATTTAGAAGATTTCTTTAAAAGACATGAGGAGTTCATTATGATAAAAAGGAATACTGCTCAAAATTTTGACCACATCTGTCCAGCTTAAAGACTGAGGTTTTTCTCTTTCTACTGAAATGGTTTAATAGAAGATGCATTTGGAAGACCAGCATACTCTATGAGGGTCAACCTGCTGAACTCTCAAAGAGCAGGGGTCCTAGCCAACTGACTCTGCCTGCCAAGATCCAAGAACCACATTTAGACTATTTGAAGATCAACTTTCAGAAAGAAATTCTCGGGGGGAAGGGAGGAGACCGTAAACTGGGCGCTGGGACTGATGTATATGTACTACTATGTGTCAGACGGCCGACTAACCCGACAACACAGGGGACTCCACTCAGCGCTCTGGAGTCACATACAAGGGAAGGAAATCTAAACCAAGGAGATGTATGTGTGCTAAGGCCGATTCACTTTGCTGTACAGCAGAAGCTAAAAGCAACTATATTCCAATAAAAATGTTTAAACAATTCTTGAGAAGGAAGAATCCAATGAGAAGGTTGGCTTCTTGTCAAGTAAGAAAACATGTACACATCATTCTTATTGCTGCAGAATCAAGAGAATTTGGTACCATTTTCTTTGGAAGGAAAAGAATACAGAGAAAATATTAAAAATCGCTGATACACATAAATAATGTACTAACTATTTACTATCTTTACAATGTAACCATGTGATAACTGTTGTAACTCAAGTTACTGTGATATTAACTCACACTCTTCGATGTGATAACGTTTGGAACAGTGGTTTTCAAATAATTACAGGGTAAATAAGATTGTTTTTTCAGGAGTTGTTAATAAAAGCCTTAACACCTCCTATTACCTTGTCAACTTGTTTCTGTCTTAACCCATCTGCGCCCCTCCCATGATAGAATAAATGCTGATCCGCCCATCGAAGGAAGCAGCTGATAAGACGGCAGGGTTTCTGGGACACCACTGAATATCAAAGCACCACTGTGTGTTGGTGGGAAGTTCATACAGCACCTAGACCAGAACAAAAAAAAGTCAGAAAAATGTAGAGCTCCTCTATAGCCAAAACAATCTGAGGAAATACAATCAACAAAGACAACTTTCAACATCGACTTTTAGAGAGTGTCCAGCCAGGAAAAACAACAATTTAGAAGATTTCTTTAAAAGACATGAGGAGTTCATTATGATAAAAAGGAATACTGCTCAAAATTTTGACCACATCTGTCCAGCTTAAAGACTGAGGTTTTTCTCTTTCTACTGAAATGGTTTAATAGAAGATGCATTTGGAAGACCAGCATACTCTATGAGGGTCAACCTGCTGAACTCTCAAAGAGCAGGGGTCCTAGCCAACTGACTCTGCCTGCCAAGATCCAAGAACCACATTTAGACTATTTGAAGATCAACTTTCAGAAAGAAATTCTCGGGGGGAAGGGAGGAGACCGTAAACTGGGCGCTGGGACTGATGTATATGTACTACTATGTGTCAGACGGCCGACTAACCCGACAACACAGGGGACTCCACTCAGCGCTCTGGAGTCACATACAAGGGAAGGAAATCTAAACCAAGGAGATGTATGTGTGCTAAGGCCGATTCACTTTGCTGTACAGCAGAAGCTAAAAGCAACTATATTCCAATAAAAATGTTTAAACAATTCTTGAGAAGGAAGAATCCAATGAGAAGGTTGGCTTCTTGTCAAGTAAGAAAACATGTACACATCATTCTTATTGCTGCAGAATCAAGAGAATTTGGTACCATTTTCTTTGGAAGGAAAAGAATACAGAGAAAATATTAAAAATCGCTGATACACATAAATAATGTACTAACTATTTACTATCTTTACAATGTAACCATGTGATAACTGTTGTAACTCAAGTTACTGTGATATTAACTCACACTCTTAGGAGCAGAGGTCATATAGCTTTAAGAAATAAGTCAGTTAGCTTAACTTTGGCTTCATGTGTGGGGGGGCTCTTTTACTGGTTTTTTTAATTTATTTATTGTCATCTGTCTTTATTCTTTGGCCTGTGTGGGCGTCCCATCACAGTGGCCTCTCTCGCTCCAGAGCGCTGGCTCATAATTAGACACACCGGTCCAGCTGCTTTGTGGCACATGGGATTTTCCTGGGCCAGGGATCGAACTGGGGTGTTCCTTGCACTGCAAGGCAGACTCTTTACCCACTGGACCAACAGGGAAGCCCCATGTGGCATTTTAAATAAAGTTTTATTTTATAAAGAAACAGAATTAAGTGAAAAGGCATTAAATTTCCATTATATTCTTGCTTTACAATTCAGAAGAGAGATTAAACACATACATCTGCTGATTTCCAAAAATCAAAGAGGATTTTCAGGAAAGAAAAAGACAAGAAAAAGACACAAACCTAAAAGAACATACCTACTTTGAAGACACTGATTTCCAGCAAACACATTAAATAAATCCAACTATGAAATGAGGGGTATGGGGGGGGTTACTGGGTTCAAATACACTATTTCAATGATTGATATTCCAGATGAAACAGCCAGATAAGCTTAGATAATGTTCCTAATAAAGTCTCTGCTAGATTAATATTTCATACATACCTCCATCTGCTTTGACGGTCTTAATTTTAATCATGCACTACAGAATTCATATGGAACTCCTCTTATTCAGCTAGAGATAAACCATTACAAAAGCTGTAAGTTTGAGAAACATTTCCTCCCCATACCTCTCCTGTGTTTGGGTTGGAGCACAGAATCTTAGCATCTTTCCCACAGCTCAGCAACAATTCAGGATCCGCCATGCTCCACGCAATTGCCAAAACCCCCCTATAAAAACACAACAAGATGAAGACATCTTTAATGCTGAGTAAATCAAATCTCCAAATGACTTCTGCCTACGCTTTGGAGAGACACACTGCTAACACAAGTATAATTTCATATAATCTTTCTGGGAAGCAATTTAGCAATGGATATGCTCTGTGATCATTACAAAGATGTTCAATATAGTATGCAGTGCATGACAGCAAAAAAAAAAAAGAAAAAATAGCCAGCCAATATGGTCTACATAACAGTAAATTACTGATCATCTTTTGATGATAAAATGTATACTTAAAAATTATATTGTAGAAATTTGTTTCTTACTATGAATGAAAAAAGATTAAGTACACAAAACGGTTAACTATGTGCCTATATCTGTATAAAACATAATTGTATTAAACACTAGCATAAATGGGGTTATACATATAAAAATATGCACAGTGAAAGTTTTACCTATGGATGAGCAGGAAATTGATTTCATCTTTCCTATTTTCTGCTTTAATTTCCAGTTTTTGTTACTGGAGTAGTTCTCCTATTTCATATATATATATATATATATGTATGTATGTATGTATTTTTTTTCTTAATTTATTTGCATCCATCTTTATTCTTTGGCCTGTGTGGGCCTCCCACTGCAGTGGCCTCTCTCGTTGCAGGGCACTGGCTTGTAATTGGACACACTGGTCCAGCTGCTCAGCAGCACATGGGATCTTCCGGAGCCAGGGATCAAACTGGTGCCCCTTGCACTGCAAGGCGGGCTCTTTACCCCTGGACCACCAGGGAAGTCCTATATATATATATATATTTTAACAAAAACATTTAAAATTTGTCTCACAAAGAAATATTACAGATCTAAATAGTGAAAATCTGATTTTATAGTTCTTTTCTGGGGGGACGGAGGGCTGGGGAGGGAGGGGGGCGGGCAGGCCACTTCTATTGTTCTTTCATTTACCTATTTTCACCAGTCTTTGCTCTTTGGACCACGTGGGCCTCCCATCGCGGTGGCCTCTGTTGTCTCAGAGCACTGGCTGTGGGCACATGCGCTCGAGCTCCGGCTCAGTAATTGGACACATCGGTCCAGCTGCTCTGTGGCACATGGGATCTTCCCAGGCCAGGGATCGAACCGGCGCCCCTTGCACTGCCAGGCGGTGTCCTTACCCACTGGACCACCAGGGAAGCCCTAATGTGCTTTTTATGTTCTAATAAAAGAACTTATTTACTTATTCGTTTGGATTTTTTATTCTAAGTCTAAATAAAGAAACATTTTCAGTAAATGTTTTGAAAAATTCAGATTAGCATCCCCTATAAAAATTAAGAAACCTTGTGTCCTACCATCCAGAAACAAAGTACTATATAATATTAATAGTTTATTTTTCTACATTCATGCCTCTGTTACCTAGAAATGAAAGAGGAAAGTTAACATTACCAGACCATAAAGAAAAATACTAGAAACTACGGTTTAAGTATAAGATACTAGAAAATAGTTGAAATACTATTAGTAAATACTAGAGACTAGAAAAAGACTAGAAACTAGAATTATCTTTGTGCATTTCTTAAAAACATACAAATGAACAATCCTCAATTCTCCTGAAAATGTGACAGTAATTCTAAGATACATACTTTTTTTCAATTTCCAAAATACAGGTAAATGTCACTATCAATGTGTATATTATTTTCCTTTTCCCCAAAAGTTGCTTTTAATCTGATATTTCTTACAATCTAAATCCTCTAAGAATCAGAAAAATATGCTACAGGAACAGGATCCAAGCTATTTAAGAATGCCTTCTGTTTCCAATATTTTATTTTTTTAGCACTAAAATCTCCGTTAAAATCATAAAAACAGTGTGATATACAACCTTATACTCCTCATCCAGACTCTCCAATTTGGCCACATTTATTTTAGGTCTTTCTCTCTATATATATCTATATAGTGACCATTTGACAGTCAAATGTAGATATTATGACATGTCACTTCTACATTTTTTTTTCTGGGGATAAGAATGCTCTCCTAGGGATTCCCTGGTGGTCAAGTGGCTAAGATGCCAAACTCCCAATGCAGGGAACCTGGACTTGATCTCTGGTCAGGGAACTAGATCCCACATGCTGCAACTAAGACCCAGTGCAGCCAAAAAAAAAAAAGAAAAATGTTCTCCTATATATAATTCCATATTGGAACAGAGCCCATATTTAACCTTCTCCAATTGTAGCAATAATGAATTTTATTGTCTCCCCCTCTTTAGAACCCAATGATGCATGTCAAAAATTTCAAGGCATGTCAAGAAGGCCTTTTAAAGAAATCAGCATCATATTTAACATCACATCTTAAGTTTCTCAGTAAGCATTAAAAAAAAAGTCACTTAACTACAAAACTGGAAGGCCCGTAAAGATCATGTAATCCAACTCTTCCATTTGCAAAAGGAAGAAGACTGAGACCTAGGAAGGTTGATTTGCTCCTGGCACCCAGTGCGGTACTGTCTTGCTAAATTATGACCACTCTGAAAATTGACAGCTGAATATAGTACTAATAGCATAGACAGAATGACCAGGATGTTTGGGTTAGAAGTCAGCACCTGGTGAGTTTTATGATCTAAGCCAAGTTTAGCTTTGCCAAACTTCAATATTCAATGTGTAAAATGGGATCATAGTGTTTATACTACAGGTTTGCTATGAGTCTTAGGTAACATTTGGGAGTTAGGGACTGACACGTATACACTGCTATATTTAAAACAGCCAGCCAGCAAGCACCTGCAGTACAGCACAGGGAACTCTGCTCAACACTCTTGTAATAAAAAGGCAAGGATCTGGTTATATTATGAAGCTCATACACTGCTTGGCATGTGTTAAATAAGTAAGTGTTAACTAACTAAATAAAACCTTACCAAACATGAGAAAAATATTAAAACTCCTCAGAAATCACCCCTTCATTACTAAAAAGCTGACTGAATCATTAACATCTAAATAGGATTGCACTGTGACCAGACTCTTTTCTCCTTTTTAAGAAGTTTAAGAAGTCATACTTTAAGAATTCTCAAAGTGTATCATTCCACTATACAGAGGGAAAAAGGAACTCAAAGTTTTAGTTTATACATCCGTAAAAAGGAAAGAAAAAAAAAGCCTAAAGCCCAGGAAATACTTTAACATTAAAAGGGATGTGTTTCTTGTTTAAAAACACTGAACAAATTTCCCCGGGGTACTTGAATTATAAATGACGGGAAATCTGTGCAACTACAAACTAAAAAAAAAAAATTGTTTTTGGCCACTCCCTGCACCCTGTAGGATCTTACTTGCCAAGCCCCCTGCCTTGGAAGCACAGAGCCCTAACCACTAGACTGCCAGGGAATTTCCACAAACTAAATTTAATGCTACTAAAGCAAATACAAGACAATTCTTATATTTTTTTAGAGCATTCATACATATATTAAAATTGAAGGTGAAATGGACCACTTAATTTCTCAAAAGTGTTAGATTTTACATTAAGATAAACTCTCAGAAGTAAAACAAACTTTTCAATTGTGGCTTGACATTTAATGTTATGCAAGACTCTTTGTAAGTGACGAGCCAAAAAAGATTAAACTGTATAATGTCCCAAAGATCCAAGAGTTGTCCCAAAGGGTTATGATGTACTAGAATTCTGATCTATTACCTATTACTTGAAATAAGTTTTGGAAAATCCACTAGCCTATTTTCATCTTTTGGGGATACCATTTTTTGGTACAGAAAATCAGATGACGTGCTTAAAATAAAAACAAACGATTTACACTACCGTTCATAAGACAGAGAGGAAGTATATTCCCTAATTTTAAAAAAAATCTGATAATTCAAAGCAGGAAGTAAATAGGTTTTTTATAATTCACAAAACAAGTTTTTTGGAAGAGTGGCAAGATACCTGGCGTGGTTTTCCAGGACACGGAGTGGAGAGGAGGCAAAGCGAAGATCCCACATCTGGATCACTGGTAGCCTGTCGTCCTCAGAGGCGAGGACCATCTGAGTAGCCACGTCAGGATGCCATGCCAACCCAGAGCAATGCATCTGCACACAGTCAAGACTCACATTTATCATCACACTGCTTTATGAAAAGCCAAAATGAATATAAGGAATATATGTTTGTTGAAGCAAATAATAGTAGACAACATCAGCTTAGGTTTGTGAAAAAACAAATTCTTATTTATTCATTATTTTAATTAATTCTTGTTATTTATTTAAAATTTCAGTTTATTGTAAAAAAACATAAAAATTATCCAATCTTATTAAACACTTAGAACAGTTGTCTTAAACAAAAGTGTTAAGGGATGTGTTTCTTGTTTAAAACACTGAACAAATTTCCCGGGTACTTGAATTATAAATGACGGAAATCTGTGCAACTACAAACTAAAATTGTTTTTGGCCACTCCCTGCACCCTGTAGGATCTTACTTGCCAAGCCCCCTGCCTTGGAAGCACAGAGCCCTAACCACTAGACTGCCAGGGAATTTCCACAAACTAAATTTAATGCTACTAAAGCAAATACAAGACAATTCTTATATTTTTTTAGAGCATTCATACATATATTAAAATTGAAGGTGAAATGGACCACTTAATTTCTCAAAAGTGTTAGATTTTACATTAAGATAAACTCTCAGAAGTAAAACAAACTTTTCAATTGTGGCTTGACATTTAATGTTATGCAAGACTCTTTGTAAGTGACGAGCCAAAAAAGATTAAACTGTATAATGTCCCAAAGATCCAAGAGTTGTCCCAAAGGGTTATGATGTACTAGAATTCTGATCTATTACCTATTACTTGAAATAAGTTTTGGAAAATCCACTAGCCTATTTTCATCTTTTGGGGATACCATTTTTTGGTACAGAAAATCAGATGACGTGCTTAAAATAAAAACAAACGATTTACACTACCGTTCATAAGACAGAGAGGAAGTATATTCCCTAATTTTAAAAAAAATCTGATAATTCAAAGCAGGAAGTAAATAGGTTTTTTATAATTCACAAAACAAGTTTTTTGGAAGAGTGGCAAGATACCTGGCGTGGTTTTCCAGGACACGGAGTGGAGAGGAGGCAAAGCGAAGATCCCACATCTGGATCACTGGTAGCCTGTCGTCCTCAGAGGCGAGGACCATCTGAGTAGCCACGTCAGGATGCCATGCCAACCCAGAGCAATGCATCTGCACACAGTCAAGACTCACATTTATCATCACACTGCTTTATGAAAAGCCAAAATGAATATAAGGAATATATGTTTGTTGAAGCAAATAATAGTAGACAACATCAGCTTAGGTTTGTGAAAAAACAAATTCTTATTTATTCATTATTTTAATTAATTCTTGTTATTTATTTAAAATTTCAGTTTATTGTAAAAAAACATAAAAATTATTCAATCTTATTAAACACTTAGAACAGTTGTCTTAAACAAAAGTGTTAAAATGTTTTCAATTCATCCAACTCTTTGGTATACAAAATCATTCTGGGTCAGAGTAATTCTATACCAAAAATGAGTTTTCCTTGTCAAACTTGAAAGGAGGGGAAAAGTTTTCTGTAAGTTTAAAATTTAATATTCTTAGGAAAATGAAAATAAAGATTTTAACAATAAAAATTCATATTCTTCCTCTATTTTATCAGAAAAATTAAGATAAAGTGCCTAAAGCAACAACTACTGTTTAAATTTTCACACCTGGGAAACTAACATTATCACTGAGAAATACTTGGAAGTTCAAATCCTTTTAAGAGTTCTAGAAGATGACTGAAATGCTTACCATATACTTTATTCCACTGAAATTTGTTATAAAACTCCTGACTCACTGAAAAACAAAACTCTGAAAAAATATTCTTGTAAAGTGTTTTTTGTTGTTACTATTGTTGCTAAATTACATATGTGTTCTCTGACTTAGGCAAAAACTCGTTTTTTAAATGTCCAACTAAATAATAATTAAAAATAAGCTAGTAAGGCAAGGCCTAAAGTGTGTCTAAATACTTTATAGGACATGATGACATGTATTAATGAATCTATAATATTAAAAGGTAACATTTATACAGTAGCATCAACTAAGCAAGTGGAAGAAAAATATCAGCTCACCTGGCAGTGCCTAATCAGAAAAGCGGAAGGCAAAAGTCTGAAAACTACAGCTTCACACTCATAAAATTACTAGCATGGAAAAATTTTACATTATAGAGAAAGCTAAAGATGAATTTAAAAGTTGCTGTAATGCTTTGAAACAGCTAGCAAAGCAAAACAACTAGTATATCATGGAATAACTCCCTTGATGAACCAATTACTCTCTTCATCATTAATATATCCAATGTAGTTCAGTAGGAATTTTATTATTTTCCCCAAATGAGGAAAAAAAACCCCTCATTCCAATATGACTAAGAAGACAGGATTTAACTTTACAGAAATCTGATTTGTTGCCAACTCTGACAAAAAATACAGGAAAAGCTACAGAGCTACAGCGGAAATGGGCTTCCCTGGTGGCTCAGTCAGTAAAGAATCTGCCTGCGGTACACGAGGCCCAGGGTCCATCCTTCGGTTGCGAAGGATTCCCTGAGGAGGGCACGGCAGCCCACTCCAGTATTCTTGCCTGGGAAATCCCACAGACAGAGGAGCCTGGCAGGTTACAGTGCATGGGATCGCAGAGAGTCAGACACAACTTGGTGACTAAACCAGGACAGCAGAAGCAAAACATGTTTCTCCCAAATCAACCACATACTTACCCTGTTACTATGGTCACTGACTTTGATGATAGGTTCATTTTTCCTAAGATCCCACACAGTAGCCCGACCACTGGGATTGGCTGATGCCAAAATATGCTGAACTTGTCTGTTCCACGCAATGCAGCTGATGTCCTCTGGGGGCTACAGGGAATAAATGACTAAAAACCACTCCTCAATGGTAATCAAGTTCAACTACAAAACCTAATTCTTCTTTTAAAAAATGGATTACTTAGAAACCTGATCTATTCATTCCATAAGTTTACTTTTATATTCTTAAATTCTCAACATATGCTGTATAGTCTAGAGCTCAGGTGTCTACCAATTCAAGTACCTTCCCTTGTCTATTCACCAAGCATTTATTTCTTAAGCTCCTGTTACACATCAAGCACTGTTTCTTTACCTTTGTGCAACTGCTCCAAGGAAGGTAATGGACCACAAAGCAGATGCTGGTCAACAGGACAGACGTCTAGGCAGAGCAAAAGTTACAGCCTAGACCTAGAAAACCATATATTATCATTATGCTCCCTCTTAGACTGCTAAAATGTTGGGCCTGTTATAAGAGCCACTCAAACTGAATAGTCTATACAATGTAAAGGAGGCAGGGGGAGGACTGCTCTTACTCAGTTTATTAGAATCATGTAGGAAACACAGTGAGTCTTTTTTTTTTTTTTAAATAACTTTCCTCTCTATGATCTTTATTCTAAAGTTGGGTACTGTTAAACTACTGTATGACATAAAATACTACATTACATAAAATATTGTATTTAAGAAACCTATTAAAGACTATTCACTACCACAAGTCTGGTATCTCCAACAGTGCCTGGCAGATGGTAAGTACTAAATGAATACTTACCGTTGAAGGACTTGCTGGTACTCTAAAGAAACACTTCCTGATATTTTATCATGTTAAAGAAAACTCCATGACATTTAAACACTGATTTTAAACAAATATATTTTGTGGGAAGAAAACTGAAATACGCAAGTGCAGACAAAAACTGATTTTGCTTCTTTTGATTACACTGAAATCAATGCAATACCTGCGTTTTGGCTCCTGGTGTCATTGGAGTTGCAAAATTGTTTAGATCCCAAATGTAGATTTCAGATTCGTTAGCACCAGAGGCCACCAGATTGGTCTGCAATAAGAAACAATTAAAAAATAAAGAGCACTTACAAATAATTAAGAGAACTCAGAATAATCCGATTTGGAGCCGGAAAGATCCATCAGTTTTCACAGACACTGAGAACAGACTTATAGACATGGCTGGTGGGGGAGGAAAGAGAGGATGGGAGGTATGTCAAGAGTGACATGCAAATACACGTCACCATATGTAAAGCAGAGAGCCAGCGGGAATCTCCTGTGTGATTCAGGGAACTCAGGAAACTGGGATGGGGACGGACCTGGGAGGGATGTTCAAATGGGAGGGGAGATGGGTAAACCTATGGCTGGTTCATGCTGATGCTTGGTTGAAACCAACATGATACCGTAAAGCAATTATCCTTCAATTAAAAATAAATAAATCTGTCAGTTTTAAGACATACAGTTTCTCCGCTTCATTAAAAAAGTCAAAATGCATGAACTCTTAAAATTATGCATAATAATCTGAAATTTAAAGTTTTTAAAAAGATACTAAAATGTTGGGCCTGTTATAAGAGCCACTCAAACTGAATAGTCTATACAATGTAAAGGAGGCAGGGGGAGGACTGCTCTTACTCAGTTTATTAGAATCATGTAGGAAACACAGTGAGTCTTTTTTTTTTTTTTAAATAACTTTCCTCTCTATGATCTTTATTCTAAAGTTGGGTACTGTTAAACTACTGTATGACATAAAATACTACATTACATAAAATATTGTATTTAAGAAACCTATTAAAGACTATTCACTACCACAAGTCTGGTATCTCCAACAGTGCCTGGCAGATGGTAAGTACTAAATGAATACTTACCGTTGAAGGACTTGCTGGTACTCTAAAGAAACACTTCCTGATATTTTATCATGTTAAAGAAAACTCCATGACATTTAAACACTGATTTTAAACAAATATATTTTGTGGGAAGAAAACTGAAATACGCAAGTGCAGACAAAAACTGATTTTGCTTCTTTTGATTACACTGAAATCAATGCAATACCTGCGTTTTGGCTCCTGGTGTCATTGGAGTTGCAAAATTGTTTAGATCCCAAATGTAGATTTCAGATTCGTTAGCACCAGAGGCCACCAGATTGGTCTGCAATAAGAAACAATTAAAAAATAAAGAGCACTTACAAATAATTAAGAGAACTCAGAATAATCCGATTTGGAGCCGGAAAGATCCATCAGTTTTCACAGACACTGAGAACAGACTTATAGACATGGCTGGTGGGGGAGGAAAGAGAGGATGGGAGGTATGTCAAGAGTGACATGCAAATACACGTCACCATATGTAAAGCAGAGAGCCAGCGGGAATCTCCTGTGTGATTCAGGGAACTCAGGAAACTGGGATGGGGACGGACCTGGGAGGGATGTTCAAATGGGAGGGGAGATGGGTAAACCTATGGCTGGTTCATGCTGATGCTTGGTTGAAACCAACATGATACCGTAAAGCAATTATCCTTCAATTAAAAATAAATAAATCTGTCAGTTTTAAGACATACAGTTTCTCCGCTTCATTAAAAAAGTCAAAATGCATGAACTCTTAAAAATTATGCATAATAATCTGAAATTTAAAGTTTTTTAAAAAAAGATACTATAAACTTTATTAAACTAAGAAGATACACAGCTACTACTCTTTTAATATAAGACATAAAAAAGATAATTATAGGGATAAACTCTTATACGGGGATTACTGCCTGTGGCTTGCATCTCTGGAAGGGGATCTGATTGTGGGAGACAAGAACAGGTCACCCTGTTTGTTTCAAATAGCTGAATGCTAAAACTATGGTGACTATCTCAGGACTCCTCAAGGCCAGCCTCTGGAGCTGGGTCAAGACAGGGCTAGGACTCTCTTGTCTTAAATCTTCATGTATTTATTTCTTAAAAAAAATTTTTTTTAAACTGAAGTATAGTTGATTTCTTCAATTAAGAAATACATAGTTTAGGGCTTCCCTGGTAGCTCAGTGGTGAAGAGTTCACCTGCCAACAGGGAGAACCGAGTTCGATCCCTGATCCGGGAAGATCCCACCTGCTGCAGAGTGGCTAAGCCCATAAGTCACAACTATGGAGCCTGAGCTCTAGAGCCTCAGAGTTGCAACTACTGAAGCCTATGTGCCCTAGAGCCTGAGCTCCACAACAAGAAAAGTCACTGCAAGAAGAAGATCTCACATGCAGAGCAACTACCCTCATGAGCCACAACTATTGAGCCCATGTGCCCTAGAGCTCAAGTTCCACAGCAAGAGAAGTCATTGCAACAAGAAACCTGGGGCTTCCCTGGTGGTCCAGTGGGTAAGGATACCGCCTTGCAGTGCAAGGGGCGCTGGTTCAATCCCTGGTCTGGGAGGATCCCACGTGCCGTGGAGCGGCTGGACTGATGTGTCCAATTACCAAGCCAGAGCTCTGGAGCGTATGCGCCCAGAGCCAATGCTCTGTGACAACAGAGGCCACCGCGATGGGAGGCCCACACAGGCCAAAGAACAAAGATGGATGAAAATGGACAAATGAAAGACCAATAGAAGTAGCCCGCCTGCTCCCCTCCCTCTCCACCCCACTCCCACCAAAATAAATAAATAAATCTTTAAAAAAAAAACAAAAAAAAAACAAGCCTGCTCACTTCAACTAGAGAGGAGCCCTGGCTCACTTCAACTAGAGAGGAGCCCCAACTCCCTGCAACTAGAGAAGAGACTGTGGCAGCAGTGAAAATCCTGAATAGCCAAAAATAATAAATACTTAATTAAAAAAAGAGAAATATATAACTTAGTTTCTTGTGCAAAGTGATTCAGTTACATATTTTTCATAATAGTTTATTATAGGATATTGACTATATTAATGGTTCCCTGTGCTAAACAGTAGGACCCTGTTGTTCATCTGTTTTATAAAAGTAGTTTATATCTGCTAATCCCAAATTCCTAATTTATCCCTCTCCAATCCCTCCTTCTCCCTGGGAACTATAAGTTTGTTTTCTGTGTTGGTCCTCATGTATTTATATTTCACCTATGCTCCATCTTGCTCCAAGGGGCAGTATTTCTAGGTTATCTCTGTTGCATACCTTTTGGGTCAATAAGACCCTGAAACCGTGATTTGAACTACAGGAAGATAATGAGGTTCATCCACTGACCGTCATCCTGTACTGTTCACTCTCATTAATGTACTATAAACAACTGACATATAACTATGAAAATAGAAGAATTCTATGGCAGTAGCCACCTATGATACAAGATGCTAACCAAAAATCAGCAGTTGTTCAAAATCAGCTATCAATCTAAAGAGAAGATACCATAAACCATAGAAATGAAGAAGTTGGGTTTCTCTATTTCTAGATCCAAAAATCTATTTATAATATAAGAAAAGTAACTATCTTAAACTTTCTAAAGATAATAATCATTTTCTGGTTATATGTGAGTATCCTATTAATTCAAGATCTTTATTAATCTATATATTTCTATGATTAACATTTAGTAATGTTTATGGTCCAACAGGATAAAGCTTCTTAACTGCCTATTAAAATTTATACTATATTTATGTATATCTCTAATTGTTTGATAGAGTAGTAATCTCTTTGTCATAAATACATTTAGCAACTAATAAAACAACAGATTAACCCACACACAACAGCATCAGCCTAATGCTAAACTAGTATAGATTTCTAAAAAATTCTTTCTTTCTTTGGACACACCGGGTCTTAGGTGCAACACATAGGATCTTTGCTTGCAGCAGGTGGGCTCTAGCTCCTTGACCAGAGATCAAGCCCAGGCCCCTCCACTGGGAGCACACTGGACCAATAGGGAAGACCCTAGCACAAACTTTTAAAAGGAAAGATTTCCAACCTTTGAGGTGCCTAGTTTTTTTTTTTGGCCACTTGTATTGGTCTTTTATTTATTTATTTTCATCCATCTTTGTTCTTTGGTCTGTATGGGCCTCCCATCGCAGCGGCCTCTCTCATTGCAGAGCACCGGCTCTGGGCGCATGTGCTCCAGAGCTCAAGCTCAGTAGCTGGACACATCGGTCCAGCCGCTCCATGGCACGTGGGATCTTCCCAGGCCAGGGATCCAACTGGTGTCCCTTGCACTGCAAGGCGGTGTCCTTACCCACTGGACCACTAGGGAAGCCCGGTGCCTAGGATTTTTAAAATGTCCAATAAGATGACATACCATCTCCAGACTTCTAGAATGAAGCCCATCAGCCTGCACCCTTCACTGGTGTCAGTATATCACTCATACTGCACCCAATTCTTCACACAAGCACCCTCACTCATCATCAGCCTGCACAGGCAGAGTTTAGGCTTTCAGTTCCTAAACGGAGACACAGCAGATTCATACACTTATTTCAAAGAAGCAGCACGTACCTCAAGAATTATGAATAAATGTCAAAAGTCTAACCTGAAAAATGTTCACATCCAGCGCTCTCACTGGGCCAGTATGCTTGTCATTCTGGGCAATCACTACTTCCTTATCCCCAGCGATAATTTTAGAAGGATCATAAAGAATAATATTTCCATTTTCACCACCTGCAATCAGGACTCCAGAGATATTTCCTTTGGAATCCATCTTATGAGGTCCCCAAATCAATTTGTGGTATCTTTAAGAAAAAAGGAATAAAATAACTTTTTTGAAGTCAAACAGACACAGAAAAAATTTGGAAAGTATACATTTAAGCCTTCTCATAAACACTGCATAAACACTGCTTCTAGGTTATCTGTTAAATACTGTTAAACGCTTCACTTCTATTCCTGGTAACTTGGTGAAATGGCATTTTTCTTTTTATTTAGACTCTTGTTTCATTTTGTAATCCTGAAGAGTATAAAGACTCTCTTGTAGAGCTAAAATGAGAAACTACAGTTGATTTGTGTGTCAGAAGATAAGTGCCTAAGTATGATTTTACCATTTAGCATCTGTGAGACCCTGCAAGTTACTATATTCTTCCTAAGCTGCATTTAGTTCATTTATAAAATAGAGCTAATCCTCAACTTCCCCTGATTTTATCTGACTACAGAAGTACTCACTAAAAAGTCATCTGTAAGACAATAATGCAGTTAAGGGAGTCATCTGAAATTTTCTGAAGAAAAATAATGTATTCTGACAGTAAAAAAATGGTATCAAAATTTTGTCTATTATGATATAATTCTCCACCCACTGGTGGAGAATAAAGATTACTGTTCAGTATAGAGGTGGCGTGGACATGTTATAACAAGACAAATGTAGTGAGTAGAAAAACTGCCAGAGGAAATGATCTGGGGCTAACATCACAGTGGGAGGGGCTGGATGATTATAAGCAGTCCCACGAGAGGCTCCATGAAAGGTACGATCTTGTCACCAAAATCTGTCAAGGCAGTAAGGCTATAAAGCATATTCTGCTACTCAAAGGAAAGTGTCCTTTTATACAGCTTAAGTATTTGGAAAGGTGATGCAAATACCTATCCTATCGGAAACCATTTCAATAAAGGTTTCTGGTGAAAGGTAATCTGAAATGTAGGTAAGTAGAAGGGGGAAAAAAGCAACCTCCATTCAGAGAAAATCACTATTAACATTTTAATATTCATCCAACTACTCCTTTTTCTAGTCATGCCTACTTTTTTTTTTTGGTAAAGAGGTAAGATAAAAGAGGCAAAAAAAGCGCAACTCTACTATATCATCAGGAAAAAACATACTAGAAACTAGAGCCTCTCCCTCCTGTCTGACACACCACAGTCAGCAGTAAAAAAATTCAGTAGAACATAAAGACACATACAGACACTTTTTTAACTTTCATCTAAATAACTTGTATACTTTTTCACAATATGTCACTGATGGTATTCCTTACAATTTCATAATGGAACATACATAGACATACTAGGCATCAACCACAACATATAATTAAATAATGATGTCAATTTAAGGTTGAACCTTATACCTGTGAGAAGAAGAGAACGTGGCACAAGATTTCATATCCAAGGATGGATCAGAAAGGTCTAATTCAAATATCTCAAGAGAAGCACTGGTACTAGGCCATTCAACCTACAAAAAATAGTAATTCAAATAAAACTCAGAGCTAATCACTTTTTTTCCCTGAGACCCTGCAAGTTACTATATTCTTCCTAAGCTGCATTTATTTCATTTATAAAATAGAGCTAATCCTCAACTTCCCCTGATTTTATCTGACTACAGAAGTACTCACTAAAAAGTCATCTGTAAGACAATAATGCAGTTAAGGGAGTCATCTGAAATTTTCTGAAGAAAAATAATGTATTCTGACAGTAAAAAAATGGTATCAAAATTTTGTCTATTATGATATAATTCTCCACCCACTGGTGGAGAATAAAGATTACTGTTCAGTATAGAGGTGGCGTGGACATGTTATAACAAGACAAATGTAGTGAGTAGAAAAACTGCCAGAGGAAATGATCTGGGGCTAACATCACAGTGGGAGGGTCTGGATGATTATAAGCAGTCCCACAAGAGGCTCCATGAAAGGTACGATCTTGTCACCAAAATCTGTCAAGGCAGTAAGGCTATAAAGCATATTCTGCTACTCAAAGGAAAGTGTCCTTTTATACAGCTTAAGTATTTGGAAAGGTGATGCAAATACCTATCCTATCGGAAACCATTTCAATAAAGGTTTCTGGTGAAAGGTAATCTGAAATGTAGGTAAGTAGAAGGGGGAAAAAAGCAACCTCCATTCAGAGAAAATCACTATTAACATTTTAATATTCATCCAACTACTCCTTTTTCTAGTCATGCCTACTTTTTTTTTTTGGTAAAGAGGTAAGATAAAAGAGGCAAAAAAAGCGCAACTCTACTATATCATCAGGAAAAAACATACTAGAAACTAGAGCCTCTCCCTCCTGTCTGACACACCACAGTCAGCAGTAAAAAAATTCAGTAGAACATAAAGACACATACAGACACTTTTTTAACTTTCATCTAAATAACTTGTATACTTTTTCACAATATGTCACTGATGGTATTCCTTACAATTTCATAATGGAACATACATAGACATACTAGGCATCAACCACAACATATAATTAAATAATGATGTCAATTTAAGGTTGAACCTTATACCTGTGAGAAGAAGAGAACGTGGCACAAGATTTCATATCCAAGGATGGATCAGAAAGGTCTAATTCAAATATCTCAAGAGAAGCACTGGTACTAAATGTTGCATCCAATTGTTGAGCAGATGTTCCTACAGAAAATACATTCATGGTAACTACACATGCAAAAATAAAAGACTCAGAGAAAAATCATACCACATAGAAATCAAATTCTTATTTTTCAATGATCTCATTCATGAATGCTACATTAGTGACTGAAATCTCAGCACATATAACCACTGAGCAGATGCTTAAACTACTATAACAGTAAGATTCTGATGTAAGGCTCAGAGATAATGTTTCTGAAGTTGGGAAATGCAGATAAGTTTTTAAGCCTATAGATAACTTTTAAAACTTCTCTGTAAAAACAATCCTATGCTTATAGTCACAAATGCAGTAACTTCAACGCTGTGTACATAAAAATGTTAGCATCAAAACTGTCCTTCATTCATTCAAATTGGCATTTACTAACTTTTTAATATTTTATCTATTGTGCTTAATCTCGGAAAAATAAAGATAAAGCACTGTTCTTCTGAAGTGGGGAAGACACTATAAATGTAACAGACCATGATTAATAATTATGATGTATAAGCATGTAGGAAAGTCAATGAACTCAGATGACCGGAAGGTTGGATGTATCTCACAGGAAAGGAGAGGCTTTCTAGAGAAGCTGAAGCTTAACCAGAATCTTAAACGACAAATATAAATAAGTAAGATGTAGAAGAGAAGTCATTAGGTGATTCACTCTATCTTCTCTCTGTTGAACTTACCTGTAGCTAGGTAAATGGGATGATTCTGTGCAGGGCTCCATGCCTGCATGGCAGTACGATCTACCTCCTTCAACTTCATCCTGCTAAAGAGAATATTTCACATAGAAATATAATACACATGCAACATTTTTTAACAAAGAAATATACTGGATAAAAGTGAAAGTGTTAGTTGCTCAGTCATGTCCGACTCTTTGCGACCCCATGGTCTATCCATGGGATCCTCCAGGCAAGAATCCCGGAGTGGGTTGCCGTTTCCTGCTCGAGGGCTTCCTGACCCCGGGCTTGAATCCTCATCTCCTTCATTTCTGGCAGATTCTTTACCATCTGAGTTACCAGGGAAGCCCCAGTCAGAGTGTTAATATACACCAATACATTCACAGCAATGCTGGCATACCAGTAAACCACATTCATCTAGGTATCATTTCTTGGAAAATGTTCAGTAATACAAACTTGTTAAAATCTTTTGAGACAATCACAGGACTATTCTGTATACGTATTATCAACCTTCAGTTGAAAAACCAGTCTGGAAAGAAACTTGCAAAAACAGGGATAGTATTTGATTAATTCATCTTGGTATACAGTATGCTTCCTAATCAAGACAAGATGGGGCCAGTGTATCAAGGGAAAGAGAAGGCATATAATAAACAAGGTACAGCTTCCTGGAGCAGGATTACTCAGTGTTGGAACAGTTTGACAAATTAGTTTTAAATTAAAACAGATTAACACAGAAGAGAATAAAGCAAACCCACATAGTTTTACAGCTAAAGTAAAAGGAATTTTTTTTAGTGGTCACTCCAAGCTACTATCCCAACATGCAATATTTTCTATCTTTTGTGTTAAAGTTAGTTTGGCAGAAAAACTCGAGAGATACAGTGCTATATAGCATTAAAGAATATCTTTGTTGAACTTTGCTGGCAGTAGGGGGTGCAGGCTCAATCTCTGCTCAGGGAACTAAGATCCCCAAAGCTGCCAAAATTACAACAAAAAATCCAACTCTGATATTTTACATAAGTGTATTCACACAGCACAGTATTACACTGTCAGATTGATATTTACATAAGGGGGTATAAATAAGTAAGATGTAGAAGAGAAGTCATTAGGCACTCTATCTTCTCTCTGTTGAACTTACCTGTAGCTAGGTAAATGGGATGATTCTGTGCAGGGCTCCATGCCTGCATGGCAGTACGATCTACCTCCTTCAACTTCATCCTGCTAAAGAGAATATTTCACATAGAAATATAATACACATGCAACATTTTTTAACAAAGAAATATACTGGATAAAAGTGAAAGTGTTAGTTGCTCAGTCATGTCCGACTCTTTGCGACCCCATGGTCTATCCATGGGATCCTCCAGGCAAGAATCCCGGAGTGGGTTGCCGTTTCCTGCTCGAGGGCTTCCTGACCCCGGGCTTGAATCCTCATCTCCTTCATTTCTGGCAGATTCTTTACCATCTGAGTTACCAGGGAAGCCCCAGTCAGAGTGTTAATATACACCAATACATTCACAGCAATGCTGGCATACCAGTAAACCACATTCATCTAGGTATCATTTCTTGGAAAATGTTCAGTAATACAAACTTGTTAAAATCTTTTGAGACAATCACAGGACTATTCTGTATACGTATTATCAACCTTCAGTTGAAAAACCAGTCTGGAAAGAAACTTGCAAAAACAGGGATAGTATTTGATTAATTCATCTTGGTATACAGTATGCTTCCTAATCAAGACAAGATGGGGCCAGTGTATCAAGGGAAAGAGAAGGCATATAATAAACAAGGTACAGCTTCCTGGAGCAGGATTACTCAGTGTTGGAACAGTTTGACAAATTAGTTTTAAATTAAAACAGATTAACACAGAAGAGAATAAAGCAAACCCACATAGTTTTACAGCTAAAGTAAAAGGAATTTTTTTTAGTGGTCACTCCAAGCTACTATCCCAACATGCAATATTTTCTATCTTTTGTGTTAAAGTTAGTTTGGCAGAAAAACTCGAGAGATACAGTGCTATATAGCATTAAAGAATATCTTTGTTGAACTTTGCTGGCAGTAGGGGGTGCAGGCTCAATCTCTGCTCAGGGAACTAAGATCCCCAAAGCTGCCAAAATTACAACAAAAAATCCAACTCTGATATTTTACATAAGTGTATTCACACAGCACAGTATTACACTGTCAGATTGCCATAATTCAATCACTTAGTCCCCAATGATGAACGCCTGGGCTGTTTCTAATCTTTCACTATTTTCACAAACAATGCTGAAATAAATGGTCATATATACATGTTATTTCACTTATGGGCAAGGAAAGCTATAGATTTCCAGAGGTAAAACTGATGGGTTAGAGGATAAAAAGTAACTGTAATTCTGACGGATACCACCACTTGAAATGTATCCTGGTATATAGTGTATTGAATATATTCAATTCAATTTTTTCTTATTATTTCAAGACCACTTATTGAAGACTTTTTTCTTACTAAATTTAGATATCACCTTTATCATGTACTAACTTCCTGTACTTAGGTTTATTTCTAGATTTAATATTTAGGATTATATTCCTGTACATATTAGGATGTAGGTTAGGATTTACATATACTTTGTGATTACTATTCCTTATGTCCATTTATTTACATCCTATGCATGCCACTGTTTTAAATACTGAGGCTTTACATGAGTATGGTTTCAATAACCCCCAGCCTTTTTTCTTGTTATTATTGTTTTCTTGTTGTTTTTTTTACTACATAAATATCAGAATACTTTTTTGTCTGGAAAAGAGAGAATGTTAGTTTTTTATCGAACCTGTACCAAATTAGTAAATTAACTTATGGAGAACTGACACAATGTTGAACCTTCCCATCAAGAACATGACGTCTTTTTTGCTTTTACGGAGTTCTGTTGTTTACAGCTCCATATAATCCCAAATCCGCCAGTGTTGGAACAGTTTGACAAATTAGTTTTAAATTAAAACAGATTAACACAGAAGAGAATAAAGCAAACCCACATAGTTTTACAGCTAAAGTAAAAGGAATTTTTTTTAGTGGTCACTCCAAGCTACTATCCCAACATGCAATATTTTCTATCTTTTGTGTTAAAGTTAGTTTGGCAGAAAAACTCGAGAGATACAGTGCTATATAGCATTAAAGAATATCTTTGTTGAACTTTGCTGGCAGTAGGGGGTGCAGGCTCAATCTCTGCTCAGGGAACTAAGATCCCCAAAGCTGCCAAAATTACAACAAAAAATCCAACTCTGATATTTTACATAAGTGTATTCACACAGCACAGTATTACACTGTCAGATTGCCATAATTCAATCACTTAGTCCCCAATGATGAACGCCTGGGCTGTTTCTAATCTTTCACTATTTTCACAAACAATGCTGAAATAAATGGTCATATATACATGTTATTTCACTTATGGGCAAGGAAAGCTATAGTTTTCCCAGAGGTAAGACTGATGGGTTAGAGGATAAAAAGTAACTGTAATTCTGACGGATACCACCACTTGAAATGTATCCTGGTATATAGTGTATTGAATATATTCAATTCAATTTTTTCTTATTATTTCAAGACCACTTATTGAAGACTTTTTTCTTACTAAATTTAGATATCACCTTTATCATGTACTAACTTCCTGTACTTAGGTTTATTTCTAGATTTAATATTTAGGATTATATTCCTGTACATATTAGGATGTAGGTTAGGATTTACATATACTTTGTGATTACTATTCCTTATGTCCATTTATTTACATCCTATGCATGCCACTGTTTTAAATACTGAGGCTTTACATGAGTATGGTTTCAATAACCCCCAGCCTTTTTTCTTGTTATTATTGTTTTCTTGTTGTTTTTTTTACTACATAAATATCAGAATACTTTTTTGTCTGGAAAAGAGAGAATGTTAGTTTTTTATCGAACCTGTACCAAATTAGTAAATTAACTTATGGAGAACTGACACAATGTTGAACCTTCCCATCAAGAACATGACGTCTTTTTTTTGCTTTTACGGAGTTCTGTTGTTTACAGCTCCATATAATCCCAAATCCGCCACAGGTAGATCCCTGACCCTCCCCCTGCGCCCCCTCCCACCCCGCTTCCATCCCTCCCCTCCAGGTTGTTGCAGAGCCCCCATGCAAGATCCTTTAGTTTCACAGAGCATTCACAATGGTTCTCTCTTTTACATATGATAATGCAGGTTTCCATGATACTCTTTCCAAACCTCTCAAGCACTTCCCTCCGCCCAATGCCCACAGGTCTGAAGAACATGATGTTTTTTGATTTAAGCCTGTTATATTTTTCAGTATTGTTTGAAATTTTTTGACATAGTGGGTTTATTTTACCTTTTGGTTTGTTTATAAATGTGGATTTTTTCCCCTTCCACTATTAATGTCGATGTACTTATTGTTATATGAAGGCTAACAATTTATTTACATTAATTTTTCACCCTGCTTACTTAATTCCCCTTTCGGAGTAGTGTTCCAGTAGATTCTGTTAGGTTTTCCACATATACACTCCTATCATGTGCCAACAGAGCCAATCTGCACGTTTCATATTGTGACTCCGCTGGTATCTTTCTCTTGTGTGGGCTAGCCATTACTAACTGTATCATACTCAAGAGCAACGATAACAGAGGAATTCTTGTCTTGTTCTATGCTGCAGTGGGAAAGTCTTACTATATCACTTTTGGGTATGGTTTTGGTATTTGAGATGTGCATCAATATATTTGTACAGATGCCAACTGTGTGCATCTATATACATCTGTACAAATAAATAAATATGCCTATACATACAAATACATATGTGGAAATAGTCACTGATCATTGTTTTACTGAATGCTATTCATAAAGACTGGGTGTTGAATTTTGTCCAATGTTTTTTTCACTAGGTAACTGTAGAAGACCATACGATTGTTCTTCTTCACTTTATCAATAAAACAAATTACACTAACAGATCTCCTAATCCTGAATCTTTTCAGACCATGAATAAACATCTCCTGACCATGACGGACTATTCTACTACAGTACTACTAGATTTTGTTTGCGATGTACTATTCTACTAGTTCTGCTAGATTTTGAATTTCACTTCTCCAGTCTTAACTGAGATTCATGAGCTAGTTTTCCTCTTTAGTACATTCTTCATCATGTTTTGGTATCAATGTTACACTTGCTTTGTAATACATGTGGTAGGTTTTCTTCTTTTTCCATACTCTGGAACACTTTCCTGTGAAAAATCTGGGCCTGGTGCTTTGGGAGGAAAGTAATTGGTAATTTTCTATTTCTTCTATGGATACTGATCTATTTGAATTTTCTTCATCTGAGGTCATTTTTATAAATTATATTCTCCTATGAAAGTCCTTTATTATATTTTTTAGTTTTGTAATTTATCTGTTTAGTCTCAAACACAGATTCATGATTCTTTTAATTCGTGCTATGTATAGTGATTAGTACTTTTTTATTAAGAATATTTGTGTTTTGTTGTCTTATCCTCCTTTGAAAAACTAGCTTAGCTAGTGACTTGCCTGTTTTACTGAGTATTTACAAAGAGTCAAATGTTGGATTTACTTATTAGTCTCACTTTTAAAAAGTTTTTCTAACTTTTTAGTTAAATGCTTCACTTACCCTTTTTTACTATTTCTTCGGCTCTGAATGTTCTCTGAGCACTGCTTTAACTGGACCCCACACACTGCTAGTGTTTTCATACTATGATCAACCCTCACATTTTACAATTTTTACTTGTATTGATCCAACAGTTGTTTGAATATAATATTCAAGTGGAGAGGTCTTTATTTTGATACTACATTGTGACTTTCCTGTACAATTTCTTCCTTATGAAATTTACTAAAGTTTTTTCTGGGGCCTAGTGGAGTTTCTGTAAATACTCTATGACACCTTAAAAGAAGGAACGCTGTTTCCAGAGCTGAATATATATTAATCAAGTCTATCCTAGTGACTTAATGGCTCAAGTTTTCTACATCCTTATTGACTCCTCCCCACCACTCCGTCTGTCACGGAGCAAGAACAACGAATGCCTGAATAAAAGTATCCAGCTACCTGTGCATTTGTGCCCATTTGTGCATATCTCCTAAAACTTGTTTTATGAAAATAACTTTATTTAATACACAGTTACATATTTACACACTTAATACATAGATAAGTAGATATTCACAATGCTAAATGTTCACTGTCAAACACATTTTAGCTTTATGGGATACTTTTCATTTTAAGTAATGCCTTTGGTCCTGAAGTTCACTTTGTCCCACTTTGAGATCAATACCATAGCTTTCTTTCTTTTTTGTTTTGGCCTTTAGGTGTGCTCTTTTGCCTTTTCAACTTTGGAACCATTTTGTTTTCCCTGACCATCTTGAATACAGTAAAATTCTTGAAAATTTTTTTCAGTAGATTAATAAATACATTCAAAATTTACTATTATGACAGAAACAGGTGCTCTCATTTCTATCATATTGTGCTAGGTATGGTTTTATAATTTAAAAAAATGTCTTCCACTGCTGTCTGTTTTCTACATATTTTTAGTGTTTCTGATAATTATAGAATGACTTGTATCTTTGTTGTCGTGTCTGTTTCCAGTTCTCTTTGTAACTATAATTTTAAATAATGCCCTTTTAATACCATTAATCCTTTATGTCTTTACACAGTTAACTACTATCAGCACTAACAGAGTCAGCTTATATAATGGTACTGTCCCACAGGTACATTGTACAGCACATGGTACATGGTACAGCACACAGTTATCATTAGTAATAACTTTCTGGGTGTTTGTTTACCTTTGTACTGTGACATATGCTTCTACTTCTACTAACTGATTTGTCAGCTTGAAATAATGTCCTTTGACTCTTACCTATTACAGATTAAGTAATCCACAAACTTATTCTACCTCCAATTTCCTTCCTACTTCCCAGTTCTCTTAATGTTTTAGTTTTATAATCAATATCTACATCATCAGATACTTAACATGTACATTTTATTCTTTCTTCCTTATTCCCACTTTTGTTTCAGTCTCAGGTCTATAGTAGTTAACCTGGGTTCAGTCCCTGGTGGGGAAGATCCCCTGGAGAAGGGAATGGCAACCCGCTCCAGTATTCCCGCCTAGAGAACTCCACCGGCAGAGGAGCCTGGTGGGCTGCAGTCCCTGGGGTCAAACAGAGTCGGAGGCTGAGCGCACTCACACTGATACAGTAACTAAATATACTCGGTGTTCTCCATCAGCAGGCACTCCTGCCAGTTTTTCTCCTCAGCTCTATCATCCTCTAACAGTTGTCTTAAGATGAGGGCCGTAGACTAAAACTATGGCCTGTATCTTACAGGTTCAAACTGTCTACTCTTCAAGAATAGATGATAAAATGAAGGCACAGGAAGATTAAATAATTTGAACACACCAGCAAGGGACAGAGCCAAGATTTGAACTCAGAGGTTTAGCTCCAGAGTTTAACCTCTTACTTGTTAAAACAAGCTCAAGTATTCAATTTTGAGATACATTAACATTTAGGAGAAATAATGAATGGCAAAGAAACTACAATACATGCTGAAAGTAAGGGAAGAAGAAAGGCATACTAGAAACTGAGTGAGGTTAAGCAGAAGTGGATTAAGAGGTTGAATCACACAGCAAAGAGGTAGGACTTCTGGACAGCAATCTTCAGCTTAAATACTGGCTCTGTTACTTCTGACAAATCTTCACACATTGTTTGAGCTCTCTGAGCCCCAATTCCCACACCTATAGGATAGGGGATAACTGTGACTACTTAAGGGGACGCTGAGAAGCTCAAAAGAGAGAATGTATTTTACAGACGTCCAAACACAAGGCCTAGCACATAGCGTTTTCATGTGCTAACTACTTTAAAGTTACTGTTATCATGATACTAATCAAGAAGATTAAACATCTAGCTTCCTAAGATTATTATGAAGAAAAAAAAGGGAAAAAAATTCTAAGTAATAAAAAAGAGGCCAATTTTCTTTGTATGAAATGCCTTTTTCCTCCTCTTCGTCAACTGTCTTTAATAAGTTCAAGTCCCAGCTTCTTGGTGAAACCGGCTCCACTGATCCAATCTACAGTGCTCTAAACTCTTTGTATTTATCTGTACCATACTTTGGGGCTTCTCTGGTAGCATGGTTATTTAAGAATCCACCTGCAAGGGTTACCCTGGTGGCACTGTGGGTGAAGAGTCCGCCTTGCAGTGCCGGGGGCACCGGTTCAATCCCTGGCCCAGGAAGACCCCATGTGCTGCGGAGCAGCTGGACCGGTTGAGCCAGCACTCTGGAGCGTGTGCACCGACCCGATGCTCTGCAAGGAGAAAGGCCACGGCAATGGGAGGCCCACACAGGCGGAAGAATAAAGATAGATGAAAATAAACAAATAAATAAAAAACAATAAAAGAGGTCAAAATTTAAAAAAAAAGAAGAAGAAGAAAAGGAATTTGCCTGCAATGCAGGAGATCCCAGTTCAATTCCTGGGTCAGGAAGATGCCCTGGAGAAGGGATAGGCTACCCACTCCAGTAATCTTAGGCTTCACTGGTGGCTCAGGTGTTTAAAAATCTGCCTGCAATGCGGTAGACCTGGGTTCGACCCCTGGGTTGAGAAGATCCCCTGGAGAAGGGAACGACTACCCACTCCAATATTCTTGCCTGGAGAATTCCATGGCTCACCCATGGGGTCGCAATGGATTTTTAAGCATATAACACTTTAAACATCTTACAATAAGGTGTCTCATTTATTTTAGCAAAACTGTATAATATTCTATTATCACATACTGTTTACGTATTTTCCCATTGCCTGTTTTATATTTCATCTTGTTTCACCAAATCAATAAATACTACCTTTTCTTTTCAATCAAGTGTTACAATTAAAATTGCTTAGCAGAGGGTGAGATACACAAAAGTTTTGTTTGACTGATTCTGAAATGTGTGTATCTAGGGGAATACAGAAAGACTGATGAGCTTTCTAGAAAGACCAATTTTAAGCAAAATATTTACCTTATAAATTCTAACTGTTTAGAGCATCTTTTCTGATTTAAACAGTGGGAAAGTACTGCTGAGGGAAAAGAGGTTTTCTAAAATGCCTTTAGGATAATTTCTAGAAGTGAAAACAAAATAGCTACATACGCACACATACACATGTTAAAAGACCCAACTGAATATAATTATTTCAAAGAGGAAAGGTACAAGGGCTACTGAATTCACAAGCATTTAGTTAATGTGTAACATTTACTACAAGAGAGAAAGACTAATTCACAATAACATAAAATAGTCAAGTGGGAGCTCAAAGCATTTATAAAGTCTAGTTCTTGGCCTTAGTACTCAATGTTCCATCAGAAGCAGTTCCACTTAATAACCTGTACTGAATATAAGGGTTTAAATACCATCGTTTAAAAAAAAATCAAACCCTGCACTGTAACAATGGCCTAGAACTACATTAATCTAAATAAACAAAATTAGACTCTAAACAAAAATCTCAGCTACGTATTACAATCATAGTCAAAACAATTAAGAATACTATAGAAATACAGCTTCATCAGACACACATGTATTTCCTTCTCTTAAAATTGAGCATTAGTGGGAACTAGCTTTCTCGAAAATATGAAGAAGTTTCAGATTAAACCAAGTAAGACTTGTTTTAACTCTTACAGCAAGAAAAAATAAACTTTCGGGGCTTTCCTGGTGGTCCAGTGGGTAAAGAGTCTGGTTCTGGCCTGCAGTGCAAGGGGCACTGGTTCTGTCCCTGGCCTGGAATGATCCCACACAGAGCGGCTGGAATGCTATGTCCAATTACGAGCCGGTGCTCTGGAGCGCAGGTGCCCAGAGCCAGCGCTCTGCAACAAGAGAGGCCACTGTGGTGGGAGGCCCACAATGGCGGAAGAATATAGATGGATGAAAAATAAATAAATTAAAAATTAATAAAAAGAGGCCAACATTTAAAAAAAAAAAAAGAAGCTTCCTGTAATTATTTATTTATCTGGCTGTGCTGTGTGGCATGTGGGATTTTAGTTAACTGACCAGGGTGTGAGGCTGTGTCTCCAGGCAGGGGAAGCATAGGGTCCTATCCACTGGACTGCCAACTGGGAACACTGGTTTGTTCACATAGTACCCTTTTAAAACAGTACCTAAGTGACGGCAGTTAAAAGTACGGAGGCTGGAGCTGACACTGTCCGTTTAAATCCTAGCTCCATCTCCCGGTATATAACTTTATCTATGTATCTCTTGGTTAACCATTTGGAAAAGTGAAGCGAACATCACTCAGTCATGTCCGACTCTTTGCAACTCATGGATGAGCCGCGGAATTCTCCAGGCAATACTAGAGTGGATAGCCTTTCCCTTTGGGGGATCTTCCCAACCCAGGGGTCAAACCTAGGTCTCCTGAATTGCAGGCAGATTCTTTAGCATCTCAGTCACTAGAGAAGCCTGACCATTTGGTAAAGTAACCATTATAAAAGCATCGACGTCACAGGTTTGCTGTGAGAAAAAAATCAAACCCTGCACTGTAACAATGGCCTAGAACTACATTAATCTAAATAAACAAAATTAGACTCTAAACAAAAATCTCAGCTACGTATTACAATCATAGTCAAAACAATTAAGAATACTATAGAAATACAGCTTCATCAGACACACATGTATTTCCTTCTCTTAAAATTGAGCATTAGTGGGAACTAGCTTTCTCGAAAATATGAAGAAGTTTCAGATTAAACCAAGTAAGACTTGTTTTAACTCTTACAGCAAGAAAAAATAAACTTTCGGGGCTTTCCTGGTGGTCCAGTGGGTAAAGAGTCTGGTTCTGGCCTGCAGTGCAAGGGGCACTGGTTCTGTCCCTGGCCTGGAATGATCCCACACAGAGCGGCTGGAATGCTATGTCCAATTACGAGCCGGTGCTCTGGAGCGCAGGTGCCCAGAGCCAGCGCTCTGCAACAAGAGAGGCCACTGTGGTGGGAGGCCCACAATGGCGGAAGAATATAGATGGATGAAAAATAAATAAATTAAAAATTAATAAAAAGAGGCCAACATTTAAAAAAAAAAAAAGAAGCTTCCTGTAATTATTTATTTATCTGGCTGTGCTGTGTGGCATGTGGGATTTTAGTTAACTGACCAGGGTGTGAGGCTGTGTCTCCAGGCAGGGGAAGCATAGGGTCCTATCCACTGGACTGCCAACTGGGAACACTGGTTTGTTCACATAGTACCCTTTTAAAACAGTACCTAAGTGACGGCAGTTAAAAGTACGGAGGCTGGAGCTGACACTGTCCGTTTAAATCCTAGCTCCATCTCCCGGTATATAACTTTATCTATGTATCTCTTGGTTAACCATTTGGAAAAGTGAAGCGAACATCACTCAGTCATGTCCGACTCTTTGCAACTCATGGATGAGCCGCGGAATTCTCCAGGCAATACTAGAGTGGATAGCCTTTCCCTTTGGGGGATCTTCCCAACCCAGGGGTCAAACCTAGGTCTCCTGAATTGCAGGCAGATTCTTTAGCATCTCAGTCACTAGAGAAGCCTGACCATTTGGTAAAGTAACCATTATAAAAGCATCGACGTCACAGGTTTGCTGTGAGAATTCACAGAGAACAGTGCATGGCCCCTGGTAAATAAATGCTTGTAAAGAGGAGTTAACACAGAAGTCACCATTTAGAATGTTTACTCCTGTGACTCTTCAAAAGAACACATCCACTGAAGAAAATTTATGATCCAGACTACAACTTTTATTCACTCATTCAAGTTTATCTCCAGAGCAATTGTGTGCAGTGAAGTGCAAATGTTTTGCTTTCTGCATCTTCTAAATGACAGTTTTGTGAAGCAACACTAAAACCCAACGGTACACACCTCTTAGAAGCACCAGCCTCACAATGCTATCACACATAGACAGGTGACCTCAACCTCAGAAAGAGGAAAGTAAGAGAGTTGGCTTAACCCAAAACTCTGACTCCCAAACTTGGAACACAATCCCTGGTCCTCGTGTCTTTAATAGAAATCTACGTTGTGTAGGAAAAATATCCCTTTATGGACTGGCACATTTGTTTCAGAGAATTTACCCAATGTTACTGATGTTCTAGGCTCATCTCACTTAGCCAAAACCAAATTAAAGACAAGTGTGCACAGGTCACTGAACTAAATGGTGTCACACTTAACCGCAGTCGTAATAAACAAAACTTTTTGAGCTGAAATTAACCTTTTTTGTTTGTTTTTGGCCACATGGCGTGGCATATGGGTTCCTTAGTTCTCCAACTAGGGATTTAACCTGTGCCCCCCACCTTCTCCAGCCACTATCCCCCTCCATTGGAAATGAGGAGTCCCAATCACTGGACCACCAGGGAAGTCCCCGAAATAAATCTATTTAAAAATGACAATATTTCTAAAATTCCCTAAAAGTAACCTATTTAAAAATGGCATTTCTAAAAAACAATATAATAATATCAGTCTACAAGAATCTTTAATTAGAGATTCATGAACCTCATGAAATTATACAGAAAAGCCTATATATGTGTCTGTGCATTTTTCCAGGAAGAGGATCCAATGGTTTCATCAGATCCTTAAAAGAGAGTGGTGTGATATATACCTCGTAAATCCATTTCCAACCCCACATTTCCTAAATAACTTTAGGAATATATATATTGTTGTTGTTGTTCAGTTGCTAAGTTGTTTGTGTCCAACTCTTTTGTGACTGCCCCCCAGGGACTGTAACCCACCAGGCTCCTCTGTCCATAGGATTTCCCAGGCAAGAACAGTGGAATGGGCTGCTATGTCCTTCTCCAGGGGATCTTCTCAACCTAGGGATGGAATCAGTGCCTCCTGCACTGGCGGGTGGATTCTTTACCTGAGTCATCTGAGTAACCCAGGACAGAATATTACTTAGGTATAAAATGGAATGAAATAGTGTCATTTGCAGAGATGTGAATAGACCCACAGGCCATCATACTCAGTGAAGTCAGAAAAACAAATGTATACTATGACTTATATCTGTGTGCGTGCTCAGTCGTGTCCAACTCTTTTGCAATCCAAAGGACTACCACCCGTTGCCCACCAGGCTCCTCTGTCCATAAAATTCTCCAGGCAAGAACACTGGAGTGGACTGCCATGCCCTCCTTCAGGGGATCTTCCTGACCCCAGAAACTGAACTCGTGTCCTAAATGGGAAGATAATCCAAAAAGGAGGGTATATGTGTATAACTGATTCACTTTGCCGTACTGCAGAAACTAACACAATATTGCAAAGCAACTATACTTCAATAAAAATTAAAAAACAAATGCTAAATGAGTATCAGAAAACAAAACTACAGATACTTCTAGAAAAAAGAAAAGACAGCGGAATCCCAAAGGTTAAGAATCACTGCTCTTTACAATGTACAAATTTCTTTCTGTTCTTATTGGTTTCAGAAAATGACTTGCTTATATAAAATTAGGCAATATAATCGTAAATCCATTTCCAACCCCACATTTCCTAAATAACTTTAGATGTGTGTAACATAAATTCACAACTTTGACTTTCCCAAGAGTTCTTAAGGATCCACAAAACTTTCCAGGAGCTGTAATTAAGGGAGACATGAAAAACCAGGAGCACAGAACCACCACTAAGAAAAGGTAAGTAAACTTTAGCCAACTCCAGAACAATCATGTACAGAAAATGTAAGATAGTATGATTCAAGGGTGAAACTCTAATTGCTGATTAAACAGAGCTACAATTGCCCACAGAGGCAATCAATTTCAGTTTTTTGTGGTTAGAAAAGACAGTTTCGGAGGTTGCAGGCCATCGCTGCAACTTCAGAATGATCCAGGTAAAATCAGTTCTCACAGTCCATGGGTAAGTTTATAATGCCAACAAGTCTAGGTAAAATTTTGATTTATTTTACACCGGCCCCCATAATTTAATCTCTTATTATAGCAACTTATTAGCAAAAACATACAACGCTCAATGATACTTCCTTCGAAATACAGGCTGCGACCGGAGACGACTGCCCTTAAAATAATCCAATCCCAATTAAGTGACAGCAGCCTGTAGTGAACATGTATGAACCTTTGAATATGGCAACAAACGGTAAACACACAAACAAAACCCAAACCAAACTAAAGTCAACCAAGGTAATGCTGAGGTCAGTTTCCTTCCCTCGCCCTTGGGGACCGCACCTCTTTGTGCACCAGGGTCCGAAGGTCTCCTAAGCTCAGACGCCAGCTACAGCTCCCGGCTGGACACCGGCCGCAAGCCTCAGGAACTCTTCCGCTCAGCAGTGGAAACGTCGGAGGACGGGGACCAGGGCGATCTCCGAAGCGGCAGTGACGCCAGGCGCTGTCTCGCCGGGCCCGAAACGAACCCGGGCGCGCCGCCGCCGGAGACCGGGCCGCAGGCTGGCGGAGACCCGCGGAAACCGAGGCCGGGATACCAGAGTGGGTCTGGGCTCTTTCCGAAACCCCCAGGGCGCGCAAAGAAAACAGGAGGGGACAGGCGGACACACCTGGCGGGGACCCCCGGCGACCGGTTCCTGCGTGAGCACGGCGCCCGTCGGACTCTCCCAGCATTCGCCGCCGCCCCTCCTCCTGGCCAGGGCCACCTCCACGTTCCGCTCCAACGTGGCAGCCGCAGCCCCGCCCAGCCGGCTGGCCGACGCTTCCGGGAGCGAGGCCCCGCCCCGCCCCGCCCGACCCGACGCGCGGCCCGCCACGGCACTTCCGGGACCAGTGTCCCGGCGGGGCTTGTAGGGGAGGGCCCGCTTAAGGATCCACAAAACTTTCCAGGAGCTGTAATTAAGGGAGACATGAAAAACCAGGAGCACAGAACCACCACTAAGAAAAGGTAAGTAAACTTTAGCCAACTCCAGAACAATCATGTACAGAAAATGTAAGATAGTATGATTCAAGGGTGAAACTCTAATTGCTGATTAAACAGAGCTACAATTGCCCACAGAGGCAATCAATTTCAGTTTTTTGTGGTTAGAAAAGACAGTTTCGGAGGTTGCAGGCCATCGCTGCAACTTCAGAATGATCCAGGTAAAATCAGTTCTCACAGTCCATGGGTAAGTTTATAATGCCAACAAGTCTAGGTAAAATTTTGATTTATTTTACACCGGCCCCCATAATTTAATCTCTTATTATAGCAACTTATTAGCAAAAACATACAACGCTCAATGATACTTCCTTCGAAATACAGGCTGCGACCGGAGACGACTGCCCTTAAAATAATCCAATCCCAATTAAGTGACAGCAGCCTGTAGTGAACATGTATGAACCTTTGAATATGGCAACAAACAGTAACACACACAAACAAAACCCAAACCAAACTAAAGTCAACCAAGGTAATGCTGAGGTCAGTTTCCTTCCCTCGCCCTTGGGGACCGCACCTCTTTGTGCACCAGGGTCCGAAGGTCTCCTAAGCTCAGACGCCAGCTACAGCTCCCGGCTGGACACCGGCCGCAAGCCTCAGGAACTCTTCCGCTCAGCAGTGGAAACGTCGGAGGACGGGGACCAGGGCGATCTCCGAAGCGGCAGTGACGCCAGGCGCTGTCTCGCCGGGCCCGAAACGAACCCGGGCGCGCCGCCGCCGGAGACCGGGCCGCAGGCTGGCGGAGACCCGCGGAAACCGAGGCCGGGATACCAGAGTGGGTCTGGGCTCTTTCCGAAACCCCCAGGGCGCGCAAAGAAAACAGGAGGGGACAGGCGGACACACCTGGCGGGGACCCCCGGCGACCGGTTCCTGCGTGAGCACGGCGCCCGTCGGACTCTCCCAGCATTCGCCGCCGCCCCTCCTCCTGGCCAGGGCCACCTCCACGTTCCGCTCCAACGTGGCAGCCGCAGCCCCGCCCAGCCGGCTGGCCGACGCTTCCGGGAGCGAGGCCCCGCCCCGCCCCGCCCGACCCGACGCGCGGCCCGCCACGGCACTTCCGGGACCAGTGTCCCGGCGGGGCTTGTAGGGGAGGGCCCGCTTCCGCGCCCCTTGCGCCCTTGCGAGTTCAGAGGGGCGGCGTGCGGTTGCCAGGATGCTGCAAAAAAAAAAAAAGTCCTGCTGAGTGTCTGGCGGAAGGACGGCCCTCGCCAGCTAGAACGCCACGTAGCACTGGTCCTGTGAGACGTCAGCGGCCCCCGCGATATTGCCAACGCGACCAGCCACCGAAAAGCGGACTGCAGGGGTATTCTTGCAAGACTGTTAACTGGATTCCTTAAACTGCTTACACTTCTAAGGTATTGCTTATTGAGAATTTCTTTAGAACCAAACGATCTGGGCACACCCAAAGGCTGTTGTGTACGTGCGTGATTTATTCCTCTAAAGAGGAAAAGTGGAGTGAATAGGATACTATAGTTAGTATCCTGTAAGTGTCCTGCCATCTTCTGAGACCTATTAGCATTTGCTTTCAGTCACTGTAACTTGACTAGTTTCGCTAGAGCCTGGTACCTAATAGTGCGTTGCCAGGACTTCCCCGGTGGCTCTGTGGTTAAGAAGCTGTCTGCCAACGCTGTCTCACAGGTTCGATCCCTCGTCCAGGAAGATTCCACATGCTGAGGGGCCACTAAGACTGAGCTAATGCTTTTGAGCCTGAGCTCTGCAACAAGGGAAGCCACCGCAACTATAAAAAGCCTTCACACAGCGATGAAGACCCAGCAGAGTCATAAATAAATAATAAAATAATAATAATAATAATTAGTGCGTTGCCTGTACCTTGTTTCTGGTTTAGGGAGGAATTATCTCACATCGAACAAAGCCAGAGGAAAATCACTTGCGAAAGTTCCAGAACTTGTGCAGGTCTCTTCCCATTCAGCAGTCAGTGGTCTTTTCTAAATGCCTTCACTGGTGGTCGTGGGTGGTTTAGCCGGTAAGCTGAGTCCGACTCTTGTGACCCTGCCAAGCTCCTCTGTCCATTGGCTTCTCTAGGCAAGAATATCCAAGTGGGTTGCCATTTCCTTCTCCAGAGGATCTTCCTGAGGAATGTAACGCGCCCTATGTCCTGCATTGCAGGCAGATTCCTTACCGACTGAGCTACAAGGGAAGCCCCTTTTCACTGGAAGTAGCTTTTTTTGCACAAAGTAAAATACAGTTGACACTATTTAAGAGAATAGGCCCATTTTTGTTCTCACCATACTCCTGTTGCAGTAGAAACAGAAATGAGAAAATGGCCTTACGCACATATCAGCCAGACATGGTAGAATTTGGCAATCTGTTTTTCTTTAGCTGTCACTAAGAAATGTAGCTAGACTTGTCCTTCACACATATAAAACTAATCACTCTGCTTCCATATGAATTATATTTTGCACCTGCCATTCTTCTCCCCTTCTTGTAGCATTTTGCATTTCAAAAAACGTCTTAGGCTGTTTAACTTCAGGGACAGCAGACCTGGTTGCAGAGTTGTCCAATGCCAGTTGTGGCTGTTTTGAAATTTTGCAAAAAGGACCTTCATTGGGATGTAAAGCCTTTACTTACTCCCTGAAGGGGGCAGTTTTTGAGGCACTAACCTACTGTGTTCCCTCTTTGACTGGCAAAGAAATACAGCCACTATTTCTCCTTCATAACTGAATTTCTGTTCAGCATGAGTGCAGAGCCACAATTTTGGCATTACGTCTAACACCCTTGTAGCGTATTTCTGCTTCCATTTTAACAGCAAATTTAATTCTAAGGCTGAAGTAGACCTGTGCAAAACAAGCCTTCCCTTTTTACTTACTATAAGGGCTAGTTTAGCCGAAAAGGTGTCAATCTAAAAACCCCTGACCTTGTGTGGGACGTTGCATTACTTGTTGCCCCCTCCTCCGAAGACCACCCCACCCACCTGGATGTGTGCAATGGCATGGAAATAAGGTTCATACGAACTTTCCCAGAACTCAATGATGCACTCAGTGGTTACGTTCTTTGATATCATTTAATACAATCCTGTTCAATTACATGTCCCTATCGCACAAATCAAATTACAACCCCCTCCACTCCCTTTTGTAGGTTCTGTGAGCTAAAAATGGTTATGAGAAAACAAAGTTCAAATTTTGGTATCTCTTAAGTTTTACTAGAACAGTGTTATGCTTAATGGTTTGTCTATGGCTGTTTTGGTGCTGTAATTGCAAAGTTAAGTAGCTGCTACAAAGATTATATGGCCCTTAGGGTGAAGTTCAGGATTCTGCCTACAAATGGATTAATGCTCAGCCCAAATGAGACAGTATCACACACTCTGATTTCAAAGCCTTTGGTGTAGTAGGATATAATGTGAAAAATGTCAACTGGAGCTTCTTTGGTGGCTTGGATGGTAAAAAAAAAAAAAACAAGAAGACAAAACCTGACTGCAATGCAGGAAACCTGGGTTTGATCCCTGGGTAGGAAGATCCCCTAGAGAAGTGAATGGCAACCCACTCCAGTATTCTTGCCTAGAGAATCCCATGGACAGAGAAGCCTGGTGGGCTAGTCTATGGGTTTGCAGAATCGGACACAACTAAGCAACTAACACATTTATAACGCTGATATATAGTGGTTTCTAGACTTGATGCATGTATGTCTGGTTGAATGTAAAAACTCCTTAGCTTCTTTTAAATATAGGCAGGTCTGGCTTTGACTATGCAGACTGAAACTGTACAAAGTCTTAACCTATGGGGTTAACAATATGATTATCATGACCTGAAAAGTTGGCAAAACATTAAAAATGCTCTTGATGATGAAGGCCTGTTACTATCAAATGTGAAGAAAATAGTTATAGTCATTGCTCTGTGAGAAAAGAGGATCCTGCAGGGGTGCTGTGTGACAGTCTGGAGGGGTCGGATGGGGGGCGTATACATATGACTAATCTGGGAACACACATATCTGTAAACAACAAAACTCTTAAAAAGTGAAAAAAAATGCTCTTGATGTTGGTTATAAATGTGATGTACACATTTTTGTATAATTTTGTAACTTACAGTTTTAAATAAATATTTAAAACACTAGAAACACTAGGAAATTATGTTTTATTTCTTTATAAAAAATGTACTGAGTAGTTTTGAAAACTGCTACAATATGGAGTGAGCACCTTATCTATGCCTTGGCAAATTGTCATATTTCTTTCCAAGTTTGAACCGGCTTCCAAAATTTTACTGTTTGTACTGTCAGTGTCACGAAACCTCTCTGAGAGTTCCTTCCATGTGAAGTTTTTCAAGAGTATCATTTATTTTGAAACACATTCATCTGCTTTCAAATCTGTAAACACATCTAAAACTGCTTTCTTTATTTACATAAAGCTTCCTACTTGCCTTCACCAAGTCCCCCCACCTACATAACAAGAACTGCATTTTAAACAGCAGCAGCATAACACTCCTGGTCATCTGTATCTTCTAACTGCATAGGTACCCATCCAAATCTTGCAGTTTCTCATAGGACAGCCTCTCAGGACTGTGCAAAGCCCGTGATTCTTGGAACCTGAGGACACATTTCACAGTAGCATCCATATCTGAGCTTATAGCTTCACCACGTAGTTTAACATTAATCAATTCATGTTGACTTCTGAAACAATGAAACCAGTCTTTACTGGCAATCAACAGATGGCCTTGTCATTACCATTTTCCTTCAGTGCAGCAACTAACTTCAAGGCCAAACTGATAGGATTTTTTGATTCACAAAGTCTTAACCATGGGGTTACATTAGCTTCTTTTAAATATAGGCAGGTCTGGCAGAACTGAAACTGTACAAAGTCTTAACCTATGGGGTTAACAATATGATTATCATGACCTGAAAAGTTGGCAAAACATAAAAAATGCTCTTGATGATGAAGGCCTGTTACTATCAAATGTGAAGAAAATAGTTATAGTCATTGCTCTGTGAGAAAAGAGGATCCTGCAGGGGTGCTGTGTGACAGTCTGGAGGGGTCGGATGGGGGGCGTATACATATGACTAATCTGGGAACACACATATCTGTAAACAACAAAACTCTTAAAAAGTGAAAAAAAATGCTCTTGATGTTGGTTATAAATGTGATGTACACATTTTTGTAAAATTTTTGTAACTTACAGTTTTAAATAAATATTTAAAACACTAGAAACACTAGGAAATTATGTTTTATTTCTTTATAAAAAATGTACTGAGTAGTTTTGAAAACTGCTACAATATGGAGTGAGCACCTTATCTATGCCTTGGCAAATTGTCATATTTCTTTCCAAGTTTGAACCGGCTTCCAAAATTTTACTGTTTGTACTGTCAGTGTCACGAAACCTCTCTGAGAGTTCCTTCCATGTGAAGTTTTTCAAGAGTATCATTTATTTTGAAACACATTCATCTGCTTTCAAATCTGTAAACACATCTAAAACTGCTTTCTTTATTTACATAAAGCTTCCTACTTGCCTTCACCAAGTCCCCCCACCTACATAACAAGAACTGCATTTTAAACAGCAGCAGCATAACACTCCTGGTCATCTGTATCTTCTAACTGCATAGGTACCCATCCAAATCTTGCAGTTTCTCATAGGACAGCCTCTCAGGACTGTGCAAAGCCCGTGATTCTTGGAACCTGAGGACACATTTCACAGTAGCATCCATATCTGAGCTTATAGCTTCACCACGTAGTTTAACATTAATCAATTCATGTTGACTTCTGAAACAATGAAACCAGTCTTTACTGGCAATCAACAGATGGCCTTGTCATTACCATTTTCCTTCAGTGCAGCAACTAACTTCAAGGCCAAACTGATAGGATTTTTTTTTTTGATTACAATCCAAAGTAAACGCTCTGTTTCAATCATAAGCGGCGTTCTGTTCCTGAAATTTAACAAGTGTTGTTGAAGCAACTTTACCCTGCTCTTATATTCATTAGACTTTTAAAATCTGGCTTGTACTGTGGTTTCACGTAGATCTTGGTACGGTCCTGTCTTTGCTTTGCTGTGGCTATTTTCAAATCCTCTTAACATTTCATTTTACTCGCAGTTACCGTTTTTCATTTCTTTGCAGTTCAGTCTATTTGTTGACCAATTCCCTCTTCTGATTATCTTTGTAAAATGTCTATGGGTTTCTCACTGGGAGACAAGGAGGCAACACAATCACATGCTTTGCTATTTGTGTGTAACCAAGATATTCAGTGGCCAACCAGCAAGACTTTGAAAGAAGTGACCTAATGGTTATTCTTCTTGATGCTCATCTTTCCTTTGCACAACAATTTTGGAATAAAGAGCTAGTAGCAAAGTTTATGCAATAATTCAGCTAGTATTAAAAGTTCAGCTGTGCTGTTGTGGGATAGGTGCTGTTTAACTGCACTGTGAAAACTGATTCATGTATGTTGAAATGCTGCAAAGGACCTGTATCTAAAAAGAAAAACATGTGGGTAGTTCATAAAATAGTCAACCTTTAATCCAATTTAGTTAACTATTGGCCAAGTCAAGTTCCAGATTAAATACAACTGAAGTTTTTCTCAAAAGAATATTAATTCCAAGACTCTGAATTACTCACTGGTATGTTTAGAGATAATGTCCAAAAATACCCTTTTGATAATTCAGGCCTCTCATTTCAATAGTCTTTTTTTTTTTTCTTTTTAAAAAAAAACCTTTTATTTATTTATTTTTGGCTGTGCTGGGTCTTTGTTGATGTGTGGGTTTAGCTGCTCTGCGGTATGTGGGATCTTCCCGGATCAGGGCTCGAACCTGTGTCTCCTGCATTGGCAGACGGGTTCTTATCCACTGAGCCACAAGGGAAGCCCTCAATAGTCTTAAGGCCTGCAAAAGATTAAAGTTCTGGACAACAGTATTTCTGTCCAGATTGTAAAACTTTACAATCACCACAAAGCGCAAGACTATATGTATATAAAAATGTATTGGATAGCAGCCAGTACTGTTTACTTCTGCATCCATCCCATTAATGTTTAAATTCTGTTTTCAAATGCCTTTTGTAAATCTTATTATTAAGGGGCACATTTATGTCAACTTTAAAAAATAGAAAATTAACTTAAATCATTTTTGAGTATTCACGAAAATTTCCCCCTCTTTATATTCCTCAAATTTGAGAAACACCCCAAGATACCATGCCTAATTCATAGCAGGTTAATCTGGTATTAGGTTTGAGATTCTCAGCTCTCAGAGAATCTGCCTATCTACTGTTCTTGAATGAAGCTCAAGTTAAAGGATGGTCATCCAGTGACTTAACAAAGAATTATTTATAGAATATCCAGTAAGTGAGCCAATTTAAACCCCACAACATGTGATCTGTAAGGAAAAATTTAATTAAATACAATATCCATATTATGCTCAATACATAAGAAATACAATATCCAACTTTCTTGTCAGATCAGACATTTTTGTCTTCTTTGTTAAAAGGTAAAAGTTTGTATGGACTTCTATGGTGGTCTAATGGTTAGGACTCTGTACTTCCACTGCAGAGAACATGGGTTCAATATGAGACGCAGAAGATCCCACATGTCATGCAGCATGGCCAGAAAATAAATTAATAAAATTACTCTCTTAAAAAAGGCTTATACTTCGGGCTTCCCTGGTGGTCCAGTGGGTAGAGTCCACCTTGCATTGCAAGGGGCACTGGTTTGATCCCTGGCCTGGGAGGATCCCACATGCCGCAGAGCGGCTGGACCGGTGTGTCCAATTACGAGCCAGCGCTCTGGAGCACATGCGCCCAGAGCCGGTGCTCTGCAGTGAGAGAGGCTACTGCAGTGGGAGGCCCACACAGGCCAAAGAATAAAGATGGGTGAAAATAAGTAAATATAGAGGCCAAAAAATAAATAAATAAAAGCTTATAAACCTCTTACCTTATAGAAATCTTCAAATTCTTGATAAATCTCATACATGGTGTTCTCTAAGAAAAACATTCCTTCAATTTTATTCCTAAAATGAAGAACATTTACAGGCAAATCAATGGACAAAAACCACATCTGTAAGCCTCATGGTTTCTCTTTTTTATGTCCTCATCCACATACATTAATCACAACAACTCATGATGTGAACAGCAGTGGAAAAGTTTAATCACTGGACATTTGTACTTATTTTCAACTTAAGCTCAAGTCTGAAGTTTTTATTGCTTAGCTCCCCTTTAAAAACATATAATAAATGTACATTTTTATAGTTTTCAATTCTCTCACGGAGAACAGATAAGGCCTCCAATTTTACTATGAATGGAATAAATCTGTAACAATGATCATTTCAAGCATGTCATTTACTACTCTGCACAGGTTACCTTATGCTAACTTGAAGATGTCTCCTCAACATCAAGCCTGATAATTGGAAGTGTACCCATAGCCTAATACATCCCCACACTGGTGGTGCCTTGCTCTGTAGGTCATGTTTTCATTATGAGACAAGGTTTCCAACGATCATAAGCAACTAAAGCTTTAAAGGAAAAGTAGGAGAGTCCTCTGCTAACAAAGAACTTTTAAGCAGTGATAATGGGAAAGGAAAAAAGATCTCAGGAACTATAGATCTCTGGTGGTCTAATGGTTAGGACTCTGTACTTCCACTGCAGAGAACATGGGTCAATATGAGACGAGAAGATCCCACATGTCATGCAGCATGGCCAGAAAATAAATTAATAAAATTACTCTCTTAAAAAAGGCTTATACTTCGGGCTTCCCTGGTGGTCCAGTGGGTAGAGTCCACCTTGCATTGCAAGGGGCACTGGTTTGATCCCTGGCCTGGGAGGATCCCACATGCCGCAGAGCGGCTGGACCGGTGTGTCCAATTACGAGCCAGCGCTCTGGAGCACATGCGCCCAGAGCCGGTGCTCTGCAGTGAGAGAGGCTACTGCAGTGGGAGGCCCACACAGGCCAAAGAATAAAGATGGGTGAAAATAAGTAAATATAGAGGCCAAAAAATAAATAAATAAAAGCTTATAAACCTCTTACCTTATAGAAATCTTCAAATTCTTGATAAATCTCATACATGGTGTTCTCTAAGAAAAACATTCCTTCAATTTTATTCCTAAAATGAAGAACATTTACAGGCAAATCAATGGACAAAAACCACATCTGTAAGCCTCATGGTTTTCTCTTTTTTTTATGTCCTCATCCACATACATTAATCACAACAACTCATGATGTGAACAGCAGTGGAAAAGTTTAATCACTGGACATTTGTACTTATTTTCAACTTAAGCTCAAGTCTGAAGTTTTTATTGCTTAGCTCCCCTTTAAAAACATATAATAAATGTACATTTTTATAGTTTTCAATTCTCTCACGGAGAACAGATAAGGCCTCCAATTTTACTATGAATGGAATAAATCTGTAACAATGATCATTTCAAGCATGTCATTTACTACTCTGCACAGGTTACCTTATGCTAACTTGAAGATGTCTCCTCAACATCAAGCCTGATAATTGGAAGTGTACCCATAGCCTAATACATCCCCACACTGGTGGTGCCTTGCTCTGTAGGTCATGTTTTCATTATGAGACAAGGTTTCCAACGATCATAAGCAACTAAAGCTTTAAAGGAAAAGTAGGAGAGTCCTCTCTGCTAACAAAGAACTTTTAAGCAGTGATAATGGGAAAGGACTCAAAAGATTACAGATCTCAGGAACTAATTAGAATTCTGCCAATTTGCAACATTCTGCTTGACTAGGTCTATGTTTTGATTATTACGAGGAGCAAAGCCCATGGGTGGGGGTGCAGCGGAGAGAAAAGGCTGTACATGCACCCTAGTTTTGGATAAGAGTCAAGCTTTGGGGAGAAAGGGCAACCTGCTCTACTTCTGCTGTTGTGTATTCGTATCTTTATTCCGTCAGACATTTATGAGCAATCAAACATTCCTTGAAAAACGAAACAAATTTCAACATTTCCAAGTCAATCTGCAGCCCAAGCAAAATAACAGGGGAAAGAATACCCAGTTTCTGTCTGCAGTCACCCAACTTCTCTAACCGCCCCACCTAGGTGGAGCTGGGAGAGGGGAAACGGGGCAAATAATACTTCATCAAAGTATTTAACTCTAGTGTGCTGCTCGGCCTCCAAGACAGTCTCTCACCTCTTGGTAGTCAAACCTCTGTGCAGTGTCCGCCTATACCCTACTAGGAACAACAGACATGGGCAGAAGTTTTTGTCACTTTCAAGACTATTAAAAGACAAGCTTCTACCTTGGCCTTTCCCTTGGACCAGCCCCTCTGCGAAACGCCTACTATCATCGTGTGGTAAGGACACGGGCAGCCCATGGAGAGGTTCACATGGTATAGAAGAACTGAAGCCTTCAGCCAACAGCCTTCAGGCAATGGAGGCTTGCCCACTGAAGACGGTGTGGCAGTGGATGTCTTTCTTCTACCTCCTCTCCTCACTGTTTGATACGTGTTGGTTGTTTTAAACTCCCAAATACTGAGTAATCTGTTACAGAGCAATAAACAACTAACACAGGTCAGAATCCATATCCCAAAAGTAAAATGTGCAACTTATGAATTAGCTGAAAAGGTCTAAAACTCTTGGGAAAAGATGAGACTCAGAAATGTCTTTATAGTTAATCACCAGTGATTTCAAGACCCCAAGGCTTTCTGAAGCACAAAAATCCCCAGAGAACAGGAGGAAACATTTCAGCAAGAATAAAAGTCAGTTACAGGATACACATTTTATTACGTCAAGACGACAAACAAATGTAAAACTTGCTGAAAACCTGACAAAAAGGTAGGTATTCAATAAGGATGATAGAAGGTCAAGTCTATTTGCTTTCACAGCTGTTGAGAGAATTAAGTGTGTGTGTGTATAGATAAACCATTTAATACAATTTTTAAGTATTAGCTGTTACTATTTTTTCCTCAAATGAGATTCTATACCATAAAACAGAACACCAGATTTCACTCAAGCCTTTATTTACTGGACAGTCCTCTGCATTCCACTCACTGCCTTTGTTCTAGGAATACTTAGTACATTAAAAAAAAGAAAGATATACCACCTCCCCTGCACAGTTCTAGTAATTCTCTTGCAAGACCCAGGAATCGTCCAACATCTCCAAGAATATAATTCCTGAAAAAAGATATTTTATTTTAAGTCACTTTTTGCACTGGTCAATGCTTTCTACAAATCACATCTTCAATGGAGCTTACATATCCTCATTCATATATTCAATAATCACATAAGTTCATTATGTGAACAGCAGTGAAAAAGTTTAATCACTGGATATGAAATTGTTGAAGGAAGCCAAGATATAATCAAATGATTAAATCGAGAACGTCAATGTCACCAATAAAACAATATTAAAAAAAAAAGGCACAGAAAACTTACAGCTCAAAATCAGTAATTCCATTCATAAGGGATGGTATACTTCCTTACCCAGAAGCACGCCAAGACTACACAGAGGAGCGACCCCTTGTGGCTACACAGTAAACTGGTCAACTTTCATTTAGCAGGTCTGAAGCATAGTGGTTTTCTGAAACTCATCTGCAATTAATTAATTAGAAGAATGATATAAGACTGTCGGAATCACATTATCATCACTCAATTCAGCAGAAAACAAAAAGCCCTCTTTGTACTGTGATGCTGAATTGGCAGCGCTATCTTAATAAAATAAAAAACAGTGCCTGCCCCTGACTGCAGCAGGTTAGATTACCTCTATCTTAGCAGCTAACCCAGAGCTCCACTTCCATCCGAAATGTCAGCACCCACGAACACTGCTCTTTTAATACTCCGTAATGGTAACTTTAAGTTTCCATTTAAAACTGCCTTAATTTAATGAACTGGGAGAGCATAAGAGTACTTCTCTGGTACCAGCACTATTTTAGAGATTATAAAATTCCTCAAGTTTTGAGTAGTCAACCCTAATCCTATTTTTCCCATAAGTCTTACATCTTCAGATGCACAATTTTGCTGAACATGAGTTTTTTTCTGGAACATGAGACACTAGAGCAGAACCATACATCTATTTTTGAGCGAAAGACTAGAAAGACAAATTCACCTTAGACACTTGTCTCCGACTTAAGTCACTGAATAACACTGTCTGCACTCAACAAACAACCTCTAGAAAGTTTCTTGCAAACTGTCTAAGAAGTCCTTAAAAATCGGGCTTCCCTGGTGGTCCAGTGGGTTAGGACACCGGCTTGCAGTGCAAGGGGCGCCAGTTTGATCCCTGGCCTGAGAAGATCCCACGTACCGCGGAGCGGCTGGACCAATGTGTCCAATTACCGAGCCGGAGCTCTAGAGCGCATGCGCCCAGAGCTGGTGCTCTGCGACAACAGAGGCCACAGCGATGGGAGGCCCACACGGGCCAAAGAACAAAGATGGATGAAAAATAGACAAATGAAAGACCAATAGAAGCGGCCCACCCGCCCCTCTCCCTCCCCACCCCACCCCCCCAAAAATAAATAAATGTTAAAAAAAAATAAAATAAATAAGGGAAACCACCCCAGTGATAACACTTCACACCCGTGAGAATGTGGTGACACCAGAACCCTCGTCCATCGCTTGTGGAAATGTAAAATGGGTACAGCCACTTTGGAAAAAGCCTGACATTTCCCCAAAAGGTTAGACCTAAGACTTAGCAATATGGCCCAGCAATTCCACACTTGGTATATACTCAAGAGGAATGAAAACAAAGACCTACAAACAAACTGGTACACTACTGTTCATGGCAGCATTATTCTTAACAGCCCCTCAAAACGAAAACAACCTAGATGTCCCCCAACTGATGAATGGATAAAGAAAATGTGGTACACAACGGAATGCTCCGCGCACAATAAAAAGAAATGGAAGTACTGACACCATAACATGAATGAACCTGTGAATAAGTAATACCTTGAGATGAATCTTTTCAGCCAGGATCTGGATTAAGTAAACAAAAAAGGAGGAAAGAACAATCTTGCGTGTAAGCGTTGGGCTCATTCTTGCAGCTAGAGATAGAAATAAAAAAGTTAGGAGCCTTTCTGTTTTCTCCAACGTTAAGCAGAGAAGATGCCACATAACATACTAAGGACCTCTTCAGAGATACAAAATGGTCCCACCTTGGCCCCATTTTGTTCCCTCTATAAAGACTGAAATCTCATACCGTAAACATAAAGAGTTTAAAAAAGACAACGTTCTAAGATCTTCTCATTCCCCAAAGCTATCCACGATGCCCTGCATCGCCCCCTCTCTCCTGGCCCTCCGAGTACTGCTATTGACGAGCTCCCACTACACTGTGCGGTTCCTTCCAGGGCCTCCTTACCTCCTTTCCTTATTAATTTCCGCCATTGTGGCAAAGGATCTTGCAGCAAGAGTTCGTTGAATTCAAACTCTGAGGTCACGTACCTATCCTGCATCATTACCGAGCCGGAGCTCTGGAGCGCATGCGCCCAGAGCCGGTGCTCTGCGACAACAGAGGCCACCGCGATGGGAGGCCCACACAGGCCAAAGAACAAAGATGGATGAAAAATAGACAAATGAAAGACCAATAGAAGCGGCCCACCCGCCCTCTCCCTCCCCACCCCACCCCCCCAAAAATAAATAAATGTTAAAAAAAAATAAAATAAATAAGGGAAACCACCCCAGTGATAACACTTCACACCCGTGAGAATGTGGTGACACCAGAACCCTCGTCCATCGCTTGTGGAAATGTAAAATGGGTACAGCCACTTTGGAAAAAGCCTGACATTTCCCCAAAAGGTTAGACCTAAGACTTAGCAATATGGCCCAGCAATTCCACACTTGGTATATACTCAAGAGGAATGAAAACAAAGACCTACAAACAAACTGGTACACTACTGTTCATGGCAGCATTATTCTTAACAGCCCCTCAAAACGAAAACAACCTAGATGTCCCCCAACTGATGAATGGATAAAGAAAATGTGGTACACAACGGAATGCTCCGCGCACAATAAAAAGAAATGGAAGTACTGACACCATAACATGAATGAACCTGTGAATAAGTAATACCTTGAGATGAATCTTTTCAGCCAGGATCTGGATTAAGTAAACAAAAAAGGAGGAAAGAACAATCTTGCGTGTAAGCGTTGGGCTCATTCTTGCAGCTAGAGATAGAAATAAAAAAGTTAGGAGCCTTTCTGTTTTCTCCAACGTTAAGCAGAGAAGATGCCACATAACATACTAAGGACCTCTTCAGAGATACAAAATGGTCCCACCTTGGCCCCATTTTGTTCCCTCTATAAAGACTGAAATCTCATACCGTAAACATAAAGAGTTTAAAAAAGACAACGTTCTAAGATCTTCTCATTCCCCAAAGCTATCCACGATGCCCTGCATCGCCCCCTCTCTCCTGGCCCTCCGAGTACTGCTATTGACGAGCTCCCACTACACTGTGCGGTTCCTTCCAGGGCCTCCTTACCTCCTTTCCTTATTAATTTCCGCCATTGTGGCAAAGGATCTTGCAGCAAGAGTTCGTTGAATTCAAACTCGAGCTCTCCTGAGGTCACGTACCTATGGTCAACCATACCAATAGCTCTGACATTATCTCCACATCAGAGAACTACAAAGTAAAGTGCAAGGAAATGACATCACTCTTATTAAATAATTTATTGGGGGTCCAATTTTGCCTTTAACAGTTCTAGGGCGCCACGTTCATCCCTCTCTCCTATCCCTCCCGTCGCTTTCAGAACCCGCACCTGGAGATCCATCAGCAAGCCTCTGGATTCGCTTCGACTTTGGTCCTGGCTCTCCCCTACCGATTTTCCTGCTGAGACTCACAAGAAGCGCGATGGCACTGGATATAACCAGAGCGGATGAAAACCAGCCCACTACAGCTAAACACTCTAACCACCGTCCAAGGAGGAACGGCCCAATGGCAGGCTTAATACCCCTGGCCTTTCCGATTGGCGGCTGCGACGTGACGTGCTCTGTGATTGGCCACGGCGACGAGCGCAGCGCCCGCGGAGAGGTAGGGTTGGGAGCCACGCACCTTAAAAGCCCGCCTTTCCCAAGCCAATAAAGCTCGAAGCTGCCGAGTCAGCGGGCGGAGCTAACTTACCGCGACTCAAGCTGTTGCGGGACCATTGACGGTGGAGCCCACGTAGCAAGAAGATGACCCGAAGTTGCTCGGCAGTGGGGTGCAGCACCCGGGACACCGTCCTGAGCCGGGAGCGCGGCCTCTCCTTCCACCAGTGCGTGAGAGCAGCCTCCGCGCGAACTCCCCAGCACCGGCAGGCCGGCTGCAGGCCACAGTGGGGCGGGGCCGGATGGTGCGTCACGCTGTGACGTGCGGTAGCGTGCGTAGCTGGGGCCGGAGGAATTGGGCAGCTAGGGAGGTTAACGCTTTTCTCGTCTTCCTACTCAGTGTTTAAAAAGACAACGTTCTAAGATCTTCTCATTCCCCAAAGCTATCCACGATGCCCTGCATCGCCCCCTCTCTCCTGGCCCTCCGAGTACTGCTATTGACGAGCTCCCACTACACTGTGCGGTTCCTTCCAGGGCCTCCTTACCTCCTTTCCTTATTAATTTCCGCCATTGTGGCAAAGGATCTTGCAGCAAGAGTTCGTTGAATTCAAACTCGAGCTCTCCTGAGGTCACGTACCTATGGTCAACCATACCAATAGCTCTGACATTATCTCCACATCAGAGAACTACAAAGTAAAGTGCAAGGAAATGACATCACTCTTATTAAATAATTTATTGGGGGTCCAATTTTGCCTTTAACAGTTCTAGGGCGCCACGTTCATCCCTCTCTCCTATCCCTCCCGTCGCTTTCAGAACCCGCACCTGGAGATCCATCAGCAAGCCTCTGGATTCGCTTCGACTTTGGTCCTGGCTCTCCCCTACCGATTTTCCTGCTGAGACTCACAAGAAGCGCGATGGCACTGGATATAACCAGAGCGGATGAAAACCAGCCCACTACAGCTAAACACTCTAACCACCGTCCAAGGAGGAACGGCCCAATGGCAGGCTTAATACCCCTGGCCTTTCCGATTGGCGGCTGCGACGTGACGTGCTCTGTGATTGGCCACGGCGACGAGCGCAGCGCCCGCGGAGAGGTAGGGTTGGGAGCCACGCACCTTAAAAGCCCGCCTTTCCCAAGCCAATAAAGCTCGAAGCTGCCGAGTCAGCGGGCGGAGCTAACTTACCGCGACTCAAGCTGTTGCGGGACCATTGACGGTGGAGCCCACGTAGCAAGAAGATGACCCGAAGTTGCTCGGCAGTGGGGTGCAGCACCCGGGACACCGTCCTGAGCCGGGAGCGCGGCCTCTCCTTCCACCAGTGCGTGAGAGCAGCCTCCGCGCGAACTCCCCAGCACCGGCAGGCCGGCTGCAGGCCACAGTGGGGCGGGGCCGGATGGTGCGTCACGCTGTGACGTGCGTGCGTAGCGTGCGTAGCTGGGGCCGGGGAGGGAATTGGGCAGCTAGGGAGGTTAACGCTTTTTCTCGTCTTCCTACTCAGTGTTTGCGTGCAAAGTGCTAGATTTCTCGTTGCCTACGGGTGCCCAGTAGCTTTAGAAGGGAGTCTTGCTGCCTTTTGTCGTCGTATTAAGGAGAGAACAAGGGAAGGCAGTTGAGAAGAGCGTTTTCATTAGAGTATGTCTTGCTCCGGAGCTTGCATGCAGATGCGTTTGTTATGGAATAGAACTTGCCTCCCCTCTCCCACCGGTTAGCAAATCCGATTTACTGATGGCGGGTACGTGGTGTAGGAAAGTCCAGCGTTAATTACAGGGTGCCAAGCGAAGAGAATGGACGGATGGTGTTGAAAAGTTCTGAACTCCCTAGTGACTTTTAGGCTTTTTCAAAGCAGCATTTGGGATTAGGGCTGCAGGGTACATGGCGTTATTCTGATTGAATGGAGATAACAGGTTGGTGTTTGGAGAATCTGAATGTCAGCTTTCTGGTTCTGGTTAGACCTCTGATTCCAGTCTTTGAAGTCTAAGGGCTTATGATCTGCAGATCACCTGGATCCGCAGATCATTCTCCACCTTGGTGAGGTTTCGTTTTTGCAGAATTGCCTAAAGATAGCCAACAGATTGTTATGTGTATCCTTTGAAAAAGAACTAGGGCTCTGTTCTATCACTGAACTGTTTATTGTGCAGGCTATCTGGCTTAAGTGCTTTTCTCCTCTGCATTCCCTCACTTCCCTAATTAGTCGTTGCTTCCATCTGCACTTTGGAACGGAGAAGACCTAGGAGACTGATCCTCACCCCCTCTTTTTCTTTCTTTTTTAATAAGGAATTGGGAAATACCCGACTTTTGTACCAAGGAGGGCCCCGAAGGCCTTCGGTTTCAGATTTTAACTAGTACTATCTGTCATTAATTATTCAGTATTATTAGAGCAGCTCCACAATTCAGGTCCGAGTCTGGTTGTATCTGGTCAGGGCATGGATGTTTCTTTTGGCAAAAGAGTAGGGTATATTTTCACACCGATCAAATGTGAACCCACATCTGTGGTCCAGTCTGGTAAAGGTCATTGAAATCAGTGCCAGGTGGACAGGTGGGTAGAACAGATCCTCACAGAAGGAAAGAGATTACAGTATTTCTTTGAAAGTAGTAGCCTGATAAGGCAGTATGAGGTGCAGAGAGTTAAACCACTGACAGAGGACTTCTTATGAAAAGATCAGAAAGAGCCGAATGGGACAAGTGGCATTTGTGTTGAACCTTGAACCCTGTCTAGAATGGAGGGTGGAGTGGAAGGAGAAGAGCATTTGAATAGAAATAGCATGGGAAAATATAGAAGGCTGGACAGTGAAGGTGCAGTGTAGGAGAGTGGGAAAAGTAGCCTGGAAACAGATTACCTGAACAGTTTAACATGCAAGAAGTTAAGGAGTTTCAACTATGTATGATAGTATTGCTTATTTTTAAGTAAGGCCAATTCCTCCAGGTATGCTGTTACAGTTATATGCTATCTTCTCCGAGATTTGTTCCTGTTCTGTTTTTCTTTTAAATTGCTCTCTCTACTGGTTACTTGCTTAGAAACCCTGAGCAGGCTGGAATTATTTCCACTTTTCAATACAGACACACCAGGTCTTGAACCTTTAGGCACCTCTGCACTACCCTACCACTCCGCTTCCATTTATAACCAAGTTCCTCAAAACAGGAGCCTACACCTACTTCCCCTAAGTTCTGTGGACTTTTCAACCTACCACACCCAGATATCTGACACCACTATAATGAAACAGCATTGGCTGAGAGTCATTGGTAATCATGCCAAATCTAAATGAGCACATATATTAATACATCTTTCTATTGACCTCTTTTTTTTTTTTTTGCATAGTAATTGATTTTTTTAGTTGGGTGGGGGGGGCACTTCTATTGATCTTTCACTCATTTATCTTTTGTTCTTTGGCCTGTGTGGGCCTCCCATCGCAGTGGCCTCTCTTGCTGCAGAGCACTGGCTCTGGGCACATGCGCTCCAGAGCTCCGGTTTGGTAGTTGGACACATCAGTCCAGCCGCTTTGCAACACGCGGGATCTTCCCAGGCCAGGGATCGAACCGGCGCTCCTTGCCTTGCAAGGCGGTGTCCTTACCCACTGGACCACCAGGAAGGCCCTTGAATTGTCTTTTTTAACGTTTGATCATACTGCTCACTACTTCACAGGCTCCCCTCCTTGGCTGGGTTCAGATTCCCTCCCTAATTCTCTCCCTTTTCTTTGATTTCTTCCTCAGTTTTTTTACTGCACTGTTTTTCCCGTGCCTTTTCCCTCATTTCTTCAAATAGGGAAGAACTCATTTATTGCTTTTCTTTGTTTCATATGTTGAGCACCACAGCAAGGCCTGCTTAATTTAAAAAGTTATTTTTGATGCAATTATTCCAACAGTGTGTGAGGATTCTTCTCACCTGATTTCTTCCCCATTCATTCCACTTTCTAAATTACTGGAAATTATTTTTCTAAAAGTGCAGCTTTTATCATGCTCATTTCCTGACGGAAGCACGTTAATCCCTCAGGCTCTTCAGTGCCTAAATGATAGGATCCAAGCTTCTATGTGAAGCCTTTCCTGATACTCCTCTTTTCTAACACCTCTCTTCCAACCTGAATTACATTCCATCTGTATTTCTCTTATGGGACATGTGTGCAGAATTAAACACAAGTATGTATATGAATGAGAAGGAATTGTCAGTCTTCCTGACACCTAGGAAGTTCTAAGGAAGGCGGGAAAGAATAGAGATGGGAGAAGGAATTAGAATACTACGGTGTTAGTCCTGGTGACAAGGTAGTATTTTTTTTTTTAAACTTTTATTTTACTTTTAACTTTTACAGAGTTTTGTTGTTTACAGATATGTATGTTCCCAGATTAGTCATAGGTATATCCCCCCCTTCCCACCCCTCCCAACAAGATAGTATTAATGTGCAGTAAAGGCTCAGCAGAAAGATAATATGGGAAGGAGAGAACTGGTCAACTTGCTGTTGCCTGAAGCTGCCATCTTCAGACTATTTGATTGTGGTGCTCTTTCCATAAAAGAATTTTTAAATACATGGCTCTGATATATGCAGGTGATTTTATAATAATTTATAAATTCATATATGAAGTACTACACTAATACATATTACAAAACACAAAAACTGAAAGGTGGGGCAAAAAGTTATAAAAATAAATGTGAATAGTTTCTTTGACTCTCAGTAGATGAATATAGACTCTGATGGTGGCCACTGACCAGAAGAATGGATCCTTCTTACATTCAAAGCTTATATAATGCACACAAGACCTTTTGTGATCTGACCTCTAGCTACCTCCCATCTATAACCACTCCCAGCTACTGTATTCTTCTTTCACGCCTCCAAATTAACTTACTTTTCCATGCTTTATCAACCATGAAGAGCCAAGTAGTTACTTTATATCTTGTTTTTGCATCTGCTTGGACTGGTCACTGTCTGCATGGCAAACTATTGATACTTTAGCTCAGATATTATATCCTCTGAGGCCTTTCTCAACACCATCCTTAGAGTTGTGAAGAAGTTGTAAGGACATAAAGCAAGGGACTCTGGTTGAAAACCTGGATCAAAATGACTCCAAGATGTGCACACTGTTAGGATGAGAATATTGGCGCCTGTCAATCATGGAAACAGTAAATGGCAGCTTTTTCATGCCTTTTACGGAAGCACGTTAATCCCTCAGGCTCTTCAGTGCCTAAATGATAGGATCCAAGCTTCTATGTGAAGCCTTTCCTGATACTCCTCTTTTCTAACACCTCTCTTCCAACCTGAATTACATTCCATCTGTATTTCTCTTATGGGACATGTGTGCAGAATTAAACACAAGTATGTATATGAATGAGAAGGAATTGTCAGTCTTCCTGACACCTAGGAAGTTCTAAGGAAGGCGGGAAAGAATAGAGATGGGAGAAGGAATTAGAATACTACGGTGTTAGTCCTGGTGACAAGGTAGTATTTTTTTTTTTTTTTTGACTTTTATTTTATTTTTAACTTTTACAGAGTTTTGTTGTTTACAGATATGTATGTTCCCAGATTAGTCATAGGTATATCCCCCCCTTCCCACCCCTCCCAACAAGATAGTATTAATGTGCAGTAAAGGCTCAGCAGAAAGATAATATGGGAAGGAGAGAACTGGTCAACTTGCTGTTGCCTGAAGCTGCCATCTTCAGACTATTTGATTGTGGTGCTCTTTCCATAAAAGAATTTTTAAATACATGGCTCTGATATATGCAGGTGATTTTATAATAATTTATAAATTCATATATGAAGTACTACACTAATACATATTACAAAACACAAAAACTGAAAGGTGGGGCAAAAAGTTATAAAAATAAATGTGAATAGTTTCTTTGACTCTCAGTAGATGAATATAGACTCTGATGGTGGCCACTGACCAGAAGAATGGATCCTTCTTACATTCAAAGCTTATATAATGCACACAAGACCTTTTGTGATCTGACCTCTAGCTACCTCCCATCTATAACCACTCCCAGCTACTGTATTCTTCTTTCACGCCTCCAAATTAACTTACTTTTCCATGCTTTATCAACCATGAAGAGCCAAGTAGTTACTTTATATCTTGTTTTTGCATCTGCTTGGACTGGTCACTGTCTGCATGGCAAACTATTGATACTTTAGCTCAGATATTATATCCTCTGAGGCCTTTCTCAACACCATCCTTAGAGTTGTGAAGAAGTTGTAAGGACATAAAGCAAGGGACTCTGGTTGAAAAACCTGGATCAAAATGACTCCAAGATGTGCACACTGTTAGGATGAGAATATTGGCGCTCTGTCAATCATGGAAACAGTAAATGCAAAGTGGAACTGACAAATTAAAGTGGCCCTTTGGTTTGTTCTCTTTTTTTACGTATAAAAAGAAAGAGAGATTTATTTCATAATCAAAGAAATATATGTATGATAATTTGGAAGACTTTTACCTGAATTGTAGTGAATTCTGTTTTTAAATTTTGACTTATATGTAACAAACAGGGATTCCCCATCATTAAGAATACGTTGATGTTAACGTTGTTTCCTTTTGTTCTCTTTATAAGTTACTTAAGTTATAGCCTTGGCCCTACATCATTTCTCTCCTTCCCTGGATAATAACCATTGTAGAAAGGGTTTTGTTAGCCACTTTTTTGGAAAATATTTGATGTACAGGGATGCAGGGGTAAATTGCCGCTAATAGTATAAAAAAGACAGAGTCAACAGGAGAAAGAAAATGGATTCTGTATTACAGTGTAAGCCAGTTCATTATTGTGTGTAAGAGATGGTGATTGGTTTAGGATTTTTCTTCTGCAGGAGGTGACTTTAGACTACGGAAAGGTGAATTCCAATTTCATTTGATTAATTAATCTATTATTTTAAAATATTTATTTATTTGGTTGCTCAGGCTCTTAGCTGTGATGCTTGAGACCTTTGATCTTGGTTGCAGCATGTGGGGTCTTTAGTTGTGGCATGCAGACTCTTAGTTGTGGTATGTAGGATCCTGTTCCCTGACCAGCAATCGAACCCAGGTCCCCTGCATTGGAAGTGTGGTGTCTTAGCCGCTGGACCTCCAGGGAAGTCCTTGAATTCCAGTTTTGACTATTTGCGTACACACGTGCTAAGTTGCTTCAGTCACATCTGACTCTTTGTGACCCTATGGACTGTAGCCTGCCAAGCTCCTCTATCCATGGGATCCTCCAGGTAAAAAACGAGGCGGTCCCCTCCAGGGGTCTTCCGACTCAGGGATGGCACTCATGTCTCCTCCATTGGCAGGGGAGTTCTTTATCACTAGCACCACCTGGGAAGCCCAGTTGACTATTTACTGACAGCTACACTTGACTGCTCTTGTCTTGGCATCATCTTCTGTAAAAGGATAAAAGCCTGTCTTAAAGAACTGTGAATTGTGCGAGTCCTTCAAGGGCTTCAGGTGGCCCAGGCCCACCTGATGGGCTAAGGAGATTGATAGCTGTACTCACTTGGCATGTCAGGTGGGAAGCTTTGCATCAGAGAATCAGGCTAGTAATGTAACTTGGTGGACCAGCCAACTTTTGATGGTCCTTTGCATGGTAAGAGACCACCCTCAAGCTGGAAATGTGGACTCACAAACAATGCACCATCCTTTATGTACACCCAGTGAAAGGGGAGAAAGGTGCTTTTCTTTATTGGAAAATAATTCCCTCTACATTCTCTCTTAATCAGGTAGCATCATCTTCCTGGAACAATAAAATAAAATGTCCCCCAAATGGAATTAGTTGTTCCTAAGAAAGAATGAATTTTGGGTGGTCCTTACCGTTTACAGTGTGCTTTTGAATGCATTGGGCTTCCCTGGTGGTGGTTGTGGTAAAGAACCTGCCTGTCAGTGCAGGAATTATAAGAGAGGGGAGTTCAATCCCTAGGTTGGGAAGATCCCCCTGGAAAGGGAATGGCAACCTACTCCAGTATCCTTGCCTGGAGAATCCCATGGACAGAGGAGCCTGGTGGGCTACAGTCCATGGAGTCCCAACGAGTTGGACACGACTGAAATGCCTTAGCTCACACATCTTTGAACACATCTGTGTCCTCATGTACTCTTACTGCAGCCCTGGAGGTGGCTGACATGTTGAGAGATGTATCTGCTCCCACACAGCTAATAAAAGGGTATTGAGGCTTAAATACAGGTTTTCCAACTCAGTGTTCTTTCTCAACATGATTGAGAGAGTGTCTCACAATTGTGTTTTACCATTTTGCCGTATCATTTCCTTAACAATTAGCTGAGGAAATGAAACTTTTCACCAGTTTCAGTTGCTAAGAACTATGTGCTCTAAAGCCTGAATTAAAATATGTTAGGAGGGGATTCCCTTGTGGCTCAGTGGATGAGAACCTATCTGCCAATGCAGGAGACACAGGTTCAATCCCTAATCCGGGAAGATCCCACATACCGCAAAGCAGCTAAACCCACACATCAACAAAGACCCAGCACAGCCAAAAATAAATAAATAAAAGCTTAGAAAAAAAAAATGTTAGGAGTCTTATAGCCACCTGTGGATCTGTCTCTAAGATAAATCAAAGAAGAGGATGTGGAAAGAGCACTTCTGTCATGTTCATTACATTAACCTCACAAGTTTTTTCCTCACTCACTTTGGAATAATTGGGCTAGGACAAGTAGTAAAAAGCAAGGCAATTTTTGTGTTCAAGGCTAAGAAAAAGTGGTCCTTTCAAAACGAAATTGAAAATTCAGTGTAGGAAATATATTTGTTTTCTACTGCTTAGTAATAAATTTCCTCAAAATTCAGTGGAAGCATCTGTTTTCTCATCCAATTTCTGAGGGTCAGGAACTGAAGAGTGGGTTTGCTGGGTGTGACTGGGTGTCTCGTAAGGTTACAGTCAAAATGTGAGCCAAGACTGCAGTCACTTGAAGCCTCGACCAAGGCCAAGGGATCTGCTTTCAAAAAGAGTCTCTCACATGGCCTTTGGCTGGAGAACTCAGGTTTCTAAACAAGCGGACTCTCTCCACAGCATTGCTTATGACATGGCCGGTAACTTCTTCCAGAGAAAAGCCATTTGATAGAAAGAGCTAGGACAAATCTTCAGTGCTTTATCTGAGCGAGCCTTGTTGCTCACTATCACTTCTGCTTTTTTCAATGTCCTTTAGAAGTGAATCACTCACTCCAGCCTACACTCAAGCGGAGGGGAATTAGGCTCCACCCCTTGAAAGAAGGCATACCAAACAATCTGTGGACATAGTTTAAAATTGCCACAGGAAAGGAAAGACATATTAAATTTGAGCAGAATCTGTTAAGTGTAGGCTGTGAAATGGAATGTGCAGGGTTCTTTATATGAAAATTGTCCACATACAAGTTGAATCAGATGGGATCACTTAGACATTGAGCTTTTGGATTTAGAATGTGAACTTTAAAATGAAATCAGATCAAGTGAATTAAACTATGTTAGGAGGGATTCCCTTGTGGCTCAGTGGATGAGAACCTATCTGCCAATGCAGGAGACACAGGTTCAATCCCTAATCCGGGAAGATCCCACATACCGCAAAGCAGCTAAACCCACACATCAACAAAGACCCAGCACAGCCAAAAATAAATAAATAAAAGCTTAGAAAAAAAAAATGTTAGGAGTCTTATAGCCACCTGTGGATCTGTCTCTAAGATAAATCAAAGAAGAGGATGTGGAAAGAGCACTTCTGTCATGTTCATTACATTAACCTCACAAGTTTTTTCCTCACTCACTTTGGAATAATTGGGCTAGGACAAGTAGTAAAAAGCAAGGCAATTTTTGTGTTCAAGGCTAAGAAAAAGTGGTCCTTTCAAAACGAAATTGAAAATTCAGTGTAGGAAATATATTTGTTTTCTACTGCTTAGTAATAAATTTCCTCAAAATTCAGTGGAAGCATCTGTTTTCTCATCCAATTTCTGAGGGTCAGGAACTGAAGAGTGGGTTTGCTGGGTGTGACTGGGTGTCTCGTAAGGTTACAGTCAAAATGTGAGCCAAGACTGCAGTCACTTGAAGCCTCGACCAAGGCCAAGGGATCTGCTTTCAAAAAGAGTCTCTCACATGGCCTTTGGCTGGAGAACTCAGGTTTCTAAACAAGCGGACTCTCTCCACAGCATTGCTTATGACATGGCCGGTAACTTCTTCCAGAGAAAAGCCATTTGATAGAAAGAGCTAGGACAAATCTTCAGTGCTTTATCTGAGCGAGCCTTGTTGCTCACTATCACTTCTGCTTTTTTCAATGTCCTTTAGAAGTGAATCACTCACTCCAGCCTACACTCAAGCGGAGGGGAATTAGGCTCCACCCCTTGAAAGAAGGCATACCAAACAATCTGTGGACATAGTTTAAAATTGCCACAGGAAAGGAAAGACATATTAAATTTGAGCAGAATCTGTTAAGTGTAGGCTGTGAAATGGAATGTGCAGGGTTCTTTATATGAAAATTGTCCACATACAAGTTGAATCAGATGGGATCACTTAGACATTGAGCTTTTGGATTTAGAATGTCAAAGAACTTTAAAAATGAAATCAGATCAAGTGAATTAAACTTGAGCTCAACTTAATGTTTATATCAGAGCTTCCCAGGTGGCGCTAGTAGTCAAGAACACTCCTGACAGTGCAGGAGACATAAGAGACGTGGGTTTGATCCCTGGGTTGGAAAGATCCCTTGGAGGAGGGTATGGCAACCTACTGGAGTATTCCAGCTTGGAGAATCCCTTGGACAGGCGAGCCTGGCCGGCTAAGGTCCATAGGGTCACAAAGAGTTGGATGCAACTGAAATGACTTAGCACTAATGTTAATAGAGAGCAGTTAAATAATAAATGAATTTATGTAATAAATAATACTGTTGTATTACTATGTTTTCATGTTAATGGAACTTTAATGTGATTGCTACAGATTTCCAACTGATACCATACAGCGCTCAAAGTGGATCAGAGCTGTTAATCGTATGGACCCCAGAAGCAAAAAGATTTGGATCCCAGGACCAGGTGCTATGCTGTGTTCCAAACATTTTCAAGAAAATGACTTTGAGTCATATGGCATAAGAAGAAAGCTGAAAAAAGGAGCTGTGCCTTCTGTTTCCCTATACAAGGTACTTAAATCTAGATGTAAAAAGTTAAAATCTGTAAAATCTTTGAAAATCAAGACAGCTCACATGATACCTAGAATTTACCGAGATAAAAGCAAAACCAAAATTCTAGGCCTTATAATAAATCCAGTAATACAGTAGTTTTATTTTATTTTTTTGTTTGTTTTTAAAGATTTATTTATTTATTTACTTTGGGCGGGGGTCGAGTTGGGGAGGGAGGGGAGCGGGTGGACCACTTCTATTGGTCTTTCATTTCTCTATTTTAATTCGTCTTCGTTCCTTGGCTCCCCGTGGGCCTCCCATCGCGGTGGCCTCTGTCGTCACAGAGCACCAGTTCTGGGCGCATGCGCTCCAGAGCTCCAGCTCGGTGATTGGACACATCAGTCCAGCCACTCCGCGGCACGTGGGATCTTCCCAGGCCGGGGATTGAACCGGCGCCCCTTGCACTGCAAGGCGGTGTCCTTACCCACTGGACCACCAGGGAAGCCCAGTAGTTTTATTTTTTAAACATATATGTAATATTCGTAATTATGCTTTGAAACTTTAAAAAAAATAAGTGTATAAATGCAAATCGTATGTCTAGAAGTACATAAAGTTGCCAGAGTGATCATGAAAATAAACTAGTGACTTGCTTTTATGCGTCTGTGTAAAATCAATAGTAGTTATGATTTATTGAGACCCACAGTGGTCCAGGCAGTGCACAAAGCAATTTATGTTTATTCTGTTATTGTATCCTCAAGACAACTCTGTATTATTATTAACATTTTATACATGAAAACTTAAGGGGTTATAGATGTTAAGTCTCAGCTTTAAGTGAAGGAGTCAAGTCTTAATTCCAAGGCCAGTGCTCTGTCCTGCCTTCCTTTCTACACAAATAACTTCCCTACCCACTTCATTAAAAAACCATGTTATTACTCCTTCAGGAAACTACTCAGAAGCTTCCCAAATCACCACCCCATTTCACTAGGTATCTGAATCATTTCAGAAACTTTCAGCATCATGCTACTTTTTCTGTATAGATGTCCCCCACCAAAAAACTTGTCTACATTGTCCTAGCGACTATGCATGAAAAAATAAAATTATATATTATGACCTTTCCTTTCATAACTCTCTACTGCAAGCAAGAGAGTGCTTTGTGTTCGGTAGTATTTTTATAGATAATCATTACATGATAATTTCTGAGATACACCTCATTTTCCGTTTGTGTCCTAGGTTCTCCAAGGTGTACACCTTAAAGGTAAAGCAAGACAGAAAATCCTAAAACAGCCACTGCCCGATAATTCTCAAGAGGTTGCTACTGAAGACCATAACTACAGTTTAAAGAGACCTCTGACCATAGGAACAGACAGACTGGCTGAGGTGCAGCAGATGCTACAAGTGTCCAAAAAAAGACTTGCTTCTGCAAAAAACTATAGGATGATCAAGAAGAGAAAAGGCTTACGATTAATTGATACACTTGTAGAAGAGAAGCTACTTTCAGAAGAAACAGAGTGCCTGCTACGAGCACAATTTTCCGGTATGTTCCCCAATGACCTGTAATGTTTTTAGTGTAACTTTTGATTATTCTGAAACACCATTACGCATTTATTTTGTGTTGCCTATGAAGATATGCCTTTAGCTGAAGAGTCTCTAGCATAAGCAAGAAGAATGAAAAATAATCACCAAACATTTTTACAAGTAGACAGCTCAGATAGTAAAGAATCTGCCTGCAGTGCATGAGACCTGAATTCTATCCCTGGGTCAGAAAGATCCTCTGGAGAAGGGAATGGCTACCCACTCCAGTATTTTTGCCTGGAGAATTCATGGATAGCGGAGCCTGGAGGGCTACAGTCCATGGAGTCACAAAGAGTCAGGACTGAGCAACTAGCACTTTCATCTTCATGTTTATTATAGGAGAAACAAAGAAATGTATAAGTCATAAAAATAACATATAATCCTACTTCCCAGAAATGAGGCCATGTGGTTTATAGCATCTATTTTACTTTTCACTTTTTATAAGTGTACTCTTGTCATTGCAAATTCTTTGTAAACAGTTTTAACTGCTACATAATTTATCACTAAGGTTTTTTTTTTTTTTTAACAATGAGTTGAGCTAGATAATTTGCAAAATCCCTTTGAGTTTGGAAGTTGTGTAAGCCTCCAAACTTTTTTCTCAGTACTCTATAGAGTATATGTATGTGTCCATTGAAAGACTACCTAATCTTCTTTGTGAGCTGGGATATTTGAAGAGGGATTACATAAGAATGATCAGCATACTGTTTGATGAAAACAGTAGAGATATTTGGATTTGCATTCTGATAAAAGAAGAAGCAGGGGCTTTCCTGGTGGCCCAGTGGTAAAGAATCTGCCTGTAAGTGAGGAACTGCAGGAGACATGGGTTCGGTCCCTGGATTGGGAAGATCCCCTGGAGAAGAGCATGACCACTCACTCTGGTATTCTTGCCTGGAGAATTCCATGGGCAGAGGAGCTTAGTGGGCTACAAGTCCGTGGGGTCACAAAGAGTTGGACATGACTGAAGCGGCTTAGCACGCATGCAAAAGAGAAGCACGTCCTTTTCCAGAAAGGAGTAGGTATTTCCAATGGAAGAGCATATTTTATGTTTTTCCAGGAGGGGAATATAGGTTATAAATAGGGGTCCACACCAAGAACAGGTATTTTTTTCTCTCAATGGTGGGAAAGATTTGTCTGTTCATTCTGAATAATACCATATCCCCCAAAATGTTTTCCATATCTAATTTTTACTCTCAGGTAAATGGTAACCAGGAAAGAAACTAAAATGCCCTCGTAGTCCAGAGACTTAATTTTATCCATTTATTTCATTGTCTTCCCTGTTCCTCTAAAAATCTCCATGCAGGCTGCTAGTGACTAGTAAAACATAATAACTCACGTTGAAGTATTTTTCATGTGAAGTGATCCAAGATGAACAGGATAAATTAATAGTCTCTAAGCTTGGATAGCCACCTCTACGAACCAACTCAGTTAAAATGTGATCGTAGGTGAATTTTGGTGCCTAACATATTTTATGTCCAGATGCTGCGATCTGTGCCTGAGCATGTTACTGTATACATTTTTCATCACAAAGATTACATTTTCTTGAGCAGATTTTAAGTGGGAGCTGTGTAACTGGAGAGAAACAGCGGAGTACTCCACAGAAATGAAGCAGTTTGCCTGTACACTCTACTTGTGCGGTAGCAAGGTCTACGATTATGTAAGGAAGATTCTGAAGCTGCCTCATTCTTCCATCCTCAGGACGTAAGTGAATTACCTTTCTGATTAAAACATTCTTTTGTTCCATTGCAGTTGATACACTAATGCTATTTGTATTCAGTGTCCACTTTCTCTTTTTAAAAGCTTTTAGGTGTTATTTGCGTGCTGTCATGATACTGATATTTTATCAACAAAATGCGGATGTGTAGGTGGACCTCGGGGTTTTTTTTGGATCTTTCAGATGATAGAGATCCTCTGGGTGGTAAAATCTGAATCTTGAAATAGTGGAATTTCTCATATACTTCAGTGGTTTTCATATGTGACTAATTTAGAAAATCTAGAACAGTTCTAGGTTTATACCACTGGTTTGAGGCCAGGACCACTCACTCTGGTATTCTTGCCTGGAGAATTCCATGGGCAGAGGAGCTTAGTGGGCTACAAGTCCGTGGGGTCACAAAGAGTTGGACATGACTGAAGCGGCTTAGCACGCATGCAAAAGAGAAGCACGTCCTTTTCCAGAAAGGAGTAGGTATTTCCAATGGAAGAGCATATTTTATGTTTTTCCAGGAGGGGAATATAGGTTATAAATAGGGGTCCACACCAAGAACAGGTATTTTTTTCTCTCAATGGTGGGAAAGATTTGTCTGTTCATTCTGAATAATACCATATCCCCCAAAATGTTTTCCATATCTAATTTTTACTCTCAGGTAAATGGTAACCAGGAAAGAAACTAAAATGCCCTCGTAGTCCAGAGACTTAATTTTATCCATTTATTTCATTGTCTTCCCTGTTCCTCTAAAAATCTCCATGCAGGCTGCTAGTGACTAGTAAAACATAATAACTCACGTTGAAGTATTTTTCATGTGAAGTGATCCAAGATGAACAGGATAAATTAATAGTCTCTAAGCTTGGATAGCCACCTCTACGAACCAACTCAGTTAAAATGTGATCGTAGGTGAATTTTGGTGCCTAACATATTTTATGTCCAGATGCTGCGATCTGTGCCTGAGCATGTTACTGTATACATTTTTCATCACAAAGATTACATTTTCTTGAGCAGATTTTAAGTGGGAGCTGTGTAACTGGAGAGAAACAGCGGAGTACTCCACAGAAATGAAGCAGTTTGCCTGTACACTCTACTTGTGCGGTAGCAAGGTCTACGATTATGTAAGGAAGATTCTGAAGCTGCCTCATTCTTCCATCCTCAGGACGTAAGTGAATTACCTTTCTGATTAAAACATTCTTTTGTTCCATTGCAGTTGATACACTAATGCTATTTGTATTCAGTGTCCACTTTCTCTTTTTAAAAGCTTTTAGGTGTTATTTGCGTGCTGTCATGATACTGATATTTTATCAACAAAATGCGGATGTGTAGGTGGACCTCGGGGTTTTTTTTGGATCTTTCAGATGATAGAGATCCTCTGGGTGGTAAAATCTGAATCTTGAAATAGTGGAATTTCTCATATACTTCAGTGGTTTTCATATGTGACTAATTTAGAAAATCTAGAACAGTTCTAGGTTTATACCACTGGTTTGAGGCCAGGATCAGAGATCATTGGTGCCAGTGCTGGCAGTCCGGAGACGCGGCCGCCGGGGCTCTGCGGCACACCTCCTGCGGCCCTCCCTGCCCTCTTGGACTCCGTGTTCCTACCGGAATGCATTTCTCGCTGACTCTTGCCTTGGAGCTGTACTCCCTTGTTGGCTTGAAATGCCCCTTCTCCCTGTTAGTCTGGAGGTTAGTCCTCACCCTTCAGCCTGAGCAGATACCACATCCTTTCTGAAGCCCAGCCTGCCGTGCTTCCCATCCTGGTCTAAGGGCCCTCTTGCGTACATGGCATGGAATTGAACCTTAGTACTTAAAATTGTCTTCCTCACTAGTCTGTGAGCTGCCCAAGTATGAGGTCTGCATCTGGTTCTCTGTTGCACCTCCTGTTCTTGTGGGGTAGCTGGAACCCAGTGGTCTCTGGATAAATATTTGTGGAATGAAAGAATGCCTGGATGGGGCCTTACGATTTTGAACAGATGTGAGGAAAATGATCTAGAAGAATGTCCTTGGCATATGAAATACTAAATATGTTTCTTTTAAAGTTAATTTAAAATGTTATTTTTATTGAAGTGTGATTGATTTACAGTGTTGTGTTGTTTCAGGTATACAGCAGAATGATTCAGTTATATGTGTTTTCTTTTTTTTCAGAGTCCTTGCCATTATCAGTTATTGGAAGATTTTCAGTGTAGTTCTCTGTGCTGTACAGTAGGCCCTTGTTGTTAATCTGTGTTACATAGAGTGGTGTGTATATGTTAATCCAAAATTCCTAATTTATCCCTTCTGCTTTTTTTCCTTTGGGACCCATACTTTTGTCTTCTCTGTGAGTCTATTTTATAAATAAGTTCATTTATTAACACTGATCTTTACTTTCTTTTTTTGCACTTGTCTGTATTGTTTCATTTTGTTTTTAAAATGAATATGTCATTTTATACAATCAGGAAAAAATTTGTTTTTTCATTGTGAATGGGGAGAAAAAATTGGTGTGAGAGAGAAATCAGTTGTTTTCCTACAACCCAAAAACTTGGTTTGTGTATTTCTACTCTACTCAGTTATAAAAACTTAAAAAAGAAAAAAAAAAGAACAAGTCCACGTATCTTTCTGCCTGATGAGCATCAGTCTAGTATTTGTGGACATTAAGATACCATTCAGATTTCCATTTAAAAAGCAAGCTTACCAGACATATTTTTTTAACCTGTTTAAGCTAGAACTTTTACTTAGAAGCATCAAGTAGTTTCATTACATACTTGCTGCATATATAACACAGCTAGCATCTTTAGTGTTCATTTGAGAATCCTAATGCAAAAGAATAATTTTGAACGGTTGATTAAAATTTACTCACACACCTGACAGCATACCAGTGGCTTGTAGGGCCCTGATGGAGAGCCACTATACTGTTTTCTCGTTGTCTTATTATTTTGTCCTTTTTAAAAATACTAATAACTGATTAATACTTTTGCCTCCTAAATAGTCAGAGTATGTCTTTTAGATCCTGTAATTGTGTTTTTTAGTGTATCAGTGCATCCTGAAATCAATTTAGTGGGTCATAAATCAGATTTAATTTTATATATGCATTTATATACTCACATACATATAGTAAGGGTATGGTATATAGTAAGGATAAATTCTGTTTATGAAAGTTCTAGGTTACAGCATTTTGCTTGCAATGCAGGAGACCTGGATTTGATCCCTGGGTCGGGAAGATCCCCTGAAGGAGAGGGCATGCCACCCATTCCAGTATTCTTGCCTGGAAAGTTCCATGGACAGAGGAGCCTGGGGGGTTACAATGCATAGGGTCGCAAAGAGTTGGACATGACTGAGCAACTGAGCACACACACACGTGTCTCTGTTATATTATTGTTTTGTGGCATTGATATGAGTATATGCTTGAAAGTGTCAGAATTTGGCTATGTGACTTTATTTCAACAGGGATTTGAAGCTATGCTTGAACCATTGAGGCATTTTCCCTTTTAAATGTCTTCATTTGTGGTTTTAGTTTTGTTCATCTTTATTTATTTGGCTCCGCCAGGGCTTAACTTGTGGCGTGTGGAATCCAGTTCACTGACTAGGGGTTTAACCCAGGCCCCCTGCATTGGGAGCATGGCGTCTCAGCCACTGGACCACCAAGGAAGTGCCTCTTCATCTGTGTTTTATATTTTTCATCTTTTACATTTTCTAGATGGCTGTCCAAATGCAAGCCCGGTCCAGGCTTCAACAGCAGCATTTTTTCTTTTCTTCAGCAAAAAGTAGAGAATGGGGACCAGCGTTATCAGTATTGTTCACTGATAGTGAAAGGTCTGTCTCTCAAGCAACAGCTTCAGTGGGACCCCAGCAGTCACTGTCTGCAAGGGTTCATGGACTTTGGTCTTGGCACACTTGACGCTGATGAGATGCCGGTTGCCTCAGAAACTGTTTTGCTCATGGCAGTGGGTATTTCTGGTCACTGGAGGACGCCTCTCGGTTATTTTTTCATCAACAGGGCCTCAGGATATTTGCAAGCTCAGCTGCTCCGACTGACAATTGGCAGACTGGGTGACATAGGAATCACAGTGCTGGCTGTCGTGTCTGATGCCTCGGCTGACAGCCTCCAGATGGCGAAAGCACTGGGGATCCATCTCGACGGAGATAACGTGAAGTGCACATTTCAGCATCCTTCCTCTTCCAGCCAACAGATCGCCTACTTCTTTGATTCTTGCCACTTGCTGACCTTAATAAGAAACGCATTTCAGAATTTCCAAAGCATTCGCTTTCTCCATGGCACCGCTCACTGGCAGCACCTTGTGGAGCTAGCAGCCCTAAAGGAACAGGAATTATCAAATATGGAGGGACCCCAAGAAAACTTGCAAATTTGAAGAACCACATACTGAAAATGAATTGTGCCACCCAGCTCTTCAGTGAGAGCGTGGCCAGGGCCTTAGAATGTTTGCTCTCATTAGGCCTGCCCCCTTTTCAGCACTGTATTGGTACTATCCCTCAGCTTAAAACGTAGGTCATGTCTTATATTATTGTTTTGTGGCATTGATATGAGTATATGCTGGGCTTTATGTGACTTTATTTCAACAGGGATTTGAAGCTATGCTTGAACCATTGAGGCATTTTCCCTTTTAAATGTCTTCATTTGTGGTTTTAGTTTTGTTCATCTTTATTTATTTGGCTCCGCCAGGCTTAACTTGTGGCGTGTGGAATCCAGTTCACTGACTAGGGGTTTAACCCAGGCCCCCTGCATTGGGAGCATGGCGTCTCAGCCACTGGACCACCAAGGAAGTGCCTCTTCATCTGTGTTTTATATTTTTCATCTTTTACATTTTCTAGATGGCTGTCCAAATGCAAGCCCGGTCCAGGCTTCAACAGCAGCATTTTTTCTTTTCTTCAGCAAAAAGTAGAGAATGGGGACCAGCGTTATCAGTATTGTTCACTGATAGTGAAAGGTCTGTCTCTCAAGCAACAGCTTCAGTGGGACCCCAGCAGTCACTGTCTGCAAGGGTTCATGGACTTTGGTCTTGGCACACTTGACGCTGATGAGATGCCGGTTGCCTCAGAAACTGTTTTGCTCATGGCAGTGGGTATTTCTGGTCACTGGAGGACGCCTCTCGGTTATTTTTTCATCAACAGGGCCTCAGGATATTTGCAAGCTCAGCTGCTCCGACTGACAATTGGCAGACTGGGTGACATAGGAATCACAGTGCTGGCTGTCGTGTCTGATGCCTCGGCTGACAGCCTCCAGATGGCGAAAGCACTGGGGATCCATCTCGACGGAGATAACGTGAAGTGCACATTTCAGCATCCTTCCTCTTCCAGCCAACAGATCGCCTACTTCTTTGATTCTTGCCACTTGCTGACCTTAATAAGAAACGCATTTCAGAATTTCCAAAGCATTCGCTTTCTCCATGGCACCGCTCACTGGCAGCACCTTGTGGAGCTAGCAGCCCTAAAGGAACAGGAATTATCAAATATGGAGGGGACCCCAAGAAAACTTGCAAATTTGAAGAACCACATACTGAAAATGAATTGTGCCACCCAGCTCTTCAGTGAGAGCGTGGCCAGGGCCTTAGAATGTTTGCTCTCATTAGGCCTGCCTCCTTTTCAGAACTGTATTGGTACTATCCACTTCTTACGCTTAATTAACAATCTGTTTGACATATTTAATAGTAGGAACTATTATGGAAAGGGACTCAAAGGACCTCTATTACCTGAAACATTTAATAAAATCATCCATGTGTTAACTGAAGCCAAGACTATTTTTGTTACATTGTCTGACATGAGCAATAATCAAATCCTTAAAGGTAAGCGAAAACTGGGATTCTTGGGATTTTTGCTTAATGCCGAGAGCTTAAAATGGCTTTACCAAAATTATGTTTTCCCCAAAGTCATGCCCTCTCCCTACCTCCTGATGTACAAATTCAGTCAGGATCATCTGGAATTCTTTCTAAAGATGCTCAGACAGGTTACCACTTCGAATCCTACCTGCATGGCATTCCAGAAAGCTTACCATAACTTGGAGACCAAACACAGACTACAAGATGAGGTTTTTCTAAGTGAAGTAAGCAACCTTGACATTTCCATTGCTCGAAGGACAGATCTGGCCCTCGGGGCAGTTCAGCATCAGTACAGTGTCAGCATTACAAAGAATCTTTTTCACAAAGAGGATATCTGCCCAGACTGGTCTGACTGTTGGCTAAGTGAGGCGTTACTAGACCTGTCAGATCAGAGGCGAAATCTCCCCTCCTGTGCAGGTTATGTTGCCAATAAGTTATCAGCTCTTTTAACATGTGCAGACTGCATCAGTGCGCTGTACGCATTGGATCTCAAAGGCGCTAAGATTGGATCCCTCTTTTGTGTTAAAAAGGAGAACGGTGTGCGTTTCCCTTCTGAAAGCTTGTGCCAAGTCGTAAATATTTGTGAGCGAGTTGTAAGAACCCATTCAAGAGCGGCAGTTCATGAACCACTACTTCCCAAGCAGAGGGAATTTTATCTTCAACAGAAAATATTACAGGAGCTTTCTGGGCATATTGATCTTTTTGTAGATTTAGATGAGCATCTCTTTGATGGCGAGGTGTGTGCCATCAATCACTTTGTAAAGTTGCTGAAGGATATAGTTACCTGTTTCTTAAAGATCAGAGCTGAAAAGGTAACTCAGTACTCCTTAAAACACCATTCAGAAAGAAGTGAGATGAAAACCTCGTCAAGGAAACTCTGGCCCTCTGTACAAAATTACGAATGTTCAGGTTTGGCCAATACCAATAAATTCTGGCATGTGCTAAGGAACAGTAGATATCCATTCAAATGAAGGACCTAAAATACGTTAAAATTTTTATTAAAAATACTTAGTCAACATTTGCTTTAAAATTCGACTGACAGTATTTTACAAATTCTGCGCAGAGGACAAGTTTGCAGTTCCGACTTAGGAATTTTGATTACGCATGTAATCAAATCTGCACGGACGTTAGTAGGGCTGGCAAGCATTTCAGAGTTACCTAGAGTGTAGAAAGCAGTAAGTCAGCAGGAACAGACTAGCCAACAGGTGCCATGTTTGAATTTACTACTAGACCACTGAGTAATTCAACTGGACATACTTTAAAAACAAGTGAGAATGGCAGAAACCAGCACAATATTGTAAAGCAATTATCCTCCAATAAAAAATTAAAAAAAAACAGAATAACAACAAAGGAGTCACAAAGACATGGACTCCTTTTATAAGGACTACATTCTCTAAAAGAGCCTTAATTTACAGCTCTTAGGAATAACACTTTTAAAAAGGAAAATAAAAGACTGTTGACAGAATACCTATCAAACCATCAATATAGTCTTTACTTACACATGAAAATTAAGACATGGTTTCAAAATCAGACTAAGTCAAACACCAAACAGCACGAAAATCCTTTTGCTGGGGTACCCTAAAATAGTAATAATTATGCCTTATCAGGCAGAAAGTAAACACAGGAGCCATGAAATGGAGGATTGCTTGTGCCACAACCAAGCTCGGAAATGCTGTCTGAGGAGCACGCAGGTGATGTGATTTTCATAGTCCATTTGTCTGGACTTCACTCTACAACTTTTGAATGATAAAATAGAGTGGATACTTGACTCCTATTAAAGGAGTCCAGTGCTCATCAGAGAAAGAAAAGAAGCCTTTTTTCAAGTTCTTCTGAAGAGAAAAATAAACATTTTCAGTATTGAATAATGCCATTTCATAGCATGTGATTAATAAATTGGAAAAAAAGAAAAGGTCAGTTGAGACAGAGTGTGAAAAATTTGTCTTAATCACCTAATGAGCTTTGGAAATTCAGAAAAAAATTCAGAAATTTGGGAGATGCTTAAATAATCTGAAGATGGAACCATACTAAGAAGAGTCTTCTCCATTCCCTCATATCCAGGTCTGAAAAGGTAAATAGAAAAACATAGGTATATGTACTTTGACAAATGGGAGTGTTTTAATGAAAAAGAAGAAACAAACACATTATTCACTTGTGTATGTAAAATGACTGCTCTTATTGTCATTAAGTGAATGTTCACAGACTGCAGTTAATAAAGATTAATGACTAGGCAAAAGTTGACTTTTATTAATTGAAATTCCCCTTAAATAGTATATTTTGGTATATTTCTGCTGGGTCTACCTCAAACAGCTTTTTGAAATATAACCAGAGTTGTACTGTACTACATTTTATAAGGGGTTGTTACTGAGAAGTCTAAATATTGTGGGTTCTGGTTGTAATGGAATGAGTTTAGGTGCACCTGGATAAATCTTATTTAAAGAAAGCCTGTTTATAATCACCACTTTTAGCTTATTGCTTATATAAATCCAAGTTTTGTACTTGATCTTAACTTAAAACTAGGTTCATATCTGTCTTGTCTTATGTTCTTTCCTGTTATATTTGACCCATGTCCTATACTGTAATTTCTTAAAACAGTATTTTGCATTTATTTAAGTGCTGGATATAAATTGGACAAACACTGAGGACAACAATCTTTCCATCAGTGCCCTTAGCACAGCTAAATGCTCTTGCCTCAGTGGGGTATTCCAGGTTTCCCTATTGGCTCAGATGGTAAAGAATCTGCCTGCAGTAGAGGAGACTCGGGTTCAGTCTCTGGGTTGGGAAGAGCCCCTAGAGAAGGGAATGGTTGCCCACTCCAGTATTCTTGCCTGGAGAATTCCATGGACAGAGGAGCCTGGAGGGCAGTCCATGGCGTCACAAAGAGTTGGACACAACTGAGCGACTAACACTTCAGTGAAGTGTTCTAGATCTGATGTCAGATATACTTGAAATGATATGCTTCACAGTGACCTTTTTAAAATAAACTTGTTCCTATTTGATTCATCTAATTTAGTTTACAGTGTCTACTCGGCACCCTTGTTTTTCCTTGTTCTTTTCTTCGGAGAAAACAAATACTCCCTTCAGAAATATATCCTTCCTACTTTCATCAAATAGTGCTGCAATAGCTGGGTATGCAAGATGCCAACTCTAAGTCGAGCAAAGACCCACATGTAGGAGGTAAAACTATAAAACTCTTAGAATAGAAGAGAGTATCTCTTGCAGACTTGGATTAGGCAGTGATTTCTTAGATATGACACCAAAAGCACAAACAATACAAATTGTACTTCATCAAAATTAAGAACTTGTGCTTCAAAGCACACCGTCAGTAAAGCGAAAGACAAGTCACAGAAGATTTTTCCAAATCACGTGTCTGATAAAAGACTTATCTCTAGAGTATACAGAGAACTCAGTAATAAAGGACACAACAACCCAATTTTTTAAATGGGTAGAAAGTATGAAGTGATTTTTGGAAGGAGATATATAACCTGTAATACATGAGTATGTGCTGAACAGCAATAGCCTTCAGGGAAATGCCACAAAACCACAATGAGGTATCACTTCACACCAACTAGGATAGCTACAGTAAAAAGGTAACAGATTTGGCGGGAGTGTGGAGAAACTGGAAGCCTCATACACTGTTGGTGGGAATGCACATACTTTGGAAAACAGCCTGGCGATTCTTCAGAAGGTTAGTTAAACATAGAAATGCCATATGACCCAGCAGTTCTACCAATTGGAAAACAAACACTGAGGACAACAATCTTTCCATCAGTGCCCTTAGCACAGCTAAATGCTCTTGCCTCAGTGGGGTATTCCAGGTTTCCCTATTGGCTCAGATGGTAAAGAATCTGCCTGCAGTAGAGGAGACTCGGGTTCAGTCTCTGGGTTGGGAAGAGCCCCTAGAGAAGGGAATGGTTGCCCACTCCAGTATTCTTGCCTGGAGAATTCCATGGACAGAGGAGCCTGGAGGGCAGTCCATGGCGTCACAAAGAGTTGGACACAACTGAGCGACTAACACTTCAGTGAAGTGTTCTAGATCTGATGTCAGATATACTTGAAATGATATGCTTCACAGTGCCCTTTTTTAAAATAAACTTGTTCCTATTTGATTCATCTAATTTAGTTTACAGTGTCTACTCGGCACCCTTGTTTTTCCTTGTTCTTTTCTTCGGAGAAAACAAATACTCCCTTCAGAAATATATCCTTCCTACTTTCATCAAATAGTGCTGCAATAGCTGGGTATGCAAGATGCCAACTCTAAGTCGAGCAAAGACCCACATGTAGGAGGTAAAACTATAAAACTCTTAGAATAGAAGAGAGTATCTCTTGCAGACTTGGATTAGGCAGTGATTTCTTAGATATGACACCAAAAGCACAAACAATACAAATTGTACTTCATCAAAATTAAGAACTTGTGCTTCAAAGCACACCGTCAGTAAAGAGAAGACAAGTCACAGAAGATTTTTCCAAATCACGTGTCTGATAAAAGACTTATCTCTAGAGTATACAGAGAACTCAGTAATAAAGGACACAACAACCCAATTTTTTAAATGGGTAGAAAGTATGAAGTGATTTTTGGAAGGAGATATATAACCTGTAATACATGAGTATGTGCTGAACAGCAATAGCCTTCAGGGAAATGCCACAAAACCACAATGAGGTATCACTTCACACCAACTAGGATAGCTACAGTAAAAAGGTAACAGATTTGGCGGGAGTGTGGAGAAACTGGAAGCCTCATACACTGTTGGTGGGAATGCACATACTTTGGAAAACAGCCTGGCGATTCTTCAGAAGGTTAGTTAAACATAGAAATGCCATATGACCCAGCAGTTCTACCAATGGGCATATGTGTCCAAGAGAAATGTACACATTTCATAGCAGCATTGTAATAGCTAAAACGTAAAGTCTGAATGGAATGGATATATTGGATATATGAAAATGTGTTGTATTCATACAGTGGGTCACATGGTATATGTTTTACCTTGTAACAAACTACCCGGATTGTTTTTTTTAATTTTTTTTTGCTGTGATGTACCCTGCAGTACATCAGCCAGAAATATGTGAAAAGTTATAGTTCCTCTGCTTCCTCCCCATCACTTAGTATTGTCACAGTTTTTGAGTTAGTGATATTTCACTGTGGCTTTCAGTTCCATTTTTCTAATGACTAATGATGCTGAACATCTTTTCATAGGCTTATTTACCATTCACAGTCATAGGTGATCTTAAGTCTTTTAACCTATATTTTAAGGAAGGTTGGTTGTTTTCCTATTGAATGTTAGTTATATATTCTAGATGTAAGTGCATTATTGGAGAAGGAAATGGCAACACACTCCAGTATTTGGTGTTTTTTTTTTTTTTTTTTGGCCACTTCTATTGATCTTTCATTCATTTATCTTTGTTCTTTGGCCTGTGTGGGCCTCCCATTGCAGTGGCCTCTTGTTGAAGAGCACCAGCTCTGGGCGCACACACTCCAGAGCTCCAGCTTGGTAGTTGGACACATCGGTCCAGTTGCTCTGCGGCACGTGGAATCTTCCCAGGCCAGGGATCAAACTGGCGCCGCCTGCACTGCAAGGCAGTGTCCTTACCCACTGGACCACCAGGGAAGCCCATACGCCAGTATTTTTTGCCTACAAAATTCCATGGACGGAGAAGCCTGAGCCATAGTCCATAGGCTCTCTCTCTCTCTCTCTATATATATATAGGACTTTGGCTTCCCTGAAGACTTAGTGGTAAGGAATCTGCCTGCAATGCAGGAGACCTGGGTTCCATCCCTGGGTTGGGAAGATCCCCCTGGAGAAGGGCATGGCAACCCACTCCAGTACTTTTGCCTGGAGAATCCCATGAACTTAAGAGCCTGATGGGCTGCAGTCCATGGGGTCCCACAAAGTCAAACAAGACTGAAGTGATCAAGTGGCAGTAGCAGCAAGTGCATTATTAGATGTTTCTTGCAAATACCTTCTCCCAGTCTGTGGCTTTTAAGATTTTATTGAGTTACAGGTGATGTGCAGTATAAGTTTCAGGTATACAGCATAGTGGTTCACAATTTTTAAAGGATCTAATATGGCTTTTTGTTTTTCAGTGTGTTTAGAACAGACATTAATTTTGACAAGTCTAAGTTACTGATTTTCCTTGGTTTCATATCTAAGAAATCTTTGTCTAAGCCAAGATCACAGATTTTTCTGTTTTCCTGTAGATATTTTGCAGTTTTAAGTTTTTCATTTAGGTTATGATCCATTTTAGTTGATTTACATGTGTGATAGTTCATATTTTTTACATATTGATGGTTTCCCAGCCCCACCTTTTAAAAGGACTATCCTTTTCCAGTAAATTACCTTCAATCCCTTGTCAAAAATTGACCACATAAATATGAACCTATTTCTGAGCTCTGTCCGGTTCTCTTGATCCATAGGTCTTTCACGAATACCACATTATCTTGACTAGCCTTAAAGACGTCTTGAAGTCAGGCAGGAGTCCTCATTGTTCTTTTACAAAAAATGTTTGGCTATTCCAGTAGTACCTTTCCATATACATTTTATAATCAGCTTGTTTTTACAAAACTTCCTGCTGGGATTCTGACTAGAGTTATGTTGAATCTATAGGTTAATTTGAGGAGAAATGATATCTTAATAATATTGAATGTTTCAATCCATGAAAATGACAATATATACATATATATGATCATCTTTGATTTATGAACATTTTTCTATTTTCACATACAGGTTTTGTACCTATTTTTACATTTCATGTTTTGTGGTACTTCTATAAATGGCAGCTCTAGAATTTCAGTTTCTAAATGTTCACTGATCGCTACTATGTAGAAATATACTTTTGCATACTAATACTGCTGAACTCATTCACTAGTCCTAGTGCCTTTCTAAGATCCTTTTTTTTGGGGTGGGGGGGCTACTTCTATTGATCTTTATTTATCTTTGTTCTTTGGCCTGTGGGGGTCTCCCATCGCAGTGGCCTCTCTTGCTGCAGAGCACTGGCACTGGGCGCATGCGCTCCAGAGCTCCGGCTCAGTAACTGGACACGTCGGTCCAGCTGCTATGCGGCACGTGGGATCTTCCTGTGCCAGGGATCGAACCGGTGCCCCTTGCCCTGCAAGGTGGTGTTCTTACCCACTGGACCACCAGGGAAGCCCCCCTTTTTAAGATCCTGTGACTTTCGTGTATAGACAATCATATTACACCATCCACAAATACATACTGTCATATTTATTCATTCTCAACCTATGACCTTTTTGTTAAAAAGAAAAACTTACTGTATAGTATCTCAAACACAACATTGAAAAGGAGAGTTTTGTTCCCAGTCTTAGGGGAAAACAGGCAATCTTCACCATTCATATAATCGTGGCTGTAGGCTTTTTTGTTGAGGATCCTTTCTATTGCTAAATTGATTTTTTCTAAACTATAAATGGGCGTTGAATCTTCTCCACTTTTTTTGGAAAAAAAAAATTTGAGAACTAATTCGCACACATTATTCACCGTTTTAAAAGCATGTAATCTAGTAGTAGTTGGTATAGTCAAAAGGTTGTTCCCTCCAGTTTTTGAGATGATTATGTAGTTTTTCTTCTGTATCTTGACACATTGAACTACATTGATTTCTTTGAATGTTGGTTCAGCCTTTTATGTCCAAGATTAACCCAACCTATTCATGATACAGTTATTGTGTATTGCCAAGCTTCACTTGCTAATACATTGAGTTACAGTTACATTAGTCTGTAGCCTTATAGTAAACATTACCCTGAAAATACTTTGTTTTTGAATAAACTAAAAATGCCTTAAATGTTTTTATAAGACAATTTTAAAATAAAGTTTTACTTAAAGCCTTTACAACTTAACATTTGATGAAATCACTTGGATTAGAAAAACCTTATATTTGATCTATAGATAAGGAAAAAATGTGCATTAAAGAAGCCCTAACAAGAAAGAAAACAAGTCCTAAGTCATTAACACAATGAAAAATAACTACAATAATAAAGGCCTCTTAGCTGATTGGCTTCTCCTCTGAGTTGCTGTTCCAGAATTCCTATATAAAATATTAATGCTTAGAGGATACAGTGTGATCACAGGGCTGGAGATCCTGGTTTGAAGCTGCATTTCTTAATTATGTGTGTTATAAAACAATAAAAATAGAAAACTTTTCTAAAGAATTTTTTTTTTTTAATTTGGCCTCTTGGTTTTCTATTCATTTATTCTCATCCATCTTTATTCTTTGGCCTGTGTGGGCCTCCCATCGCAGTGGCCTCTCTCGTTGTAGAGCACCGGCTCTGGGCGTATGTGCTCCAGAGTGCGTGCTCGCAGTTGGACACACCGGTCCAGCTGCTCTGCGTGTGGAATCCTCCCTGGCCAGGGATTGAACAGGTGCCCCCGGCATTGCAAGGAGGACACCCTACTCACTGGACCACCAGGGAAGCCCCTAAAGGTATTTTTATTCACATTTTACATAAGAGAGAGAATGTCCATATCAAAGGATGAGCTAAAGCATCTTAAAATTTTTAGCTTTTTGTTGAGGATCCTTTCTATTGCTAAATTGATTTTTCTAAACTATAAATGGGCGTTGAATCTTCTCCACTTTTTTTGGAAAAAAAAAATTTGAGAACTAATTCGCACACATTATTCACCGTTTTAAAAGCATGTAATCTAGTAGTAGTTGGTATAGTCAAAAGGTTGTTCCCTCCAGTTTTTGAGATGATTATGTAGTTTTTCTTCTGTATCTTGACACATTGAACTACATTGATTTCTTTGAATGTTGGTTCAGCCTTTTATGTCCAAGATTAACCCAACCTATTCATGATACAGTTATTGTGTATTGCCAAGCTTCACTTGCTAATACATTGAGTTACAGTTACATTAGTCTGTAGCCTTATAGTAAACATTACCCTGAAAATACTTTGTTTTTGAATAAACTAAAAATGCCTTAAATGTTTTTATAAGACAATTTTAAAATAAAGTTTTACTTAAAGCCTTTACAACTTAACATTTGATGAAATCACTTGGATTAGAAAAACCTTATATTTGATCTATAGATAAGGAAAAAATGTGCATTAAAGAAGCCCTAACAAGAAAGAAAACAAGTCCTAAGTCATTAACACAATGAAAAATAACTACAATAATAAAGGCCTCTTAGCTGATTGGCTTCTCCTCTGAGTTGCTGTTCCAGAATTCCTATATAAAATATTAATGCTTAGAGGATACAGTGTGATCACAGGGCTGGAGATCCTGGTTTGAAGCTGCATTTCTTAATTATGTGTGTTATAAAACAATAAAAATAGAAAACTTTTCTAAAGAATTTTTTTTTTTTAATTTGGCCTCTTGGTTTTCTATTCATTTATTCTCATCCATCTTTATTCTTTGGCCTGTGTGGGCCTCCCATCGCAGTGGCCTCTCTCGTTGTAGAGCACCGGCTCTGGGCGTATGTGCTCCAGAGTGCGTGCTCGCAGTTGGACACACCGGTCCAGCTGCTCTGCGTGTGGAATCCTCCCTGGCCAGGGATTGAACAGGTGCCCCCGGCATTGCAAGGAGGACACCCTACTCACTGGACCACCAGGGAAGCCCCTAAAGGTATTTTTATTCACATTTTACATAAGAGAGAGAATGTCCATATCAAAGGATGGTGAAGCTAAAGCAGTGTCTGTCACCCAGGGTCACTGTCCCGCTTGTTTCGTTACCTGTAACATTAAGTTTCTCCTTTCCAGACATAAGACCTACAATTCTTGATAAGCAGATTAAGAAAGGTGCTCACCATAAGAACATCAGACATGAAGAAAGAATAGACTGAGTTTCTGCCCTTAAAAGAAACAGTGAGGAAAAGACATGCTCTCATTTCAAATATACATGATAACTGGGCCAGATGATAGATTTATTTTTCACTTGTGGGCCTTCAGAAGTAATGTCAAGTTTATTTAATATCAGATATTCTTAGAGGTTTCTTGTATGTTCAATGGTTAAAAGTGGAGTTATTAAAGAAAAAATGCAAAACCTTTTTTTTACAGAATAGTATAAATGTTTATTTTCTGTATGATTTACTTTGCTGTTCCTGTTTTTACAATATAGAAAAGTGTATTCTTTGAATAGCTCTAGTAAATATAAATTTAATCTTTCTACTTTGGGATGTAAATAGAGCTAAAAAATTATATACCCAACCCTCCCCAAATAGTCTTTTAAAATTGTTGAATTAACATGGATATTAATCTTGTTCAGCAATTTGATGCAAATGCCTAAATACAAAAAGTTGTTTAGTAAGTACTACACAGGAAGGAAAAGGCTTAATACTTGAGATAGCTTCTTGAAAATCAGAAAAACTAGTAGCATTTGATTGCACCTTCAAATTTTTACAAGCAAAACATTCTCAAGCAATGCCATCATACATAATCTACAATTGTAATCCAAGTTTCACAAACATTTTATGCACACTGTATATAAATACACATCACAAAGGTGCAATTAAAATTAAACACAGAATATATACAAAATGAACAAAGTTTAGGTGTAGACCAAAAAGGTATTGTAATCTTTTGAAAAATAACTTGATTAGATATTATTTTATCCTCTTACACTAATTTACATTTATACAAATTTTAGTTAAACCTACTAGAGGGAGGTGCTAAGAATGTCTGCACTATCTACATTTAAAGTTAATGCACTATAATTTTACAAACCCAGAATTCAAAAGGATGATAATAACGGAATCTTTTTTTGGATTGCTTAGTTTCTATTGCCTATATCTTGCATGTTCATATGAACATATATACACACATAATACATACAACTATAGATTCCTTGTAGGAACTGTAATAATCATATACTACTAATTACTGAGGATTATTAAGGTACCTAACAAAATGCCTGAATTCCAACATAGTTTTTTTTCTCATCATAAAATCCAGAGTCCTGCTATGACAGGCTCTTAAATTCATAAAGCTTTTGAATTCTGAATTACTGAAAATGATTTAGGTTATTTTAGTAATTACATGAAAACACTCATACCTGGCTAAAAACAATCCCATATTAAGCTTCCCTTATAAAAGGAAAGCCCACTGCAGTTCTGAAAGCTTTGTTAGAGGCCCCTTTCATTTCAGTAAATTAAGAGGCATACATTGGTTGGAAATCTCTTAGTTCAAAAGTCTAAAAAAGAGAACTGTATGTATACATGAAAAGTCTGCTTCTAAATTCACCCCTTAGAGCTGCAAGACTTTTTCTCCATCCAAGCCAAATTTCATATCAGATAACGGTTTTACTTTATCACTACATAATAATATGTTTACTTCTAATCATACGCACCATTCATTTTAATAGTACCCCTTAATCACTGACAGTTTATTATTTCAAATACATACAGCCTCCTTGAAAGGAAATGGAAATGTCCCAGAGCATTTCCTAGTCACTCCTGATTATGGAAACAAATTGTCCATCCTTTGAGAATGATTTTCTGTCCCTTAACAGTTCATTTGTTTTCTAAGAAAGAAAAATGACTTTATTTTAAAAGTGTGCCTAATTACTTCCCCTTCTGACAATTCCTAGAATGATAACAAGACATTATTCCAGAATTCACGCTAAAAAGTTGATTTTTCTGAAAAAAGATAGGCTTTTCTAAACACAAAATGTCATCTGAATATGTTTCATAAGAATTTATGTAGATATTCCATCTGCTTATTTTCTAGATCTACTATCAAAGAATGACTGGATAAAAGCAATACTCCTTTGTCGTTTTTCTACTGGAACAAAGTCATACAATGCCATACATTATAAATTATATAATAGTGATTTATAAATGTTGTCAATAGAATCAGGATAGAACATCTAGTTCTTAAGAAACCCAAGCAAATTAAAAATCTATATAATACAATAAAGAAAAATTCAATCTAGAAGAGATATAAGCAGATTTAACTAATATTTAAAATGTACTAATTTCCTCATTTAAAATTTCTTCTCCGTCAGTATTATAAATTTCAGGTCTCACAAGGACTGAATTAGCAGTACAATAATTGTTCAGCTATCTTCCAGAAACTCAAGTGTCCCTGCACCTTCAATTTTCTGTCCAGTTCCACTGAGCAGTTTTTGTCTGTGTGTGTGCAAGAGTTAGCAGTTCATGGCACAAGGGTCACTCTTTGCTTTTCCTGCAGAGTTGATGACGCTCATCAAGCATCGCCCAAATTCCTCGAGTATCATCCGTTCAGCGGCTGCCTTTGATTTTCCCTTCTTGTCTGCCTGCTCCGCCTGGGCAAGAAGGCAGTTACACGTGGCTTCGGCTACTTCCTTAGTGACAAACGTAAACGGCAATCTGCAATGATTTTTGAGAAAAGAGAGAGGACGGTGAGTAACAGCAGAAGTGGGTGACATTCACCTGGACGTCTGCTGACATTTTCACAATTCAGCAAATACACTGAACATCACAGTGTGTGCCCTGAACCCAAGCACATGCCAAAACACTTTCTCAAAGTTAGATCTGGGTTTCTTATTGAACACATTTTTTTTAAATATAACATTTGGCATAAATTATGTATTATCTAGACAAGATGACCTGGTTAACTGAATGCTTTAATTCCATATGTTGACTGTCTGCTGTCAGAACAAAAGTCCTCCCGATCCAGCAAGGTAAGCTCTGAGTGCAGCTGGTGTTTTATTTACTGTGGTTTCTGCACTTCCAAGGACAGTGCCTGACACACAGCGCCACTCCACAAGTGTGTGCTGATTGAAGGAAATGAGGAATGCTGGCATTCGAGAGCACTGTCATCTGGACAACAAGGAAAATAAAGCGCTTTCCTAGAGTCCCCTATGTCTAAAGATGAAAACCACACCAACATTTTGCGTTATTCCGTAACAAAAACAAAACAATGGGGACACTGGCTGCTGTTCTGTACAGGGAGTTTCAGTCATAAAGAACTAAACTATTGAGTATTATCTGAAAAGAATCCATCCTGAGGCAAGCTAATACGGAGCCACGTCTTAAAGCCTGTGAGACAAAATCAGGTAACCTGCTCTAACCACTAAACAACCTGTAAGGGAGCAGCAGTCACTGATAGAAGGGAATCGCCCAACACATGAAGTCAGAAATTAAGGTCCGCCAAGACAAGACAGGGTAACAGGATTTCAGATGCTATATACTTGTACAGAAATGTTTTAATATTAAAAATTGAGCTACAATATAAAAACATAATTTTAAATTAGAAAACAGTCTTAATACTATAATAAAAAATTACAACTAAGTAAAAGCATATAATAATAGCATTTGTTTTATTGTATTTGGAAACTATAGGAAAGTAAGGGCTTCCCTGGTAGCTCAGATGGTAAAGAATACACCTGCCAAATAAAAATTTCTAAATATTTTCTTTCAAAAAAAAAAAAAAAGAATACACCTGTCAGTGCAGGAGACAGGTTCAATCCCTGGGTCAGGAAGATCCCCGGAAGGAGGGCATTGCAACCTACTCCAGTATTCTTGCATGGAGAATCCCACAGACCAGAGGAGCCTGGCTGGCAGAACTGAAGTGACTTAGTATGCGTGCGTGCATAGGAAATTAAATGGAAAGAAAAAATTCAAATTTTTGTCACTCAACAAAAGCCTATTAACACGCTAAATGGACTTATTTTATACAGTTTTTTATACTTAGTTTTTTTTTTAATTTATAGTGTATGATTTTGTATTCTTTCACGTTTCATAAAAACAAACATTTTCCCAAGTTGAAAAATTAGTTGTAAATATTTTAGTGTAGCAGTATCTTTCATCTCCACCTAGAGATTAGCTAAACTGTAATGACCAGAAAAGACCACTTGAATGCAGCTGGTGTTTTATTTACTGTGGTTTCTGCACTTCCAAGGACAGTGCCTGACACACAGCGCCACTCCACAAGTGTGTGCTGATTGAAGGAAATGAGGAATGCTGGCATTCGAGAGCACTGTCATCTGGACAACAAGGAAAATAAAGCGCTTTCCTAGAGTCCCCTATGTCTAAAGATGAAAACCACACCAACATTTTGCGTTATTCCGTAACAAAAACAAAACAATGGGGACACTGGCTGCTGTTCTGTACAGGGAGTTTCAGTCATAAAGAACTAAACTATTGAGTATTATCTGAAAAGAATCCATCCTGAGGCAAGCTAATACGGAGCCACGTCTTAAAGCCTGTGAGACAAAATCAGGTAACCTGCTCTAACCACTAAACAACCTGTAAGGGAGCAGCAGTCACTGATAGAAGGGAATCGCCCAACACATGAAGTCAGAAATTAAGGTCCGCCAAGACAAGACAGGGTAACAGGATTTCAGATGCTATATACTTGTACAGAAATGTTTTAATATTAAAAATTGAGCTACAATATAAAAACATAATTTTAAATTAGAAAACAGTCTTAATACTATAATAAAAAATTACAACTAAGTAAAAGCATATAATAATAGCATTTGTTTTATTGTATTTGGAAACTATAGGAAAGTAAGGGCTTCCCTGGTAGCTCAGATGGTAAAGAATACACCTGCCAAATAAAAATTTCTAAATATTTTCTTTCAAAAAAAAAAAAAAAGAATACACCTGTCAGTGCAGGAGACAGGTTCAATCCCTGGGTCAGGAAGATCCCCGGAAGGAGGGCATTGCAACCTACTCCAGTATTCTTGCATGGAGAATCCCACAGACCAGAGGAGCCTGGCTGGCAGAACTGAAGTGACTTAGTATGCGTGCGTGCATAGGAAATTAAATGGAAAGAAAAAATTCAAATTTTTGTCACTCAACAAAAGCCTATTAACACGCTAAATGGACTTATTTTATACAGTTTTTTATACTTAGTTTTTTTTTTAATTTATAGTGTATGATTTTGTATTCTTTCACGTTTCATAAAAACAAACATTTTCCCAAGTTGAAAAATTAGTTGTAAATATTTTAGTGTAGCAGTATCTTTCATCTCCACCTAGAGATTAGATTTAATCATCTAAAGCTGTACTGAAAGCAGGTGACCAGAAAAGACCACTGTGATACCCCTCAGGAAGGTGTCTGCCCACTTCTACTTCATTCAGTCAAGAACCTCTTGCTGATTTATATTCCCATTATAAGAGTACCTGAAATATTCTGTACAAAAACCTTACTTTTGTATAAAGATAAAACACTATCTGTAAGGCTCATTCCATTTCATAATTCCTCAAATTAACCTCTAACAAACTCTTAAATACACATTCAAGTCAGCAGACGGTGTTGCACTGGGCCCCGCCAAGCTTTCCTCAACTCCTCACGGCCACATGAAAAGGATGATGGTAAAGATAAGAAAACCGAGGTGAGGCTCAGAGATAAAGTGCCTGTCAAAGTCACAAACCACAACAGCACCAGTAACTGTAAAACTCAGGTCGACTTGACTGCAAGTCTCCAGCTTTCCTGTTCCTGAGCTCAGCAGTCTAGGAAAATAAGGAGCTTCATGGTGTGACACAGAGGATGAAGTGCTCCCGTGGGTGGGGAAAGTGCCGAGAGGCAGGAGCAAGGTAAGAGAAGGAAAGAATGGGAAAAAAGATGAATAAAAACACAACCAGCGAGACATGTAAAAATTTCGGTTTTCTTTAGGGTTTGTCAAATTACGTAACTGTCTCATCTTAGTAGGGAGAAATCCAATTAAATTAAGCACAGTGACCTAAGACATGACCCTACGTTTTACAGCTGTACTGAAAGCGATGTTTCTGTTACTTTTAAATTCTTGTACAAGTAATTCAAGATAAAACATATAGAAGTAAGTCAGGCTTGCAACTACCAAAAAATGTAAGACCAATTCTGTGCCCCCAAAGAGACTTTATTAAAAATGAATATATCATACTATAAAAAGATAATTAAAACATCCACTTACTTTCCCCCTCCGCTATTCACAGCTGGCGTGGGCCTAGTGAGCAAGTCCGAAATTTGAGAGGATAGCTTGGTCTTCGCTGCTGTCTGCTGCTGCACCCGTACTTCAGCTGCGTCTGCCAAGTGCATCAGAGTCTTTCTTTCTGGGCTTTCTTCAAAATTCTTACAGCCAATACATTTGCATATTGAGGAACACATTATTTTTGCCTAGAAGATTTACAAAAGAAAAGCATCCAAGTCAGAAGTGAAAGATAATGAGAACCGACTGTCTAGCCCAGGGAACTCTTCTCATTGTTCTGTGGGGACATGGCGGGGACACGTATATACATATTAAGTTTGATTCCACCCTGCTGTACTGCAGAAATGAACACAAGCAACTAAACTCCAATCAAAAACAGAAACAGGGCTTCCCTGGTGGTCCAGTGGGTAAAGAGTTTGCCTTGCAGTGCAAGGGGCGCCAGTTTGATCCCCGGCCTGGGAAGATCCTACATGCCGCGGAACAGCTGGACTGGTGTGTCCAGCTACAGAGCCAGAGCTCTGGAGTGTGTACGCCCAGAGCTGGTGCTCTGCAGTGAGAGAGGCCACTGAGAAGGGAGGCCCACACAGGCCGAAGAATAAATATGGATGAAACAAGACAAATTAAAAAAAATCAATAAAAAGAGGCCAAAATTTAACAAAAAAGAAAAAACAGAAACAAAACCAAAACCAAAAGACACCGCTGTAACAGACTCCATGGTCAAGAGATAACAGAGTTAGCTGGTCAACTGACACAAGATAAAATGGAAACCTCTATTTCTGACCAACAGCAATGGGCCAGCTATGCGTGTAGATCGGTCCACTATTCTTGGCCATTCTGAGTGGCTGGACTATGCTTGATTGAGGCCTTCCACACCCATTTCCCCCCAATTACTGATCTTCCTCTTGGTATGAATAACATATGTTCTATTAAATACATGAGTGATACGTTACAATATTAAAAACAAAAAGGGTCACCCATAATCCAGTCACCTCAGTGAAATCATTGTTGGTGACCTCCCGCTTATGCAAACACACAGACAGTATCACGCAAAAGGGGTTTCACAGATGCTATTTTTATTACAAATACCTCCCCCTCCCTGAATCCCCTCTCCAGGTTCCCCAAACCCTTCAGTAATTCACATGAAAGTAGTGGGTCCTTTCATGTGAAGATATGTAAACTATATGTGTATTTTTGAAAAACATGGGCCTTATGTACATATACATATATTAACTCACAAATACAGAAGTTCTTTTGTTTTACATAATCATGTACCAACTTTTCTACATCTTCCTTTCCTCACTTTATACTTCATGAACTCCCTCCCTCCAAGTCATCTGGCATAGGGTGAACTCATCCTATTTAATGACTGGCTATGAACCCCTGGTATGGATGGGCCACATTTTCTTTGGGCATTCATTCTTCTATTGATGGTCATATTTAGCTTCCAGTCCTTGAGTTCTACAAACAATGCATAAAAAGATTTTTTATATGTATCAATATTATGCTTTTATTTCTATGGGCTAGATTTCTAGAACTGGGGTCATTGATTAAGGGGTTTGTGCATCTGAATTTTAATAGATGAAGCCAGATTTTTTTTCCCCCCCAAAACCTGCAACACCTCACATTTCATTCACAATATATAAAGGAAGCCTTTCCCACCTTCCTTCCAACAATGTATATTTCAGCTCTTTTTTAATAAAGTGAAATCTCCTTGTCCTTTAGTTTATATTTCCCAGACTCAGAGTAAATATTGGTATCATTTGTTGGCTACTTTTTCTTCAATGAACCACATTAAATAAATGAACAAGCCTACTGTCCTTTCTATCTAGTTCATATTTATGAACACATATACTCTGCTTTTATTCAGTACACTAATAAATTCCATTTACCGAAGGGAGGAGGATTCTTTTCTGTTTTTCTGGATCACATTCTGAGTGGCTGGACTATGCTTGATTGAGGCCTTCCACACCCATTTCCCCCCAATTACTGATCTTCCTCTTGGTATGAATAACATATGTTCTATTAAATACATGAGTGATACGTTACAATATTAAAAACAAAAAGGGTCACCCATAATCCAGTCACCTCAGTGAAATCATTGTTGGTGACCTCCCGCTTATGCAAACACACAGACAGTATCACGCAAAAGGGGTTTCACAGATGCTATTTTTATTACAAATACCTCCCCCTCCCTGAATCCCCTCTCCAGGTTCCCCAAACCCTTCAGTAATTCACATGAAAGTAGTGGGTCCTTTCATGTGAAGATATGTAAACTATATGTGTATTTTTGAAAAACATGGGCCTTATGTACATATACATATATTAACTCACAAATACAGAAGTTCTTTTGTTTTACATAATCATGTACCAACTTTTCTACATCTTCCTTTCCTCACTTTATACTTCATGAACTCCCTCCTCCAAGTCATCTGGCATAGGGTGAACTCATCCTATTTAATGACTGGCTATGAACCCCTGGTATGGATGGGCCACATTTTCTTTGGGCATTCATTCTTCTATTGATGGTCATATTTAGCTTCCAGTCCTTGAGTTCTACAAACAATGCATAAAAAGATTTTTTATATGTATCAATATTATGCTTTTATTTCTATGGGCTAGATTTCTAGAACTGGGGTCATTGATTAAGGGGTTTGTGCATCTGAATTTTAATAGATGAAGCCAGATTTTTTTTCCCCCCCAAAACCTGCAACACCTCACATTTCATTCACAATATATAAAGGAAGCCTTTCCCACCTTCCTTCCAACAATGTATATTTCAGCTCTTTTTTAATAAAGTGAAATCTCCTTGTCCTTTAGTTTATATTTCCCAGACTCAGAGTAAATATTGGTATCATTTGTTGGCTACTTTTTCTTCAATGAACCACATTAAATAAATGAACAAGCCTACTGTCCTTTCTATCTAGTTCATATTTATGAACACATCTACTCTGCTTTTTATTCAGTACACTAATAAATTCCATTTACCGAAGGGGAGGGGAGGATCTGTCTTTTGAGTTGTTTTATTTACTATGTGTCAGTCTGGGAATCCAACTGAAGCAATTCTTAATAAGTAGCTAATGGTGAAGAGATAAAATTCCTAACCTCAGGGGGGGAAATACAGACCAATAATGGTAATTTGGATTAAGTTTTAAGAAAGGTGCTAATAATGTCAAATAGGAACTCAGGAGGTAGAAATCTGAAATACAGATCATCCATTTAGCTTTGCTAATTCAACTTTTCCTTGTGGCAAAAGAAAAAAAAGGAGGAAAAAAGGTCACAAGAAAAGGCACAATCATTTAAAAATGTGGACAGTCACTCATTCGATCAACAAGCCCTGAAAGGCTTGTGAAAGGGACATGAATATCTTACCCAGACGCAGGCCAACTGGATCAAAAAGGCCAATTCAGTTCAAAAGATGAACACCAGAAACTGTCAGACAATATCAGAACTAAATCACAGTGAACCAACTAGTCACAACTAGTCAGCGTTTAGTGTACTTCAAGTTTTTCCACTGCTTGGTCTTTTAGAACGTTTTGGTTAGAACTGGTTTTGTCCTGAATGTCAAGGATTTTCTTAGAATAGTTTTCTCTCTTCTATGTAGTTCAATCAGTCCACTGCCTTTTCAACTTCTAGTAGTCCACAGGCTTGTCAATCAGTTCAAGCGCTGAGTTCACGTGTGTCTGGATTTTACCTCTTAGCATGTGCTGACTGGGCAGTGCCCCACACCGGAGAGGCTTTCTGTGCTCTTCTGACCCAGCTGCCTATCGATTTCCACTCTCTCCTTTTCGTGTGTGGACTTGGTTTCACAGCTTACAGTTTTATATATTCATGACAACTTTTGTACAATATGATTTGTGTACAGAAGTCACTATTTTATCAGTGCAAAGCAAGAGTCTGTTAAACAGTTAGTCTTTCCCAATGCTGGATAAAATACTGGTTTGTTGGACTCTCAGATGTCGTTTAAGAGACTTTCAAAAATAATCTCGATGATGTGTAAGTTTCACTTCTACTGATTTTAGGATTAACAAAATGTTTCTTTAAAAAAAAAATTTATTTATTTTTGGCTGTACTGGGTCTTCTTCGCTGCCTGCAGCCTATCTCCAGTGCAGGGGGGCTACTCTCTAGTTGCAGTGCGGGGGCTTCTCATGGCAGTGGCTTCTCTGATTGTGGAGCACAGGGTCTTGGTGCCTGGGCTCAGTAGTTGTGACGCACAGGTTTCGCTGCCCTGTGGCATGTGGGATCTTCCTGGACCATGGATCGAACCCATGCTCCTACACTGGCGGGTGTGTTCTTAACCACTGGACCGCCAGGGAAGTCCCCAAAATGTTTCTTTACTAGGCTTCTTGAGAGGAGCATTCGACCTCTGAAATACGTAAGTTAACAATTCACTACAGAGAGAATACATTACAGAAAATCTTTACAATGACACATCTGCTGTGTCTGTGTGTTGTGGGGAGAGTTGGGGACTGGACTGAAGGTACACACCCCTGGAGCAGAGCACACCTGGCCCCTGGAGCACACCTGGCCCCTGGAGCACACCTGGTCAAGGCAGAGTGCGGTGTTCACTAAATGTATTCTACTAGGTCTAAGGCCAGGCCTTGGGCCCAAACTAAACTAAGGCCTCCCTCGGAATATGAAATCTGCAAGGATGAAAACATAATAGGTGAGAAGCGCCACCAAGTGTAGGCATGACTCAGCCAACTCAACACAAAAGATAGTAAAGACTTCTGGGCACACCAAGAAACCAAGGACAGTAACCTAGGCTTAATCATGGGTATGGCTAGATTGTTTTACTTAAGCTCTGAAAGGAAAACTAATAAACTGTATAGTACAGTGTCCGAAACAAGCTGATGATTCACACGGCATCTGTCATGGCAGAGTTTCAATACACATTTTCCAGAAAAGATGCCCGACCCATAAATAGAAACAGCCAGTGGAGTGGGAGGGTTGAAGGGTGAAAAGGGATGCAGTCACCTCAGAGGAACCAGCAACCTCACCCAGAAAGCACACACGCCTCCTCACCTCCTTATGCTCACAAGGCAAACCTCCTAACTTGACTTCATTCTCCACAGAGCAGGCCTCTTTAAAAGGGCACTGGTGGCATTTGGGTAGGGTAAGATTCTACTCTCAGGACTGTACCCTGGAATGCAGGCTATTCTGTTGTTTTTCCAAAAGTCTCTGGGGAGAAACTGCTGGTAATACCCCTCAGGGGAGAACTACTGCTACAATTTCCAATCCCCTTGACATTCTTTCTATTGAAAATCAATAAACTGGTGCTGTGCCTCCCATACTTCCAGGCACAAGGACCAAGAAGTTATGAGGGGGTAAATCTGCCAGTGACCCCAAGCTGTAACGACAAAACAAAGGTATCATTACTCTGAAGTCCTCCTGGGGAAGCCAAAGTTCCTCAAGGTAGAACTGATTTGGCTTCCCTGGGGATTCAGATGGTAAAGAATCTGCCTGCAATGTGGGAGATTCAGGTTCAATCCCTGGGTCGGGAAAGATCCCCTGGAGAAGGGAATGGCTATCCACTCCAGGATTCTTGCCTGGAGAATCCCATGGACAGAGAAGCCTGGTGGGCTACAGTCCATTGGGTTCCCAAAGAGTCTGACATGACTGAACGACTAATACTTTTATTTCACTTTCCAACTGCAGTATTTTCAGACTGCAGAAGCAAAGTAATTTCCCAATTTACAAATAATTTTTTTTTTTGGCTATTCTGCAAGGCATGCGGGATCTTAGTTCCCCGACCAGGGATCAAACCCATGTCCCGAGCAGTGGAAATACAGTCTTAATCACTGGACCGCCAGCTAAGTCCCACAAGTAAATTTTTTTGTATGCCCTTTCTAAAGTTATTTTCTAAAGATGGCTAGATGATTTTTCCCACCCCATCTCACCTCGTAGCATTCACAGTAGTTCTTAAGACATCCAGATCGTTTGCAGTTACATCCTTTGCTATGACGTCGATCTGATTCTCCTCCTTTCCTTTCCCTATCTTAGGTTTAAAAGCTTCTGGATTTCTGTCGAGGCATGCCTATCGAAACAGATCAAACACCACAGTAGATTAAAAACAGCACCTGGCCCTCACCCAGAAAGCACACGCCTCCTCACCTCCTTATGCTCACAAGGCAAACCTCCTAACTTGACTTCATTCTCCACAGAGCAGGCCTCTTTAAAAGGGCACTGGTGGCATTTGGGTAGGGTAAGATTCTACTCTCAGGACTGTACCCTGGAATGCAGGCTATTCTGTTGTTTTTCCAAAAGTCTCTGGGGAGAAACTGCTGGTAATACCCCTCAGGGGAGAACTACTGCTACAATTTCCAATCCCCTTGACATTCTTTCTATTGAAAATCAATAAACTGGTGCTGTGCCTCCCATACTTCCAGGCACAAGGACCAAGAAGTTATGAGGGGGTAAATCTGCCAGTGACCCCAAGCTGTAACGACAAAACAAAGGTATCATTACTCTGAAGTCCTCCTGGGGAAGCCAAAGTTCCTCAAGGTAGAACTGATTTGGCTTCCCTGGGGATTCAGATGGTAAAGAATCTGCCTGCAATGTGGGAGATTCAGGTTCAATCCCTGGGTCGGGAAAGATCCCCTGGAGAAGGGAATGGCTATCCACTCCAGGATTCTTGCCTGGAGAATCCCATGGACAGAGAAGCCTGGTGGGCTACAGTCCATTGGGTTCCCAAAGAGTCTGACATGACTGAACGACTAATACTTTTATTTCACTTTCCAACTGCAGTATTTTCAGACTGCAGAAGCAAAGTAATTTCCCAATTTACAAATAATTTTTTTTTTTGGCTATTCTGCAAGGCATGCGGGATCTTAGTTCCCCGACCAGGGATCAAACCCATGTCCCGAGCAGTGGAAATACAGTCTTAATCACTGGACCGCCAGCTAAGTCCCACAAGTAAATTTTTTTGTATGCCCTTTCTAAAGTTATTTTCTAAAGATGGCTAGATGATTTTTCCCACCCCATCTCACCTCGTAGCATTCACAGTAGTTCTTAAGACATCCAGATCGTTTGCAGTTACATCCTTTGCTATGACGTCGATCTGATTCTCCCTCCTTTCCTTTCCCTATCTTAGGTTTAAAAGCTTCTGGATTTCTGTCGAGGCATGCCTATCGAAACAGATCAAACACCAAGTGATGTTAAATCACAGTAGATTAACCTTCAGCTCTACAAAGGGAGTTAATTTTCTCTGAAACATACTTGAGCTTAATTAAAAAACAGGTGAAATTGGAAACTTTTGTTAGTAAAGAAATAAAACATAATCACCTTTATAGCTTTTTGCCTTTCATTTTCATGTTCCAAGTTGTTATAACAATTAGTACAATTGCAGTTGTTACAAAATTCACCATTTGCAAAGCAATCACAGTATCTGGAATATAAAAAACAGTGTAAGTTATATGAAGAAATCATTTTAAAAGAAACAAAACTAGAAATTATCTTCTTTAGAAGCACTGTACATGCACCATTTTAGAAACGTCCTCAGAGTGGCCTACTTACAGAGTTAACATACACTGATGGCAACCTGTATGACAGAGTGCAAAGGTAAAGTCACCAACCCCTAGAATTTGGGTTTAGAAACTTAGTTCCAGTAGTAACAATTGTCAACACAAGAGCTATGTGATTTTATGCACCCAAAAGAGAGCTATTTCAGAATCACAAAAAGGGAAAACATGGACTCTATTCTATCAGTACACCTGCTCACTCGAACTAGTGTCACGCTTCTTTGAACTGTAAACCCTCTGAAGATCACTGTTTTTTTTTGGCGGGGTGGTGGGTTGGGGAAGGAGGGGGTGGGCGGGCCACTTCTATTGGTCTTTCATTCATCTATTTTCATCCATCTTTGTTCTTTGGCCCGTGTGGGCCTCCTGTCACAGTGGCATCTGTTGTCGCAGAGCAGTGGCTCTGGGCGCATGCGCTCCAGAGCTCTGGCTTGGTAATTGGACACATTGGTCCAGCTGCTCCGCAGCACGTGGGATCTTCCCAGGCCAGGGATTGAACCGGCGCCCCTTGCACTGCAAGGCGGTGTCCTTAACCACTGGACCACCAGGGAAGCCCAAGACCACTGTTTTTTATTTAACTGTTTCATGTCAAATCTCTTAGTTCAGTACTAACAAGCAAGTTAATGAACAATTTAAAATACTACTCAGAGTACCATCTCATTTAAGAGACCAAATACAAACATCATAAGTAAGATCAAACGTTATCAGTAAAGGACAGAGACCATGTCCATCTTGTGCTCTGTGCCTCATCGGCAGTAAAGACTCTAAGACTGTTTCTTCCTTCCTGACAGAGAGCGTTCTCACACACTCATATGTGCTCCCACATTCCCCTGTATGTTTATTTACAACTTATGAAGTTGGTCTGTTAAGAATTTTTGGTTAACTCCTTTTAAAAAGCATTTCCAGCTATATCAAATGAGGAAACAATAGCAAAAAGACTTACAATTTCAAACACAGCGATTTTGTACAATTACAGGGCTTTCTGGGCCGACTGGCTGACTCTGATGGGATTATGCTATACAGAGACACAGAAAAAAATACACATTTTAGTCAATTAAAAGTAGCTATGTAAAATTAGAAATGTCTCTAACCTGTAAATTCCTCCTAAAATAAAGCTTTAACAAATGTATCCACCTCTAATAAAAGTTTGCTATTTTGCTTCATTTACATTAAATTCAAAAGCAAGTTGTAATATGAAAAGAAAGGTAGAGAGCCAAGGTATGGACTAAACAAGAAAAAAGAAAATATGAATAATTTCTAAAGAACACTCTGCAAAATAAACTCTTTCTTTTAAAAGGATTCTAACTGAAATCTCCTAAACTCTTTTGAGATTCAATTATCAAATGCAGAAAGGATAGATAGGTGTGTGAGGTTAGAGTTTAGGAGGGGAGAGACGGGGTAGACTGGTTTCATGTAATTAACTGAAGCTTCTCAACCAATAGTGTAAAGGTAGCCATTAACAGATTTAAAAAGCAATATAAATGAAAAAAAAAAATGAGGCTCTAAACAACAATTTTAAAACTAGGTAATACCACTTTTAAAACATATTCAAGAGATAGAGAAAGAGAAAAGAGAGCGAGAGAAAATAACAAAACACCTGTGGCAGAACTGGCCCATGGGAGTAAACAATAACTGGGGAGTTTTCTGACTATTCCTACAACTTTTCTATTTAAAGTATTTCAAAATAAAAAGTACTACAGGGGCACACTCACATGGCTTTGAGGAGAAGAAAATAAAATACATGTATTTTGAAATATGAATGTATATTTGATGTGATGCTGCATTTAACCTGATGGAACAACTTAAACATATTCAAATAACTCACCCATTGAAGGGAAGCCTTGCTTGGGTCTGGATACCAGTTGTTCCAGTGAAGTTAGAGTTGCTTGCTATAGACACATAGGAAGACTGCTGTAGCTACATACAAAGAAAGGTAATTTCAGAGCCTATTTACAAAAATGGACAATACTTCTAAATATAAATCACCTATGAAAATAGGAAAAACAGAATGAAAAATTTTATACAAACATACTTATACCTCATGGAGTGCTTCTAAAGACCCAAAACTAATACCAGAGATCATCTTAAAGTATTACATGGCACAAATGTAAGAAATTCTTCACAGAGGAATAAATATATCAAAATTAGAAAATTCTAGATGTCTCAAAAGTACTGTAGTAACTTGTATTGATAAGACAAATGCAATGTTGTCTACTTGAAAATAAAATGTGGTCATTTATCACAAGTTATAGAGAATGACAAGTTATATATGTAATAATTAAGTTTCTATTTCATACTGATCTCTAAATATTAGAAAAAGGATCCTAATGATAAAAATACTGAACGTTAATTTTTTTTAATCAGTAGCCAGATAACATACTCCAAAGTACATTAAAGTACACAGAGTGGTTTCTGTCTCTTTCTCTCCTATAATCTGAGTAGATCAAAACTCAACAGCTTAGATCATGGTGCTAATCTGCTTGATTCTTTCATGAAAAAGAAAACTTCTTCTATCTGCTTCCTAGAAAGCAGCACTTCTAACGAAAAGCCAGCCAGTTGGATGATGTGGCTCTGATGACCAAGATAACCAGATGTCATCTACAGCTGGGATCTAAAGATAACCAGGTCTGGACAGATCCCCACTGATACGTCACCTGGAAATGCATCTCAGTCTACTCCCCAAGAACAAGTCGCTGGTATCATATTCATACGTAGGAGGGGCCTCACTATAACCACAGTCCTTTCTAAACTCACTAGGCCTGCTGATTTCAACCTAATCTACTTTCTCTCGTATCTATGTGATCCTGCCCTCCCACTAAACTGTTCTCAGACTCCTGCCCTTCCTTAAAATAAAATAAATACTTATTGAAATATGAATGTATATTTGATGTGATGCTGCATTTAACCTGATGGAACAACTTAAACATATTCAAATAACTCACCCATTGAAGGGAAGCCTTGCTTGGGTCTGGATACCAGTTGTTCCAGTGAAGTTAGAGTTGCTTGCTATAGACACATAGGAAGACTGCTGTAGCTACATACAAAGAAAGGTAATTTCAGAGCCTATTTACAAAAATGGACAATACTTCTAAATATAAATCACCTATGAAAATAGGAAAAACAGAATGAAAAATTTTATACAAACATACTTATACCTCATGGAGTGCTTCTAAAGACCCAAAACTAATACCAGAGATCATCTTAAAGTATTACATGGCACAAATGTAAGAAATTCTTCACAGAGGAATAAATATATCAAAATTAGAAAATTCTAGATGTCTCAAAAGTACTGTAGTAACTTGTATTGATAAGACAAATGCAATGTTGTCTACTTGAAAATAAAATGTGGTCATTTATCACAAGTTATAGAGAATGACAAGTTATATATGTAATAATTAAGTTTCTATTTCATACTGATCTCTAAATATTAGAAAAAGGATCCTAATGATAAAAATACTGAACGTTAATTTTTTTTAATCAGTAGCCAGATAACATACTCCAAAGTACATTAAAGTACACAGAGTGGTTTCTGTCTCTTTCTCTCCTATAATCTGAGTAGATCAAAACTCAACAGCTTAGATCATGGTGCTAATCTGCTTGATTCTTTCATGAAAAAGAAAACTTCTTCTATCTGCTTCCTAGAAAGCAGCACTTCTAACGAAAAGCCAGCCAGTTGGATGATGTGGCTCTGATGACCAAGATAACCAGATGTCATCTACAGCTGGGATCTAAAGATAACCAGGTCTGGACAGATCCCCACTGATACGTCACCTGGAAATGCATCTCAGTCTACTCCCCAAGAACAAGTCGCTGGTATCATATTCATACGTAAGGAGGGGCCTCACTATAATCACAGTCCTTTCTAAACTCACTAGGCCTGCTGATTTCAACCTAATCTACTTTCTCTTGTATCTATGTGATCCTGCCCTCCCACTAAACTGTTCTCAGCTCCTAACTGCCTGACTTCTATACCTGACTTGTGCTATATATGTCTAAATGCTAAAGATATATAAAAATAAACTTGGAAGTTTTCATTAACATTTCAAAGTTTTGGGAAGAGTAATCTCAACACTAAAGTTACATCATTTTGATCTTAGACCCAATTAACCGTTTTGAAGTGCAGTGACTGAATTTTCTGCCCATACCTGAGTCACGTATTGAGCAGGAAGCACTGCGTAGCCCACATTCCCTGTTCCCGGAGCTGGTGCCAGCACAGTGCCTGGCGGGAGGTTCGTGAGGTTTGGTTGGATTTGTGGCAGTGGGGTGGCGGGCATGATGAGCCGCTGCTGCGGCTGGTTGGTGGTGACTATTTGAGAAGTTGGATTGATTGGTTTTGGAACAACCTAAAAGGAAAGGCAGTATGTCAATGACCACAGAAATAAATTTCACAGCTTCTCAGTTCGGTACACATCTCTTAAACTTACAGGATTAAAAGGTCCAAACTATTATGTAGAAATAAGCTATGACGATATATTCTACAACACAGGGAATACACCCAGTATTTTTAGTAACTAGAAATGGGAGTATACCTGTTACAAACTGTGAGTCACTATATTGCACACCTCTAACTTATATAACATTGTACATCAACTATACATCAGTAAAAATAAATACATAACCCTCTTAAACGGACATCTTAACTTTCCACTCTAGAGGTAAAGTGTCCGTCGGGGAGACGGAGAGAAGTGGCGTGACACGCACCTGTTTGACAGTCTGCGCGGAGACGAGCGGGACAGACATCCGCACTGGGGTGGTGTTAACAACAACCGGCTTTGCTTTGTAAAAAAAAAAAAAAAAAAAAAAGAGGAGGGAGGGAAAGGACAGTTTATTTACAGAAAATAGTATTCAAAATAGTTAAGATACTTTGCTCCCTCAGAATATCCTCACGAGAGAGCTTAAAGAGTTCCACTGGCTTCCTATCTGGAAGTCTTTAACCAAGATAGTTATCTTCAAAATTCTTTAACCCATCTACCAAGGTACTTACATCTAAGGTAGCTACAATCTATCCACTTTATGAGGGAATGGCTGTCCTTTAAGATCCTCTCCTCGGGGCTTCCCCTGGTGGTCCAGTGGGTAAGGACACCGCCTTGCAGTGCAAGGGGCGCCGGTTCGATCCCTGGCCTGGGAAGATCCCACGTGCTGCGGAGCGGCTGGACTGATGTGTCCAATCACCGAGCCGGAGCTCCGGCGCGCATGCGCCCAGAGCCGGCGCTCTGCGACAACAGACGCCACGGCGATGGGAGGCCCGCAGGAGCCAAAGAACAAAGACCGATGAAAATAGAGAAATGAAAGACCAATAAAAGTGGTCCGCCCAGTCCCTTCCCTCCCCAACCCGACCCCCCGCCCAAAATAAATAAATAAATCTTTAAAAAAAAAGATCCTCTCCTGAAAATACTTCAACCTGTACTCAAGAGGCTTTACAGATTCACTACTAAACCCAGTCAGATGAAATGATCATGAACAAAACACTTCTCTTTAGGAGCACAGGTAACAGTGCTGTTCTATAGTATTTCTAATTCTGTGTTTATATTCAAGCCAGAGAAAATGTTGTTCTTATACAATTCATTATTTACAGAGTACCTACTAAAAGGCAGCATAGCAGGAAGGTTAAGAATATCATCATCTTCTTAATTCAACTACACTTCAATAAAACATACAGAAAACAAAAAATAGTCTCCTAAGTCATAAGACCCTGGGGGTTCAAACCCCAATCCTGCTGCTTTCTAATTACTTACATTCTTTTTGCCTGTATCCGCATCTGCAGTGTACAGACATTATCTCCCTTACCGGGTAAAGGGATTAAATATGTTAATTCATTAGTTCATGAAAAGTCATTAGAACAGTGCTCAACAAACAGCAAGTGCTCAACAAACAGCAAGTGCTCAGTACATGTTGGCAGCCGTTATTGTTACTGCTGCTGTCACAACCATTACTGCTCCGTGACTGTCACTATAGACAGTGCTCTAGGGAAGCTGGAGGACCAGACACCTACTCAGAGACTACATTCAAACAGTAGATCAGACACGTATCCAAATAAAATAAATATTATTTTAAAAATACAGGGAGAGAGTCTAGAGGAGACAGACTATGCATCTGCCTGGCAAGGGATGGGAACAGGAAGAGCTGTGGGGAGGACAAAGCCTGAGACGGTCTGGGGGGAACCAAGGGTTAAAGTAGGTGAGCACTGGCAAAAAAAAGGCCAATTGTTACTGTTTTATCGAAGGCCTTGAGTGTCAGAGTAGTATACTTTGTCTTGTATTTCTTATTCAACAGATGATGAGAAGTTTCTGAACATCATGACGTAAAGAAACATTATTGAATGAGCGTAAAAAGCAGCTGTTGGTGGCAGCGGAAGTCAGAGAAGCGCAGAGCCTGAGAGCCTTATCCGTGATGGAAAGGAGAGAAGAGCCGCAGGAGACAGGGCGGCGGGGAGGGTGGCGAGGGAGGAGCTGCAGGTACTTCCGAGGGAAGAGAGCCAGCCGTCCTGGGGCGCTCATGTAAACGGGGAAATGGTGCCATGAGAGCAACACCTCCGAGGATGCGCTGGTGGGAAGGGAAGATGAAACCTGATACGGAGAAATGCATCAACGGGGAAACTCAGGAGAGAGGCTGGCACCAGACCTGAACGTCTGGATCAAAAGGAGTACAGTTTCTAATCCTGCCTCCTGCCACGTCCACAGGCTACAGGCAGGACCCGAGAAGGCAGAAAGGACATCCCTTCAGGTGTGCCAGAGCCTAGAGCCTGCGATGAAAGAAAGGCTGAGATAATCATCTGTGGTGGACACGGAGACAGACAAACTGCTCTGAGCAACAAAGACCAGACGTCCTCGGACAGAAAGGCGGTGAACGACGTTAACAGGTTTTCTTGTTTGTGTGTTTACTTCTGGTGAGGATGGGAGGGCTCCTGGCTGAAGACAAGAAGTTGAGAGCCCTGGAAGACCAGGAGATGGAGATGACTGATACAAAGGGTGCAGGTCCCCCAGCAAGGGGGCAAACTAGGGGGAAGGGGCAAGGAGGGTAGGAGACCTCCAGAAAGAATGTGTCGTCCGTGGTGGTGACTGTGTTGTCTGAAGAGACTGGGCACCACTCGACTGCACTGCATTTAACAAGCGTACATTCTATGGTGGATTGAACTATATCTCAAAAAAGCTGCTATACAAAAAAGTGTATGGCCATGAATTACAGAAGCAGGGACATCGCACATCCAAGTTTGAAACTGCTTCCTATTCTGATTTAATAACCACTGTACACTGGTCTCAGCAAATCTGTAAGGAATCAAAAGCCTGCATTCATGGTTGGGACATTGAAGAGGGGAATCTACACCACTCGCTCCATGAAGAGGCGATGCTGGCCACTGGTCCCTGAGCTCACCAGCGGAGATTCGGAGCTGAGGGCACAGAAATGCAGCAGCTTCCAGGTGGGCTGTGAGATGTCGGGGCAGAAGTGTGCGTCCTGCCCTTACCCACCTCTCCTTCCACAGGAGACCTGGATGAATCTCATCTGGATTTGGACTGTGTAAGGGGTTCCTACAAGTGCACACACACACACGCAAGCACACACATGTGCTCTCACTGAGACAGAGACCGTGGGAACTCTAGGCTAGCTTGGCACCAGCATGCTGGGCTTGAGATGAAATAGGGAGGATGGAGAAAATGGAAAACGTAGTGGCCAGAAAAAAAGAACATGACGAAATACACATAAGAGTGGGGGGTCATGCTGATGCTACGTAACTCAGTCAACAGTCTAGATTTCTCCTCCTCGACTTCTGAGCCTGGTCCCACATTACCACTACTGCAGTTTTCACAGAAGCTGTCGTACTCATTAATTTTCTGATCTTTAATAGGAATTCTGAACAATTCTTTTAGAACAGTCTGCTTTGAAACTTCAGAAACCATACCTGCTTTGAGTGTTTTTAATTTCTTAAATTGATTTCCTCTCTCACCAAGACTATAGATTATATTCTAAAGAGGTTAATTAACCAAGCCATCTTCTGGTCCTTCTACTGTGCTATCTGCCATCCAGCCAGCAATTGAAATATGGTGGAATCTTTTGCTACTGGTGTTCGTAATGGCTTTGATGGGAATACGTACTAGGTAAGACCAATTCCCTTTGGCATTTAAGTAAATCCCTCAAAGGGAATCAGAACTTTAGAAAGACTGCCACATGTCTTTCTAAAGTCTTTCATGAAGTAGAGCGACTAGTGTATCACTAATGAAAATTGTATGTTTAACTTCTTATTTCTATGAAATAATACATTTTGCATATACCCAGTTCTTTTATGGGACAGAAGACAGACACAAAGAGTAAACCTGGGTGGACATGAGAGACATAGCATGGTGGTGTGTGCAGGTGAACAGATGTAAAGGAGACAAAGCGAAGGGAGAAGAGAGAGGGAAGGGAAGCAAAAGAGGAAGCTCTGGGGAAGCAGGAGGGGCTGAGGGCCTGCCAGGAGGCAGCGCGAACAGAGAAGCAGGAGGAAGCAGAGAGACAGAAGATGTGTGTGTCGCTAGGAAAGAAGGAACCCAGAAAGAAAATACACAGGACTGTGAAACGCCCCACCCGTTCCTCCACTCTTCCTGGATCTTCAGCTTCCTCTTTTACCCACACCAAAGGCGTATTCTTGATGATGAGTAATTCAGTGTTAAGTCACACTGGAAGTGGGATGCTCAGCATATTTGTGTACATACAAACACAAAAACATAAAATATAACCAACTGCATCTAAGGACTGCTTTATATCATTATGATATCTAAGAAAACTGTAGCACTTAGCAGTACTTTCTAAGTAAGGAGAGGATATAAACTGCACTCCCTTGGTTAGCAGTACAGACACATTTCATTCTTCCTCACTAAGAACACTATAGTAGAAGGTTTTCTTTCAAATTCAGTTTAAAGAGGGAACAGAAAATGTAATTCCTTGTGGTGTCTAATTTTAACAGAATACACACTAACATACTCTTTCACTAATGCAGCCTCCCTCTTCTTCCATCAGTAATTTATAAAACAAGATTTTTCTTCCACTTTTCCTTAGACTTAGATGAACTAGTTACCAGCATTGGACAGCTCCAACCTTCTGATCCCTTAATAAGAATGAAGGAGCCAACAAATGGTCTTGAATTTGGCTCATTACATCCAGTCCTACTGCCACTATTATCCTTAGTACCTATAATGGGAATCAGGGTTTAAGGCTTTAGGAAAGAAACCAATTCTTTGGCATTTAAGTAAATCCCTCAAAGGGAATCAGAACTTTAGAAAGACTGCCACATGTCTTTCTAAAGTCTTTCATGAAGTAGAGCGACTAGTGTATCACTAATGAAAATTGTATGTTTAACTTCTTATTTCTATGAAATAATACATTTTGCATATACCCAGTTCTTTTATGGGACAGAAGACAGACACAAAGAGTAAACCTGGGTGGACATGAGAGACATAGCATGGTGGTGTGTGCAGGTGAACAGATGTAAAGGAGACAAAGCGAAGGGAGAAGAGAGAGGGAAGGGAAGCAAAAGAGGAAGCTCTGGGGAAGCAGGAGGGGCTGAGGGCCTGCCAGGAGGCAGCGCGAACAGAGAAGCAGGAGGAAGCAGAGAGACAGAAGATGTGTGTGTCGCTAGGAAAGAAGGAACCCAGAAAGAAAATACACAGGACTGTGAAACGCCCCACCCGTTCCTCCACTCTTCCTGGATCTTCAGCTTCCTCTTTTACCCACACCAAAGGCGTATTCTTGATGATGAGTAATTCAGTGTTAAGTCACACTGGAAGTGGGATGCTCAGCATATTTGTGTACATACAAACACAAAAACATAAAATATAACCAACTGCATCTAAGGACTGCTTTATATCATTATGATATCTAAGAAAACTGTAGCACTTAGCAGTACTTTCTAAGTAAGGAGAGGATATAAACTGCACTCCCTTGGTTAGCAGTACAGACACATTTCATTCTTCCTCACTAAGAACACTATAGTAGAAGGTTTTCTTTCAAATTCAGTTTAAAGAGGGAACAGAAAATGTAATTCCTTGTGGTGTCTAATTTTAACAGAATACACACTAACATACTCTTTCACTAATGCAGCCTCCCTCTTCTTCCATCAGTAATTTATAAAACAAGATTTTTCTTCCACTTTTCCTTAGACTTAGATGAACTAGTTACCAGCATTGGACAGCTCCAACCTTCTGATCCCTTAATAAGAATGAAGGAGCCAACAAATGGTCTTGAATTTGGCTCATTACATCCAGTAAACAACAGACCATTCACCTGCCATCTGATATCAACGGAATATGCAGTAGTCTTCCAAGGAAAAAATTAGGCCCTAAATATAAGCTGTCCTCATCCTTTTCATTTCCACTTTTTAACAAGTAGATAAGCACAGATAAAATTATGTGGGAGAATCTGTGTATATACATCAGGCGGCTGGAAGGATTAAGCACAAATAGACACAGGACTACAAACAGCAATACTTCCCAGGAAAAATATAACTAAGCAAAATGACAACAGTTTAACTGACTTTCATTAGCAATTACACATTCAAAGTAAATAAAGGATGAAAGTTCATACTTAGCACTTTTATCTTGCTTATTACTTAATCGTTTCAACTGACCCCCTGCCCTGTATAATTTAGAGAGCTTCGTAGTTTAGAAAAACCAAGATCAATAATTTGGTCCCCTTTAAATCTATCCCACTGGCATAATGGTAGGTATTTAAATCAGCAGTAAAATGGCTACCCACAAACTGATGAATAATCACCTGGTACTATGGCACACGGTATCAGTTTCTAGCAGAATAAAATACTATAGTTATATACAACTGGGATAGATTCTATTTCACTGTCTTCTGCAACAGCTACTGATTCCAACTCTCAGCTGAAATGCCTGCTTAATCAGTATTTCAGCAAGAAAAGGATCACTTCCCATAATAATGTTTAAAACGTTCATTACTGTTTTTAGGAAAATGGTTACCAACCTTGTTGGAGAGGCTGCGTGCTTGTACTGGGATTCTGACTAACTGGCTGGGTGGAGCTACTGGCCGTGGTGGCAGTAACAAGTCGGACATAGTGAAACTTGCTTCCAGGCACTTGGATCTGCTGGACATTGGGAGCAGTTGCCAGAGGAATAATTGTCTTAAACTGTGACGTGCTCACGCCTCCAACAGTGATGGTCTGCACCGCTGATTTCACTGCCTAGTAAACAACACAACACGGCTCTCATTAATCTGGGACTTCACTCTCCTACTCCATGTCACTCAGGACAATCGCTCAAGTCAGAGTATGCGCCTGAATTTCATCAAAAGCTGTTGAAAGAAATGACCTGTTCAAAGAGAAATGAATAGTAAGAATACAGTGGTGAAACCAACATCAGTGAGTTCTTCCTTCCGTCTCTAGCAATCAGCCTCCTCGACAGCCCAGGTCAGGTGATCTGCTATGGAGAAACTACTGCTTAAATTACAAGCACTCACACAGTTTTGTTAACATCAGGTAAAATTTCTAAGGAAAAGGTTATTTCAAAACTTTCAGAATCAAGCCTCATAGTTGACACAGAAAGAAAAGGACACATATATGTAGTTTTATTGCTACCCAACAAATTCACTATGACAAATTTCATGGTCTCATGTCCTAAAGGAGAAAGAAACCAAAAGGAAAGACTGTTAAGTCTCGTCAGTTCTAGAAGGCATATAATATTCTGCAGATACAAATGTACCCATTAGCCTATGGACAGAAGGCCAAACTAAGTCCAAAGTTACAACTGTTTTGGTTGTCTAGGGAAACGAATTTTAGATGATTCAGACCTGGGTTAATATAATCATTTAAAATCCTTTCCTTCAGTCCAACAAAATGCCATGTGACTTCCCCCAAAACTAAATGAAACATCAAAGGCAGAACAGAACAGAAGCCTTCTAAGACATCTCCAAATACTGTTTAACCAACGCACAAGACTGTCATACAAAGCAAAGGTCCAGACAAAATTCTCTAGCTTTATGGTGTGATTTGATAAAGAATTACACCCCCACCTGCTGTTCACAAGCCCTCATGCTTAAAGACAGGTGACATGATGCAGGAAGTCTATATTCATTATATACTGTTTTTAGGAAAATGGTTACCAACCTTGTTGGAGAGGCTGCGTGCTTGTACTGGGATTCTGACTAACTGGCTGGGTGGAGCTACTGGCCGTGGTGGCAGTAACAAGTCGGACATAGTGAAACTTGCTTCCAGGCACTTGGATCTGCTGGACATTGGGAGCAGTTGCCAGAGGAATAATTGTCTTAAACTGTGACGTGCTCACGCCTCCAACAGTGATGGTCTGCACCGCTGATTTCACTGCCTAGTAAACAACACAACACGGCTCTCATTAATCTGGGACTTCACTCTCCTACTCCATGTCACTCAGGACAATCGCTCAAGTCAGAGTATGCGCCTGAATTTCATCAAAAGCTGTTGAAAGAAATGACCTGTTCAAAGAGAAATGAATAGTAAGAATACAGTGGTGAAACCAACATCAGTGAGTTCTTCCTTCCGTCTCTAGCAATCAGCCTCCTCGACAGCCCAGGTCAGGTGATCTGCTATGGAGAAACTACTGCTTAAATTACAAGCACTCACACAGTTTTGTTAACATCAGGTAAAATTTCTAAGGAAAAGGTTATTTCAAAACTTTCAGAATCAAGCCTCATAGTTGACACAGAAAGAAAAGGACACATATATGTAGTTTTATTGCTACCCAACAAATTCACTATGACAAATTTCATGGTCTCATGTCCTAAAGGAGAAAGAAACCAAAAGGAAAGACTGTTAAGTCTCGTCAGTTCTAGAAGGCATATAATATTCTGCAGATACAAATGTACCCATTAGCCTATGGACAGAAGGCCAAACTAAGTCCAAAGTTACAACTGTTTTGGTTGTCTAGGGAAACGAATTTTAGATGATTCAGACCTGGGTTAATATAATCATTTAAAATCCTTTCCTTCAGTCCAACAAAATGCCATGTGACTTCCCCCAAAACTAAATGAAACATCAAAGGCAGAACAGAACAGAAGCCTTCTAAGACATCTCCAAATACTGTTTAACCAACGCACAAGACTGTCATACAAAGCAAAGGTCCAGACAAAATTCTCTAGCTTTATGGTGTGATTTGATAAAGAATTACACCCCCACCTGCTGTTCACAAGCCCTCATGCTTAAAGACAGGTGACATGATGCAGGAAGTCTATATTCATTATATAGATAAGTTATTCGTTATGTATATGGATATATATATATATAAATATCCATTATATGGATAGCAGTTCATAATAATTAATTCTGAATAATTTGAGCATTTTCATAAAAGTACAGGGGAATAAAGAAGAGTGTCATTTGGTTTGGAAACTCTACAGGTAATAGTCAATGTGCATTGCTTCAGCATAAAACAATTCACAAACTAACTACCATTAGGCAGTGGCATAACAAATTTAACTTTAAAACAAAACAGTTTGATGGTCAGTGAGTTAAATGAAAACATAAAGCTTCAGAAAAGGGATAGAATGTATACATATGGAAGCTACCTAAAAATCCAGCAACCTATGTGTCATATGTGTATAATCAAGAAAGAGAAATGGTCTTTGGGAAATCAACTCAAAACAGACACAGAATACTAGTTTAAGAAGCAAGGTAGGGAGGACAGATAAAACTGTTAGTTTGGGACTAGCAGACACTTTATACATAAAATAAACAATGAAGACCTATGTGTAGCACAGGGAACTATATTCAAATCTTATAATAACCTATCAGGGAAAAAGGATCTGAAAAAGAATAGATACATACATGTTCAACAGACTCACTTTGCCGAGCACTTGAAACTAACACAACACTATAAATCGACTACATTTCAAGGGAAAATTCCCTTTAATAAAAAAGAGAAAAATTATGTTGAAAGAAACAAGACACTTCAGATACAATAATTAAATTTACTGGGCACTTAATACACATAGAGGACAGCGCTTCTGAAAACTCTACGACTATCTGATTCACAGCTGACAACAATATCATAAGCGAGGAGCAGCATGGCACACGTACAGGGCAGGTTACTTCAGTTTGCACAGTACAGCATTTTAAGTTTACTTTTAACATTTTTCTTTTTCGCTGCACCAAAACTAAAGCAAAAAAAATTCTAAGACATCTCCAAATACTGTTTAACCAACGCACAAGACTGTCATACAAAGCAAAGGTCCAGACAAAATTCTCTAGCTTTATGGTGTGATTTGATAAAGAATTACACCCCCACCTGCTGTTCACAAGCCCTCATGCTTAAAGACAGGTGACATGATGCAGGAAGTCTATATTCATTATATAGATAAGTTATTCGTTATGTATATGGATATATATATATATAAATATCCATTATATGGATAACAGTTCATAAAAATTAATTCTGAATAATTTGAGCATTTTCATAAAAGTACAGGGGAATAAAGAAGAGTGTCATTTGGTTTGGAAACTCTACAGGTAATAGTCAATGTGCATTGCTTCAGCATAAAACAATTCACAAACTAACTACCATTAGGCAGTGGCATAACAAATTTAACTTTAAAACAAAACAGTTTGATGGTCAGTGAGTTAAATGAAAACATAAAGCTTCAGAAAAGGGATAGAATGTATACATATGGAAGCTACCTAAAAATCCAGCAACCTATGTGTCATATGTGTATAATCAAGAAAGAGAAATGGTCTTTGGGAAATCAACTCAAAACAGACACAGAATACTAGTTTAAGAAGCAAGGTAGGGAGGACAGATAAAACTGTTAGTTTGGGACTAGCAGACACTTTATACATAAAATAAACAATGAAGACCTATGTGTAGCACAGGGAACTATATTCAAATCTTATAATAACCTATCAGGGAAAAAGGATCTGAAAAAGAATAGATACATACATGTTCAACAGACTCACTTTGCGAGCACTTGAAACTAACACAACACTATAAATCGACTACATTTCAAGGGAAAATTCCCTTTAATAAAAAAGAGAAAAATTATGTTGAAAGAAACAAGACACTTCAGATACAATAATTAAATTTACTGGGCACTTAATACACATAGAGGACAGCGCTTCTGAAAACTCTACGACTATCTGATTCACAGCTGACAACAATATCATAAGCGAGGAGCAGCATGGCACACGTACAGGGCAGGTTACTTCAGTTTGCACAGTACAGCATTTTAAGTTTACTTTTAACATTTTTCTTTTTCGCTGCACCATATGGCTTGGGGGATCTTTTTTGTGGCGGGGAGGGGTTGGGGAGGGAGGGGGGCGGGCAGGCCACTTCTGTTGGTCTTCCATTTATCTAATTTCATCCATCTTTGTTCTCTGGCCCGTGTGGGCCTCCCACCGCGGTGGCCTCTGTTGTCGCAGAGCACCGGCTCTGGGTGCATGCGCTCCAGAGCTCCGGCTCGGTAATTGGACACATCAGTCCAGCTGCTCCACAGCATGTAGGATCTTCCCAGGCCAGGGATTGAACCGGTGCCCCTTGCACTGCAAGGCGGTGTCCTTATCCACTGGACCACCAGGGAAGCCCGGCTTGGGGGATCTTAATGCCCTGTCCAGGGACAGAACTTGCGCCGTGGCAGTGAAAGGACCAAGTCCTAACCACTGCACCACCAGGGGATTCCCTCAATTTCTCTGAACTTACAGGCCATATAAAGCTGACTCTTTTGGAACAAAGTCAGATCTGACTATGTATTTTATTAGCATATGGCTATTTACATCTTAACAGTTTCACAACTATGTGGATTTAAATCTACCATTGACTTGTTTCCTATTTGAATCAACTGTCCTCTTCTGCTCCTTTCCTCTCCTTTTTTTGCCTCCTTTAAGGTTAAATGTATTATTTCATTTCCCCCACAGTAGCTTGTTATTTGTATATTACGTTACTATTCTTGTATAGTAACATCCCCTAAAGATTACAATGTTCAGTGCAGAAATTAGTACTTTACACATCACCTCGACAGTGAAAGAACCACAGAACACTCACATCTGTCCCTGCTCCATCTCTGTGCTGTTACGGTTTTTAATTCTCATATAACTGAAACTCTATAAGACAATCATTTGGAAATACTCATAAATTTACCCTTTCCATCCTTTCTATACTCTTTCTGTGCTTCCATTTGGCATTATTTTCCTTCTGCCGAAAGAATTCACTCCTGGGCTTCCCCTGGTGGTCCAGTGGGTAAGGACACCGCCTTGCAGTGCAAGGAGCGCGGTTTGATCCCTGGCCTGGGAAGACCTCACGTGAAATTGGGCGGGGAGGGCAGGTTACTTCAGTTTGCACAGTACAGCATTTTAAGTTTACTTTTAACATTTTTCTTTTTCGCTGCACCATATGGCTTGGGGGATCTTTTTTGTGGCGGGGAGGGGTTGGGGAGGGAGGGGCGGGCAGGCCACTTCTGTTGGTCTTCCATTTATCTAATTTCATCCATCTTTGTTCTCTGGCCCGTGTGGGCCTCCCACCGCGGTGGCCTCTGTTGTCGCAGAGCACCGGCTCTGGGTGCATGCGCTCCAGAGCTCCGGCTCGGTAATTGGACACATCAGTCCAGCTGCTCCACAGCATGTAGGATCTTCCCAGGCCAGGGATTGAACCGGTGCCCCTTGCACTGCAAGGCGGTGTCCTTATCCACTGGACCACCAGGGAAGCCCGGCTTGGGGGATCTTAATGCCCTGTCCAGGGACAGAACTTGCGCCGTGGCAGTGAAAGGACCAAGTCCTAACCACTGCACCACCAGGGGATTCCCTCAATTTCTCTGAACTTACAGGCCATATAAAGCTGACTCTTTTGGAACAAAGTCAGATCTGACTATGTATTTTATTAGCATATGGCTATTTACATCTTAACAGTTTCACAACTATGTGGATTTAAATCTACCATTGACTTGTTTCCTATTTGAATCAACTGTCCTCTTCTGCTCCTTTCCTCTCCTTTTTTTGCCTCCTTTAAGGTTAAATGTATTATTTCATTTCCCCCACAGTAGCTTGTTATTTGTATATTACGTTACTATTCTTGTATAGTAACATCCCCTAAAGATTACAATGTTCAGTGCAGAAATTAGTACTTTACACATCACCTCGACAGTGAAAGAACCACAGAACACTCACATCTGTCCCTGCTCCATCTCTGTGCTGTTACGGTTTTTAATTCTCATATAACTGAAACTCTATAAGACAATCATTTGGAAATACTCATAAATTTACCCTTTCCATCCTTTCTATACTCTTTCTGTGCTTCCATTTGGCATTATTTTCCTTCTGCCGAAAGAATTCACTCCTGGGCTTCCCCTGGTGGTCCAGTGGGTAAGGACACCGCCTTGCAGTGCAAGGAGCGCCGGTTTGATCCCTGGCCTGGGAAGACCTCACGTGCTGCGGAGCGGCTGGACTGATGCGTCCAATTACCGAGCTGGAGCTCTGGAGCGCATGCGCCCAGAGCCGGCGCTCTGCGACAACAGAGGCCACCACGATGGGAGGCCCACAGGAGCCAAAGAACAAAGACGGATGAAAATAGAGAAATGAAAGACCAATAGAAGTGGCCCGCCCGTCCCCCTCCCCCCCCACCCCACCCTCCAAAAAGATTAAAAAAAAAAAAAAATTCACTCCTGAAGATTTCCTTAAGTGCAGGCCTGCTGAAGAGAAATTCTCTAAACTCTGTTCCTCAAAAAATGTCTAATCCTTTTTGTTTAATCTGTATCTCTATTGCTGATAAACTCATCAAGTGAATTCTTAACCTGTTTCAAGCTTTCAGTTTGAAAATATTCATCTGATTCCTTTTTATAGTTTTTAATTCTCTGCTGAAGTTCTTCATCTTGTTAAACTGTTGTTCATTTGCTAAGTTGTGTCCAACTCTTTATGACCCCACAGACTGCAGCATGCCAGGCTTCCTTGCCCTTCACTATCTCCTAGAGTCTGTTCAAACACACGTCCATTGAGTCGGTAATGCCCTCCAACCGTCTCATCCTCTGTCACCGTCTTTTCCTCTTGTCCTCAATCTTTCCCAGCATCAGGATCTTTTCCAATGAGTCATCCCTTCGCATCAGGTGGCCAAAGTACCGAAGCTCCAGCTTCAGCACCAGTCTTTCCCAATAAATATTCAGGGTTGATTTTCTTTAGGATGGACTGGTTTGATCTCCTTGCTGTCCAAGGGACTCTCAAGAGTCGTCTCCAGCACCACAATTCGAAAGCATCAGTTCTTTGGTGCTCAGTCTTGTTTATGGTCCAACTCTCACAACCATACATGGCTACTGGAAAAACCATAGCTTTGACTATATGGACTTTTGTCAGCAAAACGATCTCTCTGTTTTTTAATATGCTGTCTAGGTTGGTCACAGCTTTAAAATTCCTAAATATATTAATCTTAGTTATTTAAAAATCTGACAACTATACTACCTATGCCTCTCTGTGCTGAATACTTTGGTTCTTTTGTTCTTCCCCTGTTTATGAAAAATTAAGTAAATGACTTGAGGCTCAGAATGAATTAAATTCATAGGGCTTCCCTGGTGGTCCAGTGGGTAAGGACACCGCCTTGCAGTGCAGGGGGCGCCAGTTCGATCCCTGGTCTGGGAAGATCCCACGTGCCACGGAGCGGCTGGACTGATGCGTCCAATTACTGAGGCGGAGCTCTGGAGCGCATGCACCCAGGGCCGGCGCTCTGAGACAACAGAGGCCACTGCGATGGGAGGCCCACAAGAGCCAAAGAATAAAGACGGATGAAAATAGATAAATGAAAGACCAAAAGAAGTGGCCCGCCCGTCCCCCTCCCTCCCCACCCCACCCTCCAAAAAGATTAAAAAAAAAAAAAAATTCACTCCTGAAGATTTCCTTAAGTGCAGGCCTGCTGAAGAGAAATTCTCTAAACTCTGTTCCTCAAAAAATGTCTAATCCTTTTTGTTTAATCTGTATCTCTATTGCTGATAAACTCATCAAGTGAATTCTTAACCTGTTTCAAGCTTTCAGTTTGAAAATATTCATCTGATTCCTTTTTATAGTTTTTAATTCTCTGCTGAAGTTCTTCATCTTGTTAAACTGTTGTTCATTTGCTAAGTTGTGTCCAACTCTTTATGACCCCACAGACTGCAGCATGCCAGGCTTCCTTGCCCTTCACTATCTCCTAGAGTCTGTTCAAACACACGTCCATTGAGTCGGTAATGCCCTCCAACCGTCTCATCCTCTGTCACCGTCTTTTCCTCTTGTCCTCAATCTTTCCCAGCATCAGGATCTTTTCCAATGAGTCATCCCTTCGCATCAGGTGGCCAAAGTACCGAAGCTCCAGCTTCAGCATCAGTCTTTCCAATAAATATTCAGGGTTGATTTTCTTTAGGATGGACTGGTTTGATCTCCTTGCTGTCCAAGGGACTCTCAAGAGTCGTCTCCAGCACCACAATTCGAAAGCATCAGTTCTTTGGTGCTCAGTCTTGTTTATGGTCCAACTCTCACAACCATACATGGCTACTGGAAAAACCATAGCTTTGACTATATGGACTTTTGTCAGCAAAACGATCTCTCTGTTTTTTAATATGCTGTCTAGGTTGGTCACAGCTTTAAAATTCCTAAATATATTAATCTTAGTTATTTAAAAATCTGACAACTATACTACCTATGCCTCTCTGTGCTGAATACTTTGGTCTGGTTTCCTGATATGCCTCATGATCCTTGACTAAGTACCAGACCTTGTTTATGAAAAATTAAGTAAATGACTTGAGGCTCAGAATGATTTTATAGTCCTCCAGAAAGCATTCACATAGGCTTCTGGCAGACAGTTAAGATTAGGGGCAGATTATCCTAAACCAGTCACAAACGAAGCTGAAGTGAAGTTGAGCTTCAGTCTTTGGGAGGCTTGTTCATTTTTGGTTCACTCCTTCCTCAACTAGAACTCCAATGTTTACCTGGTTTCTTTCCCTTGTTGGGGCCTGAACCCAAAGCTCTGTCCTTGAGGTCTCTAAGACTGAAGGTCTGCTCAGCTCCTCAACTTTCTGGGACCATTTTCTGCTCATCTTCTCAGTCTCTCAGCCACACCTTACAAACGCCCTGAGGGCAGGGTCACACTGAACACCAGTCGACTTCTCTAGGCTTCCCTTGACTTCAAGATGGTGACCTTCAATGTCCTGGCTCCCTTGGGAGGTCTCCAATGCCTTCACCCACATTTTTTAAATACACTTTTTGGTTTTAGTTGTTCCTGGTGGGACAGTTGGTCTTCGACAAGCTAGTTCTGTACAACCAAAACTAGAAAATCCAGACTGAGTTTTAATCTCAGTTCCAGTATCTCCTAGTTGAGAGACTTTGTACAAGTAACTTAGCTTCTCTGCGCCTAAGTTTTTTCACTTGAAAATGTTAAAATGGCATCTTTGTCACAGGATTGTTCTAAGGGTTAAATGAGCTAAATTCTATAATGTGCAAACAATAACCAATCACAGGCTATTGATACAACACTAAATAAATGTGAACTGCTATTTAGTATTATTATTATGTCCATGGTAGATGGAGAAACTGAAACTCAAGAGATTGAGTAACATCTCCAAGTTTACAGCATCAGTTCTTTGGTGCTCAGTCTTGTTTATGGTCCAACTCTCACAACCATACATGGCTACTGGAAAAACCATAGCTTTGACTATATGGACTTTTGTCAGCAAAACGATCTCTCTGTTTTTTAATATGCTGTCTAGGTTGGTCACAGCTTTAAAATTCCTAAATATATTAATCTTAGTTATTTAAAAATCTGACAACTATACTACCTATGCCTCTCTGTGCTGAATACTTTGGTCTGGTTTCCTGATATGCCTCATGATCCTTGACTAAGTACCAGACCTTGTTTATGAAAAATTAAGTAAATGACTTGAGGCTCAGAATGATTTTATAGTCCTCCAGAAAGCATTCACATAGGCTTCTGGCAGACAGTTAAGATTAGGGGCAGATTATCCTAAACCAGTCACAAACGAAGCTGAAGTGAAGTTGAGCTTCAGTCTTTGGGAGGCTTGTTCATTTTTGGTTCACTCCTTCCTCAACTAGAACTCCAATGTTTACCTGGTTTCTTTCCCTTGTTGGGGCCTGAACCCAAAGCTCTGTCCTTGAGGTCTCTAAGACTGAAGGTCTGCTCAGCTCCTCAACTTTCTGGGACCATTTTCTGCTCATCTTCTCAGTCTCTCAGCCACACCTTACAAACGCCCTGAGGGCAGGGTCACACTGAACACCAGTCGACTTCTCTAGGCTTCCCTTGACTTCAAGATGGTGACCTTCAATGTCCTGGCTCCCTTGGGAGGTCTCCAATGCCTTCACCCACATTTTTTAAATACACTTTTTGGTTTTAGTTGTTCCTGGTGGGACAGTTGGTCTTCGACAAGCTAGTTCTGTACAACCAAAACTAGAAAATCCAGACTGAGTTTTAATCTCAGTTCCAGTATCTCCTAGTTGAGAGACTTTGTACAAGTAACTTAGCTTCTCTGCGCCTAAGTTTTTTCACTTGAAAATGTTAAAATGGCATCTTTGTCACAGGATTGTTCTAAGGGTTAAATGAGCTAAATTCTATAATGTGCAAACAATAACCAATCACAGGCTATTGATACAACACTAAATAAATGTGAACTGCTATTTAGTATTATTATTATGTCCATGGTAGATGGAGAAACTGAAACTCAAGAGAGATTGAGTAACATCTCCAAGTTTACAGCTAAAAGCAGCAGAGCCAGGATTTGAACCAGAGCCAACTCTGAAGCCCATTTTCTTAAGCAAGACACTGGAATGCCTTCTACTGTAGACACTTAATGAATAGTTATTAAATGACAGGATAAGAGTAAATAGCATTCAGTCCAAGAACTCTGTTAAGAACTAAAGTTGCACACTTGTCTCTAAGAAACATAAAAGTATTTTTTAATTGGTTAGTATATGGAATAGAAGTATAAATAGCATTTTAAAAAACATTTTAATTTTAATAATTTTAGATGTCACAAGAGGTTGCAAAACTACTACAAAGTTCCCATGTACACTTTCCCCAAAAGAAAAACATCTCACATAACCATAGGAGACTTTCAAAACCAGGAAACTTGTCAGTTTATCATTGAGATAATACTATCCCTAACCACAGAAGAGACCTTATTCAGATTTCACCTGTTCTTATACACTTTTTTGGATGTACACAAAAGACTGTGTAAATTCACGTAACCTACATCACCATCAATATACAAAACTGGTCCAACACCTCAAATATTCTTATCTACTACTCTTCCCGTTATAGTCACAGCCCTAACTGTTGGCGACCACTGATAAAATCACATTTTTTAACACCTGAAATAAACTAAGTAACATATTAAAGCTACCATTGGAATGGAAACATTCAAGAAAAGGGTCAATGCCTTCACCCACATTTTTAAATACACTTTTGGTTTTAGTTGTTCCTGGTGGGACAGTTGGTCTTCGACAAGCTAGTTCTGTACAACCAAAACTAGAAAATCCAGACTGAGTTTTAATCTCAGTTCCAGTATCTCCTAGTTGAGAGACTTTGTACAAGTAACTTAGCTTCTCTGCGCCTAAGTTTTTTCACTTGAAAATGTTAAAATGGCATCTTTGTCACAGGATTGTTCTAAGGGTTAAATGAGCTAAATTCTATAATGTGCAAACAATAACCAATCACAGGCTATTGATACAACACTAAATAAATGTGAACTGCTATTTAGTATTATTATTATGTCCATGGTAGATGGAGAAACTGAAACTCAAGAGAGATTGAGTAACATCTCCAAGTTTACAGCTAAAAGCAGCAGAGCCAGGATTTGAACCAGAGCCAACTCTGAAGCCCATTTTCTTAAGCAAGACACTGGAATGCCTTCTACTGTAGACACTTAATGAATAGTTATTAAATGACAGGATAAGAGTAAATAGCATTCAGTCCAAGAACTCTGTTAAGAACTAAAGTTGCACACTTGTCTCTAAGAAACATAAAAGTATTTTTTAATTGGTTAGTATATGGAATAGAAGTATAAATAGCATTTTAAAAAACATTTTAATTTTAATAATTTTAGATGTCACAAGAGGTTGCAAAACTACTACAAAGTTCCCATGTACACTTTCCCCAAAAGAAAAACATCTCACATAACCATAGGAGACTTTCAAAACCAGGAAACTTGTCAGTTTATCATTGAGATAATACTATCCCTAACCACAGAAGAGACCTTATTCAGATTTCACCTGTTCTTATACACTTTTTTGGATGTACACAAAAGACTGTGTAAATTCACGTAACCTACATCACCATCAATATACAAAACTGGTCCAACACCTCAAATATTCTTATCTACTACTCTTCCCGTTATAGTCACAGCCCTAACTGTTGGCGACCACTGATAAAATCACATTTTTTAACACCTGAAATAAACTAAGTAACATATTAAAGCTACCATTGGAATGGAAACATTCAAGAAAAGGGTCAAATGACCAGATCAGGCAAGTTTAAGACAATATGGTTTATAAGACAGCAGTCTTATTAAAAACCAGGAAGCAGGGCTTCCCTGGTGGCTCAGTGGTAAAAGAGTTCGCCAGCCGATGCAGGAGATATGAGTTCGATCCCTTATTCAGGAGGATCCCATATGCTGCGGAGCAACTAAGCCTGTGAGCCATAGCTGTTGAGCCTATGCTCTAGAGCCTTGGAGCTGCAACTATTGAACCCATGTGCCCTGGAGCCTGACTTCCACAAGAGTCACCACCACAATGAGAAGCCTGCTCACCTCAACCAGAGAGTAGCCCCTACTCCCTGCAACTAGAGAAGAGCCTGCAGCAGCAGCAAAAACCCAGAATAGTCAGAAATATATAAATTAATTTAAAAAACTCCAAAACACCAGGAAGCAGGGAATTCCATGGTGGTTCAGTGGTTAGGACTCTGTGCCTCCACCCTAGTTGTTGCAAGCTCGATTTAAATTTTATGCTTCAAAAGACAATGTAAACAGAGTAAAGCGGTTCACTCACAGAACAGAAGACATCTGCAAATCCAACTAAGATCCAGAATACTTAGGGGACTTCTAAAACTCAAATCAATTAAAAATGGCCCAGGAATCTGAATATACATTTCTTCAAAGAAGACATACAATGAACAATAAATATATGAAAAGACACTCGAACATCACTAATCCTTGGTGAAACACAACTTAAAACTCCAAAGATCTACCACCTCACATCCATCAGGATGGCTACTATCAGAAAAACTGTGTTGGCAAGAACATGAAGAAATTAAAACATTCGTGCATTGTTGGTGGGAATGTATCACAGTACAGTCGTTGTGGAAAACAGTATGGTGAGTCATCAAAAAATTAAACACAGCATTAGCGGAAATTCAGCTTCTGGGTGTACACTCCAAAGGGTTGAAAGCAAGATCTCTAAGAGACATTTGTGCACCTGTGTTCATAGCGGCCTTACTCACAAAAGCTACAATAAGAAAACAAACCAGGTGTCCATCCACAAATGAATGTACATGCAATGGAGCATTATTCAGCCTTAAAAAGGCAGGAAATTCTGATTGGTGAACCTTGAGGCTAGTATACCAAGTGAAATAAACCAATAACAAATAAAGGACAAATAATCTATGATCCCAGTTTTGTGAAGTCGCCAAAATCATGGAGACAGAGAGTGGAGTAGTGGCTGCCAAGGGCCTGGACAAAAAGGGTTCTAGAGCTGGATGCTAGGTAGAGATGACTGGACAACAACATGAATGCACTTAATACTGCTGAACCGACGGTAAAATGTATACAAAGATGGCAAATTTTATGCTGCATGTATTTTCAACAATATAAAAATTAGATGCCCACTTTACAAGATGTGTTATAAAAATCAGTCAGGATCAAACTGATACAGAGGTGAATATCAATCTAACCATTCCATCAAGTTTAAAAAACAAGAACAGATCCATCTGTTCTTGTACTTAATTTGTGATAAAAGAATATTATATGTAAAATAATTACATAAAACCAAATAATAACTTTTTACTGGATAAATAAACTATTGGAGTAAGGAAGATTTCTTTAGCTCCTACCAGTTGTTGCAAGCTCGATTTAAATTTTATGCTTCAAAAGACAATGTAAACAGAGTAAAGCGGTTCACTCACAGAACAGAAGACATCTGCAAATCCAACTAAGATCCAGAATACTTAGGGGACTTCTAAAACTCAAATCAATTAAAAACGGCCCAGGAATCTGAATATACATTTCTTCAAAGAAGACATACAATGAACAATAAATATATGAAAAGACACTCGAACATCACTAATCCTTGGTGAAACACAACTTAAAACTCCAAAGATCTACCACCTCACATCCATCAGGATGGCTACTATCAGAAAAACTGTGTTGGCAAGAACATGAAGAAATTAAAACATTCGTGCATTGTTGGTGGGAATGTATCACAGTACAGTCGTTGTGGAAAACAGTATGGTGAGTCATCAAAAAATTAAACACAGCATTAGCGGAAATTCAGCTTCTGGGTGTACACTCCAAAGGGTTGAAAGCAAGATCTCTAAGAGACATTTGTGCACCTGTGTTCATAGCGGCCTTACTCACAAAAGCTACAATAAGAAAACAAACCAGGTGTCCATCCACAAATGAATGTACATGCAATGGAGCATTATTCAGCCTTAAAAAGGCAGGAAATTCTGATTGGTGAACCTTGAGGCTAGTATACCAAGTGAAATAAACCAATAACAAATAAAGGACAAATAATCTATGATCCCAGTTTTGTGAAGTCGCCAAAATCATGGAGACAGAGAGTGGAGTAGTGGCTGCCAAGGGCCTGGACAAAAAGGGTTCTAGAGCTGGATGCTAGGTAGAGATGACTGGACAACAACATGAATGCACTTAATACTGCTGAACCGAACGGTAAAAATGTATACAAAGATGGCAAATTTTATGCTGCATGTATTTTCAACAATATAAAAATTAGATGCCCACTTTACAAGATGTGTTATAAAAATCAGTCAGGATCAAACTGATACAGAGGTGAATATCAATCTAACCATTCCATCAAGTTTAAAAAACAAGAACAGATCCATCTGTTCTTGTACTTAATTTGTGATAAAAGAATATTATATGTAAAATAATTACATAAAACCAAATAATAACTTTTTACTGGATAAATAAACTATTGGAGTAAGGAAGATTTCTTTAAGCATAGCTCAAAAAATCAAAATTCACAACTGAAGACACTATTTTGACAAATTTAATATGTAAAATGTCTGCAAGAAAAAAACAAAACGACAAAACTGCCCAGGAAAAGTGCTTGCAACCACATTGATAACAAAGGAGTACATTCCTTAATATGCTATGATCCCTGTTTTTTTTTAGTTCACAAACAAAACAAACAGAAAAGGCAAACCACCCAAAGAGTATTAGAGTTCAGAGGAAGAGTTCAGAAGACATACAAATATGAAGCATTTTTAAAAATAAAAATCTGTTTGAGATCTTGTCATCAGTTAGGCTGCCAGACTAACAACGACTGATGAACAGGAGAGCCCAGAAGTAGATCCATCTGCACAAACGGAGGCAGCTGGCCTCTGACGGAGGAGCAGAGGCCATTCAGAGGAGGAAGGACAATTTCAACAGTCGGCGCTGGAACAACAAGACATTCACATACAAACAGTGAATTTCAACACAGATCTGATCCTTTCACATACACATCGCGGACCTAAAACTATAATGCTATAAAGCTCCTAGAAGATAACAGGAAAAACATTAGGTCACCCTGGGTTTGGTGACGACTTTTCGGATACAATACCAAAAGTAAAATCCATGAAAGAACAACCTGATGAATCAAACTTCATTAACATTAAAATTTGCTGCTCTGTAAAAGACACTGTTAAAAGAATAAAAAGACAAGCCGAAGGCTGGGAGAAGATATCTGCAAAACACATGCTAAAATCTAAAGATGTAGGAGCTGTCTGAGTTCTCTTCCAGAAATTCTCAATACTAAATGGCACCACAGAGATGCAACCAGCAAAATCCAGGCTGTGAAAAACTATAGGATATAAATAACTTAATTTTTTTAATAGCATTTTTTGTTTTTGGCCTCAAAGTCATTGCTTTTATTTTTCATCCATCTTTATTCTTTGGCCGGTGTGGACCTCCCACCGCAGTGGCCTCTCTTGTTGCAGAGCACTGGCTCATAACTGGACACACTGGTCCAGCCAGCTCCATGGTACGTGGGATCGTCCTGGGCCAGGATCGAACCGGTGCCCCTTGCACTGGAAGGCGGACTCTTTACCCACTGGACCAGCATGAAGCCCAAAATGAAGTGTATAAATTGAAAATTTCCTAATTACCCTTATGTAAAGCTTCATGTGTTAAATAACATTATCTTGACTGAGCTCACAGAACGATTACTGTATATTCTGAAAACAACAAATATATTATAAATTGTGATTATTACAACACAAAAAGATTTTATTGGACTGCATCTCTCCATAAGATGATGGGACTCATTTTAAAAGATTACTTCTTATACTATAAAGGTATGGTACATATCACTAGAGTGAGAGTTCAGCATCAATTCTATTTTCATAAATAAGTGTATATGAACAGAAAGATATTTATTATAATAATACACATTAACATTTGAAATTCCTTCTGAGTTTTGTACCCCAAAATTACATTGTATTCTACCATTAAAAATTATTTTTAATGATCTGGAAGCTTACTTAAGTCCTTTTTCAATTTAGTAGGAAAAAAACTGGAAACTGTCTGAATTACAAGCAAAAGAATTTTTAATAACTTGCAGCCATTAGTTTACCAATTTCTAGGAAATATGACCAAAATCTACCAAACGACAGGTACACTGTTTACCCTAATACATTCAGAAATAGGAAAAAGTATTTTGTTAACCTCCTAGGTTGGCAATAATGTTCTTTATCTTAACAGAGTTTCTTTTATTTTTTCTTAATAGAGGTTTTTTTGGTTGCACAGATGTATGCATTTTAGCTAAAAACATCCAAATATTTAAGATGCGCATATCTGTACCTTTAAGACTTGAGTATTTCATTATATGTGAATTTTACCTCAGAAGGAAAAAGAAAGCCCTCTAAACATACACAAAATTCTAGTTAATGGTATGCTTGGAATATTTGGGAAGAAGTATACTGAATATGTGCAATTTACTTGGAAATGCATTTTAAAAATAAGAGGATTAATGGATACAAGGATGGGTGAATAAATGATAAAGCAACTACAGTAAAATGTTGAATCTAGAATTTAACTATAGAAGCTTTATAGAACTCTACCCAAGACAGAAGACTCAGACACAGGAAGAGTTCAAGAAGTTATACTGGTCATAGATTTCAGAGGAGTAAGAAACTTTTCATAAATGAATAAAAACTCGTTTTCAAACAGAAATTTTTGACTCTAGAAAAGACCCTTATGTAAAGCTTCATGTGTTAAATAACATTATCTTGACTGAGCTCACAGAACGATTACTGTATATTCTGAAAACAACAAATATATTATAAATTGTGATTATTACAACACAAAAAGATTTTATTGGACTGCATCTCTCCATAAGATGATGGGACTCATTTTAAAAGATTACTTCTTATACTATAAAGGTATGGTACATATCACTAGAGTGAGAGTTCAGCATCAATTCTATTTTCATAAATAAGTGTATATGAACAGAAAGATATTTATTATAATAATACACATTAACATTTGAAATTCCTTCTGAGTTTTGTACCCCAAAATTACATTGTATTCTACCATTAAAAATTATTTTTAATGATCTGGAAGCTTACTTAAGTCCTTTTTCAATTTAGTAGGAAAAAAACTGGAAACTGTCTGAATTACAAGCAAAAGAATTTTTAATAACTTGCAGCCATTAGTTTACCAATTTCTAGGAAATATGACCAAAATCTACCAAACGACAGGTACACTGTTTACCCTAATACATTCAGAAATAGGAAAAAGTATTTTGTTAACCTCCTAGGTTGGCAATAATGTTCTTTATCTTAACAGAGTTTCTTTTATTATTTCTTAATAGAGGTTTTTTTGGTTGCACAGATGTATGCATTTTAGCTAAAAACATCCAAATATTTAAGATGCGCATATCTGTACCTTTAAGACTTGAGTATTTCATTATATGTGAATTTTACCTCAGAAGGAAAAAGAAAGCCCTCTAAACATACACAAAATTCTAGTTAATGGTATGCTTGGAATATTTGGGAAGAAGTATACTGAATATGTGCAATTTACTTGGAAATGCATTTTAAAAATAAGAGGATTAATGGATACAAGGATGGGTGAATAAATGATAAAGCAACTACAGTAAAATGTTGAATCTAGAATTTAACTATAGAAGCTTTATAGAACTCTACCCAAGACAGAAGACTCAGACACAGGAAGAGTTCAAGAAGTTATACTGGTCATAGATTTCAGAGGAGTAAGAAACTTTTCATTTGTACATGGTTTACGCTCTGAAATTCCTCCCCTGGGAGTTAAGTACATTCTGCATCCTAAATGACTATGTGATGATTCCATTACAAACAGATCTTTCCTGTTTGCCAAATAAGGCCAAAAAAGAGGAGCGCTTCCCTGGGTGGGAGGCAAAACCTGACAAGAGTTATGAATAAGGTAGATTCAGGGATGTCCAGGATAATTTCCATAGCCCCTTAAAAGTAAAGAGCAGGATATTTTGAAAATGTATTTGCGTTCATTATAAAGATAGTCAGGAAAAAAAAGAACCCATCACCATTAGGTAAAGTGTCACCAGACTTTACATTTTAGGAATATTTACTTCCTCTAAGACCAAATTAGTGAGAAAGGGTTTTGAGGTTTCTACACCTTGTTTCTTTGATCCAGTTTTCCAAGACCCAAGCTTTACAAATCTTTACGTTTTCTGAACTTCAGGTATCCACAAATGTAACTGTCCTGAAGTTTCTTATCAGGTTTGATATGAATCAACAGCCCCGCTTCACTGCTTGTGCTAAGTCACTCACCTTTAACAGAATAGTTCTCCATCCTAGATGTATCAGCTTTAAAAAAAAAGGGGGGGGGAGGTGCGCAGATGGCATTCTAAAATGAAAGCCAGAGTTAAAGATAACCTGAATGTTGAGATGATCAGGTAAGAACTTTAAAATAAGTATGATCGGGGCTTCACTGGTGGTCCAGTGGGTAAGGACACCGCCTTGCAGGGTGCCAGTTCGATCCCTGGCCTGGGAAGATTCCACGTGCTGCGGAGCAGCTGGACTGATGTGTCTAACTACCAAGTCGAGCTCTGGAGCGCATGCACCCAGAGCCAGTGCTCTGCAACAAGAGAGGCCCCTGCAATGGAGGCCCACATAGGATGAAAATGAATAAATGAAAGACCAATAGAAAGACTCAAAAGTGATATGGTCCAAAGTTTTCTAAAACTAAAAGCCAATAAATCAGAGGTGCTGTAAGCTTTAAAAATTAAGATCAACACAGGGCTTCCCTGGTGGTCCAGTGGGTAAGGACACCGCCTTGCAGTGCAAGGGGCGCTGGTTCGATCCCTGGCCTGGGAAGATCCCATGTGCCGCGGAGCGGCTAGACCGATGTGTCCAATTACCGAGCCGGAGCTCTGGAGCGCATGCACCCAGAGCCGGTGCTCTGAGACAACAGAGGCCACTGCGATGGGAGGCCCACAGGAGCCAAAGAACAAAGACGGATGAAACTAGACAAATGAAAGACCAATAGAAGTGGCCCGCCTGCCCCTCTCCCTCCCAACCCACCCCCACTAAAAAATTAAGATCAACACATACTTTTGGCAATAGTGGTAAAGAACCCACCTGCCAATGCAAGAAACTTGGACTATACAGTGAAAGAACAGGCTGAGGATTCGGGGGATTGTTCGCTCATGAACTCCAGGTAGGGCACAGTGGAGGACTTCAAGACTTCAGGACGGGGCTTCCCCTGGTGGTCCAGTGGGTAAGGACACCGCCTTGCAGTGCGAGGGGCGCCGGTTCGATCCCTGCCCTGGGAAGATCCCACGTGCCGCGGAGCGGCTGGACCGATGTGTCCAATCACCGAGCCGGAGCTCTGGAGCGCATGCGCCCGGAGCGGGTGCTCTGCGACAACAGAGGCCACCGCGATGGGAGGCCCACAGGAGCCAAAGAACAAAGACGGATGAAACTAGACAAATGAAAGACCAATAGAAGTGGCCCGCCTGCCCCTCTCCCTCCCAACCCACCCCCCCCCACTAAAAAATTAAGATCAACACATACTTTTGGCAATAGTGGTAAAGAACCCACCTGCCAATGCAAGAAACTTGGACTATACAGTGAAAGAACAGGCTGAGGATTCGGGGGATTGTTCGCTCATGAACTCCAGGTAGGGCACAGTGGAGGACTTCAAGACTTCAGGACGGGGCTTCCCCTGGTGGTCCAGTGGGTAAGGACACCGCCTTGCAGTGCGAGGGGCGCCGGTTCGATCCCTGCCCTGGGAAGATCCCACGTGCCGCGGAGCGGCTGGACCGATGTGTCCAATCACCGAGCCGGAGCTCTGGAGCGCATGCGCCCGGAGCGGGTGCTCTGCGACAACAGAGGCCACCGCGATGGGAGGCCCACAGGAGCCAAAGAACAAAGACGGATGAAAACAGAGAAATGAAAGACCAATAGAAGTGGCCCGCCCACCCCCCTCCCTCCCCAACCCGACCCCCGCCCTAAATAAATAAATCTTTAAGACTTCAGGATGGATGGTGGGTAGGGAGACAAAAGACACTGACAACTTTAAGGACATCAGATGTGGGAAATGAAACGTCATCTAGGAGTCTGGGCTTTTCGATAGCAGCCAGCACTGTATACATAGGAGTGAACAGTAAGAGAAGTCCTGGCAGATTCAAGGAAGATGGTGATCAGACTGTGTGTGCTGGCAGAGAAGGAAGGAGGGATACCTGAGGTTTCCTTTTGACTACTTTTGATTAATGGGAGCAAGGGCATCTCCAACAAATCCTTATGCTTTAGTCTTTTTCTTAATTGCTTCTTCTGAAACATTTGAAACTATAGCCTAGTGTCACTCCTGAGATCATCTCCCTTTCTCCCTTTCTGAAGTTTTCACACTGCCTCCCTCATCATTTCTCATCACTGGCTCCTTTTCTTCTACCCACTCTTAACAGTCTGCTTCACTCCACACACAGCCTCATGCTCCCCGGCGGACTTCATCTGTACACAGTTTTAGCCACAACCTACACCAAACTTCATAATGGAAATGGACATTCTCCTCCGCACTTCAAGACAAACAGCTCCAAGATCTAAACACCATCTCTTTGCCCAAACCAGTTATTCCTTCTGTATTTCCTATCTAGTATGAAGAGATAATGAGAGCTCTCTCTTATCTTAAAATTTGGCTCTAGAGAAACCTCCAAAGCTGAGAACAAATGATAAACTCCCCTATGCTCTAAGAAGAACACAACATCCAGTAGCTAAAAGACAGCACCACTATGATCCACCTGCTGCCTACTGAAAATGAAACAAAACAGATTAGAAACAAAAGTGAATTCATAAACATAGAGAATGCTAGGGCTTTACACCTTAGTGAGAGCAAAGGCAGGGGTTTTCCAAGATGACCTTGGTGACAGACTGGGAAACTGACATCTGAATCTCTGGCTGGCAATGTACTGAAATAAACAAACTCTTAAGTCCATTTTGGTCTAGGCACCAGAAGAACCTGACATACCTCCCCAGGAATTTAGGCCTTATGTGAGCATGGAAACCAGTCTCAGTCTGAAAGCAAGAGGCTGGATGAAGGGACTTCCTTGGTGGTGCAGCGGATAAGAATGTGCCTGCCAATGAAGATCGTGCATGCCGCGGAGCAACCAAGCCCCAGGAGCTGTAACTCCTGAGTCCACGAGCCACAATTACTGAAGCCTGTGTGCCTAGAACTCATGCTCCACAATGAGAGAAGCCGCGACAGTGAGAAGTCCACACCCTGCAGTGAAGAACAGTCCCCGCTCCTCACAGCTAGAGACAGCTCACGAGTAGTAACAAAGACCCAGCACAGCCATAAATACATAAATAAAGAAGTTCGGGCTTCCCTGGTGGTCCAGTGGGTAAGGACACCATCTTGCAGTGCAAGGGGCGCCAGTTCGATCCCTGGCCTGGAAGGATCCCACGTGCCACGGAGAAGCTGGACTCATGTGTCCAACTACTGAGCCGAGCTCTGGACCCATGCTCTGCAGCGAGAGAGGCCACTGCAATGGGAGGCCCACACAGGTCAAATAACAAAGATGGATGAAAATAAACAAATGAAAGACCAATAGAAGTGGCCAAAAAAAAAAAAATTATTAAAAAAAAATGGCAGAGCAAGGACACAGAGGACAGCACTCAGCTGAGCTGCACTTCCACAACTGGTTTCTATGGGTTTCCCGTTAGCCAAACAGACACTGTGAGAGGCTTAAAGTATTTTCTAGGCCAAAGACGTGTGCCTTCTCATCTAGTAAAATTTTTTTCGCACTAGAGAAACCTCCAAAGCTGAGAACAAATGATAAACTCCCCTATGCTCTAAGAAGAACACAACATCCAGTAGCTAAAAGACAGCACCACTATGATCCACCTGCTGCCTACTGAAAATGAAACAAAACAGATTAGAAACAAAAGTGAATTCATAAACATAGAGAATGCTAGGGCTTTACACCTTAGTGAGAGCAAAGGCAGGGGTTTTCCAAGATGACCTTGGTGACAGACTGGGAAACTGACATCTGAATCTCTGGCTGGCAATGTACTGAAATAAACAAACTCTTAAGTCCATTTTGGTCTAGGCACCAGAAGAACCTGACATACCTCCCCAGGAATTTAGGCCTTATGTGAGCATGGAAACCAGTCTCAGTCTGAAAGCAAGAGGCTGGATGAAGGGACTTCCTTGGTGGTGCAGCGGATAAGAATGTGCCTGCCAATGAAGATCGTGCATGCCGCGGAGCAACCAAGCCCCAGGAGCTGTAACTCCTGAGTCCACGAGCCACAATTACTGAAGCCTGTGTGCCTAGAACTCATGCTCCACAATGAGAGAAGCCGCGACAGTGAGAAGTCCACACCCTGCAGTGAAGAACAGTCCCCGCTCCTCACAGCTAGAGACAGCTCACGAGTAGTAACAAAGACCCAGCACAGCCATAAATACATAAATAAAGAAGTTCGGGCTTCCCTGGTGGTCCAGTGGGTAAGGACACCATCTTGCAGTGCAAGGGGCGCCAGTTCGATCCCTGGCCTGGAAGGATCCCACGTGCCACGGAGAAGCTGGACTCATGTGTCCAACTACTGAGCCGAGCTCTGGACCCATGCTCTGCAGCGAGAGAGGCCACTGCAATGGGAGGCCCACACAGGTCAAATAACAAAGATGGATGAAAATAAACAAATGAAAGACCAATAGAAGTGGCCAAAAAAAAAAAAATTATTAAAAAAAAATGGCAGAGCAAGGACACAGAGGACAGCACTCAGCTGAGCTGCACTTCCACAACTGGTTTCTATGGGTTTCCCGTTAGCCAAACAGACACTGTGAGAGGCTTAAAGTATTTTCTAGGCCAAAGACGTGTGCCTTCTCGAGGAAGGTTACTGAGCAGTAACGGGCTGTGGGTGCACACAGGAAGGAGAGCGAGCGAGAAGACAGCCAAAGGCAGCTGGAGGGCAACGTGGGCACTCCACGGGGGCGTGCCCAAACCACCCTAAACACACAACCTAAAAGCCACACCTGGACACCGGCATCAGAGGTTACTGGCCGCTGGACTACAATAGTCCCAGTCACATAAAACGTCGTCCTTTCTCTTCTAATCTTCCTGCCAGTCAGAGGCCAAGGGCAGAAAGAAGGAGGAAGAGAAAGAGCAAAGAAACACAGAATACTCCCCTACTGCATGGAGCCTGCGTCGCGATTAGGTGTCAGTTACAGCCATTCAACTGGATGTCAGGTTGGGAGGAGTGTTTTCATAGCTTTGAATTTAATCATCACAGTAAGGCTTGGTCTTATTGTAAAAATGACATCTCGTCAAAGAGGCAGGGAAAGGAGACTCAACGTGGCTGAGTCAATGGTGAGAGGAAACTAAAGTGAGCTCTTGGTGGCATGCTCGCACATACAGCGCGCACACCGGGCCACAGTGCCACCACCTACTCTTCCTCAGGCCCGCAGCCTCGGAGCCAGCCGGCAGATTCTCCCTCTCCAGAACACCCTGGCGTCCTGGTCAGCATGTCTTACACCTCCTGCAACACATCTCTTCTTACTGGCCTTTGAGCAACTACTTTAGCTCAAATCTGACGTGTGACAATATCCTAATTTAGTAATTCTCTAGCCTGGCCTACACTTTATTATTATCACTTTTTAACTGGAGCATAATTGTCTTACAGTGTTGTGTGGCCCTACACTCTAAAATTCTTAAATATTAAATCTAACACCTAGGTCCCAGCCTAGGGACTGATTTATATGGCATCAGATGGAGGCCCCAGGTGCTTCCCAAGTGCAGCCAGAGTTCAGAACAACTAACCTAACTAGTCTCTTCTAGAATCCACGCTTACTTGCTCCAAACTCTCTTTCAGTATGCTACAGAGTCATCTTTTTAAATACACACATCTCTATTATCCCACAGCAATGGTTTTCAATCTAGGCTGTCCATGAGAATCACTTAGCATTAAAAAAATCCCGATACCAGTCCTGACTCCAGACCAACTGAAACAGAGACCCTGGGGATAAGAACCAGGCCTCGGTACTTATCAAAGCTCCCCTGGGGACGTCAATGTGCAGACAAGGCTGAGAACCACTGTCTTAGAAGCAACAGGAAGTTACAGTCTCTAAGAACAGTAAAATCCAAACTCCCGAGGGTGATGAAACCTTCCTTCTAACTTTAGCACCTTCAGCTCTCACACTTTCAAGGCAATGGAGCTCCCCACTCTACACTTTCACACAGGTCACACTTTAACACTTCTGTGTAAAGTACTATCCTAATTTGGAAAGCACCCACGCTCACACACAGCCAAAGCCAGACCACCTTTCAGGTTAAAACCTTTCAAGAATGACATCCTTTCTATAAACCTCCCCTGACACGCACAGCGGGGCTCATCAATCCACTTGTGGCCGCTACGATCTTGCAGAGCAATTCTTAACCTGTAAGTCTGACTTACCTACTGAACTACCTGAAATTTAAACCTTATTCATGCTTTAATCCCTAGTGCATCATTATGCACAGCACACAGTGAGCACAAGTATCTGCTAAATTCAGTCCATTTACATAAATAACTATTGGTATTACTATGCACATAGGATACCATTTTAATAAACTGTAACAGACATATTTATACTTTATAGTCAAGTCTTATTAAAACATTTACCTTATTTGGCGATTTCAAAGGTGAGATGGCTATTTTATTTGGTGTCTGTGTTGTAGAATTTAAAGTTGATCCAATAACACCACTTTCAGATATTGTTATGGTCTTTGACGGAGTTCCCGGAGTAGACTGTGAAAGAACCCTACCTGCAAATGAGAGGCAGTGTGTCAGTTTGACTTTAGAAATAATCGAATAAAAATGCACATGATGACGACTTCCATCCACTGTAGCACACATGTTCAGTATTTCATATGTGACCACATATGAACCAAAACACGTAAGTAGGCCTAATGAACTATAGCGAACCGAGGCAGAAGGAAGCAAAACAATGCTTCTTAACATTTAGCATCTTAACACCACCTGACGAAAATCCGTAAAAACACTTCTGTTCACATTCTCATCAACACTGTTTTGTGGTTTCTGGCCGCGCCTCGCAGCTTGTGGGATCTTAGTTTCAACCAATTAGGGACTGAACCCACGCCCTCAGCACTGAAAGCACCGAGTCCCAACCACTGGACCACCAGAGGAGTGCCTCACCAATACTCCTAAGCTGTAACTATCAGAGAGGTGCAGCAGAACAAGTGAGCACCATGCCCTGTGTGACACCGCTCTTCAAAGTCAGGACTGGAATCCAAGTCTCAAAAACTTCAGTCTCAGTTCTCTACCTCAGCTTCTTCCTGTTTGAACTTAAACTCATCAGGATACAATCTAAGTCCACACCTGTAAAACAGTTACTGGACTGAACACTGTCAGGAAACACATTTCAAGAACAACACAGAAAAACTACAGTGTGTCTGGATGGCTAACGAAACTGGAAATCAGACCATGAGGAGTCAAAATATTAGGAATTTTTATCCTAGGTAGGAGAGGATTATAAAGATATGACACAGCTCCAAATGCCTGAAAGACAGGGAGATGGTGCCATGCACCCTTCTCACCACCATCACCATCCTGGACACATGGTAGAACAGCCCCTTTCCCAGCCTACCTGCTGCTTGTGGTTAGATTATAGCCATATGACTAGTTTGTACAGTCCGTATAGTCAAAGCTATGGTTTTCCAAGTAGTCATATATGGGTGTGAGAGCTGGGCCATAAAGAAGGCTGAGCACCGAAGAACTGATGCCTTTGAACTGTGGTGTTGGAGAAGAGTCCTGAGAGTCCTTTGATCTCAAGGAGATTAAACCAGCCAATCCTAAAGGAAATCAACCCTGAATATTCATTGCAAGGACTGATACTGAAGCTCCAATATTTTGGCCAACTGATGCGAAGAGATGACTCATTGGAAAAGACTCTGATGCTAGGAAAAAAGAGAAGAAGGGGACAACAGAGGACGAGATGGTTGGATTGGCATCACCGAATCAACGGACATGAGTCTGAGCAAGCTCCACGAGATGAAGGACAGGGAAGCCTGGTGTGCTGTAGTCCACGGGGTCACAAATAGTTGGACATGACTGAATGGAACTAAACTGATATGACTAATTCTGATCAACAAATTGTGAGCAGAAGTGACGTGTATAGTTTCTGGGTCAGAACATTTACATCCTATGTGAAACTTTCCAAGGCTCTCTCTTCCTTCATAGCTGAAACAATGGCTCCTCCATTAGCCTGGCCCTTGAGTGACCATGGTGAGAAGAATCCCCTTTCTGATCCACAAGAGACATGAAGATAACCTTGAAGTATAAATCCAAAATAAAACTTGCTTTTTTAAAAACTTCTGAGATTTAAAGATTGTTTATTATGGCAGAAAACCAAGATTATCCTGATTGATCCAGGGTGTCAAGTTGAAGGATGAGAACCATCTGTATCCATGAGATGCATAGCACTAATATAAAGAAACAGAAAATTTTCAGTCTAGCTATAAGAAGTAACTTCCAACAAAAATTTCCGGTTGAAATGACTTGAATATATGAGTGAGTTTCTACTCACTGAAGGTGTTTGAAACAAATGCTAGATAATTGAATCCACTGGTTCAAGAAATAGAAACAGTAGATTACAAAATTATCTCTAAGATCCCTTTAGACACTACAATTTTGAACAGCAAGGAGATCAAACCAGCCAATTCTAAATGAAATCATCCTTGAATATTTCTTGGAAGGACTGATGCTGAAGCTGAAGCTCCAATACTTTGGCCTCCTGATGGAAGAGCTGACTCACTGGAAGGGACCCTGACGCTGGGAAAGACTGCAGGCAGGAGGAGAGAGTGGTGACAGAGAATGAGATGGCTGGATGGGATCAAGGACTCAGTGAACGTGAATCTGACCGAACTCTGGGAGATGATGGAGGACAGGGAAGCCTGGCATGCTGCAGTTAATGGGGTCACAAACAGTCAAACATGACTTAGAGATTGAACAACAGCAACAACAACAATAGTTAAAGATGAAAGAGAAAAGAAGAGAGGAAGAGAAAAAGGCAAAAAGAGAGAGGAAACAAAAGCAACTTAACAAAGGCAGAGAACTAGCATGGAAGGATTTCAGGGCTACTTTTTCTAGTAACAATAAAATAGTGCACATATTTTTTAAAAAGATGAATTAAGTTTTATCTGACATTTATGAATTTTAAAATTATTTTAAATAAATACATGTTTTCAACTTCTTTTACTGCAAGATTACATTTTATATTATATCCTATGTGAAACTTTCCAAGGCTCTCTCTTCCTTCATAGCTGAAACAATGGCTCCTCCATTAGCCTGGCCCTTGAGTGACCATGGTGAGAAGAATCCCCTTTCTGATCCACAAGAGACATGAAGATAACCTTGAAGTATAAATCCAAAATAAAACTTGCTTTTTTAAAAACTTCTGAGATTTAAAGATTGTTTATTATGGCAGAAAACCAAGATTATCCTGATTGATCCAGGGTGTCAAGTTGAAGGATGAGAACCATCTGTATCCATGAGATGCATAGCACTAATATAAAGAAACAGAAAATTTTCAGTCTAGCTATAAGAAGTAACTTCCAACAAAAATTTCCGGTTGAAATGACTTGAATATATGAGTGAGTTTCTACTCACTGAAGGTGTTTGAAACAAATGCTAGATAATTGAATCCACTGGTTCAAGAAATAGAAACAGTAGATTACAAAATTATCTCTAAGATCCCTTTAGACACTACAATTTTGAACAGCAAGGAGATCAAACCAGCCAATTCTAAATGAAATCATCCTTGAATATTTCTTGGAAGGACTGATGCTGAAGCTGAAGCTCCAATACTTTGGCCTCCTGATGGAAGAGCTGACTCACTGGAAGGGACCCTGACGCTGGGAAAGACTGCAGGCAGGAGGAGAGAGTGGTGACAGAGAATGAGATGGCTGGATGGGATCAAGGACTCAGTGAACGTGAATCTGACCGAACTCTGGGAGATGATGGAGGACAGGGAAGCCTGGCATGCTGCAGTTAATGGGGTCACAAACAGTCAAACATGACTTAGAGATTGAACAACAGCAACAACAACAATAGTTAAAGATGAAAGAGAAAAGAAGAGAGGAAGAGAAAAAGGCAAAAAGAGAGAGGAAACAAAAGCAACTTAACAAAGGCAGAGAACTAGCATGGAAGGATTTCAGGGCTACTTTTTCTAGTAACAATAAAATAGTGCACATATTTTTTAAAAAGATGAATTAAGTTTTATCTGACATTTATGAATTTTAAAATTATTTTAAATAAATACATGTTTTCAACTTCTTTTACTGCAAGATTACATTTTATATTATAGACAAATTCCTTAATGAATTTCAGTTAAAAGTTTTTCTAGGGTTTTTTTTTTTTAGCCTGAATTACATCATAACTCAGTAAGTTAATTCTACATAAACTACATGAATCTACATTAAATATTTTTAGAAGGCCATCTGAAGTAACATGTTTATCTGTTCCGATTTCCAGAACTATAATACCTTTGGGGTAAGACTGAAGTCCAAACCAACAATCATTATTTTAAAGAAAAGAAACTACTAATACAGATACATTTTCATAAAATGCTCATCTTTTATGGCTATTACCACAATTTCTTATTTGTTAAGCATTTACATACATTTCAGAAAACATACATTCAAAAAATCCCCAATTCCTGAAGATAACTGGTATCAGAAAAAGGCCACTTAAAGTGAATTACATTTAAAACGTGGACAAAAAGTTCACTGTAATTAACAACCCAAAAACCTTAAGACTAAAATTTTGCTTATATTTCATAGAAAATTCATTTATAATTTCAACTATACAGTCTCTTGGATAAAGTGCTGAATTTGAGGGAGAGAGGATTCTTCTGAAAAGTAATATGACAGCACAATGACAGATTCTGTTTGACAGGCCCATGATGATACTGGAGATTATTTCTGCCAAAATATTTCAGGATTTTATCAATTTTCCCAAGAATCCTCTTTATGTCCTTTAAAATTCAAATGACTCTCTTTTGAAGGGCCACTTGTTTTTCACCCAGATAGCATTTCTCCTGATTTATCTCCAAACCCCCGTAGATCCTTGGCTTTGCAGTATATAAGTTACATAGTTTCACCTTGAAATCAGTCTGCAAGGCATTTCGCACTTTACTGTCAAGTATTCTCCAAGAATCAAGAGACATAGCCCAAAAAGTTACCAATGGGACAGGCTGGAGGCAGGCAGCTAGCTTATCTGAGCAAGGAATAATTCTATAAGAGATTAATTCATTATCAAATATTTTCACATTGATGAAGTTTGCTCTCTTATAGCAACCTTGTTATCTTGGGAGCACTGACAATGAGGACCTCTGTACCTCATTTAATCATATCAAAAGTCAGGTGAAGTAACTGGCTATAATATTCTATACTATTCTATACAACGGCTCTACAAAAGCGATCAACATTTTATAGAAAGAAGCAAGGAGAACAGAAGATATATTCACCCAAAATCAGGGAGAAAATTAACAGAAGAACCAGGACCCAAACCAAGTCTCTGAATAGCCCCTTCCCACCCCCCACTGCCTGCAACACACACATATTCACTCAACAATACACACTCCCTGAAACATGTCTATGTACCAGAGACTGTGCTAGCTACCAGAGACACATAAAAGCCAGCCCTAGAAGGACAAATACTATATGATTCCACTTGCACAAGATACACAAAAGTCAAATTGATAAGAGACAAAAAGTCTCTGTTAGAGGCTGGGGGAGGGCTTCCCTGGTGGTCCAGTGGGTAAGGATACTGCCTTGCAGTACAAGGGGCACCAGTTCGATCCCTGGCCTGGGAAGATCCCACGTGCCACAGAGCAGCTGGACTGATGTGTCCAATTACCGAGCCGGAGCTCTGGAGCACATGCGTCCAGAGCCGGTGCTCTGTGACAACATAGGCCACTGGGGGGGGACTGAAAAGTTAGATCCCCCTGACTAAAATTTTGCTTATTTTAAAAATGCTAAAACATTTGAGAGAGGATTCTTCTGAAAAGTAATATGACAGCACAATGACAGATTCTGTTTGACAGGCCCATGATGATACTGGAGATTATTTCTGCCAAAATATTTCAGGATTTTATCAATTTTCCCAAGAATCCTCTTTATGTCCTTTAAAATTCAAATGACTCTCTTTTGAAGGGCCACTTGTTTTTCACCCAGATAGCATTTCTCCTGATTTATCTCCAAACCCCCGTAGATCCTTGGCTTTGCAGTATATAAGTTACATAGTTTCACCTTGAAATCAGTCTGCAAGGCATTTCGCACTTTACTGTCAAGTATTCTCCAAGAATCAAGAGACATAGCCCAAAAAGTTACCAATGGGACAGGCTGGAGGCAGGCAGCTAGCTTATCTGAGCAAGGAATAATTCTATAAGAGATTAATTCATTATCAAATATTTTCACATTGATGAAGTTTGCTCTCTTATAGCAACCTTGTTATCTTGGGAGCACTGACAATGAGGACCTCTGTACCTCATTTAATCATATCAAAAGTCAGGTGAAGTAACTGGCTATAATATTCTATACTATTCTATACAACGGCTCTACAAAACGATCAACATTTTATAGAAAGAAGTAAGGTGAACAGAAAATATATTTACCCAAAATCAGGGAGAAAATTAACAGAAGAACCAGGACCCAAACCAAGTCTCTGAATAGCCCCTTCCCACCCCCCACTGCCTGCAACACACACATATTCACTCAACAATACACACTCCCTGAAACATGTCTATGTACCAGAGACTGTGCTAGCTACCAGAGACACATAAAAGCCAGCCCTAGAAGGACAAATACTATATGATTCCACTTGCACAAGATACACAAAAGTCAAATTGATAAGAGACAAAAAGTCTCTGTTAGAGGCTGGGGGAGGGCTTCCCTGGTGGTCCAGTGGGTAAGGATACTGCCTTGCAGTACAAGGGGCACCAGTTCGATCCCTGGCCTGGGAAGATCCCACGTGCCACAGAGCAGCTGGACTGATGTGTCCAATTACCGAGCCGGAGCTCTGGAGCACATGCGTCCAGAGCCGGTGCTCTGTGACAACAGAGGCCACTGCGATGGGAGGCCCACAGGGGCCAAAGAACAAAGATGGATGAAAAATAGACAAATGAAAGACCAATAGAAGCAGCCCACCTGCCTCCTCCCCACCCCTCAAAAAATAAATCAATAAATAAATGTTAAAAAAACAAAAACAAAAAAAAACAGAGGCTGGGGGAAGGAAGGAATTGGGAAGTTGTAGTTTAACAGGTACAAAGACTTAGTTTTACAATGTGAAAAGTCCTGGAGACAGACAGAAGTGAAGGCTGTGTAACAGCAGGAATGCACTGAAAGCCACCAGTGGTGAAAATGGTAAACTTTATGTTATGCATATTTATCACAATTCTTTAAAATAATTAATTAATCTTTAAAAACTAGGGGCTTCCCTGGTGGTCCAGTGGGTGAGGAGTCTGCCTTGCAGTGCGGGGGACACCGGTTCGATCCCTTGCCCAGGAGGATCCCACGGGCCGCAGAGCGGCTGGACTGGTGTGTCCAGTTGCGAGCCAGTGCTCTGGAGCACACGCACCCTGGGCTGGTGCTCTGCAGTGAGAGGGGTTGCTGCAATGGGAGCCCCACACAGGCCAAAGAATAAAGATGGATGAAAATAAATAAATAAATAAATAAAATAATAATAATAAAAAACTATATGGCAAATAAAATCCAAAATTAGTATTAACAGAAATATTAAGTGTAGTAGGGTAAGATAGGTAAGACAGGCGTAGACAAATAAGAAAACCAAGTATTACAATATTTCATGACAAACAGAAACATTAGAAGCCACTGTGAAATTTAACAGAAGTCTCCACTTAAATATTAGGTAGACATAACCAAGTGTTATGGAAATACATAGGAGATGGTCAGAGACAGAGTATCTAACTACACCCAGGGATCAAAAACTTCCAGGAGAGTGGAAATCATCGGAGGATAAAGTGGTGACTCAGCCACGAGCAAAGCATAAAATGTCACTTCAGGGAAACACAACTGTGCCAAGAGCCCACGTCTGAGAGGATATGGTCCACTTGGTGATCTCTTGAAATAAGTGACAGCAGTTGGTCTGGAGCTGATAGAAGGTGAAACGAAAAACGTCCGTGTTAGATAATAAATGACTCTAATGGTAAGAAAGCTCTGGCTTTGAACCTATTTCTGATTATTTAAGGCCTGGAAAAGGAAAAGAAATGGATATGGCCAAGGAAATTTTAAGCAAAGGGGTGAGATCAGATTTGTATTTTAGAAAACTCAGTTTTATAAAAACTAAGTTCATCCTGATTGAAAGACAGAAAAATGATATCCATCTTTCATGAGAAGCCAAAAAGTCATTCAAAAGCAGTCTAAATGTAATTTGAAAGAGCACTGGCTACAACTTAAAGACAATGGAACCTCCTTGATAAGGCAATTCAACAGGAGAGCTGCTTTGGCGGTTTAAAGCTTGGCATACATGAACTTTAAAAGCTATAAACTACTATTTAACTACTATTTAGAAATTATCCCTCCAAACTGAAGTCAATGCCAACAACCGCAGTGAAATTTAATAGAAGTCGGTCTCTAAGCATTTTCAGAGGCCTAATGATTAATGTAGCCATTAATTAATGTAATTAATGAATGTAATTAAAAGGTGACAATCAGGGGCTTCCCTGGCAGCTCAGGGGTAAAGAGTTCGTCTGCCCACGCAGGAGACACGGGTTCGATCCCTGATCCAGGAGGATCCCACACGCTGTGGAGGAACTAAGCCTGTGAGCCACAACTATGGAGCCTGTGCGCTAGAGCCTCGGAGCCACAACTACTGAAGCCCATCTGCCCTAGAGCCTGAGTTCCACAACAAGAGAAGTCACTGCAATAAGAAGCCTGCTCACCTCAACTAGAGAGCAGCCCCTACTCCCCACAACTAGAGAAGAGCCTGCAATAGCAACGAAAACCCAGAATAGCCAAAATAAATACATAAACAAAATTTTTAAAAAATTTTTTTCAAAAGGTGAAGACATGGAACACACTGTAAATGGCCCAAAGAGCCAGCAACGACAGCCATTACAGTCGAATGTTAAGAGGTACAATCTTGACATTACCGAATATTCACTCAGACACACTTCTGCAAAATCACAAATATTTAGCATACAACCCCCGCTATTCATAATTAAAAGTTTTAAGGGACTCACTCAAACCCAAAACAGTGAAGAATACTGTACTGAAATAGTCTTCCTAACTAACCACCTTTACCAACCTAACTTTCCAAGGGTCTGGTGGTCCTTTATTATCAGTATATCCAAGTCTTACTCACTTCAGCCAACTGAAGACCAGTTCCTGAGGAAGCTCTGAATCTAAATCCTTTCCAATTTCTCCTCTGGGGCTAAACCTATGTCCCATAACAGCCCTCAAGAAATTTCAAGACCGCAAAGGGGTGAGATCAGATTTGTATTTTAGAAAACTCAGTTTTATAAAAACTAAGTTCATCCTGATTGAAAGACAGAAAAATGATATCCATCTTTCATGAGAAGCCAAAAGTCATTCAAAAGCAGTCTAAATGTAATTTGAAAGAGCACTGGCTACAACTTAAAGACAATGGAACCTCCTTGATAAGGCAATTCAACAGGAGAGCTGCTTTGGCGGTTTAAAGCTTGGCATACATGAACTTTAAAAGCTATAAACTACTATTTAACTACTATTTAGAAATTATCCCTCCAAACTGAAGTCAATGCCAACAACCGCAGTGAAATTTAATAGAAGTCGGTCTCTAAGCATTTTCAGAGGCCTAATGATTAATGTAGCCATTAATTAATGTAATTAATGAATGTAATTAAAAGGTGACAATCAGGGGCTTCCCTGGCAGCTCAGGGGTAAAGAGTTCGTCTGCCCACGCAGGAGACACGGGTTCGATCCCTGATCCAGGAGGATCCCACACGCTGTGGAGGAACTAAGCCTGTGAGCCACAACTATGGAGCCTGTGCGCTAGAGCCTCGGAGCCACAACTACTGAAGCCCATCTGCCCTAGAGCCTGAGTTCCACAACAAGAGAAGTCACTGCAATAAGAAGCCTGCTCACCTCAACTAGAGAGCAGCCCCTACTCCCCACAACTAGAGAAGAGCCTGCAATAGCAACGAAAACCCAGAATAGCCAAAATAAATACATAAACAAAATTTTTAAAAAATTTTTTTCAAAAGGTGAAGACATGGAACACACTGTAAATGGCCCAAAGAGCCAGCAACGACAGCCATTACAGTCGAATGTTAAGAGGTACAATCTTGACATTACCGAATATTCACTCAGACACACTTCTGCAAAATCACAAATATTTAGCATACAACCCCCGCTATTCATAATTAAAAGTTTTAAGGGACTCACTCAAACCCAAAACAGTGAAGAATACTGTACTGAAATAGTCTTCCTAACTAACCACCTTTACCAACCTAACTTTCCAAGGGTCTGGTGGTCCTTTATTATCAGTATATCCAAGTCTTACTCACTTCAGCCAACTGAAGACCAGTTCCTGAGGAAGCTCTGAATCTAAATCCTTTCCAATTTCTCCTCTGGGGCTAAACCTATGTCCCATAACAGCCCTCAAGATACAAGCATCTTCTCTCACCCCAAATCTCTACTGAAGGAAAAAAAGAAAAAAGAGACCTTACCCAACACTGCCTTCAAACAACCACCTCTCAGTGCCTTCTCACACTTGCTAAAAAAGAGAAGCCTCCCTAAGGAAAGCGTAAGTCTCTGCCACTGACTGCAGAGTTGCCTACTGTTATACTGTCCTTAAATCTATCAAAGAGAGTAGCAGGTGGTTTTCATACATATTCCAGGGATAGTCAGTGAACATCTGAACTACCTTCATCAAGAATACACATTTTGGGGGCTTCGCTGGTGGTCCAGTGGGTAAGGACACCGCCTTGCAGTGCAAGGGGCACTGGTTCAATCCCTGGCCTGGGAGGATCCCACATGCTGCGGAGCGGCTGGACCCACGTGTCCAATTACCGAGCCAGAGCTCTGGCGCGCATGTGCCCAGAGCCAGTGCTCTGCGACAACAGAGGCCGCCGCGATAGGAAGCCCACACAGGCCAAAGAACAAAGATGGATGAAAATAAATAAATGAAAAAGACCAATAGAAGTGGCCCGCCCACCCTACTCCCTCCTTACCTCCCTCCCCCAAAAAAGAATACACATTCTGGAAATGAGTAACTAGTATTTCAAAGTCTCTAGCCAAAATAAATACATAAACAAAATTTTTAAAAAATTTTTTTCAAAAGGTGAAGACATGGAACACACTGTAAATGGCCCAAAGAGCCAGCAACGACAGCCATTACAGTCGAATGTTAAGAGGTACAATCTTGACATTACCGAATATTCACTCAGACACACTTCTGCAAAATCACAAATATTTAGCATACAACCCCCGCTATTCATAATTAAAAGTTTTAAGGGACTCACTCAAACCCAAAACAGTGAAGAATACTGTACTGAAATAGTCTTCCTAACTAACCACCTTTACCAACCTAACTTTCCAAGGGTCTGGTGGTCCTTTATTATCAGTATATCCAAGTCTTACTCACTTCAGCCAACTGAAGACCAGTTCCTGAGGAAGCTCTGAATCTAAATCCTTTCCAATTTCTCCTCTGGGGCTAAACCTATGTCCCATAACAGCCCTCAAGATACAAGCATCTTCTCTCACCCCAAATCTCTACTGAAGGAAAAAAAGAAAAAAGAGACCTTACCCAACACTGCCTTCAAACAACCACCTCTCAGTGCCTTCTCACACTTGCTAAAAAAGAGAAGCCTCCCTAAGGAAAGCGTAAGTCTCTGCCACTGACTGCAGAGTTGCCTACTGTTATACTGTCCTTAAATCTATCAAAGAGAGTAGCAGGTGGTTTTCATACATATTCCAGGGATAGTCAGTGAACATCTGAACTACCTTCATCAAGAATACACATTTTGGGGGCTTCGCTGGTGGTCCAGTGGGTAAGGACACCGCCTTGCAGTGCAAGGGGCACTGGTTCAATCCCTGGCCTGGGAGGATCCCACATGCTGCGGAGCGGCTGGACCCACGTGTCCAATTACCGAGCCAGAGCTCTGGCGCGCATGTGCCCAGAGCCAGTGCTCTGCGACAACAGAGGCCGCCGCGATAGGAAGCCCACACAGGCCAAAGAACAAAGATGGATGAAAATAAATAAATGAAAAAGACCAATAGAAGTGGCCCGCCCACCCTACTCCCTCCTTACCTCCCTCCCCCAAAAAAGAATACACATTCTGGAAATGAGTAACTAGTATTTCAAAGTCTCTAGCCAAAATCTACACCCAGGGCTTCCCTGGTGGTCCAGTGAGTAAAAAGGTGGCCTTGCAGTGCAAGGGGCACCAGTTCAATCCCTGGCCCAGGAAGATCCCACATGCTGCAGAGCGGCTGGACTGGTGTGTCCAATTGCGAGCCAGTGCTCTGGACGCATGTGCCCAGAGTCAGTGCTCTGAAACAAGAGAGGCCACTGCAATGGGAGGCCCACATTGGCCAAAGAATTAAGATGGATGAAAATAAATAAATGAAGAACCAAAAAAGTCTACACCCACAGGTGCTTCCATAAGCTCTTGGCACAATGGAAACTAGAAATGAGCTCCTAAACAGTGAAAAGAGTAATGTTAGTATAGCTCCAAACTAAAGACCAGTCACCATGGCCTGGAGTAGAAAATAGCAAGCCACTCCAGTATCCTTGCCTGGAGGGTTCCACGGACAGATGAGCCTGACAGGTTAGTCCACGGGGCTGCCAAGAATTGGACACGGCTGAGCACAAGCACCATGGCTGTGCAATCTTCTCTACAAGTACTGAGCCGCTTGCCAGTCAAGAAAACAGAAGAGTGCTGGGTCAGCATGGAAGAAGGGAGTGAAAGCCAAACCAATGGTGTTTCAGGGAGCAGTAATGGTGGGTTATGAACTTCAGGATGAGTAGAGAATTTTAAGGACAGGAAAGGACTGATAATTAATGAAAGAGTGGAAAAGTTAATAGACCAGAGATTTCAAAGTGAAAGAATTGCTAGATTAGAAGTACAAAGGCAGATGAACAAGAATAATAAAGAGAATTAAATACTCAAAATCAAGTGTTTGGGGCTTCCCTGGTTGTCCAGTGGGAAAAGAGTCCACCTTGCAGTGCAAGGGGCACCGGTTAGATCTCTGGCCCGGCTAGACTGGTGTGTTCAAATATAAGCCAGTGCTCTGGAGTGCATGCGACGAAGAATAAGGATCAATGAAAAATAAATAAATAAAAACAAGAAAAAGAGGCCAGAATTGAAAAAAAAAAAAAAAAAAAAATCAAGGGTTTGGTGGTGTTATTGGTAATAACAAATTTTAATGTATATAATAGAAAAGAATTGGGCCACACGAAGGAGCTTACTGATAAAAGTAATATAACTAAAATGCCGTTCTCACTGAAGTATTATTATCGTTAGAACAATTTTCTGTTTCATAGAGAACCGCATAGAGAGGGTATTAAAACACTGGAACCAAAAATTCAAATAGAAACCATGAAATACTGTATGTTCACATAGACTAAACTTATTAAACTTTGCACATGCTCTGGAGACAAACTGCCTGGATTCAACCCCCAACTTGGCCATTTACTAGTTGAGCGTGTTTCCACAGTGGCAAAATGCAGGCAGTTAGTACCTACTCCATAAGATTCCCAGAGGACTATACATGTCACTCTATGTAAAGAGCTAAGAACCACACGGGGACTGTAACAAACACTCTGCAAATGTTAGATAACAGGATCAGAGTTCGAGACTTCACTACTCTCCAGGTATACCAAAAACTAAGGACACTAGAGTGATTGATGAACTGATTTTGAGATAAGGCATTTTGCCTGAAGCACACATTTTAGTAAGTGTATATTTATTAAATTTGCAACTTCTCTACAAGTACTGAGCCGCTTGCCAGGTCAAGAATTGGACACGGCTGAGCACAAGCACCATGGCTGTGCAATCTTCTCTACAAGTACTGAGCCTTCAGTCAAGAAAACAGAAGAGTGCTGGGTCAGCATGGAAGAAGGAGTGAAAGCCAAACCAATGGTGTTTCAGGGAGCAGTAATGGTGGGTTATGAACTTCAGGATGAGTAGAGAATTTTAAGGACAGGAAAGGACTGATAATTAATGAAAGAGTGGAAAAGTTAATAGACCAGAGATTTCAAAGTGAAAGAATTGCTAGATTAGAAGTACAAAGGCAGATGAACAAGAATAATAAAGAGAATTAAATACTCAAAATCAAGTGTTTGGGGCTTCCCTGGTTGTCCAGTGGGAAAAGAGTCCACCTTGCAGTGCAAGGGGCACCGGTTAGATCTCTGGCCCGGCTAGACTGGTGTGTTCAAATATAAGCCAGTGCTCTGGAGTGCATGCGACGAAGAATAAGGATCAATGAAAAATAAATAAATAAAAAAACAAGAAAAAGAGGCCAGAATTGAAAAAAAAAAAAAAAAAAAAATCAAGGGTTTGGTGGTGTTATTGGTAATAACAAATTTTAATGTATATAATAGAAAAGAATTGGGCCACACGAAGGAGCTTACTGATAAAAGTAATATAACTAAAATGCCGTTCTCACTGAAGTATTATTATCGTTAGAACAATTTTCTGTTTCATAGAGAACCGCATAGAGAGGGTATTAAAACACTGGAACCAAAAATTCAAATAGAAACCATGAAATACTGTATGTTCACATAGACTAAACTTATTAAACTTTGCACATGCTCTGGAGACAAACTGCCTGGATTCAACCCCCAACTTGGCCATTTACTAGTTGAGCGTGTTTCCACAGTGGCAAAATGCAGGCAGTTAGTACCTACTCCATAAGATTCCCAGAGGACTATACATGTCACTCTATGTAAAGAGCTAAGAACCACACGGGGACTGTAACAAACACTCTGCAAATGTTAGATAACAGGATCAGAGTTCGAGACTTCACTACTCTCCAGGTATACCAAAAACTAAGGACACTAGAGTGATTGATGAACTGATTTTGAGATAAGGCATTTTGCCTGAAGCACACATTTTAGTAAGTGTAATATTTCTTATTAACCAGTTTGAATTATAGTAATAAGCACTAAAACATTTCAAGGTAGTAGAACAGTCTTTTTCAAAACTAAAAGGAAGGTAAGTATTTAGCTTAACAAACTATAAAGAAATATAACCTGCAATGACCGGAGCTGATACTTGAGTTGTCTGTCCTGTAACTGCTTTACTATTAATTGGTTTTGCAAAGATCAGCTTCGTGATTACTGGACCAGAGGTTGGTGTTCGAGGCTTCTTAGCAATCTGAAATATATAAATAACTATGAAAATCATTTTTCTAGAAAGCATCTACTCAATCAAAATTAAGCAAGACTGATATACAGAAGTACATATGAAACCAGCCCGTTTAACAAAAACATACCTCAGTATTCATGTTAAAAACATTTAAAATGCACCCACTGATACAAATACTAATACCACATCCTTAAGCCATTATGTAATACTTTTGGATTTTATTGCAAATTCTTAGTCTCTGGGACACATGCATATAATGAAAACCAAATTAACTTTTTAGAATAATGTTTAATGTTCAATGATAACGTTTAAAGTAAACATTTAATAATACTAGAACCAAAATATGTTATAGAAATATTCTTTTCCAAATAACAAAGTATTCAATAACAAAAGATGGAGTAGAATACATTAAGAAACCCTAGTGCAAATGATAAAGCCATCTGTAAATATAATTTCATTGGCCCCTGGAAGCAAACTATAAAATACGTATTACAGAAAGGCCTATGGCTTTATCTTTAACTTGAGATTTATGTATCAGGGGCAGATCAAGAACTGCACAAGTTAGTGCCTTAGGATACAAAGAGACATGTTTGCCAAAACAAAGACTATTTTGAAGGTGAAACCTCTGAAATATTATTTACTAAAATATGATTTACTAGAGTTTACTAGACTATAAATTCTTTGAAAGTAAGGTCTATGTTTTATTCATCTCTGATTTTACATGATATACGGTACACTGTTGCCCTAAACTAAAATTCTCCACAAGTCAAGGAATGTAGAGTTACCGATGTTTTCATATTGAAATTATCAATACATGCAAACACACAGCTTTTTCTAAAAGCCAGGAGCAGAAATTTTGCAATGACAAAAATCACAGACTTTCAGAGCAGGAAGGACATTAAATATTAACTTTACCTTTGGCAGATATGAAAATTGAGGTCCCGAAAGTACTATTATTGAAAATAGTAACTCAAAATGGAAAAAAAAAAAACAGGAGTCTGTCTTGAGTCCTGTAATGCTTTACTATTAATTGGTTTTGCAAAGATCAGCTTCGTGATTACTGGACCAGAGGTTGGTGTTCGAGGCTTCTTAGCAATCTGAAATATATAAATAACTATGAAAATCATTTTTCTAGAAAGCATCTACTCAATCAAAATTAAGCAAGACTGATATACAGAAGTACATATGAAACCAGCCCGTTTAACAAAAACATACCTCAGTATTCATGTTAAAAACATTTAAAATGCACCCACTGATACAAATACTAATACCACATCCTTAAGCCATTATGTAATACTTTTGGATTTTATTGCAAATTCTTAGTCTCTGGGACACATGCATATAATGAAAACCAAATTAACTTTTTAGAATAATGTTTAATGTTCAATGATAACGTTTAAAGTAAACATTTAATAATACTAGAACCAAAATATGTTATAGAAATATTCTTTTCCAAATAACAAAGTATTCAATAACAAAAGATGGAGTAGAATACATTAAGAAACCCTAGTGCAAATGATAAAGCCATCTGTAAATATAATTTCATTGGCCCCTGGAAGCAAACTATAAAATACGTATTACAGAAAGGCCTATGGCTTTATCTTTAACTTGAGATTTATGTATCAGGGGCAGATCAAGAACTGCACAAGTTAGTGCCTTAGGATACAAAGAGACATGTTTGCCAAAACAAAGACTATTTTGAAGGTGAAACCTCTGAAATATTATTTACTAAAATATGATTTACTAGAGTTTACTAGACTATAAATTCTTTGAAAGTAAGGTCTATGTTTTATTCATCTCTGATTTTACATGATATACGGTACACTGTTGCCCTAAACTAAAATTCTCCACAAGTCAAGGAATGTAGAGTTACCGATGTTTTCATATTGAAATTATCAATACATGCAAACACACAGCTTTTTCTAAAAGCCAGGAGCAGAAATTTTGCAATGACAAAAATCACAGACTTTCAGAGCAGGAAGGACATTAAATATTAACTTTACCTTTGGCAGATATGAAAATTGAGGTCCCGAAAGTACTATTATTGAAAATAGTAACTCAAAATGAACAAACAGGACCAACTTAAATAACAAAATATACCAGAAGCTGTAAGTGATCACAGAACTAGGTAAATATCAGCTTTATGCTACGACTATAAATTAAACATACAAACATTATTTTCTTACACTTAGAATATATATAAATTACTTTCTTACACTCAGAACATGTTACTGACGAAAACAAAATGTAAAGGAAATACAAATCACCTTTTTAAAAAATAAACCAAAGAGATCTACAGCTATATTAAAAAATATCCAGACTGCAAAATTCTGATATACCCAAATAAATCCATAATCATACTTTATAAAACTGATGCAATTTGAGAGACATAAAGAGAAAATATTTCCCAAGTGTATTTACAGGCCGAAAACGCTAAAATAAGTTAAAATATGTTGTCTATTCACTTAGTATTAAGAATCTCAAGAGGCAGAGGATTCTTATAAATTTGTATCTTGCAAAAAATAATCTTAGCTTCAGAGTTTGGGAACTTAAAAATATTTCCCCATTTTTAATTGATTTTCACAATTATACAACTATACGAATACTTACCAACCAGGACAAAAATGTAAACAATATGACCAAAAGCGCATTAATTACTCAAATGAACAATCTCAATTTGCCCATGTGAGTTTCTTTCTTTAGTGGAGTGTTGCTGAAAATAAGGATTTTCAGTTCTCTTAAGGAACCATGCTTTTTGCATCATAAATTCTAAACAAATGTATTAAATGAGCTCTTTAACACGAAAATGAATCAAAAAAGGAAACTTACAAGAAAGACTGCCAAATATGTTCTTGAATAACACATGCAGGTAATCTAGGGGCATTGTTCTGTACAGGTTTAGGACCTAATAAGGAGTTATGTTGTTCAAGACTGCTATTATCCTTACATACTATGCGCAAGAAACATAGGAAAGGGTTTATGTATCTGTAATTAAGTGAAACTGTCTATCTTTGTTACTGTCTCTGGCTCCACCTGTCACCTCTTTCCTTCATTTTTCAAAATGGGTCTCCTTCTGCCACCCTTTCCTGTTGTCCACACCTTAAGAATTTCAATATGAGTAAACAAGACAATGCTGAGGACCATCTGGGAAAAAAAAAATCAGAGGCTCATACACACTATGTAATACTAAGTCACATATTCTGGTGCCTAAAATGGAAACAGATAAATGTGTAGCTTTTTGTTTGCTTTTTTTCCTGGGCCTCAGAGCTTTAGAGGCTACTCTCCAGTTGAAAAGATTTGAGTTGCCTAAAAATAAGTGGACAAGAAGAACAATATTCTAAATGGGGTTTCTTTTGTTTTTAAATAGTTCTTTTTAAATAAATAGAATCAGACATTATAAAAATGACAATAGGAGAAGTTATAAGAATCAGACCCCAGTTTTTTCATTTTTATTGGTGGTACTTGGGGAATTATAGGAGAAAAATACTGGATACAAGTAAACTGGTCTTACAAACAGTATGATATACATTGCTCTTGTAAATGAAAAAAATAAAATGACATTCTGATTAACATTATCAGTATCTTATAAACACGGTTATGATTCACATCCCCAAAGCCAGATAAACTCTGGTAAGTCAATAAAAACAAGTTTCAGTTAAAAGGACAAGTTGAGGACAAGGTGCTTGATGGTGATAGGATACCTCATTTGAGAGATCCTTATCAAAAGAAGTAAAAGGAGATCAGAAGTGAGAGCTGATTATGAACAAGGAAGACAAGAGCATTACATGTTTAACAGTGGCAAAAGGGAGATGGGCAAATTGTAAAGTTTGAGAAATCTTATGAAGTTCTTAAAATAAAAACTCCAATAAAAAATACGATTCCAGGGTTTCCCTGTGATCCAGTGGGTAAGGACACCACCTTGCAGTGCAAGGGGCGCCGGTTCGATCCCTGGCCTGGGAAGATCCCACGTGCCGTGGAGCGGCTGGACCTGTATGTCCAAACTACCTAGCCGGAGCTCTGGAGCGCATGAGCCCAGAGCCAGTGCTCTGCAACGACAGAGGCCACCGCGATGGGAGGCCCACACGGGCCAAAGAACAAAGATAAACAAACGAAAGATCAATAGCAGTGGCCAAAAAAAATTTCCTGTCACTTTTTTTGGGTCTCCTTCTGCCACCCTTTCCTGTTGTCCACACCTTAAGAATTTCAATATGAGTAAACAAGACAATGCTGAGGACCATCTGGGAAAAAAAAAATCAGAGGCTCATACACACTATGTAATACTAAGTCACATATTCTGGTGCCTAAAATGGAAACAGATAAATGTGTAGCTTTTGTTTGCTTTTTTTCCTGGGCCTCAGAGCTTTAGAGGCTACTCTCCAGTTGAAAAGATTTGAGTTGCCTAAAAATAAGTGGACAAGAAGAACAATATTCTAAATGGGGTTTCTTTTGTTTTTAAATAGTTCTTTTTAAATAAATAGAATCAGACATTATAAAAATGACAATAGGAGAAGTTATAAGAATCAGACCCCAGTTTTTTCATTTTTATTGGTGGTACTTGGGGAATTATAGGAGAAAAATACTGGATACAAGTAAACTGGTCTTACAAACAGTATGATATACATTGCTCTTGTAAATGAAAAAAATAAAATGACATTCTGATTAACATTATCAGTATCTTATAAACACGGTTATGATTCACATCCCCAAAGCCAGATAAACTCTGGTAAGTCAATAAAAACAAGTTTCAGTTAAAAGGACAAGTTGAGGACAAGGTGCTTGATGGTGATAGGATACCTCATTTGAGAGATCCTTATCAAAAGAAGTAAAAGGAGATCAGAAGTGAGAGCTGATTATGAACAAGGAAGACAAGAGCATTACATGTTTAACAGTGGCAAAAGGGAGATGGGCAAATTGTAAAGTTTGAGAAATCTTATGAAGTTCTTAAAATAAAAACTCCAATAAAAAATACGATTCCAGGGTTTCCCTGTGATCCAGTGGGTAAGGACACCACCTTGCAGTGCAAGGGGCGCCGGTTCGATCCCTGGCCTGGGAAGATCCCACGTGCCGTGGAGCGGCTGGACCTGTATGTCCAAACTACCTAGCCGGAGCTCTGGAGCGCATGAGCCCAGAGCCAGTGCTCTGCAACGACAGAGGCCACCGCGATGGGAGGCCCACACGGGCCAAAGAACAAAGATAAACAAACGAAAGATCAATAGCAGTGGCCAAAAAAAAAAATTAAAAAAGAAACAAACGACTGTAGGGTTTCCCTGGTGGTCCAGTGGGTAAAGAGTCCACCTAGCAGTGCAAAGGGTGCCGGCTGGATCCTGGCCTGGGAAGATCCCACGTGCCATGGAGCAGCTGGACAAATGTGTCCAACTGCGGAGCCGGAGCTCGAGCACGTGTGCCCAGAGCTGACGCTCTGCAGTGAGAGAGGCCACTGCACTGGGAGGTCCACGCATGCCAAAGAATAAAAAAAAAATGAATGAAAATAAATATAAATAAAAGAGGTATGATGGGGAAAAGAAAAAAAAATTAAATATATGATTCTAATCTAATTATTTAGCAAATATAACTAAAACTTTTTAAAAATATCAGCTAAGAGTAGGTAATTCCCCAAACCTTTCTCCTTCCTTTCACACCTGCATTAGTTCTTGGAACTCATGCCTTCTCCTTCTTTCAAATAGGAAATGCATTTGTGTTCCCTGGTCTTAAGTGGATCATCGTATTTCTAAGCGTAGTGCTGACCTAAAAAGGCCTATCTGGACACGAAAAATGGGGAGCCACTTAGTATATGTTCTGGTAACCTTCTATCTTGGGTTCCTAGTCATACTAACAATGAGCCTCATTTTGAAGGATCCTCAGTGTTTTTGAGAACCATACTCAAGCAGTGATCTTTTTTTACATGTTTCATCATGATCAAATAGCCATCTTACAGTCAAAGTCAAAAACTCAGAGAAAATAAGGAGCCTATTCAAAGTTCCAAAGCACAGTCGGTCCTGCAGAAAAGTGACTCAAGTCCAGTTGGTCCAATTCTAAACCTTCCCCCCGCCCCCGGCACTACCTGTCTACCCCACAGACGGGAGTGGTGGCGTGGGCAGCAACTCCACTGAGGCACACGCTGGCGGGGATGCGCTGCTGCCGCTGCTGCCTCAAATGGCTTCTCCGAGCAGCAACTTCTCCTAGACTCTAGCCATCTGTTAGCTGAAAATATCATGTCTGATTGATTTTTTGACAGCCCAGCACCAACTCTGCCATCTTTACACCAGCAGAACATCCTTGCACTCAAACTACGACCGCGAATGAAATGTGTTTTAAAAGCAGTAAAAAAAGCTATAAATATACTACATGTTGGAATTGAACCATAATTAAGCTCTAAGTTCTCTGGCAGAAATTTTCAAAAACATTAGGCATGTCAAAAACTTTACAAAAAAACAACAACAACAACATACACACAATTACTAAAAGCAACATTCAAAAGAATTCAGTAACAACTATGCATTTAATCACCCTACACACACAACTATGAATCAATTGAATATTTAACATGCATTTTCATGAAGAAGCCCCCTCTTTTTTTTCTTTTACCTGTACTGTTTTTAACTGTTGGGTCTGTAACACAGAGGGCTGAGTTGTAGTATTAATCAGTTGACTTCCTGGGGTCAATGCTGAGACACCAATGACAGGTTTCACCTCTGGCCTCCCTCCAATGGTAACTACTTTAATTTGCTGCGGTGGTAACTTAGCATCTCCTGACTGGGCCTGAGCTGTAACTTTCTGAGCCTGGGGTTGGCTATGGGGTAGTGCTAAAACAATTGGTGAACCAGACTTGCCCAAAGTTGTTAAAATTAACTTCTGTCCATCTGGTTTAAGGGTCTGATTGCCAAGTTTAAGATCGGATGTCTGTGAGACTTTGTTTAAAATAATCTGATTGGCTGAGATAGTCACAGGAGTCTGAGCACCAAGTTTTTGAAGGCCACTTGGAAAAGCTGGTTTCACTGTGGTATTAGAATCTGCTTTAGTGATTGTGGTATTCACTGCAACTTGGTTAGTGTGGTTACTGTACACTGTGATAGGTTCCGTGGAAATGGGCGTGGCTGTAGAGTCACCAGTAGAATTTATGTTGACAATTTCTTCCAGTTCTGTCTCCATGGGAATTGGGGATGAAACAATAACAGCCTCAATACTATCATCATCCACTAAAGTTATACCAGTGTCCATTATCTCCTCTGGAAGCAAACTATTCACCTCAGCTGGCACCACCTCCATGATCGTTCTCCTGCTAGAAGGCTGATCAGGCGCTGCAATGAAAGTTGAAAAATGAATAAATTACTGTGTTTCAAAACAGAATTGAGAAGAAAAAAATTAGTCAAGACAAAACGCAAATGACAAAATGTCTATTGATACATAACCCAGTGAAGGCTATTCCTGATGCATATTTGTGTTAAACCATTTCACCAAGTCCTCGAGCTTCAGGAATCTGAAATGTTAAGTCCTATGGGACACTAAAAGTAAAACTAGAAGCAAAGATTCTCATTTGCAATGTCTCAACCCAAAAGAATATTGCAGTCAGGCAACACCTAATTACAGGAAACTCCTTTCCAATTCTTACTCACGAATAAAACCTTTTAATTTTGACATGTCAATCAACTTATTTCTTCTCGGTTCTGGGTTTTTCTTCCTTACTAACTGACTTGAAAACAGCTCATTTGCACAAGGAAATAAAGATTTACATATAAACACACTAGAAATATATTCGAACTTCCAGTGAAAGAGGTCTTAAAATGAGGTTACTATACCATTTATAAAAATCCATTAAGTACTCAAATTGACGGTAAAGGAGTAGTAAGAGTAATCCATCTCAGCGACTGTAGGTCAAATGAGTTATATGTCCCAAGTTTGATCAGTCAGCTTCAAATTAAAGAAAACTTTATTTGGAAAGAAGATTCTCAATTCCTCAGCTATTTAGAATGTCAAAAAGGGAACCATTTAAGAGGTATACAGCAAGTTCCCAAAAAGGGAGAAAGATGGTAATACTAACAAAGCAGATTACAAACAAATCAGAGCTGCAAAGCTTTCAACCAAAGCTCATGCAGAACTTCCAATAACACCAAGTGGTTTTCACTGTGGTATTAGAATCTGCTTTAGTGATTGTGGTATTCACTGCAACTTGGTTAGTGTGGTTACTGTACACTGTGATAGGTTCCGTGGAAATGGGCGTGGCTGTAGAGTCACCAGTAGAATTTATGTTGACAATTTCTTCCAGTTCTGTCTCCATGGGAATTGGGGATGAAACAATAACAGCCTCAATACTATCATCATCCACTAAAGTTATACCAGTGTCCATTATCTCCTCTGGAAGCAAACTATTCACCTCAGCTGGCACCACCTCCATGATCGTTCTCCTGCTAGAAGGCTGATCAGGCGCTGCAATGAAAGTTGAAAAATGAATAAATTACTGTGTTTCAAAACAGAATTGAGAAGAAAAAAATTAGTCAAGACAAAACGCAAATGACAAAATGTCTATTGATACATAACCCAGTGAAGGCTATTCCTGATGCATATTTGTGTTAAACCATTTCACCAAGTCCTCGAGCTTCAGGAATCTGAAATGTTAAGTCCTATGGGACACTAAAAGTAAAACTAGAAGCAAAGATTCTCATTTGCAATGTCTCAACCCAAAAGAATATTGCAGTCAGGCAACACCTAATTACAGGAAACTCCTTTCCAATTCTTACTCACGAATAAAACCTTTTAATTTTGACATGTCAATCAACTTATTTCTTCTCGGTTCTGGGTTTTTCTTCCTTACTAACTGACTTGAAAACAGCTCATTTGCACAAGGAAATAAAGATTTACATATAAACACACTAGAAATATATTCGAACTTCCAGTGAAAGAGGTCTTAAAATGAGGTTACTATACCATTTATAAAAATCCATTAAGTACTCAAATTGACGGTAAAGGAGTAGTAAGAGTAATCCATCTCAGCGACTGTAGGTCAAATGAGTTATATGTCCCAAGTTTGATCAGTCAGCTTCAAATTAAAGAAAACTTTATTTGGAAAGAAGATTCTCAATTCCTCAGCTATTTAGAATGTCAAAAAGGGAACCATTTAAGAGGTATACAGCAAGTTCCCAAAAAGGGAGAAAGATGGTAATACTAACAAAGCAGATTACAAACAAATCAGAGCTGCAAAGCTTTCAACCAAAGCTCATGCAGAACTTCCAATAAATTAGTCATCTTCACATACTAGAGGGTACGTCATATTTATGACTGACTACGTAAGTTATTTGGGCTTCCCTGGTGGCTCAGCAGTAAAGAATCCTCGTGCAATGCAGGAGATGTGGGTTTGAACCTTGGGTTCAGAAGATTACCTGGAGAAGGAAATGACAACCCCCTCCATATTCTTGCCTGGAGAATCCCATGGACAGATTCTGGCCGGCTACAGAATAGGGTTGTAAAAGAGTCATACTGGACTTAGTGACTAAACCACCACCACCAAATAAGTTATTTGCCCAGAGAACATCAAAGATCCATAGCAACCTAATCAGTAACTCTTTCTTTTCCCTTTTTCTTTTTTTTGGCCTCTTCTATTGATCTTTCATTTATTTATCTTGTTCTTTGGCCTCCCATTGCAGTGGCCTCTCTTGTTGCAGAGCACCGGCTCTGCGCGCATGCGCTCCAGAGCTCCGGCTCCGTCATTGGACACATCGGTCAAGCTGTTCCACGGCATGTGGGATCTTCCCAGGCCAGGGATCGAACCAGCACACCTTGCACTGCAAGGCGGTGTCCTTACCCACTGGACCACCAGGGAAGCCCTCTTTTCCCTTTTTCTAAAAATATAAAGATGTAAGATTAAAAGTAAACAGATAGGCGCTTCCCTGGTGGTCCAGTGGATAAAGCATCCGCCTTGCACTGCAAGAGGCACCAGTTGATCCCTGGCCCGGGAAGATCCCATGTGCCAGAGCAGCTGGACTGGTGGTCCAATTATGAGCCAGCACTCTGCACCGCATGCGCCCATAGCTGATGCTCTGCAAGGAGAGAGGCCACTGCAATGGGAGGCCCACACAGCCTGAAGAATAAAAATGGATGAAAATAAATAAAAGATCAATAAAAAAGAGGTCAACAGTTAAAAAAAAAGTTAACAGACATGAGTAGCAAATTAGTAGAACTAACAAAAACTAATCCTGCTAAAATTCATCATTACTGTGCGTTTACCACCTACCAATGATGGCATAATTTAATCTATCCTAATAACTCCAAGATGGTATCATTTTACAGATAAGGAAATTCAGAAAGGTTAACCTATGTGCCCAAGGTCACATACCTTGTAAACGATAGAGCCAGAACTCAAACTCAGGATATATTTGATGATACCAAGTACATAATTTTGAACACAAAATTTACTGCCTTAAAAAATAAGTCCACGAAAAACCAAGAAGAGCCAAATAAATAAATAAATAATTTTTTAAATCTTAAAAAAAAAAAAAGTCTACTTCTTTAGAGTCAATCCTCTACCCCAAAATCCTACTCTATACAACTTCACTAGATTAGTGTGGTCATTTTGCCCGTTTTCGAACTTTACACAGAGGGAATCATGTATTATGTACTCATGGCATAAAGAATGAGCCTCTTTCCTCTACATACTTTTTGAGATTTTTATTCTTACACTTATTAGTAACTCAGTTCCTTTTTATTGCAGAGTAATATTTCACTGGATGAATCTATCACAATTTGTTTATCCATTCATCTTTGGTGGATATTTTGCTGTTTCTTGTTTGGGACTATTATGAATAACACTGCTAAATATCATTCAAGTTTTTTTATGGATAGATATTTTCGTTTCTTTTAAATAATTACCTATACATGGACTTGATGGGTCATAACATATTTTATAACTTTTAACTTTGGGCTTCCCTGGTGGTTCAGTGGTAAAGAACCCGCCTGCCAATGCAAGAGATTGGGGTTCAACTCCTGGGTCCGAAAGATCCCCTGAAGAAGGAAATGACAAGCCACTCCAGTATTTCTGCCTGAGAATCGAGGAGCTTGGTGGGCTACAAGTTCACGGGATTGCAAAAGAATCAGACACGACTTAGCGAGTAAACAACAACAATTTTTAACTTTTCATGAAACTGCTAAGCTATTTCCCAACTTGGCTGTATCATTTTGTTCACCTACCAGCAATGCATGAGATCTCCAGCTGCTCCACATCCTCACCAACAACTGCTTTTGTCAGTCTTTTTAACTTCAGTCATTCTAGTGGGTGTGAAGTGATAGCTCATCGTGGTTTTAATTTGCAATTTCCAGATGACTAAATATGTCGAGCATCTTTTCATCTGATTATTATCTATTTGTGTATCTTCTTTTTAAAAGTACCTGTGTGTAAAAGTCTTTTGCCAATTTTTTTAAACAATATTGGAGTTTTTTTGGGGGGGAGGGGTTTGAATCTTCTTATTGAGTTGGATGAGTTCCTTACACATATTGCAAAATCATCAGTCACTGTAACTTGCAGTTCAGAGGACTCTCTAGGGAGTGGCAACCCCAAAGCATGAGCACGGCTCTTCCTGGTCAGGAGAGTCCCCTCCAGCACTTAGAGAACAGGGCATTCACAGAACAACCCTGCTGAAACAGCAACACCAATCACACCTTCGGCACTGGAAGCCACGGCGGCAGGACACAGCAGCAAAGCCCCCATCCAACAGCGGCCCATCGGCTCCCGCCCCAAATGCAAACCTCGTCCGGGTCCCACCAGTGATCTCTGAACATTCCACCCCCAAAGAACAAGAGGAGGAGGATGACACAGGTGTCAGTATCCAATGCAGCCACTAAATGTGACCCTCTTCCGCCTGAAGTTCCCCAGCAGGTTGAGACCTGAAGTCAGGGTGCACAAGGAGAGGTCCACACCAGATCATTCAAGTTTTTTATGGATAGATATTTTCGTTTCTTTTAAATAATTACCTATACATGGACTTGATGGGTCATAACATATTTTATAACTTTTAACTTTGGGCTTCCCTGGTGGTTCAGTGGTAAAGAACCCGCCTGCCAATGCAAGAGATTGGGGTTCAACTCCTGGGTCCGAAAGATCCCCTGAAGAAGGAAATGACAAGCCACTCCAGTATTTCTGCCTGAGAATCGAGGAGCTTGGTGGGCTACAAGTTCACGGGATTGCAAAAGAATCAGACACGACTTAGCGAGTAAACAACAACAATTTTTAACTTTTCATGAAACTGCTAAGCTATTTCCCAACTTGGCTGTATCATTTTGTTCACCTACCAGCAATGCATGAGATCTCCAGCTGCTCCACATCCTCACCAACAACTGCTTTTGTCAGTCTTTTTAACTTCAGTCATTCTAGTGGGTGTGAAGTGATAGCTCATCGTGGTTTTAATTTGCAATTTCCAGATGACTAAATATGTCGAGCATCTTTTCATCTGATTATTATCTATTTGTGTATCTTCTTTTTAAAAGTACCTGTGTGTAAAAGTCTTTTGCCAATTTTTTTAAACAATATTGGAGTTTTTTTGGGGGGGAGGGGTTTGAATCTTCTTATTGAGTTGGATGAGTTCCTTACACATATTGCAAAATCATCAGTCACTGTAACTTGCAGTTCAGAGGACTCTCTAGGGAGTGGCAACCCCAAAGCATGAGCACGGCTCTTCCTGGTCAGGAGAGTCCCCTCCAGCACTTAGAGAACAGGGCATTCACAGAACAACCCTGCTGAAACAGCAACACCAATCACACCTTCGGCACTGGAAGCCACGGCGGCAGGACACAGCAGCAAAGCCCCCATCCAACAGCGGCCCATCGGCTCCCGCCCCAAATGCAAACCTCGTCCGGGTCCCACCAGTGATCTCTGAACATTCCACCCCCAAAGAACAAGAGGAGGAGGATGACACAGGTGTCAGTATCCAATGCAGCCACTAAATGTGACCCTCTTCCGCCTGAAGTTCCCCCAGCAGGTTGAGACCTGAAGTCAGGGTGCACAAGGAGAGGTCACACCAGAGGGAGGTCCAGCCTGATAGTGCATTTACTTTTTGTTTCACGCACCCACACTTGCAGTGCAAATAACCAAACTTCTGATGCTTTTGCTCTACCCAAATCCTCACGAGGACTCCTTGACTCAGCAACGACAGCCTCACTGCCTTCCAGAGAGGGTCATGGAGTTGAGTGTACAACCAAAGCACCGTTCAGGCTACCTTAAATATTCTTGAAGAGGTAGAACACAAAAGGGCTCCTGCTCCTCCTGACCTCACCACCTGTGCCCACCACTGGAGTGAGACCATTCGCTACCAGATGCCAGTCTTTCCACATGCCCTAGCCCAGCCCTCAGGGCCCTGGTCCTTCCTCTTTCAAGAAGCCACATCTCGGGCATCCCTGGTGGTCCAGTGGGTAAGGACACCGCCTTGCAGTGCAAGGGGCGCTGGTTCGATTTCTGGCCTGGGAAGATCCCACGTGCCACGGAGCGGCTGGACCGATGTGTCCAACTACCGAGCCGGAGCTCTGGAGCGCATGCGCCCAGAGTTGGTGCTCTGCAGCAAGAAAGGCCACTGCGATGGGACGCCCTCACAGGCCAAAGAACAAAGGCAGATGAAAATAAATAAATGAAAGACCAGTAGAAGTGGCCAAAAAAGAAAAAGAAAAGAAAAGATGCCACGTCTTGGTCAGCACTCCACTCCTACAGCTAGAACTGTCAAGAACTGGGAGGTGGTTGAATTTTAGCCTCCCCTTGCAAGCTAACAAAGTAGCCTGTCACTGTCTCGGGGACACTGGCAGACGACACGGCAGTCCTAGGAGAGAGACACGGGACTTTTCCCTCCCAATACAGGAAGGAGTGTAAGCATCGTGCCTGTGATTCCCTGGTCACCCCCAGGTTCCCCAGGGCGGACATGGAGAGGCGCCCAGGTAGATGCTGTGCAGACAGTGGGTTTGCATAACAACAGAGGAACCCTGAGCCTAAGGAACCTGAATCATTTATAACGGGCTGAAGCACACCTGCCCTTTGTCCAAAGGGAGATATTATCTTTATTATACTGGACAATAAGCAAATCTGCCCTGTGCTACAGCAGGAGTCACTAACTCTATCACCCGGGGCTTTATGCTTTACAAACATCCTGGAAAAGGCTGTTGAAAAGGTCTGTCACTGCCTCACTTGTAAGAAGTACAGAAACACAAAGGCATATGGGGAACTCTCTCCCAACAGTATATCTCTCTACTTATTTATTTTAGCAAATTTTTGTATTTCAACTTCTTACAGTTCTTCCTTATATTTTGGTAAATTTATCCCTAAGTGTCTTACGTTTTTTGATGTACTGTAAATGGCCTTATTTTCCAACTAGTTGTTGCTAGTATATAGAAATTCAACAAATTATTTTTACATTATCTATGTATCTTACAATCTAGCTAAATTCACTAAATCTTATGTGGAGTCCACATGATTTTTCACAAAGATAACCATGTTGTCTTAGAATAGTAACTCTCTGTAAAAATATTATTATTATATTAGTTCTTCCTTTCCAATCTGCACATCTTTTGTTTCTTTTCTTGCCTTACTACTCTAGGACTTCTGGTAAAATGCTAAATGAAAGTGGTAAGAACAGTCATCTTTACTTTGTTTCCAACCTTAATCTTAGCTGTAGCTTTTTCCATAAATTCCCTCTACTGGGTTGAACAATCCAACTTCACAGTGCCAATGTGTAGCTGTTTCTTTTTTCAAATGAATACCTAATCATTTTTTTTTTTCTGCAACTAATGAGATAATCATATGAATTTTCTCTTTTAGTCTTTTGAGTTATATTGATTGATATTTTTTATTAAGCCAATTTTGCATTGCTGAAATAAACCCCACTCAGTAAAATCATATAAAATTATATTTTGCATATACTTTCAAATTCTATTGGCTAATAGTTTATTAAGTACTTCTGTCTATACTCATAAGGGCTCTTGGTCTGTAGGTACAGACGACACGGCAGTCCTAGGAGAGAGACACGGGACTTTTCCCTCCCAATACAGGAAGGAGTGTAAGCATCGTGCCTGTGATTCCCTGGTCACCCCCAGGTTCCCCAGGGCGGACATGGAGAGGCGCCCAGGTAGATGCTGTGCAGACAGTGGGTTTGCATAACAACAGAGGAACCCTGAGCCTAAGGAACCTGAATCATTTATAACGGGCTGAAGCACACCTGCCCTTTGTCCAAAGGGAGATATTATCTTTATTATACTGGACAATAAGCAAATCTGCCCTGTGCTACAGCAGGAGTCACTAACTCTATCACCCGGGGCTTTATGCTTTACAAACATCCTGGAAAAGGCTGTTGAAAAGGTCTGTCACTGCCTCACTTGTAAGAAGTACAGAAACACAAAGGCATATGGGGAACTCTCTCCCAACAGTATATCTCTCTACTTATTTATTTTAGCAAATTTTTTTGTATTTCAACTTCTTACAGTTCTTCCTTATATTTTGGTAAATTTATCCCTAAGTGTCTTACGTTTTTTGATGTACTGTAAATGGCCTTATTTTCCAACTAGTTGTTGCTAGTATATAGAAATTCAACAAATTATTTTTACATTATCTATGTATCTTACAATCTAGCTAAATTCACTAAATCTTATGTGGAGTCCACATGATTTTTCACAAAGATAACCATGTTGTCTTAGAATAGTAACTCTCTGTAAAAATATTATTATTATATTAGTTCTTCCTTTCCAATCTGCACATCTTTTGTTTCTTTTCTTGCCTTACTACTCTAGGACTTCTGGTAAAATGCTAAATGAAAGTGGTAAGAACAGTCATCTTTACTTTGTTTCCAACCTTAATCTTAGCTGTAGCTTTTTCCATAAATTCCCTCTACTGGGTTGAACAATCCAACTTCACAGTGCCAATGTGTAGCTGTTTCTTTTTTCAAATGAATACCTAATCATTTTTTTTTTTCTGCAACTAATGAGATAATCATATGAATTTTCTCTTTTAGTCTTTTGAGTTATATTGATTGATATTTTTTATTAAGCCAATTTTGCATTGCTGAAATAAACCCCACTCAGTAAAATCATATAAAATTATATTTTGCATATACTTTCAAATTCTATTGGCTAATAGTTTATTAAGTACTTCTGTCTATACTCATAAGGGCTCTTGGTCTGTAGGTTTTTTGGGGATAATGCCAGTCTAACAAAATAAGTTGGGGCATCGTTTCTTTTCAATTTTTAAGAAGCATCAAAAAAAAAAAAAAAAAAGAAAGAAAAGAAAAGAAACATCTACACAGAACTCTTACTATTTCTTCCCGAAATGTTTGTTAGAATTCACCAGTAGGGACTTCCCTGCTGGTCCAGTGGCTAAGATTCCTTGCTCCAAATGCAGGGGGCCCAGGTTCAAATCCTGGTAAGGGAAACTAGATGCCACATGCCACAACACCCAGCACAGCTAAATAAATGAATAATAATAAAAAAGAATTCACCAGTAAAGCCATCTATATAACTATAAATACAATGACTTAAATAGATGAAGGATTATTTCCGTGGTCTCTTTCTTTCAAGTGACCATTGATATTTGATAGTTTGTATCTTTTAAGGAGTATGTCTATTCCTCAAAGTTGCCAAATTTATTAGCATAAAGCTACACGTAATATTCTTATTTAATGCCTGTATGGATGGCAACTCTTCACTTCTTATATTGGTAGCTTCTGTATTTTTTTCATTTTGACCAGTCTGGTTGGAGATCTTTCAGTTTTATTGATCTTTCAAGAACCACTTTGGCTTCACTGATTTTTTCCAATGGTTTGTCCATTTTTACTTTAATCGACTATCGTCTTTATCTCCTTCTTTCTACTTAGTTTAGATTAAATCTGTTTCTTTTAGGAACTTAAGATGGAAGCACAGATCAGGATTCAACAAACCATAGCCTAAAGAGCAAACTAAGACCACAGTCAGTTTATGTATTGCTCTCCAACTAAGAATGACTGTTACATTTCTAAGTAGTTGGGGGAGAAGCCTACAAAGGCTAAAATATTTGCCATCTGGTCCTTTCTAGAAAGTCTGTCAACATTTGGTTTAGATAGTTGATTTTAAACCTTTCTTCTTTTCTAAAATAAACATTTAGTGTTAAAAAACTCCCCCAACACTGCTTTACCGCACTCTATTAATCTCAATGTTTTCATTATCATGCACTTCAAATGTTTTCTAACATTCCTTGTGACTGCATCTTTGACACATGAAAAATAAAGAAGTGTGTTATCTGATTCCCAAGTATTTGGGGATTTTTCTACCTTTTAGTATTGATTTCTAATTGATTCCTATCATTGTCAGAGAATGTAATACTCCACCACTTCCATCGTGTGAGATGAAATTTAGAGACTTATTTCAGGCTCAGCGTCTAGTCCATCTTGGTGAATGGCGCCCGTGCATCTGAAGGGAACATGTTTCCTGGGGCTGCTGAGGCAGCGCCCCATGAAGGTCAAATAGGTCAGGATGGTGGACAGTTCAGATCTTCCAGCCTTTCTTTTTCCTCTTCTATGAATTACTGAGAAAGGCTGTTAAAGATTCTCAAATATGATTGTGGCTGTGGCTGTTTCTCCTGTGCATTTTTGTTTCTTCGCCTATTTTAAAGCTGTTATTAGAAAGAACATGTCTTCTTATTTGTCCTATGTCTAAACATTCCACACCCAAAGAACAAGGGAGGAGGAGGATGACGTGGGTGTCAGAATCCAAGGCAGCCATTAAGTTTGACCCTCTTCTCCCTGAAGATCCTCAGCAGGTTTAGACCTGAAGTCAAGATGTATGAGGAGAGGTCACACAGAGGGAGGCTGAGAGTACATTTACTTTCAGTTTCACACACCAGGAGCTATAGGACACTCCTATAGCTATAGCTATAGGAGTCTCCGTTGGAAGTAGGGGTAAAGTTCAAACTTCTAACCAGAAAAGCTCTGCTTGGTCTGGCCAGTCTGTAAGTAGCATGGGCTGAGCAGAGTCCTGGAGCCAGCATACCTCACAAGGCCACTGGGCAGACTATGATAATTGCTTTATGATTAGACATCCCTATCGGTTTTAATCAGGGTCACAGGCAGGGAAGGGTAAGTCAAAGGCAAACTAAGACCACAGTCGTGTTAAAAACGCATTTCTAAGTAGTTGGGGAGAAGCCTACAAAGGCTAAAATATTTGCCATCTGGTCCTTTCTAGAAAGTCTGTCAACATTTGGTTTAGATAGTTGATTTTAAACCTTTCTTCTTTTCTAAAATAAACATTTAGTGTTAAAAAACTCCCCCAACACTGCTTTACCGCACTCTATTAATCTCAATGTTTTCATTATCATGCACTTCAAATGTTTTCTAACATTCCTTGTGACTGCATCTTTGACACATGAAAAATAAAGAAGTGTGTTATCTGATTCCCAAGTATTTGGGGATTTTTCTACCTTTTAGTATTGATTTCTAATTGATTCCTATCATTGTCAGAGAATGTAATACTCCACCACTTCCATCGTGTGAGATGAAATTTAGAGACTTATTTCAGGCTCAGCGTCTAGTCCATCTTGGTGAATGGCGCCGTGCATCTGAAGGAACATGTTTCCTGGGGCTGCTGAGGCAGCGCCCCATGAAGGTCAAATAGGTCAGGATGGTGGACAGTTCAGATCTTCCAGCCTTTCTTTTTCCTCTTCTATGAATTACTGAGAAAGGCTGTTAAAGATTCTCAAATATGATTGTGGCTGTGGCTGTTTCTCCTGTGCATTTTTGTTTCTTCGCCTATTTTAAAGCTGTTATTAGAAAGAACATGTCTTCTTATTTGTCCTATGTCTAAACATTCCACACCCAAAGAACAAGGGAGGAGGAGGATGACGTGGGTGTCAGAATCCAAGGCAGCCATTAAGTTTGACCCTCTTCTCCCTGAAGATCCTCAGCAGGTTTAGACCTGAAGTCAAGATGTATGAGGAGAGGTCACACAGAGGGAGGCTGAGAGTACATTTACTTTCAGTTTCACACACCAGGAGCTATAGGACACTCCTATAGCTATAGCTATAGGAGTCTCCGTTGGAAGTAGGGGTAAAGTTCAAACTTCTAACCAGAAAAGCTCTGCTTGGTCTGGCCAGTCTGTAAGTAGCATGGGCTGAGCAGAGTCCTGGAGCCAGCATACCTCACAAGGCCACTGGGCAGACTATGATAATTGCTTTATGATTAGACATCCCTATCGGTTTTAATCAGGGTCACAGGCAGGGAAGGGTGGCCTACATGAAAAGGAACTCTCAAAAGGAGCATGTGGGCATGGCAAGAAAGGGTTGGGCCATCTCATGAATCAGCACTCTAATTTTATCTCTTAGGAATGGGAGACACGTACTAGCACATGCAACCTCATCATCCCTGCATTGAGGACCACTCCAAGAAAAGAGAGGATCTTCACAAGTCGACGGGACAGAGGACCTTTAGTGTACCTTACATCTGAAGGGTCACCTCTCAAAGGTGTAGTAAAAAAAGAATTCCACATACCTCCCATATTTTCTGCTCATAGTTTTAAAAGTTTTAGTTTTTACCTACTTTTTTATTCTTATCAGTTTTTACTTAACAATTATGTATTGCTTCCCAACTCTGTGAAGGGAAATGAACCAAAGCCCTTGTCCAGTCAGACCTTAGAGATCAACAGAAGAGGAGCATGATCACAGCTGTACTCTGGGAGGATTAACCTCCCCTTGGTATTTTATTGGACTGGAGGCAGGGGAACCGGTTAGAAGGCTATTACAATAATTAGTTCAAGATGCAGGTAAATGGAGGTCTTATTTAGGACACTAAAAGAAATAAATACAATATTAAAACAATGTAAGACAGAAATGACAAATGCTCTGTGCCATCACATTTTTTAAATGGTTTTTTAGAGAACATTACCGGTGCTGAAACACTGTTGGTTTTTTTTCTTAGTTACAGGTTGAGGACAACCTGGTAAACAACTATTTTCATTCCTGCACATAATCATGTACAGGGTACTCTATCACCATGTTATAGACAAGCAACTAGTGATGCTAGGACAGAAACATCTGAACATTTAAGAACTACACTTTCTTTTTTAAGATTTATTTTTTAATTTTTATTTTTTGGCTGTAATGGGTCGTTACTGCACACTAGCCTTCTGTAGTTGTGGTGAGTGGGGGCTACTCTCTAGCTGTGGTGTGTGGGGTTCTCATTGTGGTGGCTTCCTTGCTGTAGAGCAGGGCTCTAGATGTGTGAGCTTTGGTAGTGGTGGCTATGGGCTCTAGAGAGCAGGCTCAGGAGGTGTAGTGCACCCACTTAGTTGCTCTGAGGCATGTGGGATCTTCCCAGCCCATGGACTGAACCAGTGTCACTTGCATTTCAAAGCAGATTCTTAACCACTGGACCATGAAGGAAGCCTAAGAACTACACTTTGGTACCGAGAGCTTATCACCAGCATTAGCTAGGTAACTATACGACATGGCTTTTAGCTTTCACTTCTAAGCTCTAGCATGAACAACTCAAAAACAAGGTATAAAATTACAGTTCTCAAACTAAGCTGGGAGCAATGAACTATAAGACAAATTTTAAGTCTTTCCAAGAAAAGAGAGGATCTTCACAAGTCGACGGGACAGAGGACCTTTAGTGTACCTTACATCTGAAGGGTCACCTCTCAAAGGTGTAGTAAAAAAAGAATTCCACATACCTCCCATATTTTCTGCTCATAGTTTTAAAAGTTTTAGTTTTTACCTACTTTTTTATTCTTATCAGTTTTTACTTAACAATTATGTATTGCTTCCCAACTCTGTGAAGGGAAATGAACCAAAGCCCTTGTCCAGTCAGACCTTAGAGATCAACAGAAGAGGAGCATGATCACAGCTGTACTCTGGGAGGATTAACCTCCCCTTGGTATTTTATTGGACTGGAGGCAGGGGAACCGGTTAGAAGGCTATTACAATAATTAGTTCAAGATGCAGGTAAATGGAGGTCTTATTTAGGACACTAAAAGAAATAAATACAATATTAAAACAATGTAAGACAGAAATGACAAATGCTCTGTGCCATCACATTTTTAAATGGTTTTTTAGAGAACATTACCGGTGCTGAAACACTGTTGGTTTTTTTTCTTAGTTACAGGTTGAGGACAACCTGGTAAACAACTATTTTCATTCCTGCACATAATCATGTACAGGGTACTCTATCACCATGTTATAGACAAGCAACTAGTGATGCTAGGACAGAAACATCTGAACATTTAAGAACTACACTTTCTTTTTTAAGATTTATTTTTTAATTTTTATTTTTTGGCTGTAATGGGTCGTTACTGCACACTAGCCTTCTGTAGTTGTGGTGAGTGGGGGCTACTCTCTAGCTGTGGTGTGTGGGGTTCTCATTGTGGTGGCTTCCTTGCTGTAGAGCAGGGCTCTAGATGTGTGAGCTTTGGTAGTGGTGGCTATGGGCTCTAGAGAGCAGGCTCAGGAGGTGTAGTGCACCCACTTAGTTGCTCTGAGGCATGTGGGATCTTCCCAGCCCATGGACTGAACCAGTGTCACTTGCATTTCAAAGCAGATTCTTAACCACTGGACCATGAAGGAAGCCTAAGAACTACACTTTGGTACCGAGAGCTTATCACCAGCATTAGCTAGGTAACTATACGACATGGCTTTTAGCTTTCACTTCTAAGCTCTAGCATGAACAACTCAAAAACAAGGTATAAAATTACAGTTCTCAAACTAAGCTGGGAGCAATGAACTATAAGACATGAGTCTTGAAAAAATTTTGGAAAGGTCATATTTTCATTTCAATGATATATACTTTTTAAAGTATATTCTGGATCACCTGGATAGCTACCCCATATTTACTATCAGTGACACCAGAATTAGAGTGGGCCAAAGAAAAAGGTATAGAAGGATCTTACAAAGTAAATGATATATTTAAGCCCATGAAAGTCAAACCATCTAACCCACAACTTAAGGAGGAAAACTCAGCAGCATTCAAACACAGAAAAGTCGTGTAGGAGTTGTGTTATCCTATGATACATAGCACGGGGCTTCCCAGGTGGCTCAGGGGTAAGGAATCCGCCTGCCAATGCAGGAGATGCGGTTCAATCCCAGGGTCTGGAAGATCCCTGGAGCAAAAACTGGCAAACCACTCCTCTATTCTTGACTAGAAAATTCTATGGACAGAAGAGGGCTACAGTCCACAGGGCTGCAAAAAACCAGACGCAACTGAGAACACACACACTCACAAAGTATATAAAAAGCTGCACATTCAGCTGAGGCAGATGATAGTAGATAAAGCTTCCATTTTAGCAAAACAACATCATCAATCACCCTAAATTTAATAGGTTTTACTGGCTCTATAGCTTTATTGATATTTATAAATTTACCTTTCTTTTATACTTACATAAAAGCAATAAGCATAAGGAATTTACATACACCTAAAAAATTCAATATTTTCCTACAGTAAAACTATGTAGGCCAGTACTGAGCAGCCACAGCATCATTCTCCCTTTAAAGGGGTTTGTAGGACCATCAGTTAACCACTTTAACCTGATGGTCTAGTGGTTAAAACTTCACACTTCCAATGCAAGGGATACAGGTTCAATCCCTGGTCAGGGAACTAAGATCCCACATGCCACTGAGTAAGCCCCAAAATTTAAAAGTTTAAAGTAGAAATGTAGTGGTTAAAACTTCACACTTTGGTACCGAGTGCTTATCACCAGCATTAGCTAGGTAACTATACGACATGGCTTTTAGCTTTCACTTCTAAGCTCTAGCATGAACAACTCAAAAACAAGGTATAAAATTACAGTTCTCAAACTAAGCTGGGAGCAATGAACTATAAGACATGAGTCTTGAAAAAATTTTGGAAAGGTCATATTTTCATTTCAATGATATATACTTTTTAAAGTATATTCTGGATCACCTGGATAGCTACCCCATATTTACTATCAGTGACACCAGAATTAGAGTGGGCCAAAGAAAAAGGTATAGAAGGATCTTACAAAGTAAATGATATATTTAAGCCCATGAAAGTCAAACCATCTAACCCACAACTTAAGGAGGAAAACTCAGCAGCATTCAAACACAGAAAAGTCGTGTAGGAGTTGTGTTATCCTATGATACATAGCACGGGGCTTCCCAGGTGGCTCAGGGGTAAGGAATCCGCCTGCCAATGCAGGAGATGCGGTTCAATCCCAGGGTCTGGAAGATCCCCTGGAGCAAAAACTGGCAAACCACTCCTCTATTCTTGACTAGAAAATTCTATGGACAGAAGAGGGCTACAGTCCACAGGGCTGCAAAAAACCAGACGCAACTGAGAACACACACACTCACAAAGTATATAAAAAGCTGCACATTCAGCTGAGGCAGATGATAGTAGATAAAGCTTCCATTTTAGCAAAACAACATCATCAATCACCCTAAATTTAATAGGTTTTACTGGCTCTATAGCTTTATTGATATTTATAAATTTACCTTTCTTTTATACTTACATAAAAGCAATAAGCATAAGGAATTTACATACACCTAAAAAATTCAATATTTTCCTACAGTAAAACTATGTAGGCCAGTACTGAGCAGCCACAGCATCATTCTCCCTTTAAAGGGGGTTTGTAGGGACCATCAGTTAACCACTTTAACCTGATGGTCTAGTGGTTAAAACTTCACACTTCCAATGCAAGGGATACAGGTTCAATCCCTGGTCAGGGAACTAAGATCCCACATGCCACTGAGTAAGCCCCCAAAATTTAAAAAGTTTAAAGTAGAAATGTATGTTATCCATGCTTAAGACTAACATAGTGGAAAAAACATGCGGGTTCACATCAGAAGGATGTGTTTCCAAATCTTGACTCTCCTCATTGCTTACTGTGCAGCCTAAGCACTAAGCTCTCTAGGTCCCAATGTACTCGCAGAGTTACTATGAGGACAGTTACGCAGTATGCTAAAGCACAAATGAAGATTCTTCTCTTCTTTCACTATCTAAATTAGCTTCTCCTGTTTTCTCTACTTTATTTCTGTAATTTTTTTTGGTGAGGGGGGGCATGCTGCATGGCATTCAGGTTCTCAGTTCCCTCACCAGAGGTCAAACCCGGGCCCTGGGCAGTGAGAGCTCAGACTCTCAACCACCGGACCACCAGGGAACCCTCTCTCCATGGAACTTTTAATCTGTCATGTATCATACAGATTATACCTTCAAAATGTTTCCTCCCCAATGCAACCAAGAGCCTTTAAATCTCCAAAGCTCAGAGCCAGCTATGGTATTTTTCCCTTTATCTTTTCTTACCTGCGACACATCCTACAGAAAAAATTTACAAGGCTTATCTCCCCTGAGTGCATCTCAGAGGCTGTCACTCTCCTATTCAAAGATTTTCTGTTAACTCTCGAGGCCTTCTGCAGTAAGACCCTACCCAACTATCCTTCCAACCTTACCTCCACAATTTCAAAAGCAAAAGTTTCCTGGAGGAGGGAATGGCAGTATTCAATACTCCAGTAACAATACTCCAGGAACAGTAAGAAAAAGCAAAGATACTGAGGTCTCTCAATCCCTAGCCTAGTATGTGAAACATAACAAATACCCAATAGAAAAATTTGGCTTATCTTTTATTTATTTCCCCTTTTTTAAAAGCAATAAGCATAAGGAATTTACATACACCTAAAAATTCAATATTTTCCTACAGTAAAACTATGTAGGCCAGTACTGAGCAGCCACAGCATCATTCTCCCTTTAAAGGGGTTTGTAGGACCATCAGTTAACCACTTTAACCTGATGGTCTAGTGGTTAAAACTTCACACTTCCAATGCAAGGGATACAGGTTCAATCCCTGGTCAGGGAACTAAGATCCCACATGCCACTGAGTAAGCCCCCAAAATTTAAAAAGTTTAAAGTAGAAATGTATGTTATCCATGCTTAAGACTAACATAGTGGAAAAAACATGCGGTTCACATCAGAAGGATGTGTTTCCAAATCTTGACTCTCCTCATTGCTTACTGTGCAGCCTAAGCACTAAGCTCTCTAGGTCCCAATGTACTCGCAGAGTTACTATGAGGACAGTTACGCAGTATGCTAAAGCACAAATGAAGATTCTTCTCTTCTTTCACTATCTAAATTAGCTTCTCCTGTTTTCTCTACTTTATTTCTGTAATTTTTTTTGGTGAGGGGGGGCATGCTGCATGGCATTCAGGTTCTCAGTTCCCTCACCAGAGGTCAAACCCGGGCCCTGGGCAGTGAGAGCTCAGACTCTCAACCACCGGACCACCAGGGAACCCTCTCTCCATGGAACTTTTAATCTGTCATGTATCATACAGATTATACCTTCAAAATGTTTCCTCCCCAATGCAACCAAGAGCCTTTAAATCTCCAAAGCTCAGAGCCAGCTATGGTATTTTTCCCTTTATCTTTTCTTACCTGCGACACATCCTACAGAAAAAAGTTACAAGGCTTATCTCCCCTGAGTGCATCTCAGAGGCTGTCACTCTCCTATTCAAAGATTTTCTGTTAACTCTCGAGGCCTTCTGCAGTAAGACCCTACCCAACTATCCTTCCAACCTTACCTCCACAATTTCAAAAGCAAAAGTTTCCTGGAGGAGGGAATGGCAGTATTCAATACTCCAGTAACAATACTCCAGGAACAGTAAGAAAAAGCAAAGATACTGAGGTCTCTCCAATCCCTAGCCTAGTATGTGAAACATAACAAATACCCAATAGAAAAATTTGAAAAAAAAAGTAATTGGAATCTGGGGTTTCCCTGACGGTTCAGTGGGTAAGGACACTGCCTTGCAGTGCAAGGGATGCCGGTTCCATCCCTGGCCTGGGAAGGTCCCACGTGCCGTGGAGCGGCTGGACCGATGTGTCCAATGACCGAGATGGATGAAAAACAGATAAATGAAAGACCAAAGAAAGACCACAGACGTGGCCAAAAAGAAAAAAAAAGTAATTGGAATCTAATGCCCCTCTTCACCAAAAAAGATGTCTGACTATCTCCGCTGGCATAATTCATCACTGCTTTTTAATACGCTACTAATGATTAATAAACAACTGTTTCAACAATAATCTAAAAACTGGCCTTTAAAGACAATCACAAGGAATCACAAAAATACAATGCACTGCGTGATTTTAAAAAAGAAAAAAAGAAAGAAAGCCAATGAATAAGCATCCTTCTTTATTTTGTTTTTAAAATTTTTACTACTAACTTGGCAGCTAGGTTGGCAGGGACCAAATAACTGCAAGGTAAAAGCTGTAACAACAAATAGCAACAACAACAATCAAATTCCCACTGGATAAAAAGTGTCAGAAAGAATACTTTTAAAACCTGTTAACTCAAACTTCTGAATATGGGGCTTCCCTGGTAGATCAGTGGTAGAGAGTTCACCTGCCAATGCAGAAGACACGAGTTTGATCTCTGATCTGGGAAGATCCCACATGCTGTGGAGGAACTAAGCCCACCTGCGCTCTAGAGCTTCGGAGCTGCAACTACTGAGCCCATGTGCCGCAACTACTGAAGCCCGTGTGCCCTGAAGCCCGAGTTCCACAACAAGAGAAGTCACCGCAACAAGAAGCCTGTTCACCTCAACTAGAGAGTAGCCCTCACTTCCTGCAACTAGAGAAGAGCCTGTGGCAGCAGTGAAAACCCAGAATAACCAAAAATAAATAAATAAATAAACAAATAAAATGCACTTCTTTCAAAAAAAGAAAAACCAAAAACCCCACAAAACTCTGAATACCTCTCAGTTATTTCCCCTGAAAAAATTTTTTGGTCTCACAGTCCTCTAGTGAATGAATTTGGACACACAATGTCCAAGCTTTACACACATACACACATAACACACACACACAAAATATTTCCTCTCTGAATAAAACACACAATGAATAACGTTGAATGACATGCTATGACAATGTCTCTTTGTAGGAAACTTGGACATGGAAAACCACTGCTCATCATAAACATTACCTGGGGACATTTCTTAAACATTCATCTCTGCTCACTCATACATATACACTCAAGTTTCCACGAACCCAACCTTCCAGGACAAAAGCTGGGGTGGGGGGAACAGAGGGTCCCCAGTGAATGTATAAAAATGTGTTTCCCATGGAACTTTTCAGTAACCCTCCTGCTGGGGTTGTGCAACACAATTCAAAACACACACGGCTCCTGAGGCAACCTGACTGTCAAAGTCTCAGCGGCTGTCAAAGGCTCAGTGAACCCAGTTCTCCAGCTCTCTAAACAAAGGACTAAGAAGTCCACTGTATTAAATAAAACAGAGGTCTCAACGAACTTAATCTGACTCCTATCAAGTGTGCACCTCACGCCATCACAGCTTCCTTCTTAACAATGAAGGCAAAACTTGTGAACCAAAACAGAGCTCCCAGAGCTGCACTTCACTTGGATCCTAAGATGTACTGTAAAATCCTCCGTAACTTTACTCTCTGAAACCACGAAATGGATGAGAGGCAGGCAAACACATGGGTATCAAACATGCCTGACAGTATCTCAACTGCTATCTGCCACATGGCTGGGGCCAAGGGGTCCTCTCTAGATGACAGAGCCATCAAAGGAAAAGGCAACAGTTCCAGTGATTACAAAACGGGTCCATAAGCTCACACAACGTGAACATCCACACCCAGCAAGTTACAGACTATGATCCAAGACCCGGAGCTGAAATGCTGAATAAAATGCCAATGCTTGGCCTCCCTCAAGAAACACACAGCCCCATAAACTGCTGGGCATCATCACACCAACAGCCGCCGGCGTGGCTATTTTAGACATGCAATCAGGAAATCAGGATAACTGCTAGCGGTTCCTCTAGGCCTCAGCAGCAGCCTTAGGTTTAGAAGCTGGTGTCACAGTCCTCTAGTGAATGAATTTGGACACACAATGTCCAAGCTTTACACACATACACACATAACACACACACACAAATATTTCCTCTCTGAATAAAACACACAATGAATAACGTTGAATGACATGCTATGACAATGTCTCTTTGTAGGAAACTTGGACATGGAAAACCACTGCTCATCATAAACATTACCTGGGGACATTTCTTAAACATTCATCTCTGCTCACTCATACATATACACTCAAGTTTCCACGAACCCAACCTTCCAGGACAAAAGCTGGGGTGGGGGGAACAGAGGGTCCCCAGTGAATGTATAAAAATGTGTTTCCCATGGAACTTTTCAGTAACCCTCCTGCTGGGGTTGTGCAACACAATTCAAAACACACACGGCTCCTGAGGCAACCTGACTGTCAAAGTCTCAGCGGCTGTCAAAGGCTCAGTGAACCCAGTTCTCCAGCTCTCTAAACAAAGGACTAAGAAGTCCACTGTATTAAATAAAACAGAGGTCTCAACGAACTTAATCTGACTCCTATCAAGTGTGCACCTCACGCCATCACAGCTTCCTTCTTAACAATGAAGGCAAAACTTGTGAACCAAAACAGAGCTCCCAGAGCTGCACTTCACTTGGATCCTAAGATGTACTGTAAAATCCTCCGTAACTTTACTCTCTGAAACCACGAAATGGATGAGAGGCAGGCAAACACATGGGTATCAAACATGCCTGACAGTATCTCAACTGCTATCTGCCACATGGCTGGGGCCAAGGGGTCCTCTCTAGATGACAGAGCCATCAAAGGAAAAGGCAACAGTTCCAGTGATTACAAAACGGGTCCATAAGCTCACACAACGTGAACATCCACACCCAGCAAGTTACAGACTATGATCCAAGACCCGGAGCTGAAATGCTGAATAAAATGCCAATGCTTGGCCTCCCTCAAGAAACACACAGCCCCATAAACTGCTGGGCATCATCACACCAACAGCCGCCGGCGTGGCTATTTTAGACATGCAATCAGGAAATCAGGATAACTGCTAGCGGTTCCTCTAGGCCTCAGCAGCAGCCTTAGGTAGAAGAGCAAACTCAAGCCCTCCTCACACTCAAAAGAATAATGCTGGTGTCATGACGAGGCTACTGATCCTTTGCACTCTGAGCCAGCCCTTCCTCGACCCACTAGGCGACACTTCGCCCACCCGCCCCTTCCCCCAAATAAAGAGCCCTCGGAACCGAGCAGCCCCCGGGCAGCAGCCCCTGCTCCTCTACCTCCGGCGGCGGCCGCTTTCTCCTCCCGCCGGCTGCGAGGTGGGGGCTCCAGAAGGTCCCGGGCAATTCCGAGCCCGGGCGGCGCTGCTTCTGCCCGTGCACCGTGGCTCCGGCCAGCCGCTTCCTCCCCTCGTCTGCCGGACCGGGAGCGCTAACGGGGAGCCCCGGGGCCGGGAAGGGAGCCCCGGGTGGCGACGCCGCCGCGGCCGCCGCCTCTGGTATGTCAGGGGCCGGGATTGTATTTCGAAAGATCCGCCATTTTCACCTCGTCATCACCATCACAGCTCAGCAGCTTCCCCGACAGCCCGAGCCCGGGCCGCCGCCGCCGCCGCCGCCGCCAGTAACCTCCCCCTTCCTCCTCCTCCCTCCCCGGCCCTCCCCTCCCGAGAGGCGCACACCCACATATCCGGGGGAACCTCCCGCCGGCCCCGCCAACCTTCAAATGCTCGGGGAGACACAAACGCACACACAGCCCACGCCGAGACCTTTCCCTCCGCCGCGGAAGATGGTGCTGCTGCGGGCCCGGGGCCACTCGAAGGGACACCGCGCTACCTGCGGGGGTCCCAAGTCCGGCATACTTTGGTTTTGAAGAGGGGGAAAAAAAAGAAAAAGGGAGGGGAAGAGAGCAGAGGGACAATAAAGAGCCCCCACTCTTTTCATGTTCAGGACAGCAACTTGAGAGACATGATGAAATGCCTTTGATGCGCTGTGTCCATTTCAGACACTAAAAACAGGATCGAGACCTTTAATGTCATTCACCAGCTCTGACATTTTCCTCCCCCCGCCCCTACCACTTTTGACAGAATGGGCTATTTCCCACCGCACTTCCGACCTCAGTGATACACGTGTAATTACAGGCACTGACTCTCCTGCAGATACTGTGGGCAAGACGTCCACGTTTTCCAAATAAAACTCGCTAGCGGTTCCTCTAGGCCTCAGCAGCAGCCTTAGGTAGAAGAGCAAACTCAAGCCCTCCTCACACTCAAAAGAATAATGCTGGTGTCATGACGAGGCTACTGATCCTTTGCACTCTGAGCCAGCCCTTCCTCGACCCACTAGGCGACACTTCGCCCACCCGCCCCTTCCCCCAAATAAAGAGCCCTCGGAACCGAGCAGCCCCCGGGCAGCAGCCCCTGCTCCTCTACCTCCGGCGGCGGCCGCTTTCTCCTCCCGCCGGCTGCGAGGTGGGGGCTCCAGAAGGTCCCGGGCAATTCCGAGCCCGGGCGGCGCTGCTTCTGCCCGTGCACCGTGGCTCCGGCCAGCCGCTTCCTCCCCTCGTCTGCCGGACCGGGAGCGCTAACGGGGAGCCCCGGGGCCGGGAAGGGAGCCCCGGGTGGCGACGCCGCCGCGGCCGCCGCCTCTGGTATGTCAGGGGCCGGGATTGTATTTCGAAAGATCCGCCATTTTCACCTCGTCATCACCATCACAGCTCAGCAGCTTCCCCGACAGCCCGAGCCCGGGCCGCCGCCGCCGCCGCCGCCGCCAGTAACCTCCCCCTTCCTCCTCCTCCCTCCCCGGCCCTCCCCTCCCGAGAGGCGCACACCCACATATCCGGGGGAACCTCCCGCCGGCCCCGCCAACCTTCAAATGCTCGGGGAGACACAAACGCACACACAGCCCACGCCGAGACCTTTCCCTCCGCCGCGGAAGATGGTGCTGCTGCGGGCCCGGGGCCACTCGAAGGGACACCGCGCTACCTGCGGGGGTCCCAAGTCCGGCATACTTTGGTTTTGAAGAGGGGGAAAAAAAAGAAAAAGGGAGGGGAAGAGAGCAGAGGGACAATAAAGAGCCCCCACTCTTTTCATGTTCAGGACAGCAACTTGAGAGACATGATGAAATGCCTTTGATGCGCTGTGTCCATTTCAGACACTAAAAACAGGATCGAGACCTTTAATGTCATTCACCAGCTCTGACATTTTCCTCCCCCCGCCCCTACCACTTTTGACAGAATGGGCTATTTCCCACCGCACTTCCGACCTCAGTGATACACGTGTAATTACAGGCACTGACTCTCCTGCAGATACTGTGGGCAAGACGTCCACGTTTTCCAAATAAAGTTCTGAACTGTTTCCTCTTAACTTCCTCTGTTCATTTCTGTCCACAGACTCCGTGACTTCCAGTCCGTCTGTCATTGGTTTAAGACGTCAAAGTGCAACTAGGTTTAAAACGTATGGATCCTACTCATGAGTGAATAATCTCTAAAGTACGGAAAACAGACCTCGAAGGTAACATTTTTTGCCAAAGGCTTTTAAAACCTAAGTCATCAAATTAAAAAAAAAAAAAATCTGCCGTTGAAATTTTTGATACAATGAATATAAGCAGCTTGCTTCAGCACAAGACCCTAGAATTATCTACCCAGCTCCACCAGCTCCTCTCATCATGCTGTTTAATAAATAACTAAAAGAGAAGATAGGCAGATTTTAATCATCAAAGACATCACAAGAAAACATACGCTGCAAGGCTTCTGAAAGGAACAGAAAATTCTTCCAAAAAACGACACTGGCTACCTTTTGTTTCAGATTTGATAACCACCCATTTTAAAAAGCTGGATTATCTACCCACCATCCAACTACAGCATAAGCTCTAACAGATCTGTCTGAAATGAGCAAACTGAATTTCAAGGTTTCGAACAGAGCCTGCCTACTGTCTGTTTTAGAAGTTAGTTTAAGGAGAGAAGGGTAGAAGTTGAACGGAGCACTTCATTTCCTTACCTGGCCTGAATGACAACTCCATACAGACGCCGGCAGCTCCAGGCTGAAACAAGTGCTATCCACCCAGCCTGGGGACCCCGGAAGATGTACTCGAAGGGACACCGCGCTACCTGCGGGTCCCAAGTCCGGCATACTTTGGTTTTGAAGAGGGGAAAAAAGAAAAAGGGAGGGAAGAGAGCAGAGGGACAATAAAGAGCCCCACTCTTTTCATGTTCAGGACAGCAACTTGAGAGACATGATGAAATGCCTTTGATGCGCTGTGTCCATTTCAGACACTAAAAACAGGATCGAGACCTTTAATGTCATTCACCAGCTCTGACATTTTCCTCCCCCCGCCCCTACCACTTTTGACAGAATGGGCTATTTCCCACCGCACTTCCGACCTCAGTGATACACGTGTAATTACAGGCACTGACTCTCCTGCAGATACTGTGGGCAAGACGTCCACGTTTTCCAAATAAAGTTCTGAACTGTTTCCTCTTAACTTCCTCTGTTCATTTCTGTCCACAGACTCCGTGACTTCCAGTCCGTCTGTCATTGGTTTAAGACGTCAAAGTGCAACTAGGTTTAAAACGTATGGATCCTACTCATGAGTGAATAATCTCTAAAGTACGGAAAACAGACCTCGAAGGTAACATTTTTTGCCAAAGGCTTTTAAAACCTAAGTCATCAAATTAAAAAAAAAAAAAATCTGCCGTTGAAATTTTTGATACAATGAATATAAGCAGCTTGCTTCAGCACAAGACCCTAGAATTATCTACCCAGCTCCACCAGCTCCTCTCATCATGCTGTTTAATAAATAACTAAAAGAGAAGATAGGCAGATTTTAATCATCAAAGACATCACAAGAAAACATACGCTGCAAGGCTTCTGAAAGGAACAGAAAATTCTTCCAAAAAACGACACTGGCTACCTTTTGTTTCAGATTTGATAACCACCCATTTTAAAAAGCTGGATTATCTACCCACCATCCAACTACAGCATAAGCTCTAACAGATCTGTCTGAAATGAGCAAACTGAATTTCAAGGTTTCGAACAGAGCCTGCCTACTGTCTGTTTTAGAAGTTAGTTTAAGGAGAGAAGGGTAGAAGTTGAACGGAGCACTTCATTTCCTTACCTGGCCTGAATGACAACTCCATACAGACGCCGGCAGCTCCAGGCTGAAACAAGTGCTATCACCCAGCCTGATCGCCGATTCTATGCGCAGCCTGCTAGACGCGGAGCGTATCCAGCCTTCCCAATCAATGCCTTCATCTTTAAACTTTCTTTCCCCACCGCCGGCCCCGTCCACCCGCACCCCGCCTGGTGTTTACCGTTGCTTGGCCAAGCTCAGTGCGGGCCCGCTCCCTACCCCGTGCACCTCGGGAACATTATGACATTTGGCCAGTGGGCTTCGCGAGGAAAACGGACAGACACGAAGAAGGCACCATACAAAGGGGCACAGAAAGAACGGGGCGGCGGGCACTCGGGAAAGGAGGGGCTGCTACAAAATGACACAGCAGCAGAACCGGTTCCCAGAAACCCGGGGCCGACACGGCGGCTCCTCGGGCGGCGCGGCGTGCGTGTCAACAGCCGCGGGAGCCCTTCCTCCGGATCGCCGGGATGGGCGGGCTGCCGGCCGAGCGCCGGCCCAGCCGGGTGACAGCCGCCCTCTCGAGGGCCGGCGGGAAGGGGCCGAGCCCGGAGGCTCCTCCCGCCCCCTGCGGCCCGGGGATGGGGCGCCACGGCCCCTAGGCTGCAGGTTCCCGCTCTCCGCCGCGGCCGACCAGCCCGGGCTCCCGGAGGGGGCGGTCCGGCGCCCCCGCCCGCGCCGCCCCCCGCGGCGCCCCCTTTCCCGCCCGCCCGGCCTGGGGCCCCCGCCCCGGAGGCTGACACTCACCAAAGCCGGCGGCGCCGCCGCCTCCTTCTCCAGCCGCGCTCCCTGGGCTCCCGGCAGCCGCGGCGGCGGCGGCGCCTCCGAGACACAGACCCGGGTTTGTTCAAAATCACGCGCCCAGCGCCATTCCACCGCCGCATCCCATAATACGCTGGGCCCTCCCCTCCCGCGCGCCCCCCTCCGCCCGCCCCTCCACTCGGCCCGCCCCGCCTCCCCGACCGGCTTCCTCGATCCCGCCCCTTCCGCGCCGCCTCGCCCCGCCCCTTGGCAACCCTGGCGCGCGTCATCCCGCAAGGCGCCGCGAGTGCGCTCCGGCTCCACGTGACGCCGAGCGGGCGCTCCATCCCAGCTTTCGCACGGAATGTTCCATCTGGCTGAAGCCGGGAGGGGAAAGAGCGGGACCGCGCCTGCGGTTGGGAGGGACTGCATTACCTTCTAGCTTTCCTTGTTAGGAAGTCTGTGCAGTAGGTGCGATTTCCAGCGTCTTGCCTGTGCTTGATGTTCTTGGGTGGGAAAGCGATCGGTCCTGACAAATCCGTATCTCTTCGTTTTCAAGGCGCGGGTTTTGCAGGGGTCGCTAAAAAGCCCCTGGAACACCACGCTGAGTTAAACTTATTTTGAAAGGAACTTCACCCCCCCCCCTTTTTTTTATACAGCCAAGACTAACACGATCCAAATTCTTTGTATTTGGTCACCTTTTCCTTTTATTTTCCCCGCTATTCTTTTTATAAAGTAAAAGATACCCAAATTTGGAGTCGGATAAGCAGGCACAGAGATTCAGTTAAGAACTGCCCTGTGTGAAACAAAGACTGCAGGGGGAAAAAACAGAGAATATAAAGTATATGGAATATAAAATCGTGTGTGGTACAGTCTGTAATGGCTAATGGAGCACGGAGAACAAGCAGGTCAACGGGAGAGACTGTAGTTTGGGAACACAATGGAGGAGGTGAGGCAGGCTGTAGTGGAAGGAGCAAGCACTTTGAACTCGTGCAGTTCTGGTTTTAAATTCTGGCACCTTCACGACTTGGTATATAACATTATCGAGTTTATTTTCCCATCTACGAAAGAAAAATAACAAAGCTTCCCAAGGATATATAAAGTGAGGGGTGTCCTTCAGCTACACACAGCCTCTGCCTCAAATGTTAGGTCTGTTTTGCTAGGATCAACAGCACCACACCCCTTCCACCTCAAACTCTATGGTTAGCCTTTAGCAAGGCAGGTGGCATGGAATTACCAAAGGCCTGAAAGTGGGAAGGTCTGGGGTCTGTACAAGGAATGTTGGGAAAGCTGAAGGATATGCAGGCTTTATTGAGGATCAGTAGGTGAATTCAGTTTAGGAAGAGCTTTGAGAGTTCAGTGTAAGAAAACACCCTCGAGATTACTGACCTGGCGCGCGTCATCCCGCAAGGCGCCGCGAGTGCGCTCCGGCTCCACGTGACGCCGAGCGGGCGCTCCATCCCAGCTTTCGCACGGAATGTTCCATCTGGCTGAAGCCGGGAGGGGAAAGAGCGGGACCGCGCCTGCGGTTGGGAGGGACTGCATTACCTTCTAGCTTTCCTTGTTAGGAAGTCTGTGCAGTAGGTGCGATTTCCAGCGTCTTGCCTGTGCTTGATGTTCTTGGGTGGGAAAGCGATCGGTCCTGACAAATCCGTATCTCTTCGTTTTCAAGGCGCGGGTTTTGCAGGGGTCGCTAAAAAGCCCCTGGAACACCACGCTGAGTTAAACTTATTTTGAAAGGAACTTCACCCCCCCCCCTTTTTTTTATACAGCCAAGACTAACACGATCCAAATTCTTTGTATTTGGTCACCTTTTCCTTTTATTTTCCCCGCTATTCTTTTTATAAAGTAAAAGATACCCAAATTTGGAGTCGGATAAGCAGGCACAGAGATTCAGTTAAGAACTGCCCTGTGTGAAACAAAGACTGCAGGGGAAACAACAGAGAATATAAAGTATATGGAATATAAAATCGTGTGTGGTACAGTCTGTAATGGCTAATGGAGCACGGAGAACAAGCAGGTCAACGGGAGAGACTGTAGTTTGGGAACACAATGGAGGAGGTGAGGCAGGCTGTAGTGGAAGGAGCAAGCACTTTGAACTCGTGCAGTTCTGGTTTTAAATTCTGGCACCTTCACGACTTGGTATATAACATTATCGAGTTTATTTTCCCATCTACGAAAGAAAAATAACAAAGCTTCCCAAGGATATATAAAGTGAGGGGTGTCCTTCAGCTACACACAGCCTCTGCCTCAAATGTTAGGTCTGTTTTGCTAGGATCAACAGCACCACACCCCTTCCACCTCAAACTCTATGGTTAGCCTTTAGCAAGGCAGGTGGCATGGAATTACCAAAGGCCTGAAAGTGGGAAGGTCTGGGGTCTGTACAAGGAATGTTGGGAAAGCTGAAGGATATGCAGGCTTTATTGAGGATCAGTAGGTGAATTCAGTTTAGGAAGAGCTTTGAGAGTTCAGTGTAAGAAAACACCCTCGAGATTACTGTGGGGCACCCTTAGAAGGAAGAAGAGAATGAGATAGGTGCCGGGGTACCCAAGCCCGGCTGGAACCTAGGGAAACAAAACAGTCTCCGGCAAAAGGAGAAACTTTCCCAGTTTATTCCACAAAGCTAGCCTGGATACCAAAACCCAAGGCAAAGAGCACCAGAAAGAAAAAAATTCTTCTATTCTCACAATGACTTTGTTTCAAAAATTGGGTATTAACACATAAAATCCAGTAACATGGTAATAAAATAATGTACACCATAACAAAGTACAGTTTGTTCCCAGAATGGTGATTTTAACATTAGAAAATCTACTCAGGACATTTATTAAAGGAGAAAACCCAAATGAATATTCCTTAAAGATGTTTTATATAACATTCAATAACCATTTCTTTTGATTTTAAGTCATGTAATTCAGTTGTCTTTAGTTTTTTCACAAAGTTATGTTGCCATCACCACAGTCAATATTAGAACTTTTTCCTTTTTTTGTTGGTGCTGTGTGGCCAGCAGGATCCTAATTTCCCAATCAGGGATAGAGCCCAGGTCCCTTGCAGTGGAAGTACAGAGTCTCAACCACTGAACCACCAGGGAATGCCCTCAACAGCCATTGCTGAATTTTAAAAATGCTTAGTAAACTAGAAATAAAAGGGCAGTTCCTTAATTGGATCAAGATAATCATCAGAAAACAACATTAATATCATACATTAGAGTAAAAAGGCAGAAGGAGATTAAAATTAAGGACCCACAATGATGCATAGTTACAGCAGCTATTTAACATTTCTCAGGGCATCTTGGCTAAATGCAATAAATAAGAACATGAAATAGAAGGTTTAAAAGGGGAGGGGGGGCAGGGATAAGACAAAATGGTCCTTATTAAAAATAATCACAAGGCTTCCCTGGTGGGCCAGTGGGTAGAGAGTCCTCCTTGCAGTGCAAGGTGCGCCAGTTGGATCCTTGACTCGAGAAGATCTTGCTTGCTGCCCAGTGTGTCCAATTACGAGCCAGCACCCTGGAGTGTATGCATCCAGAGCCAGTGCTCTGCGACCAGAGAGACCGCTGAAATGGGAGACCCACACAGGCCAAAGAATAAAGATAGATGGATGAAAATAAATAAGTAAAAAACCAATAAGAGACCCTCCAAAAAGTTTTTAAAAAATAATAATCGCAAAGAGCTCAGTGTCATTGTTAATTTCATGGCCTCTGGAGCCAGACTGGCTGGGTCCAAATTCTATCCCTGCCATTTAGTAACTGTGTGAACCTAAGCAAGTTACTTTCCTCTTGCACCTCAGTTTCCTCATCTGTCAACTGGGAATAAAGTGTCATCGTAAGGTTGTCATAAAGATGAATACAGTACTATATGCAAAGCACGTGGAACACTGCCTGGCACATGATAAGCATTCATGACTGAAAACTAACAATAAGCGAAACTACAATCCAGCCTAAAACATAATCTAATTTTTTACTTTTTCAAAGAAACCATTTTTAGCCCCTAAGAACCATGGCTATTCAAACAAGAGGGAAACTTTATATTTGTCTCGGGGCCTTTCCAGATTAACTAAAAGTATTTATTCAGCAAGTATTTGTTGATCATCTACCAAATATGGGGGAAAGCACTGGGAAGGAAGTGGTGAGCAAGACAGAGGATGGAGCACTCTCTCCTATGAAACTTTCTGCTATGTCCACACCATCTGCTACAGTGGCCATCTGTCACCTGTGGCTATCGAGCAATGGGAACCTGGCTAGTGTGAATGTTCATTTTATTTCATTGCCATTAATGTTTGTTTGTTTGTTTTAAATGCCTTTTTATTAAAGAGGAGACCTTTTTTTTTTTTAAACATTTATTTATTGATTGATTTGGCGGGGTTGGGGGTGGGTGGGCCGCTTCTATTGGTCTTTCATTTCTCTATTTTTCATGCATCTTTGTTCTTTGGCCCGTGTGGGCCTCCCATTGTGGTGGCCTCTGCTGTCGCAGAGCACAGGCTCTGGGTGCATGCGCCCCAGAGCTCCAGCTCGGTAATTGGACACATCAGTCCAGCCGCTCCGTGACACGTGGGATCTTCCCAGGCCAGGGATCGAACCGGCGCCCCTTGCACTGCAAGGCGGTGTCCTTACCCACTGGACCACCAGGGAAGCCCCCTTGTCTTTTTTAAGATTTGTTTATTCACCTTTATTTTTGGCTGTGCTGGGTCTTCGTTGCTTCTCGGGCATTTCTCTAATTACGGTGGGCAGTGGGTGGGCTTGTCACTGAGTAGCAGCCCACGGGGTTTCAGTAGTTGCAGCTTGCAAGCTCTAGAGCACAGACTCAATAGTTGTGGCGCACAGACTTAGTTGCTCTGCGGCGTGTGGGATCTTCCTAGACCAGGGATCAAACCCATGTCATCTGCATTGGCAGGCAGATGCTCTACCACTGAGCTACCAGGGAAGTCCCACTGTCATTAATTTAAATGTAGATAGCCAGATGTTGATGACTACAGCAAGAGATAGCACAGTTTTACAGAAAGTGACAGAGATTTTAAATAAAAGGAGAAAAAGATGGTGGTGTTCGGCTGCCCTGGTGGCTCAGATGGTAAAGAATCCACCTCCAATCCAGGAGATCAGGGTTTGATCCCTGGGTGGGGAAAATCCCCTGGAGAAAAGAATGCCAACCCACTCCAGTATTCTTGCCTGGAGATTGTAAGGAAGAGGAGGCTGACAGGATACAGTCCATGGGGTTGCAAAGAATTTGATACAACTGAGCAACTAACACTTTCATTTTCATAGAGGTATGAGTGGCTTAGATGAATAAACCAAAATGTGTTACTGGACACTTATATGACGGAGGAGCCTGACGGGCTACAGTTCACAGAGTCACAAAGAGTCTGATATGACTGAGTGACTAAAACTTTCACTTTCATTACATGCTAGATACTCCTAGATACAATGTACATACAAGTCAATAAAATTTTCTTAAAATATATTATTTTCTGAAAGATTATTTAGAAGTTCCTTTGCTCTTGAGTCCATTTGTCATAATCCAAGATATCTCTATAAAGCAACTATCATGTATAAATCCATGTAACTGTAAATATCACCTTTATTTCTTTTTCATTATCATATAACTCTTTTATAATAGATCCATAACCCCTTATCAACAATTTTAAAATCCAAAGGGTTTTGAAAACTAGGAAGTCTCTTTAAGCTTATGGCAAACTCATTTAGTAGGAAAACAAACAGGACATAAGGTATTAATGTTCTCTAAAACACTTAGTGTGAATATCTATGTGTCAGTGCAGAAATATGAATATGCTTATGGAATCTGATAAAGGCTAAAGGGTTTGGAAGGAACTTTCTAATGTGATGGGAATGTGTTTGACCTTGATTGTCATCTTGGTTGCATAAGGGTATATACAATAGCCTAAACTCACTGGGTACACTTAAAACCGTGTGTTTTATTATATGTAAATTGTACTCCATTGTTTCGAACTGTGCTGTTGGAGAAGACTCTTGACTCTTGAAGTCTCTCGGACTGCAAGCAGATCAAACCAGTCCATCCTAAAGGAAATCAACCCTGAATATTCATTGGAAGGACTGATGCTGAAGCTGAAACTCCAATACTTCGGCCACATGATGCAAAGAGCTGACTCACTGGAAAATACTCTGATGCTGGGAAAGATTGAAGGTAAGAGGAGAAGGGAACAACAGAGGATGAGATGACTGGATGGCTTCACTGAGTCAACAGACATGAGTTTGAGCAAACTCCAGGAGATGGTGGAGGGCAGGGAAGCCTGGTGTTCTGCAGTCCATGGGATTTCAGAGTTGGACACGACTGAGCAGCTGAACAACAATAAAGTTAGCCTTCAAAGAAAAAAAATGACAGTTCTTAAAACTTGTACACTTGCTTTCTAAAATCCAAAATATCCTCAATTTGAAAACACCTAGGAAACCAAGAGTTTGGAATAGGGAATGAGATCAGTATCACTTGGAACACATGCCACAGTTTTTCCCTTATGGTGCAGGATGTGATTAATAATGGCAAACCATCGAAAGAAAATAAAATCAACCACTAAAATTATCTGTTAGACAGGTTTTTCCCTTTTATTGTGTGCATTTGCTTTTATAGTATCCAAGATATCTCTATAAGCAACTATCATGTATAAATCCATGTAACTGTAAATATCACCTTTATTTCTTTTTCATTATCATATAACTCTTTTATAATAGATCCATAACCCCTTATCAACAATTTTAAAATCCAAAGGGTTTTGAAAACTAGGAAGTCTCTTTAAGCTTATGGCAAACTCATTTAGTAGGAAAACAAACAGGACATAAGGTATTAATGTTCTCTAAAACACTTAGTGTGAATATCTATGTGTCAGTGCAGAAATATGAATATGCTTATGGAATCTGATAAAGGCTAAAGGGTTTGGAAGGAACTTTCTAATGTGATGGGAATGTGTTTGACCTTGATTGTCATCTTGGTTGCATAAGGGTATATACAATAGCCTAAACTCACTGGGTACACTTAAAACCGTGTGTTTTATTATATGTAAATTGTACTCCATTGTTTCGAACTGTGCTGTTGGAGAAGACTCTTGACTCTTGAAGTCTCTCGGACTGCAAGCAGATCAAACCAGTCCATCCTAAAGGAAATCAACCCTGAATATTCATTGGAAGGACTGATGCTGAAGCTGAAACTCCAATACTTCGGCCACATGATGCAAAGAGCTGACTCACTGGAAAATACTCTGATGCTGGGAAAGATTGAAGGTAAGAGGAGAAGGGAACAACAGAGGATGAGATGACTGGATGGCTTCACTGAGTCAACAGACATGAGTTTGAGCAAACTCCAGGAGATGGTGGAGGGCAGGGAAGCCTGGTGTTCTGCAGTCCATGGGATTTCAGAGTTGGACACGACTGAGCAGCTGAACAACAATAAAGTTAGCCTTCAAAGAAAAAAAATGACAGTTCTTAAAACTTGTACACTTGCTTTCTAAAATCCAAAATATCCTCAATTTGAAAACACCTAGGAAACCAAGAGTTTGGAATAGGGAATGAGATCAGTATCACTTGGAACACATGCCACAGTTTTTCCCTTATGGTGCAGGATGTGATTAATAATGGCAAACCATCGAAAGAAAATAAAATCAACCACTAAAATTATCTGTTGATGACTGTTAGGGTTCATTTGCTCTTCTTCTGGTTTTATGATTTGTCTCCGTAATAGTCATTTTTGTCTTTCTAATACAAAGGAAGGCTTCCCTGATGGCTCGGATGGTAAAGAATCCACCTACAATGCGGAAGACCTGAGTTTGACCCCTGGCTTGGGAAGATCCCCTGGAGAATGGAATGGCTACCCATTCCAGTATTCTCGCCTGCATAATTCCATGGACAGAGGGGCCTGGCAAGCTACAGCCCATGGTGGTCTCAAGTCAGACATGACTGAGTAACTAACGCACGTTCAGAAGGAGTTTAATGTATTTGATGTATTCCACCTAATTGGGAAAAGAAAATGTCTGCCTCTAGAAAGACTAAAAACTAGGTAAGGTTTTTTGGTTTTCAGAGGTTTTTTTTGGTTGATTTTTAAATTATTCATTTATTTTTGTTTTGGTTGCCCTGGGTCTTTGTTGCTGTGTGTGAGTTTTTCTCTAGTTGTGGTGAGTGGGGGCAACTCTCTTTAATTATAAAACATCTTAAAATTGTTCACAGCTTATAACCACAAGCATTTATTTTTCTCATAAACTGGCTGGGTTCAGGTAGACCAGGTGGGAACCCAGGGTTTTGGTTGGGCGTCCATCTATTCCATATATTTTATTTCTGGGCCCAAGCTGATAGGGCATTAGCTACATTAGGCACATTCTTTTCCTAATGGATCACGGGAAGATAACAAAATTGAGTAGAAACATGGTATCCTTTTTAAGGCTACCTCTCCATCTCAGCTTGATGGGTCAGCCTGTAAAGAATCCCCCTGCAGTGCAGAAGACCCAGGTTTGATCCCTGGGTCAGGAAGATATCCCAGAGAAGGGAATGCTACCCACTCCAGTGTTCATGCCTGGAGAATTCCATGGACAGAGGAACTGGGCAGCCTACAGTCCATGGCGTTGAAAAGAGTAGGACATGACTGAGCGACTAACACTCCCCTTTAGCCAACCAACACAGTCACTGCTGCTTACGATTCAGGGGCGAAAACAAGTCTCAGGACCAAGCCCAACATGAGTGAGGATACATATTTCTTTGTATTCTACTGAGAGGTACTGCAAAGGGTATAGATATATTACAAATTTGCATTACAAATTCTAGAACAAATAGGAAATAAAAAATTGAGAGCATTGCTCCAAAGCAACACAGAGGTAAATGTGAGGACGCAGTGCCCATCAACCTACAGAGGTGTAGTAGGGGAGGTCAGAGTGCTTTCATACTTAATAAATCTCCATAAAAATACCTCCTTTCATAAAATACAAAGACAAATGACCCTTTGGTCTTTTGTAAACTGAAATCTCTATACAGTCTTAACCTCCTTATTCCAGTCAAACTGTTACTCTAGGTTCTTCCCGTGTAAAAGTTCTAGACTGGCCCTGGCCTGGGACCTATGAACTCAGGAAGCTAGCTACAAAGCTATCTGCTGCATAGCTGTAACTTATGGACTACAGCAACTAAACTGCTTTCAGCGGCAAGTCACAGAAAACTCAAGGAAAAGTAGCTTACACATTTTATTCTTTTTTATTTTTAAAACTTTTAATTTTGTATTGGAATATAGCCACTGAACCATGTTGTGACAGTTCTAGATGGACAGCAAAAGCAGAGACCCAGCCCTGCATATGCTTGTATCCATTCTCCTCCCAACTCCCCTTGCATCTAGGCTGCCATATAACACTGAGCAGAGTTCCCTATGCTATACAGTAGGTCCTTGTTGGCTACCCCCATCTATTATTTATTTATTTGGCTGCACTGAGTCATAGTTACAGCACTCAGGATCTTTAGTTGTGGCATGCCAACTCCCAGCTGGGGCATGGTGGGATCCACCAGCTCCCTGGCCCGAGATGAAACACAGGCCCCCACATTGGGAGTGAAGAGTCCCAGCCACTGGACCAGCATTTCATTGACTGTCTGAACAACTCATAAAATAAATGACATAGAATCGAGACTTCATTTTGCTGACAAAGGTCCTTATATTCAAAGCTGTGTTTTTCTAGTAGTCATGTACAGAGATGAGAGTTGGACCATGAAGAAGTTTGAGTGCTGAAGAACTGATGCTTCCAAACTGTGGTTTTGGAGAAGACTGTTGAGAGTCCCTTGGACAACAAGGAAATCAAAGCAGTCAGTTCTAAAGGAAATCATCCCCGAATATTTATTGGAAGGACTGCAAGGTATAGAAATACCTCCTAGAACAAATAGGAAATAAAAAATTGAGAGCATTGCTCCAAAGCAACACAGAGGTAAATGTGAGGACGCAGTGCCCATCAACCTACAGAGGTGTAGTAGGGGAGGTCAGAGTGCTTTCATACTTAATAAATCTCCATAAAAATACCTCCTTTCATAAAATACAAAGACAAATGACCCTTTGGTCTTTTGTAAACTGAAATCTCTATACAGTCTTAACCTCCTTATTCCAGTCAAACTGTTACTCTAGGTTCTTCCCGTGTAAAAGTTCTAGACTGGCCCTGGCCTGGGACCTATGAACTCAGGAAGCTAGCTACAAAGCTATCTGCTGCATAGCTGTAACTTATGGACTACAGCAACTAAACTGCTTTCAGCGGCAAGTCACAGAAAACTCAAGGAAAAGTAGCTTACACATTTTATTCTTTTTTATTTTTAAAACTTTTAATTTTGTATTGGAATATAGCCACTGAACCATGTTGTGACAGTTCTAGATGGACAGCAAAAGCAGAGACCCAGCCCTGCATATGCTTGTATCCATTCTCCTCCCAACTCCCCTTGCATCTAGGCTGCCATATAACACTGAGCAGAGTTCCCTATGCTATACAGTAGGTCCTTGTTGGCTACCCCCATCTATTATTTATTTATTTGGCTGCACTGAGTCATAGTTACAGCACTCAGGATCTTTAGTTGTGGCATGCCAACTCCCAGCTGGGGCATGGTGGGATCCACCAGCTCCCTGGCCCGAGATGAAACACAGGCCCCCACATTGGGAGTGAAGAGTCCCAGCCACTGGACCAGCATTTCATTGACTGTCTGAACAACTCATAAAATAAATGACATAGAATCGAGACTTCATTTTGCTGACAAAGGTCCTTATATTCAAAGCTGTGTTTTTTCTAGTAGTCATGTACAGAGATGAGAGTTGGACCATGAAGAAGTTTGAGTGCTGAAGAACTGATGCTTCCAAACTGTGGTTTTGGAGAAGACTGTTGAGAGTCCCTTGGACAACAAGGAAATCAAAGCAGTCAGTTCTAAAGGAAATCATCCCCGAATATTTATTGGAAGGACTGATGCTGAAGCTGAAACTCCAGTCCTTTTGCCGCCTGATGCGAAGAGCTGACTCATTGGAAAAGGCCCCAATGCCAAGAACGATTGAAGACAGGAGGAGAAGGGAGTGACACAGGATGAGATGGTTGGATGGCATCATTGACTCAATGGAGATAAATTTCGACAAACTCAGAGAGATAGTGATGAACAAGGAAGCCTGGCATGCTGCAATCCATGGAGTCGCAAAGAGTAGGATATGACTTAACGACTGACCGAAAAGGCTCCTATAGGAGAATTTAGTAGAGAAAAGATATCCTCGGGCTTCCCCTGGTGGTCCAGTGGGTAAGGACACCGCCTTGCAGTGCAAGGGGCGCCGCTTCCATCCCTGGCCTGGGAAGATCCCACGTGCCGCAGAGCGGCTGGACTGATGTGTCCAATTACCGAGCCGGAGCTCTGGCGCGCATGCGCCCAGAGCCGGCGCTCTGCGATGACAGAGGCCACCGCGATGGGAAGCCCACAGGAGCCAAAGAACAAAGACGGATGAAAATAGAGAAATGAAAGACCAATAGAAGTGGCCTGCCCGTCCCCCTCCCTCCCCACCCCACCCCCAAAAGATAAATAAATAAAAAATAAATGTTTAAAAAAAAAAAAAAGATATCCTCAAACTTCCCGGCTTATTGCTCCTCGCTGTACCACATTTCTCAAGGTTTTAATTCATAGGCTTGCCTTCTGGTGGCTGTCACCTAGTTGTGGCATGCCAACTCCCAGCTGGGGCATGGTGGGATCCACCAGCTCCCTGGCCCGAGATGAAACACAGGCCCCCACATTGGGAGTGAAGAGTCCCAGCCACTGGACCAGCATTTCATTGACTGTCTGAACAACTCATAAAATAAATGACACAGAATCGAGACTTCATTTTGCTGACAAAGGTCCTTATATTCAAAGCTGTGTTTTTCTAGTAGTCATGTACAGAGATGAGAGTTGGACCATGAAGAAGTTTGAGTGCTGAAGAACTGATGCTTCCAAACTGTGGTTTTGGAGAAGACTGTTGAGAGTCCCTTGGACAACAAGGAAATCAAAGCAGTCAGTTCTAAAGGAAATCATCCCCGAATATTTATTGGAAGGACTGATGCTGAAGCTGAAACTCCAGTCCTTTTGCCGCCTGATGCGAAGAGCTGACTCATTGGAAAAGGCCCCAATGCCAAGAACGATTGAAGACAGGAGGAGAAGGGAGTGACACAGGATGAGATGGTTGGATGGCATCATTGACTCAATGGAGATAAATTTCGACAAACTCAGAGAGATAGTGATGAACAAGGAAGCCTGGCATGCTGCAATCCATGGAGTCGCAAAGAGTAGGATATGACTTAACGACTGACCGAAAAGGCTCCTATAGGAGAATTTAGTAGAGAAAAGATATCCTCGGGCTTCCCCTGGTGGTCCAGTGGGTAAGGACACCGCCTTGCAGTGCAAGGGGCGCCGCTTCCATCCCTGGCCTGGGAAGATCCCACGTGCCGCAGAGCGGCTGGACTGATGTGTCCAATTACCGAGCCGGAGCTCTGGCGCGCATGCGCCCAGACCCGGGGCGCTCATGGCGACAGAGGCCACCGCGATGGGAGGCCCACAGGAGCCAAAGAACAAAGACGGATGAAAATAGAGAAATGAAAGACCAATAGAAGTGGCCTGCCCGTCCCCCCCCCCCCCCCCCCCAACCCCCCAAAAAAAAAAAAAAAAAAAAAAAATGTTTAAAAAAAAAAAAAAGATATCCTCAAACTTCCCGGCTTATTGCTCCTCGCTGTACCACATTTCTCAAGGTTTTAATTCATAGGCTTGCCTTCTGGTGGCTGTCACCTAGTACCATACCCAGACACAATACACAACACACAGATATTAGCCACAGGGGAAGCACATTTCATCCCATGCACCACCTTTTATTTGCAAGATTAAACATGCCTCTCAGAAGACTTCCCATCCTGATGCAGCACTCGTTACCTGGACCACATAGGTGATCTTAAACCACTCACTAGCAAAAGGAGATGAAATTACAATAAACGGCTTAGAGCGGGGTCAGCAAACTTAACTGTCTCACAGGGCACATCCAGCCTGTTTCTGATGGCCTTCAAGCTAAGGATGTTTCTGTATGTTTATACGTGTAAATGGAAGAAGCAGGAAAGAGGGAAGGAGAGGAGAAAGAGGAAAAAGAAGAGGAAAGAATAGCAGAAGCAGCAAAGAGAACGATGTGACCCACAACAGATAAAATACTACTTGGCCCTTAACGGAAAACATTTACAAACTCCTGCCTAGGTCAACCGTGAATTCTTTCTGCTCTTTGCAAGCCTTGAGTGAGCTCTTGGTAACCATTACTGAATGGTTCCATTATCCACCACTGCTGAGGTAAATAAAGGAAAAGTCCACGTCTGCATGGCTGTCAGAATGTTATGGGGGAACGTGGGTTTCCATTTCAGCTTTGTGGGAATGATAGTAGTAACTGAATTATCCCCAGAGAGAAGGCACACCTCAGTGGAAAAACATTTCCTTCTCCAGGGGAATTGTCCCGACCCAGGGATTGAGCTTGCATCTCCTGTGTTGCAGGTGGATTCTCTACCACTGAGCCACCTGGGAAACCCCAATGGAAAACCACCAAAATGTAAGGTCCAGACCCCTTCCCTTCTATTACCAACATATCACTCCATTGTCTTCTGCACCACATAATTTGTGACTATAAATGTGTTTCAATGTCTGTGCATGTGTCTCCCCTCCCTTCTCAATGCCTTTAAGATATTCTCTTTGTGTTTGGCTCTCAGCAGATTGAATATTGTGTGTTTAGGCATGTGTATTTCTTGTAATTACAGATTGGATGCTGAATCTTACTTGTGAACAGGAGTTGTTGTTTTAGTTGCTAAGTTGTAGTTGATTCCTTTATGATCCCATGGACTGCAGTCTGCCAGGCTACTCTTTCCGTGGGATTTCTCAGACAAGAATACTGGAGTGGATTGCCATGCCTTCCTTCAGGGGATCTTCTTGACCCAGGGATTAAACCCATGTCTCCTGCACTGGCAGGCAGATTCTTAACCACTGAGCTATTGTGTCTGACTCTTTGAGACCCTAGGAACTGCAGCCTGTCAGGTTATGCTGTCCATGGGATTTCCCAGACAAGAATACTGTAGTGGGATGTCATGCCCTCCTCCAGGGGATCTTCCCAACCCAGGGATCAAACCCAGGTCTCCTGAGCTGGCAATATTCTTTACCATTGAGCCGCTAGGGAAGACTCGAACAAGAGAGATGAAGGTAAATATCATTTATGCCTGGAAATGGGCATGCATCTTTTTCTGTTAAGCTGTTAATGTAAGAGGTTGAGTTATTCTAGTCAGGAGTTGAGCTGAGCTTGGGTTTTATTGTTGTATGGTTTTTATCTTTTCTTTGTTTCAAGCTGTTAAAGGAAAAGTCCAAGCCTGGGTGAGCTCTTGGTAACCATTACTGAATGGTTCCATTATCCACCACTGCTGAGGTAAATAAAGGAAAAGTCCACGTCTGCATGGCTGTCAGAATGTTATGGGGGAACGTGGGTTTCCATTTCAGCTTTGTGGGAATGATAGTAGTAACTGAATTATCCCCAGAGAGAAGGCACACCTCAGTGGAAAAACATTTCCTTCTCCAGGGGAATTGTCCCGACCCAGGGATTGAGCTTGCATCTCCTGTGTTGCAGGTGGATTCTCTACCACTGAGCCACCTGGGAAACCCCAATGGAAAACCACCAAAATGTAAGGTCCAGACCCCTTCCCTTCTATTACCAACATATCACTCCATTGTCTTCTGCACCACATAATTTGTGACTATAAATGTGTTTCAATGTCTGTGCATGTGTCTCCCCTCCCTTCTCAATGCCTTTAAGATATTCTCTTTGTGTTTGGCTCTCAGCAGATTGAATATTGTGTGTTTAGGCATGTGTATTTCTTGTAATTACAGATTGGATGCTGAATCTTACTTGTGAACAGGAGTTGTTGTTTTAGTTGCTAAGTTGTAGTTGATTCCTTTATGATCCCATGGACTGCAGTCTGCCAGGCTACTCTTTCCGTGGGATTTCTCAGACAAGAATACTGGAGTGGATTGCCATGCCTTCCTTCAGGGGATCTTCTTGACCCAGGGATTAAACCCATGTCTCCTGCACTGGCAGGCAGATTCTTAACCACTGAGCTATTGTGTCTGACTCTTTGAGACCCTAGGAACTGCAGCCTGTCAGGTTATGCTGTCCATGGGATTTCCCAGACAAGAATACTGTAGTGGGATGTCATGCCCTCCTCCAGGGGATCTTCCCAACCCAGGGATCAAACCCAGGTCTCCTGAGCTGGCAATATTCTTTACCATTGAGCCGCTAGGGAAGACTCGAACAAGAGAGATGAAGGTAAATATCATTTATGCCTGGAAATGGGCATGCATCTTTTTCTGTTAAGCTGTTAATGTAAGAGGTTGAGTTATTCTAGTCAGGAGTTGAGCTGAGCTTGGGTTTTATTGTTGTTATGGTTACCTTCAGTACATCATCACATTTCAATGCCATTAAAGTTATTTTCTGCTTAGAGTTGGGGCTAGTTTCCAAAAGCTTTCCCCTCAGAGCCGCTGTTCCACTTTCAGCCTTGAGCTTTCCGTGCTCTTCCCCTTAGAAGAATCACTGAGCTCATGTGCTTCTCCCAGCAATAATCTGCTTGCTGCTTGATACTGACTAAGTAGGCTGTGGTGATGGGGAAAGAAGGCAGCTTCTCTGTGGTCCTGTTTCAACTTCAGTCTTGGGCAGGATCTGTGTCGCTTGGTCTTGGTGATCCTGACTGTCCTTGAGCATCATGACCTCTCATAGTAGTCAGTTTCCAGGCCATTCTTCAGGGCTAGAAGTTTTGGTTTGAGGATTGTTTTATTTTTCCCTTTTCCTATTTTTCCAGCTGCAATGGGTCTTTACCTATCCCTTGGGAAAACAACAAGGCTTGCTGCTTTTCCCCATCTGTTTAAGTCTCTGGCTCTGTCGGGGAGAAGAGTCTGTGTTCTTCCTGCCCTTCCTGCCATATCAGCCACTCCTCTCCTCTAGGCCTGAAGGACCCAGAAATCTTTCCTGTATCTTCCACCCTGTCCTCATTCCTCGTCGTTGGCTGCTCAATGGTGGTGGTCTCTGGAAAGGAGCCCGTGAGTGGATATGAACTCCTTATAGGATTGTGGTTTCCATGGAGTTCTATCAGCATGCCAGCCTCCAAATAGCCTTTAGCAATTTGTTTAAAAATTCAACAGAAGTCTTCCTTCCTGTTTGTATGGCTTTTCCCCATCTTCCCGCCCCGTTATGCTGTCCATGGGATTTCCCAGACAAGAATACTGTAGTGGGATGTCATGCCCTCCTCCAGGGGATCTTCCCAACCCAGGGATCAAACCCAGGTCTCCTGAGCTGGCAATATTCTTTACCATTGAGCCGCTAGGGAAGACTCGAACAAGAGAGATGAAGGTAAATATCATTTATGCCTGGAAATGGGCATGCATCTTTTTCTGTTAAGCTGTTAATGTAAGAGGTTGAGTTATTCTAGTCAGGAGTTGAGCTGAGCTTGGGTTTTATTGTTGTTATGGTTACCTTCAGTACATCATCACATTTCAATGCCATTAAAGTTATTTTCTGCTTAGAGTTGGGGCTAGTTTCCAAAAGCTTTCCCCTCAGAGCCGCTGTTCCACTTTCAGCCTTGAGCTTTCCGTGCTCTTCCCCTTAGAAGAATCACTGAGCTCATGTGCTTCTCCCAGCAATAATCTGCTTGCTGCTTGATACTGACTAAGTAGGCTGTGGTGATGGGGAAAGAAGGCAGCTTCTCTGTGGTCCTGTTTCAACTTCAGTCTTGGGCAGGATCTGTGTCGCTTGGTCTTGGTGATCCTGACTGTCCTTGAGCATCATGACCTCTCATAGTAGTCATTTTCCCAGGCCATTCTTCAGGGCTAGAAGTTTTGGTTTGAGGATTGTTTTATTTTTCCCTTTTCCTATTTTTCCAGCTGCAATGGGTCTTTACCTATCCCTTGGGAAAACAACAAGGCTTGCTGCTTTTCCCCATCTGTTTAAGTCTCTGGCTCTGTCGGGGAGAAGAGTCTGTGTTCTTCCTGCCCTTCCTGCCATATCAGCCACTCCTCTCCTCTAGGCCTGAAGGACCCAGAAATCTTTCCTGTATCTTCCACCCTGTCCTCATTCCTCGTCGTTGGCTGCTCAATGGTGGTGGTCTCTGGAAAGGAGCCCGTGAGTGGATATGAACTCCTTATAGGATTGTGGTTTCCATGGAGTTCTATCAGCATGCCAGCCTCCAAATAGCCTTTAGCAATTTGTTTAAAAATTCAACAGAAGTCTTCCTTCCTGTTTGTATGGCTGCCCCATCTTCCCGCCCACACGCTCTGCCACCAGTGACCCAGTGCTTTGCATTCCCTTTGCGTTTGGAAGCACCTGTCTTTCCCTGGATTCCAGGTTGTGGGTGGCCCTATGTCCTCAGCTCCTAGAGTGGCTTAATAAAAGCTAGGATTTTGTAGATTATCTAGATTGCTATTGTATGGAGAGAACAACGCTTTTTTCAGCTTTCTCCGGATAGGTAGAGGCCAGAAGTCCTCCAGATGTTATTTTCTTAAAGGGTCTGAGGGTCTCTATGGTTGGACCACAATCACCATCGCTTTTACCCAGGACGGTTCTCCTGCTCACTCTCTCAATGCACCCCTTTCTATCTGTCTCACTAGCTCAAAGACCTCTTGCTTTACAACATGAGTTTAATATCTGCTGCCAGTTGCTGCCACAGTTGGTGGCAGATTTGCATCATCCTCTGCACCTTCCCAACATGAGTTCCTACTCAGCTTTGGATTTGTCTACACCTTGATTTTAATGCCCCCTCCCAGAGAAGGGAGATTTTGATGGAAACATTAGCACATTCTATGATGCCGGGATTCTCCGGCTCTCCTATTTATCCAGCCATGTTCTTTTTTGTAAAGATTTTTTGACATGGACCATTTTTAAAGTTTTTATGGTGTCTATTCCAATATTGCTTCTGTTTTATGTTTTTTCAAACTTGTTTAAAAATTTATTTATTTTTTCATTTTTGGCTGTTCTGGTTGTTCATTGCTGCATGATGGCTTCTCTAGTAGCAGGAGTGGGAGCTACTCTCTAGCTGTGGTGAGCAGGCTTCTTATTGCAGTAGTTTCTCTTGTTGCTGAGCAAGGCTCTAGGGCACACAGGCGTTAGTAGTTGTGGCTTGTGGGCTCAATAGCTGTGGCACCCGGGCTTAGTTGCTTAGTAACATGTGGGATCTTCCCGGATCAGGGAATGAACCTGTGTCTCCTGCATTGGCAGGCAGATTCTTCACCACTGAGCTACCAGGGAAGCCCCTTGTTTTTTGTTTGTCTCTCTTTTTTTGGCCACAAGACATGTGGGATCTTAGCTCCCTGACCAGGGATCGAACCCACACCCCTTGCATTGGAAGGTGAAGTCTTAACCACTTGACCCTATCTTAACCAGAGAAGCCCCTATCCAACTATGTTCTTTACTCAATTTAACAAGTATTTTTCAAGTTCTTATGTAACACAAAGCACACAGTTCTAGGTACTGGGTGATTTACAAAAATCAGTCAGGCTAGCACATTTCTTTCATCCACTCTCAACTCTATGAGTCCACTTGAAACGTGGGCCCTAGGATTTTGTAGATTATCAGATTTGCATCATCCGGTCAGAAGTCCTCCAGATGTTATTTTCTTAAAGGGTCTGAGGGTCTCTATGGTTGGACCACAATCACCATCGCTTTTACCCAGGACGGTTCTCCTGCTCACTCTCTCAATGCACCCCTTTCTATCTGTCTCACTAGCTCAAAGACCTCTTGCTTTACAACATGAGTTTAATATCTGCTGCCAGTTGCTGCCACAGTTGGTGGCAGATTTGCATCATCCTCTGCACCTTCCCAACATGAGTTCCTACTCAGCTTTGGATTTGTCTACACCTTGATTTTAATGCCCCCTCCCAGAGAAGGGAGATTTTGATGGAAACATTAGCACATTCTATGATGCCGGGATTCTCCGGCTCTCCTATTTATCCAGCCATGTTCTTTTTTGTAAAGATTTTTTGACATGGACCATTTTTAAAGTTTTTATGGTGTCTATTCCAATATTGCTTCTGTTTTATGTTTTTTCAAACTTGTTTAAAAATTTATTTATTTTTTCATTTTTGGCTGTTCTGGTTGTTCATTGCTGCATGATGGCTTCTCTAGTAGCAGGAGTGGGAGCTACTCTCTAGCTGTGGTGAGCAGGCTTCTTATTGCAGTAGTTTCTCTTGTTGCTGAGCAAGGCTCTAGGGCACACAGGCGTTAGTAGTTGTGGCTTGTGGGCTCAATAGCTGTGGCACCCGGGCTTAGTTGCTTAGTAACATGTGGGATCTTCCCGGATCAGGGAATGAACCTGTGTCTCCTGCATTGGCAGGCAGATTCTTCACCACTGAGCTACCAGGGAAGCCCCTTGTTTTTTGTTTGTCTCTCTTTTTTTGGCCACAAGACATGTGGGATCTTAGCTCCCTGACCAGGGATCGAACCCACACCCCTTGCATTGGAAGGTGAAGTCTTAACCACTTGACCCTATCTTAACCAGAGAAGCCCCTATCCAACTATGTTCTTTACTCAATTTAACAAGTATTTTTCAAGTTCTTATGTAACACAAAGCACACAGTTCTAGGTACTGGGTGATTTACAAAAATCAGTCAGGCTAGCACATTTCTTTCATCCACTCTCAACTCTATGAGTCCACTTGAAACGTGAACACAGGAGGACCAGCAGACAGACACGGTGGGCACTAGGTGGCACAAATGAAGCCTCAGGTTACCATGAGCCTAGAGACAGAAAGGGAAGAGGATCAGAACAACTGAGTAGGAAAGAGGGTGCAGTCTGTGAACATCCACGGACCTCCACTGAGAGGATAAGACCCACCCTGGGACTATTATTAAGAGAATATGTTGATCGTCTTGATATCAGAGGACCTTTGGGGAAGCCTCACAGTTGTGTTGGAGCTTCTCTGCCTCAGAGGCTGGAAGAGCACTAGCCTTTAAATCTACTAGAGAAGGCAGAAGGTACCTTAAGCCATAAACCTTTATGTTAAAGAACATAGATAGGGTTTCCCTGGTGGTCCAGTGCGTAAGGACACCGCCTTGCAGTGCAAGGGATGCTGGTTCGATCCTTGGCACGGGAAGATCCCGCGTGCCACAGAGCGGCTGGACCGATGTGTCCAACTACTGAGCTGGAGCTATGGAGCGCATGCGCCCAGAGCCAGTGCTCTGCGGCGAGAGAGGCCACTGAGGTGGGAGGCCCACACAGGCCAAAGAACAAAGATGGAAATAAATGAAAGACCAATAGAAGTGGCCAAAAAAAGAAAAAAGTTCAGAGTATAAGGCCAGATCAGAGAGGCATAAGAGAAAAAAAAAAAAGAAGAAGAAGAACATAGATAAACCAAGAAGACTAAATTCAATACATAAACACAAGACTGTGGAACAAAAAGCATGATTTTGTTCCTTTTTTAAATTAAGGTTTCATATTTAGTGAAATGCATGGATCATAAGTGTACAGTCTGACTGTGGACCTGAGGAGGCTGTCAGCAGCCTAACTTGAAGTGGGATATCCCAAGTGGGTCCTTAGAGGTCCATATTTGGCTTTCTCTGGTCGGTCCTATGTTATAACTGGGAGCAAAAATTCAGGAGTCTGGTAAAGTATGGATCAAGCTGTGGCTATTTGGGTCTGAGGACTACAGGGCTTGCTGTTTGGATCCTGGGATGGTTGCTGCAGGCAGTGAATTGGTTCTTGCACCAGATGCTGTAGATTGTGGGTCAGAGTTTTATATTAATATATGCTCTTGTCCTTGTCTGTTTGCATATTTAGTCTCTCAGAGAGAATAAAGAGAGAGAAAGGGGAAAAATGGAGAGAGAAAATGGAGGATGGAGGAAGGAAAGAACGGAGAAAGAAAGAGAATGAAATCACTGCATTGATGCAGGTATGTGTGCTAAGGTGCTTTAGGCATGTCTGACTCTGTGACCTTGTGGACTGTAACTCACCAGGCTCCTCTGTCCATGGGAATTTCCTAGCAAGAATACTGGAGTGGATTGCCATGCCCTCCTCCAGGGGATCTTGCAGATGCACGGAACGAACCTCCATCTCTTACATCTCCAGCATTGGCAGGTGGGTTCTTTACCACTAGTGCTACTGCATTGAACTTACCTGAAATCCTGGAAGCTAGAAGAATGTGTGGAATAACATTTACAGATCACTGAGAGAAAAGAAAAGCAGCTCAGCCCAAATCCCATTTAACTGTCAGGATGATAGAAAGATATTCGTGAATATGCACAGTTCGCAAGTTTGTTACTCATACACAGCATCTGAGGGACCACTTCAGAGCAAACACTACCAAACAATAAAACAATCAGAACAAGACAAGGAAGATGAAGAGAGGAAATTTGTGGTGAGTAATTCAATTTGAATTTATACTGCAATATAAGTGAATAATGGCAGTGTAACAGGGAATTATAACACAAGTAGTAAATTAAGGATTCCTAGAATAGAAGAGACATGCTTCAAAGGAAAACAAAATATTTTGTGAAATAGAACAGAAGTGCCAACTTTTCTCAGTGAAACCTAGGAATTAAGTGGACATGCAAGGGACAGAAGTAAATATTGTATGTTTTGAAGATATCCACTAGGATGGAAGGATATGGAAATAGAATTATTATTATTTTTTTAACAATTTTGCCTCATTTAAAAAAAATTTGACCTCTTTTATTGGTGTTTTATTTATTTTTCATCCATCTTTATTCTTTGGCCTGTGTGGGCCTCCCACTGCAGTGGCCTCTCTCGTTGCAGTGCACCGGCTCTGGGCGCATGCATCGCAGAGCGCTGGCTTGTGATTGGACACACCAGTCCAGCTGCTCCGTGGTACATGGGGTCTTCCTGGGCCAGGAATCGAACTGATGCCCATTGTACTGCAAGGCAGACTCTTTAGCCATTGGACTATCAGGGAAGCCTGAAGTAAAATTATTTTAAGAAGGAATGAAGTGACTCACTTGGTAAAGAATTTGCCTGTAATGCAGGAGACTTGGGCTTGATCCCCAAGTCAGGAACATCCCCTGGAGAAGGAAATGACAACGCACTCCAGTATTCTTGCCTGGGAAATTCCATGGACAGAGGAGTCTGGCGGGCTACAGTTCATGGGGTCACAAGAGTCAGACATGACTGACTGAAGCAACTTAGAAAGCACTAAAGAACCTCTTGATGAAGGTGAAAGAGGAGAGTGAAAAAGCTGGCCTAGACTTTAACATTCTAAAAATGAAGATTGTGGTCCCATCACTTCATGGCAAACAAATGGGCAAAAAATGGAAACAGTGACAGACTGTGTTTTCTTAGGTTTCAAAATCACTGCAGATGGTGACTGTAGCCATGAAATTAAAAGACACTTGCTCCTTGGAAGAAAAGCTATGACAAACTTAGACAGTATATTAAAAGGCAGAGACATCACTTGCCGACAAAAGTCAGTATACTCAAAGCTGTGGTTTTTCCAGTAGTCATGTATGGATGTGAGAGTTGGATCATAAAGAAGGCTGAGCACTGAAGAAATGATGCCTTTGGACTGTGGTGCTGGAGAAGACTCTTGAGAGTTCCTTGGACTACAAGGAGATCAAACCAGTCCATCCTAAAGGAAATCAACCCTGAATATTCATTGGAAGAACTGATGCTGGAGTTGAAGCTCCAATACTTTGGCCACCTGATGCGAAGAGAGCTGGACCACAGTTCAAAGGCTTAGAGCCCATCTATTAACAGTTGATTATGTGAAAATAGGAGCTCTCTGGCCAGAGAGATTATCTAAATTATTAAATAAGGGTTAATGGGAAGAGCTCATCTACCAGTGCTGACATCTGCTAAAGCAGGGCTGCTCAAATATTAATGTGCAACAATTACTAGAAGAATTTTGTCAACATGACAATTTTGACTCAGTATGTTGGGCCTGGGACCCAAGGTTTTACCTTGTTAAAAGAATGAGAATTCGTGGACTTCGCATAACTCAGATGTGCCCAGATAGTTTCTTGTTAAGCACTTATAAATAAGGGAGAGAAAAAGCTGACAGTGCCATCCAGGTTTGTTTTTCTCACTGCTATGAGCACAACCTAAAATTATGTAGTATTCTCTTAGAAGTTGAGCGTGAGTAATAAACAGTCTGGAAAAGAGAGGCCTGGTTATGTCCCAAAGTTTTAGTAAAACTGCTGCCTACAGTAACTAGAATGGCAGATAGCCTCCCTCCTTAACTTGTAGTTCTAGTGGAGATAATCTGGAAAGAGCCAGTTTATGTGTGTGACTGATGCTTTCTGTCTTTCACAAAGAGTCAGACATGACTTAGTGACTGAACAACAATGTATTATAAGGGCTTCCCAGGTGCCACTGTTGGTAAAGAATCCACCTGCCAGTGTAGGAGTTGGGAGAGATACAGGTTCAAGCCCTGGGTGGGGAAGATCCTCTGAAATAGGAAAAAGCACCTCACACCAGTACTTCTTGCCTGGAAAATTCCATGGGCAGAGGAGCCTGGTGAGCTATAGCCCATGGGCCCACAAAGAGTTGGGCATGATTGAGCACACACGCTTAAGGTATTACAAGTAAAGTTGGAAGTCAGGATAGGAAGAGAACAGAATGTCCAGAAATTCTGGAGTTTCACTAAATTGAAATAATCCTAAATTACAGGAAATAAGACTTGGCTTAGTTAGTTATTAGAGTCCGTTATGACTTTTTTTGGAAAACCCACATAAATTTTTTTTTTTAAAGATTTATTTATTTATTTTGGTGGGGAGGGAGGGGAGCAGGTGGGCTACTTCTGTTGGTCTTTCATTTGTCTATTTTCATCCATCTTTGTTCTTTGGCTCCTGTGGGCCTCCCATCGCGGTGGCCTCTGTTGTCGCAGAGCACTGGCTCTGGGCGCATGCGCTCTAGAGCTCCTGCTCGGTAATTGGACACATGGGTCCAGCCGCTCCGCGGCACGTGGGATCTTCCTAGGCCAGGGATGGAACCGGCGCCCCTTGCACTGCAAGGCGGTGTCCTTACCCACTGGACCACCAGGGAAGCCCGGAAAACTCACATAAATTAAAAAAAAAAAAACACAACAAGAAATATATACTGAAGCAAAAAACAAACTAATAGAGTTCTCTTCTCACTTAATTGTTTCAGATTATTTCAAGGATGCCATCATTAGGATGTTAAGAACAGGTTGCTGTGTGGAAGCCAGAATACAGGGCAGATTTAATGACCACTTCTAAAAATAACTTTGAGTGTGGTTATTGGTGCCTGGAACTGTAAAGGAAGATTTTATTGAATATTCAATGAAGTTATATTAAAAAAAACCACTGAAAAATCTGGCCTACAAATGCTCTCAATTGTTCAAGTCTTAAAGCATTCCCCTTGAGAGAATCCTTCTCAAGGTACAGCTGTACATAACTGTGTTCAAGCTGAGATTCTGGGTGCGTTGGTGGTGGGCAGAGGCCCGGCTGGGGGTGACTGTGTGGATGTAGTCCATGTGCGATAACGGGCCCCACTGCCGGAAGTAACTTATTTTATACCAACACAATGAGCAATGCAATTTTCCTCTCAAAATGCAGTACTCACCATGGTGGTGCCTAACCACCACGCAGGTCTAACCATGGCAGTGGCTGTTCAACCTAAAAATCTACTGTTGCTGTGGACAAGTAACTGCTGGGTTTTTTCCCCCCGTCATGGGCCCACAAAGAGTTGGGCATGATTGAGCACACGCCTAAGGTATTACAAGTAAAGTTGGAAGTCAGGATAGGAAGAGAACAGAATGTCCAGAAATTCTGGAGTTTCACTAAATTGAAATAATCCTAAATTACAGGAAATAAGACTTGGCTTAGTTAGTTATTAGAGTCCGTTATGACTTTTTTTGGAAAACCCACATAAATTTTTTTTTTTAAAGATTTATTTATTTATTTTGGTGGGGAGGGAGGGGAGCAGGTGGGCTACTTCTGTTGGTCTTTCATTTGTCTATTTTCATCCATCTTTGTTCTTTGGCTCCTGTGGGCCTCCCATCGCGGTGGCCTCTGTTGTCGCAGAGCACTGGCTCTGGGCGCATGCGCTCTAGAGCTCCTGCTCGGTAATTGGACACATGGGTCCAGCCGCTCCGCGGCACGTGGGATCTTCCTAGGCCAGGGATGGAACCGGCGCCCCTTGCACTGCAAGGCGGTGTCCTTACCCACTGGACCACCAGGGAAGCCCGGAAAACTCACATAAATTAAAAAAAAAAAAACACAACAAGAAATATATACTGAAGCAAAAATCAAACTAATAGAGTTCTCTTCTCACTTAATTGTTTCAGATTATTTCAAGGATGCCATCATTAGGATGTTAAGAACAGGTTGCTGTGTGGAAGCCAGAATACAGGGCAGATTTAATGACCACTTCTAAAAATAACTTTGAGTGTGGTTATTGGTGCCTGGAACTGTAAAGGAAGATTTTATTGAATATTCAATGAAGTTATATTAAAAAAAAAAACCACTGAAAAATCTGGCCTACAAATGCTCTCAATTGTTCAAGTCTTAAAGCATTCCCCTTGAGAGAATCCTTCTCAAGGTACAGCTGTACATAACTGTGTTCAAGCTGAGATTCTGGGTGCGTTGGTGGTGGGCAGAGGCCCGGCTGGGGGTGACTGTGTGGATGTAGTCCATGTGCGATAACGGGCCCCACTGCCGGAAGTAACTTATTTTATACCAACACAATGAGCAATGCAATTTTCCTCTCAAAATGCAGTACTCACCATGGTGGTGCCTAACCACCACGCAGGTCTAACCATGGCAGTGGGTGTTCATAACTCCTGGGAAAGACTCTACTGTTGCTGTGGACAAGTAACTGCTGGGTTTCCCACTCTTACTTTTTCTGTAGTTGTGGCTGTTCTGTTCTTTCTGTTCTTGTTCCTCTATTGCTTTGTATTACGTGTTTGGGCCTGAGGCAGATAGTTTGTTCTATCGTGTATATATGTCTGGGCCATGAAAATTTACATCCAGACATCTGGAGATGAAGAGTAGGGCATTATCAGATACCTTGGATTTTAAGCTGATAGAGAACCTGAATGGGAACTTGAACTCTCTTCTTTAAGGGTGAGCACTCTACTCTAAGAAAGATACACACAGATAATTATATTATGATCAGCGGGAAAGGTGGTAGTAGAGACTGCTGTTCCTTCAAAACCATCCTTTCCATTTTCCCGGGAAAAAGGAAACTAAATTTCCAGACTCTCTGTTGCCAGGCATGGTGATTTAAATTTTTTTTTTTTTTAATATATATATATTTTTTAATGTTTTCTTTGGGGTGGGGCGGGTTGGGGAGGGAGGGGGTGAGTGGGCCACTTCTATTGGTCTTTCATTTATTCATTTTTCATCCATCTTTGTTCTTCGGCCTGTGTGGGCCTCCCATCGCAGCGGCCTCTGTTGTCGCAGAGTACCGGCTCTGGGCGCATGCGCTCCAGAGCTCCGACTCGGTAATTGGACACATGGGTCCAGCCACTCCGCAGCACGTGGGATCTTCCCAGGCCAGGGATGGAACCAGCGCCCCTTGCACTGCAAGGCGGTGTCCTTACCCACTGGGCCACCGAAGCCCTGACTAAGTTCTTAACAATGGAGATACATCTGGATTGATGTGGGAAATCGCCACGTTACTTTCTCAAAGGGTTTCCTTGTTCTGGTCTTCTCTCCTTTCCCTTTCCCCAAAGAGGAAACATGCTGTTTTTCACAAAGAAAGTGGCAAAAATTCAAAAGTTTAACATCCTTGCTAGGCAGGGCTGTAGAAACCTGCACTCCTATATACGTACATAAATACAATTACGTGCCAATGTAAAGTGATCATATAACCTGTCATCCAAATGGAACAATTTCCAGAGTGCAAGGGCATGTGACTAACAATTACTTCAGGACAAAAGATGGAAACCGACACTGTCCTGGGCAAACTGAGATGCATGACCAATCTTGTATACAATGGGTGCAGAGTGGGAAAGGAATGGGGACTTTTTATTGTACTTTACAAAAGAACCCGTCTGTGGTGAAGTGTAAACAAAAATATCTCGTTCTAAAGGCTAGTTTTAAGGGCTGCCTTAAAGAACGAGGAATGGTAACCAGCAGTTACGAGACACGGAACTTCAATAAAACCCCGTAGTTTTGCATACCGGGCACTTACTGGGATTGCACAAACGATTTAGCCCTCAGAGTTCATCAGCCAATGTGAAGTGAGAGCAGGTGTGCCCGAGCCCGTAAGAGAAGTCGGGGCGGGCCGAGGATTTGAGGAGTGGAGCTTTGCGTCAATCAACGCAGGGGGCGGGCCTAACGCAGGCTCCCACACTCGGCGGTCTGGCCTACGCAGGCGCTACTCTGTGGTATCCGGGGTTCCCTCTAGCCGCCTTCTGGAGGACTGCACTCGTTTCCTTTCGGCCGCGAGAGGCCCCGCAGCCTCCGCCGAGCAGAGAGAAAGATGGCGGCAGCCGTGCGCCAGGATTTGGGCCAGCTCATGAATTCGAGCGGCTCTCATAAAGATCTGGCGGGGAAGTGAGTATTTCCCGGGGGTCTGGGAGGCGGGGAGTCAAGCTAGAGACCTGTTCTCCTTGGATTGACCGCGGCTTTCGGATGCAAAGCTGGGAGCGGGCCTTCAGACCAAGGGGGCGGACCTGAGGTCGGTTGTGGAGGCAGCTGTTGGGAGCCGCAGAAACCTGGAGGGAGACCTTGTGCAGGGAGCTCTCAGGACCGTAGGTCTGGCGTGACTGTCAGCTGTTTCAGCCCTGGATGGCACCCTTTCCCGTCTCTTGAGCTTCTAGAAGCGCGGTCTATGGACGGCGGCTCCCAGGGCCTTCTCAGCCGTGCCTGGTGCCCCTTCCCATCGCCGGCCGGCCTCTCCCACCGAATCCGGGCCTCTTTTCGCCTCTGCTCCACCCGTTTTCTTTTCGTTTGAGGGCCGTTTGTCTTTTGGGACTTCGGGGCAGTTTCCGGGGAGACGGCCTCTGCAGGCTGAACGGGGGCTGCGGAGGTATGGCCGCTGTCATCTTGTCCAGAGCCCCTCACCTTCTCGGGTTCTCTCTCCGTCGCCTCCTCTAAAGAAGGGCGTGTAGGCAGAATGTCACCCTAACGTGGGTGAAGTGTAAACAAAAATATCTCGTTCTAAAGGCTAGTTTTAAGGGCTGCCTTAAAGAACGAGGAATGGTAACCAGCAGTTACGAGACACGGAACTTCAATAAAACCCCGTAGTTTTGCATACCGGGCACTTACTGGGATTGCACAAACGATTTAGCCCTCAGAGTTCATCAGCCAATGTGAAGTGAGAGCAGGTGTGCCCGAGCCCGTAAGAGAAGTCGGGGCGGGCCGAGGATTTGAGGAGTGGAGCTTTGCGTCAATCAACGCAGGGGGCGGGCCTAACGCAGGCTCCCACACTCGGCGGTCTGGCCTACGCAGGCGCTACTCTGTGGTATCCGGGGTTCCCTCTAGCCGCCTTCTGGAGGACTGCACTCGTTTCCTTTCGGCCGCGAGAGGCCCCGCAGCCTCCGCCGAGCAGAGAGAAAGATGGCGGCAGCCGTGCGCCAGGATTTGGGCCAGCTCATGAATTCGAGCGGCTCTCATAAAGATCTGGGGGGGAAGTGAGTATTTCCCGGGGGTCTGGGAGGCGGGGAGTCAAGCTAGAGACCTGTTCTCCTTGGATTGACCGCGGCTTTCGGATGCAAAGCTGGGAGCGGGCCTTCAGACCAAGGGGGCGGACCTGAGGTCGGTTGTGGAGGCAGCTGTTGGGAGCCGCAGAAACCTGGAGGGAGACCTTGTGCAGGGAGCTCTCAGGACCGTAGGTCTGGCGTGACTGTCAGCTGTTTCAGCCCTGGATGGCACCCTTTCCCGTCTCTTGAGCTTCTAGAAGCGCGGTCTATGGACGGCGGCTCCCAGGGCCTTCTCAGCCGTGCCTGGTGCCCCTTCCCATCGCCGGCCGGCCTCTCCCACCGAATCCGGGCCTCTTTTCGCCTCTGCTCCACCCGTTTTCTTTTCGTTTGAGGGCCGTTTGTCTTTTGGGACTTCGGGGCAGTTTCCGGGGAGACGGCCTCTGCAGGCTGAACGGGGGCTGCGGAGGTATGGCCGCTGTCATCTTGTCCAGAGCCCCTCACCTTCTCGGGTTCTCTCTCCGTCGCCTCCTCTAAAGAAGGGCGTGTAGGCAGAATGTCACCCTAACGTGGGTCAGGATGTCTAGAGGAGGGATGCTTGCAGACTTTAAACGGATGTTTAGGAATTTTGTCGGAATTTATGGAGAAGGGTTAGGCCCACTCCGACTTAAATGTGTGATAGGCGCCTGCCCTTGCAGCCATTTATCAATAGTGTTCATTACAGCTAGCTAGACAGACAGCTAGTTTCCTTTTTGTAGATTGCACCGCACTGTTCTTTGGTAATGAACGTGCATTCTGTCTCACGTGTCCTTCTCAAGTTGAGCCTGGTTACATCCTGAAGGCTTAAGTTCAAGTCGATCCGTTTTAATAGGATACACCTGTTCTAACCTGGCCACTGTTTTACGTAGGCTGTAATGCTTTTTGTCCGCTAGTAAGTGTAATCCAGTATTGTATAGAGATATACTATATCTATCAGTGGGAAATTGAGCAGTGTATTTTGGGCTTAACCACTTTGTGGGGCAGTTTCCCTTTCAAGAAAACGGGGTAAGTATAGGACTTACTCTGTCTGAGGACAAAATGAGGAGTGTGTGTGTATGAACATACATCACACAGAACAGTACCTGACAGAAAGAGCCACAGGATTGTCCTCGTTACTATTATTATTTTTATTAAGCAGTTAGTAAGTACATATTGACTTAATCCCTGGTTGGAAGTAAATTGAATATGTTTCACTGCTCAGTCTTTTTATGTGTGATTTTGATAGATTTGGATGAAAGGAAAACTATATATTTTTTCCCTGCTTACTGTGCTTTATGTTTTGTTAAAAAAGAAAAAGGTGTTAGTTATCAGAAAAGAGAACCGTTTTCAGGCATTTGCAGAATTCTGAAACGGAGGCTAAGCATTTACTTCCTCAGCTCTGAACTGCAGATAAACCATAGCGTCTGCCTTATTGGGTGCTTCAGTTCTTTACTGCTCTGTCGCAAATCAGAAAGATAGTGGTATTTGGGTCGATGTGTGACAGCAGACAACAAAACTGTGAAAAATAAAAATTAAAAAAAAAAGTTAGTGGTGTAAAAGAAGTATAATTTCTGAAGATGCTTTTGCTCAGCTAGGCTGTTTTGGTGGTCTTGTCTGAAAGAAGGGCGTGTAGGCAGAATGTCACCCTAACGTGGGTCAGGATGTCTAGAGGAGGGATGCTTGCAGACTTTAAACGGATGTTTAGGAATTTTGTCGGAATTTATGGAGAAGGGTTAGGCCCACTCCGACTTAAATGTGTGATAGGCGCCTGCCCTTGCAGCCATTTATCAATAGTGTTCATTACAGCTAGCTAGACAGACAGCTAGTTTCTTTTTGTAGATTGCACCGCACTGTTCTTTTGTAATGAACGTGCATTCTGTCTCACGTGTCCTTCTCAAGTTGAGCCTGGTTACATCCTGAAGGCTTAAGTTCAAGTCGATCCGTTTTAATAGGATACACCTGTTCTAACCTGGCCACTGTTTTACGTAGGCTGTAATGCTTTTTGTCCGCTAGTAAGTGTAATCCAGTATTGTATAGAGATATACTATATCTATCAGTGGGAAATTGAGCAGTGTATTTTGGGCTTAACCACTTTGTGGGGCAGTTTCCCTTTCAAGAAAACGGGGTAAGTATAGGACTTACTCTGTCTGAGGACAAAATGAGGAGTGTGTGTGTATGAACATACATCACACAGAACAGTACCTGACAGAAAGAGCCACAGGATTGTCCTCGTTACTATTATTATTTTTATTAAGCAGTTAGTAAGTACATATTGACTTAATCCCTGGTTGGAAGTAAATTGAATATGTTTCACTGCTCAGTCTTTTTATGTGTGATTTTGATAGATTTGGATGAAAGGAAAACTATATATTTTTCCATGCTTACTTTGCTTTATGTTTTGTTAAAAAAGAAAAAGGTGTTAGTTATCAGAAAAGAGAACCGTTTTCAGGCATTTGCAGAATTCTGAAACGGAGGCTAAGCATTTACTTCCTCAGCTCTGAACTGCAGATAAACCATAGCGTCTGCCTTATTGGGTGCTTCAGTTCTTTACTGCTCTGTCGCAAATCAGAAAGATAGTGGTATTTGGGTCGATGTGTGACAGCAGACAACAAAACTGTGAAAAATAAAAATTAAAAAAAAAAGTTAGTGGTGTAAAAGAAGTATAATTTCTGAAGATGCTTTTGCTCAGCTAGGCTGTTTTGGTGGTCTTGTCTGGGCGCCTCCTGTGAGCGCAGTCAGCTGGAAGCTCAGCGGGGTCGGCAGGGCTCACACGGCCTTCACACACGGCTAGCCCTTGACTGGGTCTTCTTCTCCACACTGTGCCTCACTCTAGTTCAGCTGAGGCTTCCTTCCAGGGCCGTAGGAGTGTTCCAGGGGATCAGAGAGGAAGCTTCAAGGCCTCTTACGACTACTCTTCAAAGTCTCACAGCATCAGGTCTCAGCTACTGGTCAGATGAAGTCCCAAGACCAGGCTAGATTCAGGTCTAGAGGAAATGCAGTCTACCCCTCTCTATGGGAAGAGTGGCCATGGTACGATGCAAAGGGGCGTGATTAGGGGGAAGCAGAATTAAATGGATGCCATCACTATACCAATCTAGTATACAGGGTTGTTGAGAAGCTTAAATAAAATAAAGCACTTGATACCTGATAGCCAGTGCTTCCTGAGGAAAGCCTTGGCCTTGCCTGTAGGTACATATCTGGTCCTATCAGGACAAGAATGTGTCATGTTTAGAAAACAGTTCTGCCAGCTGCATGCTTTATGAGAGAAATACTCTTGAAATACACCAGTGGTTTTAGGGTTTACATTAGGAGCTGAGTAACGAAAGGATTCATATTAAGAAATAATGGAATAAATTCCTTTTTGAAATATTGATATTGTGTGTTACCAGCAATTTATAGAATATCTGTAACAACAGTTATTCCATAAATATGGATTGACTCAGTGAATAGCTGGGAAGGTGCACAGTTTATATTTGAAGCCAGGTTTCTCTAATCTGAAAAGCTCATTTTCAACCTACGAGACTACACTACTTTTCTTGTCAAAGCTTCAGTTAGAAGTGCTTTCCCAGGACTTCCCTGGTGATCCAGTAGATAAGACTGCACTCCCAATGAAGGGGACCTGAGTTCATTTCCTGGTCAGGGAACTGGATCGCACGTACTGCAACTAAGACTCAGTGCAGCCAAATAAATACATATTAAAAAAAAAAAAATAGGGCTTCCCTGGTGGTCCAGTGGGTAAAGACGCTGCCTTGTAGTGCAAGGGGCGCCGGTTCGATCCCTGGCCTGGGAAGATCCCACGTGCTGCGGAGTGACTGGACCGATGTGTCCAATTACCGAGTCAGAGCTCTAGAGCGCATGCGCCCAGAGCCGTTGCTCTGCGACGGGAGAGGCCACTGTGGTGGGAGGCCCACACGGGCCAAAGAACAAAGATAGATGAATGAAAGATCAACAGAAGTGGCCAAAAAGAAAAAGTTTAAAAAAAAAAAAAAGACATGTTTTCCCATAACTATGAAATAATACAGCAGTTTAAAAAAAGGCCGTATGAGAAGCATTTTTGCAAATGATATATGCTGCTTTTGTACATATTATGCACTGTGTTCGTTATCTCATATAAAGTTTCAGAAGAAGAGAAAAGCCTTAAGAGAGAGCATTTGTTGTAATAGCTTATTCACTTGGCTAAAGCCTGTGTGGTTCTTCAAAATTCAGTTCAGATGTAATTACTCCCAAAGAGCCTCCTCGGAACGACTGTCGTCACATGGAGGGTCTGGTTATTTGCTCTTCCTGTGCCCAGTGGTGACCTCTGTGTACCTCTGGGATAGCACTGAATTGTTTTGTCTTTTTACCTCTCCCCTTTTCCAACTAGAATGTTATTTCTTTGAGGGCAGGCTTAAGGTCTTTGTTGAGTCAGTCCTATATAAATATGACTCTTCCCCTGCCCCCAGTTCTGTTGTATGGAAGGTACTCAGAGGAAAATATCAGGCATCTGAAATCTAAACATTTCATTTTACAAAAAACAACTGCTGGGCTTCCCCTGGTGGTCCAGTGGGTAAGGACACTGCCTTGCAGTGCAAGGGGCGCCGGTTCGATCCCTGGCCTGGGAAGATCCCACATGCCACGGAGCGGCTGGACGGATGTGTCCAATTACCGAGCCGGAGCTCTGGGGCGCGTGTGCCCAGAGCCGGCGCTCTACAACAACAGAGGCCACCGCGATGGGAGGCCCACACGGGCCAAAGAACAAAGACAGATGAAAATAGACAAATGAAAGACCAACAGAAGTGGCCCGCCTGCTCCCCTCCCTCCCTGACCGGACCCCCGCCCAAAATAAATAAAAAAAAACAACAAAAACAACAAAAAAAACCCTGCTACCCTGGAGAAAGAAGAGAATGGGGGAACCTTTTAGTTGTCCTTAACTATTAAAAAGGCTGTTTTGCAGAAAAGAAAATAGACTTTTCGGTCTCACAGAGGTAGCTTTGGATCAGACCTTTCTGATAATGTAGTGGAATAGATTGTCAAAATATATGCTCAGTCTTGTCCACCTCTTGGCAACCCCATGGACTATAGCTCGCCAGGCTCCTCTGTCCATGAAATTCTCCAGGTAAGAATACTGGGGTGGGTAGTCATTTCCTTCTAGAGGGGATCTTCCTGATCCAGAGATTGAATCCGGCTTTCCCACGTTTGGGGCAGATTCTTTACTGTCTGAGTCACCAGGGTAGTCCACAAGAGTCACATACACACAATGCAGAGGTTACGTTACATAACCTCAAGGCCCCTTCTAACTCAGGTCCTCTGGTTCTCTGTTATTCCCACAGATGAGTTTCAATGGTTTGCATCTGAAGGGAGTTGTTACCCTAAAATCTAGTGTTTACTATATGCCAAACACAACTTTATTTACATTTTTAAATCTTAAGTAGTAGGTGGTATTATTTACATTATATACAAGAAAAGAGGTAAAATCTTTTGCTCCAAGGTCACATAGCTAGTGACAAACCAGAATACAGTTTGTCTGCTTGGCTCATAGTCCTTAACTCAAAAACACATCTGCTTTTGGGTTTTGTATTATTTTCAGAAAGTTAGACTGCATTTCAGATAGTCCTTTTTTTTTTTTTGCCTAGAATATGGCTTCTCCCATTCTTTCCCACTTGACACTAAGTTCAGATATTTAGAGTGCCTAAAGATCAACCTTAATGCTCGGAAGGATTGAGAGCAGGAGGAGAAGGGGGCGACAGAGGATGCGACGCTTGGATAGCATCACCCACTCAATGGACGTGAGTTTAAACAGACTCTGGGAGACCGGGAAGGACAGGGGCACCTGGCCTGCCGCAGTTCATGGGGTTGCGAAGAGTCAGACATGAGTTAGCGACTGAACAACGACAATAAAGATCAACTTCATTAGGAAATTATTTCTCTTCTAAAAAATTATATTGACACCTAGCTGTAAGATTTTGTTTTTAATTTTCTGCAACTTCATTATGATGAGTCTTTGTGGATTTGAGTTTACATATCTCTGTCAATTAACTTTTGGTGTGAAGTTAACCACACCAGAATTTCATGGCTTAAAACAACAGTCATTTATTTAACTCATTTATTTAGTCATTTATTCAGCAGTTGACAGAATACCTGTAACAACAGTTGTTCAATAAATATGGATTGACTCAGTGAATAGCTTGGAAGGTGCAGAGCTTATATTTGAAACCAAGTTTCTCTACTGTTGGTTGAGTTCTGTTGACTGGCAGTTTGAACCGGACCTAGCTGGTTAATTCTTCCCTTCTCCACGTGGTTCCACACGGGCTCCATGTGCATCTGGAATCAACGGCAGGTGAGCAGTCAGGTCAGGTAGGCAGCATCGCTTTTACATGTTGGCTGGGGCAGTGGCAGTGACTCGGCTACATATCTTAGTATCCAGTGGGTCTGGACTCATTCATGTGGCACAGCTGAGTTCCAAGAGATAAGGACAAATACAGGAGCTTCCCTGGTGGCCCAGGGGGTAAACAGTCTGCCTTGCACTGCAAGGGGTGCTGGTTCGATCCTTGGCACCGGAAGATCCCATGTGCCGTGGAGTGGCTGGACCTGTGTGTCCAATTGCAAGCCGGTGCTCTGGAGTGCGTGCCCCTAGAACTGGTGCTCTGCTACAGGAGAGGCCACTGCAATGGGAGGCCCACACTGGCCAAAGAACAAAGATAAATAAATGAAAGACCAATAAAAGTGGCCAAAAAAAAAAAAAGACAAATACAAATTCATTTGAAGTCTGAGCTTGGAACAGGTGCGTTATTTCTGTTGCCTTCTATTGGTCAAAACAAGCCCAGATCAAAGGTGGGAGATACACTACCTCTTGTTGCAGAGATCTGCAGAGATACAGAGAAAACTACATGCTCTTATGGCATTATTTCCTGTTTTTAAAAGGGGAGGATCAGGAGGAGAAGGCGACAGAGGATGCGACGCTTGGATAGCATCACCCACTCAATGGACGTGAGTTTAAACAGACTCTGGCCCCTGCCCCCAGTTCATGGGGTTGCGAAGAGTCAGACATGAGTTAGCGACTGAACAACGACAATAAAGATCAACTTCATTAGGAAATTATTTCTCTTCTAAAAAATTATATTGACACCTAGCTGTAAGATTTTGTTTTTAATTTTCTGCAACTTCATTATGATGAGTCTTTGTGGATTTGAGTTTACATATCTCTGTCAATTAACTTTTGGTGTGAAGTTAACCACACCAGAATTTCATGGCTTAAAACAACAGTCATTTATTTAACTCATTTATTTAGTCATTTATTCAGCAGTTGACAGAATACCTGTAACAACAGTTGTTCAATAAATATGGATTGACTCAGTGAATAGCTTGGAAGGTGCAGAGCTTATATTTGAAACCAAGTTTCTCTACTGTTGGTTGAGTTCTGTTGACTGGCAGTTTGAACCGGACCTAGCTGGTTAATTCTTCCCTTCTCCACGTGGTTCCACACGGGCTCCATGTGCATCTGGAATCAACGGCAGGTGAGCAGTCAGGTCAGGTAGGCAGCATCGCTTTTACATGTTGGCTGGGGCAGTGGCAGTGACTCGGCTACATATCTTAGTATCCAGTGGGTCTGGACTCATTCATGTGGCACAGCTGAGTTCCAAGAGATAAGGACAAATACAGGAGCTTCCCTGGTGGCCCAGGGGGTAAACAGTCTGCCTTGCACTGAAAGGGGGTGCTGGTTCGATCCTTGGCACCGGAAGATCCCATGTGCCGTGGAGTGGCTGGACCTGTGTGTCCAATTGCAAGCCGGTGCTCTGGAGTGCGTGCCCCTAGAACTGGTGCTCTGCTACAGGAGAGGCCACTGCAATGGGAGGCCCACACTGGCCAAAGAACAAAGATAAATAAATGAAAGACCAATAAAAGTGGCCAAAAAAAAAAAAAGACAAATACAAATTCATTTGAAGTCTGAGCTTGGAACAGGTGCGTTATTTCTGTTGCCTTCTATTGGTCAAAACAAGCCCAGATCAAAGGGTGGGGAGATACACTACCTCTTGTTGCAGAGATCTGCAGAGATACAGAGAGTAAAAGAATTGTGGCCAATTTTTGTACATGCTCTTATGGCATTATCCTGGTTAAACTTCATTGTGTTTATTGAATCAATTGATTGTATCATTTTATTGTCTTGAGAGGTTTTTCAACTCTCTATAACTGTTGCCTTTGCCCATTTTATTTTCTCCTCTAGGACCCCTGGGAAGCTCTTGTCAGGCCTTCTTACCATGACCCCTCTGTCCTTTGCTCTGTCTTCTATGCTTTTCATTTCAATGCATTATTCTGGACACGTTCTTCTGACCTGCTTTCTGGGCTTCCCTGGCGGCTCAGATGGTGAAGAGTCTGCCTGCACTGAGAGACCCGGCTTCGATTCCTGGACTGGGAAGCTCCGCTGGAGAAGGAAATGGCACCTCACTGCAGTATGCTTCCCGGGAGACTCCCCACGGACAGAGGAGCCTGGCGGACTACGGTCCAAGGGGTCGCAAAGCGTCCTTTTTCTAAACTAGACCTGCTTTCTAGTTTATCAGTTCTTCAAGTGTGTTTAGTCTGCTGTGAAAAATTCATCTTAGTTTTAAGTTTTGGTAATGTTAGCTTTTAGTTGCGTAGTTAAAAAAATTTTTTTTTGAATATTTATTTATTTGACTGTAGCAAGTCTTAGTTGTGGCATGTGGGATCTAGTTCCCAGGGACTGAACCTGGGCCCTCTGCAGTGGGAGTTTGGAGTCTTAGCCAGTGGACCACCAGAAAGTCCCTTAATTATGCAGCTCTGCTAATTCTTTTTTCAAATGACACTTTTCATGGCTCCTAGTTTCTTGCTGAAAATTTTAAAAGCTTGTCTTTGTCTCTATAGCTTTGATAAGTGTAAGTGTGTTTCAGTCTGATAACACCAGTATCTGGAGTCCCTGTTTTTTTTTTTTTTTTTTAAGTTTTCCCTTCCTTCCCCCCCGCCCCCATCATGCCTCTTTTATTTTTATATTTATTTTCATCCATCTTTATTCTTTGGCCTGTGTGGGCCTCCCATTGGAGTGGCCTCTCTTGTTCATTTGAAGTCTGAGCTTGGAACAGGTGCGTTATTTCTGTTGCCTTCTATTGGTCAAAACAAGCCCAGATCAAAGGGTGGGGAGATACACTACCTCTTGTTGCAGAGATCTGCAGAGATACAGAGAGTAAAAGAATTGTGGCCAATTTTTGTACATGCTCTTATGGCATTATCCTGGTTAAACTTCATTGTGTTTATTGAATCAATTGATTGTATCATTTTATTGTCTTGAGAGGTTTTTCAACTCTCTATAACTGTTGCCTTTGCCCATTTTATTTTCTCCTCTAGGACCCCTGGGAAGCTCTTGTCAGGCCTTCTTACCATGACCCCTCTGTCCTTTGCTCTGTCTTCTATGCTTTTCATTTCAATGCATTATTCTGGACACGTTCTTCTGACCTGCTTTCTGGGCTTCCCTGGCGGCTCAGATGGTGAAGAGTCTGCCTGCACTGAGAGACCCGGCTTCGATTCCTGGACTGGGAAGCTCCGCTGGAGAAGGAAATGGCACCTCACTGCAGTATGCTTCCCGGGAGACTCCCCACGGACAGAGGAGCCTGGCGGACTACGGTCCAAGGGGTCGCAAAGCGTCCTTTTTCTAAACTAGACCTGCTTTCTAGTTTATCAGTTCTTCAAGTGTGTTTAGTCTGCTGTGAAAAATTCATCTTAGTTTTAAGTTTTGGTAATGTTAGCTTTTAGTTGCGTAGTTAAAAAAATTTTTTTTTGAATATTTATTTATTTGACTGTAGCAAGTCTTAGTTGTGGCATGTGGGATCTAGTTCCCAGGGACTGAACCTGGGCCCTCTGCAGTGGGAGTTTGGAGTCTTAGCCAGTGGACCACCAGAAAGTCCCTTAATTATGCAGCTCTGCTAATTCTTTTTTCAAATGACACTTTTCATGGCTCCTAGTTTCTTGCTGAAAATTTTAAAAGCTTGTCTTTGTCTCTATAGCTTTGATAAGTGTAAGTGTGTTTCAGTCTGATAACACCAGTATCTGGAGTCCCTGTTTTTTTTTTTTTTTTTTAAGTTTTCCCTTCCTTCCCCCCCGCCCCCATCATGCCTCTTTTATTTTTATATTTATTTTCATCCATCTTTATTCTTTGGCCTGTGTGGGCCTCCCATTGGAGTGGCCTCTCTTGTTGCAGGGTACCGGCTCTGGGTGCATGTGCTCCAGAGCTCTCGCTAGTAATTGGACACACTGGTTCGGCTGCTCCGTGGCACATGGGATCTTCCTGGGCCAAGGATCGAACCGGTGCCCCTTGCACTACAAGGCAGACTCTCTACCCACTGGACCACCAGGAAAGCTCTGGAGTCCCTGTTTGGTTGCTGTTGTCTGTTGTTGTTTGTTGATTCCAGGTAATATTGTCATATGCCTGGTAATGTTTGTTGTTGGGCAGATTATTTTTAAATGTATTTTTAGAAACAACTGGAGGTCTATGATATATTACCTTTCAGGGAGGATTTTCATTTCCTTCTGTCAGGCACCTGACGGTGCAAGGAGTCTAGGAGCAAGGCTTCCAGATTTATTGGTCTTCTTACTAGATGATCCTTGGAATAGATTTTGTGACCTTACTTCCAAAGTGCTAGTGTTTCCTCCTCTGGCTGATAAAACCCCTCAGATCCCTGTTCTAGTTTTATTAGTCAGCCAGAAATTGCAGCTTGCAGGGTTTCCAGCACATGGCAGAACACCCCCGAATCAGCCCACTTCCTTCTCCCAGAGAAGCGCCTCTCAGCTGTCTGTCCACAGTCAGCAAATGCTTTCAGGTAGAAGCTGTGAATTTCTCTGTGCTCTTCTTAGTGTCTTTACTAGGGTTTTATGCTATTAAAATTTCTTTCATTTCTTTCAGCTTTTATGCTCTTCTTGAGATAGGATTGGTCCCATCTCTAGTTCACCATTATTATAAATGAGAGATCTGTGAATACATACTTATTACACTCATTTTGAACATCAGTAGTGACTGGGGTATATTTTCGTGTGTATGTGTTTAGTTTACCTCCAAATTTCCTTCAAGTGCCAAGAAATAAGAAATTGACATACGGACTTACGTAATAGAAGCTTGATAAACATTTGTTGATAAATATGTAGGACAGATGTAAGATGCCTTAATTAATTTTCTTTTCCCTCATTATATATATATATATATTTAAATATTTATTTATTTATTTATTTTGGGGGGGTTGGGGAGGGAGGGGAGCAGGTGGGCTACTTCTATTGGTCTTTCATTTGTCTATTTTCATCCGTCTTTGTTCTTTGGCCCGTGTGGGCCTCCCATCGTGGTGGCCTCTGTTGTCACAGAGCACTGGCTCTGGGCACATGTGCTCCAGAGCTCCGGCTCGGTCATTGGACACATGGGTCCAGCCGCTCTGTGGCATGTGGGATCTTCCCAGGCCAGGGATCGAACGGGCGCCCCTTGCACTGCAAGGCGGTGTCCTTACCCACTGGACCACCAGGGAAGCCCTCATTATATTTTTTTTAATGAAAAATGTTTGGTACTTGTCATGCATACTCCACATCAGTCGCTTTTCCATGTTTTCCATTGTTTTAGATTTTTTGTTTTTTGGTATCCCCAGTATAGATGAGTTGATTAATAACCACTTAATTAAAAATGTTACTGATACTGTTACCTCTTTGAGTGCTTATGATGTGCCAAGTATTGTTCCAGATGTTGTACACATAGCAGTAGCTGAAACAAAAATCCCTGTCCTGATGGAGTTGACGGGTTAGAAAGCAATTTGCCATCGCCTAATAATTCTGACTGTTCTTGTTTTTAGCATTTCCCCATCATTTTTGGAATGCTGGTTTGAATTTTTGTGGTCATGAACATTAGAACAGTTATTAGGACCGAACACAAATAAAGAGGTCATAGGCATGAATAGCATGAAGGATGTTCTGCCAGTACACATGGCTTGGTGGAGTGTATTTTGTGTACAGGAAGACACGTGACCGCTAATCCTTGGCTTCATTGCCTAGTCAGCGTTATCCTGTTGTTGGTAACCCTAGATTCATTAGGTCTCTGAGGAACAGGTTCTGGGACACCTTGAATAATGTCCTTGTGTGTACATTAAGGAAGGAAATATAGCTCATCTTTTGAGGCACTTGAAAGAAAATTGATGTTTTACATTTAAAACTAAAACTTTAAAGAAGTAGCATCTTAGATCCAGTAGCTTAGATTTACTGTTTTTGTGATGGACAAGAACAATTTAAACATTGTGGTATACTCTAAGGACAACTAGAAGCAGCACTTTGAATTATAGATTTAACATTTCTTACGATGGACTGAAAACTTAAAAAAAAATCTCTACTGTGCTGCTATAAGGAAAGCCACAAACTAGAGCACAGTGCAAGAAGCCAGGCTAAATAGAAACAAACAAAACAAGCATAAAGATGAGTGTTAGACTGTATGCTCCATCTCTCAGTCGTGTCTGACTCTTTGCAACCACATGGACTGCAACCTGCCCGGCTCCTGTGTCCATGGGATTCTCCAGGCAAGAATCCTGGAGTGGGTCGCCATTTCCTTCTCCAGGGGATCTTCCTGACCCAGGGCTTTAACCTGCATCCTGCATCTCCTGCATTGGCAAGTGGACTCTACCAGTGAGCCACCTGGGAAGCCCGTAGACTCTATAGTGCCTTCTAAACACACTTTTTTTTTTTGGTCTGTATTGTTTTAGGTACCGTCAGATCCTGGAGAAAGCCATTCAGTTATCTGGAGCAGAACAACTAGAAGCTTTGAAAGCTTTTGTGGAAGCAAGTAAGTCAAGTGAAAATTCTGTGTTTGTCTTGTATTACTGAATTAGAATATAAAATGTTACTCGGGCCTTGTTTTACATCAGATTGTCAATATAATTTACATTGAGAGTAAATTAAATATGCATTGAGCTTGATTGGTTTTAGAATTTAAACTACATACAACTTGATACTTGATTGTCAGTGAACTCCGAAGGCACTGTTACGTATTACATTTAAGCTTTTGTGTAGTTATTGATAGAATAACTGATGGGAGACAGTATAGATAAAGAGAAGAGTCTCTGCCCAGATCCTGGGCTGCTGTTTTTATTAGCTGTGTGATTGTGGATAAGTTATGTAACCTTTGTGTGCCCCATTTTCGTTGTCTATAAAATGGAACTATGATACCTACCCTGTAGAATTGTTGGAAAATTAAATGAGTTAACATACATGAGTGTTAGATAAGTAGTAGCTGTGATTAATGTTAAGAACATTTCTTTTGAATGGGAATTAAAAGTTTCCCTGACTCCCTGACTTCAAACATATCCAGTTATCCTGAAAATCACTCAAAATTTAGGCTGGAATTTATTCTGAGTTCACAGTATTAATGATATTTGATAGTGCTTTACAGTTTATAGTGTGCTTTCACACACTTTATCCATCACATAGGCTCCATTTCATCACACTGTAACCTAACAATACAGGTATAGGTAGCCTTATATAATGTATTATAAAATGAGTCTTAGGATTTTTTCCCCCAAGGACATTCAGTCAGTAGCAGAACCTAGACTTCTGACCGTTATAGGGCCTAGTGGCACTTGCCGTGAAACTGTTCTCTGTGACATCTGGTATCATCCAATTCCAATTAATATTCTATAACTGATTAGTTATACAGCCTGTCAGTTACTGCCTCAAAAAACTGGGGCCTGCAATGTGAGACAACCTGGCAGTGGTTTCAGAAAAACTCTTAGGAGTGGCTTTTTTAAGACCATTGCACTTGGTAGCGAAAGAGCAGTGCTTTTTATAAACTTTGAATCCAGTGAACCGCCAAAAAAAAAAAAAAAAGCCATCTACTGTTACAATCATTTGCATCAACTGAATAGGTTTTGAAGCATCATTAATTTCCCCAGTAACTACTGATTTAAACTTAATTTATCTGAGTGGTTCACTAGCATGATGCATCTTTTTCAAATGTAATGAAAGTGATAATAATAACTAACATTTGTTGAGTGCTATGTGCCAGGTATTGCTTTAAGTGCTTTATGCATACTGCATTTAAGCTTTACAGCACCCTTACCCACATTTTACAGGAAAGGAAAGAGAAGCAAAGGGAAGTAAATCTCTTGCCTGAGGCCATATCATATCATCTAGAGGGTTTGGACACACTGTGGCTCCAGAGTTTTCACCCTTAGTTATATATACTAATACCACATAAGTGTTTACAAACAATGTCATAGAATATGTCTGTACATCTTGTTGTTTAGTTGCTAAGTCATGTCTGACTCTTTGCGACCTCATGGACTGTAGCTCACCAGGCTCCTCTCTTCATGCAGTCATGAATACTGGAGCGGGTTGCCATTCCCTTCTTCAGGGATCTTCTTGACCCAGGGCTTGAAACTGTGTCTCCTGCATTGGCAGGCAGATTCTTTACCTCTGAGCCACCAAGGAAGCCCATCTATGCATCTAGTGCTGACTCCAAGTTCTTTTTTTCTTTTAGAGTAGAGATCACTTTATTTTTCATTTATTTATTTTTAACCGTCTATTTATTTAAATTTTTTTTTCGTTTGTTTTTTGACTACACAGCATTTAGGATCTCAGTTCAGCATAGTGGAATCTTAGTTCATCGACCAGGGATCGAACCCACACCCACTTCTGTGGAATCGTGGTGTCCTGACCACTGGACCAACAGGGAACTCCCCTAGTGCTGACTTAAGTTCTTGTTGTTTTTATTGGGAAAGTACTAGTGGCAGTAACTGTCATGACTCACTTTATTTAAACTTCATGAAAATCATTTCACTGTTTCTTTAACTTTTTTTTGTAGCTAGGTGGGGTAGGAGAGTATAAATAAAATTATAGGTCTTTTCTGGGCCTTCACTATGTAGAAAAATAAAGAAGAGAAAGGAATGACATAAAATTCTCAGCTGTTAACTTTTTCTCTGCCATTTCTGATTCTTAGAGAAGCTGTGGTATTTTTAAGGTGCTTCCCAGATGGTGCTAGGTATTTTTAATGTTTTGGTGTAATTGTTATATGAGCAAATAATTCAAAATTAAGAAAAACTGGTTTATAGTATAAGGTCATAGGAGTATGGAGGTTGGTAAATAATGCTCTAAAGGATACTTAACTAATAGATTTTGGTATTAATTTTAGGTGAAAATTGATTGCTTAATGAAAACATACAAATTGCTCATGTCTTCTTATCTGTTACTTTTTTTTAACAAGTGGTAAATGAGAATGTCAGCCTCGTGATCTCCCGCCAGTTGCTGACTGATTTCTGCACACATCTCCCTAACCTGCCTGATAGTACAGCCAAAGAAATCTATCATTTCACTTTGGAAAAGATCCAGCCTAGAGTTATTTCATTTGAGGAGCAGGTAAATACCTAGAGCAGTGATTTTTTGCTTTGTTTTGTTTTGAGGAATCTGTTTGTTATGTTTTCTTTTTTTTCAAATGCAGTTTATTATGTTTTCTTTGCTTTTACAGTTGATATAGTATTATAAGTTTTAGGTATACAGCCTAGTGATTCACAAATTTTAAAGGTTATATCATATTTATAGTTAATATTATAAAATACTGGCTATTAGTGATTTTTTAAACCTGAGATAGCAGCAATTATTTTGAGAGATACTATTGAATTTTCAAAGGAGATAATCATTGAATTTCATTTTCACAGAAGAGTGTGCCAAATGGCATTTTACAATATAAGATCAAATAAATATTATATTTTAAGTCTAGCTGACATTTGTTCCACATACTATAATATGGTTTGGTGAACCAAATATTACTTTCTAGATTATTTATTTTATTTTTTGATATTATTTATTTGTTTTTGACTGCTGGGTCTTCATTGCTGTGTAGGCTTTTCTCTAGTTACGGCGACCAGAGGCTACTCTTTAGTTGTGGCGTGAGGGCTCCTCATTGCAATGGCTTCTTTTGTTGCAGAGCACAGTCTTTAGGCACATAGGCTTCAGTGGTTGTGGTGCCTGGGCTCAGTAGTTGTGGCTTGTGGGCTTAGTTGCTCCTCAGCAAGTGGGATTCTTCCTGACCCAGGGATCGAACCTATGTCCCCTGCCTTGGCAGGTAAGGATTCTTTACCACTGAGCCACCAGTGATGCCCTAGGTTATTTTTTTAAAAATCAGTAAAATTGTTAATCAGGCTGAGAACATAGGAGAACTCCAGCACTATATGTGCAATGACACAGAAGTAAAAATTAATATTTAAACTAAATTATTGCCATACTCCCCATTGCAGAAATGTTTTAGTTCAGTGTTTTGATATTCTGTGAATACAAAGTTCACACAAATTTTTGGATAGTCCAGGTAAATTTTTAGTATTTATTTGCCTGTATAATAGATTGAATTTGAGAGGAAGGAAATGGGAGGGAAGTTCAAGAAGGAATGGATCTATGCATACCTATGACTGATTCATGTTGATGTTTGGCAGTAAACAACAAAACTATGTAAAACTATTAGCCTTCAATTTAAAAAATTTATAAAAAAATATTGAATTTGAGCATTGTCACAGTAGGTTATTGTCTTTTTATTTTAGTTACTATATCAGTGGACATAATTTTACCCATGTTCCTCCTATTCCAGGTTGCTTCCATAAGACAGCATCTTGCATCCATATATGAAAAAGAAGAAGACTGGAGAAATGCAGCCCAAGTGTTGGTGGGAATTCCTTTGGAAACAGGACAAAAGTATAGTAAATAGTGGATACTGGATGGATATGTATAATTGTTTACTTAGTTTCATCTTACGTTTTAGTACAGGAAACATATAATGAACAATTTAACGAATAAATAAATAAATATTGTACTATGTCAGATGATAAGGGCTATGGCAAAAGGTGGGGTAAACTGGGGGACAGGATGTATATTAAATGGGGTGATTAGAATGTAGGGTAATCCTGATAGCACCTTTCCAAGCACTTGAAGGGGGTAACGGGGCGGCTATAAGCCCCTGGAGGGACCAGCTGGTCCTCTTGGAGAGGATGGCTAGCACAAAGGCCCCAAGAGGGGAGCCTGCCCAGCTCGGAGTGTTCTCGGAGGAGCAGGGACACCACTGTGTGGAGCGAGCAGAATGGAAAATGACAGGGGAGATCAGAGAGGACCGGGGACTAGGCTCCGTGGGGTCTTGTCAGTCATTGTCAGGCCTTTTGGCTTTTTTCTAGGTGAAACGATGGAAAGCCATTGGGGGATGTTTTACAGAGGATGTTTTACATGATCTGTTTTTTAAAAAACATGTATTTTATTTGACCATGTCAGGTCTTAGTTACCGCATGCAGCTTTTCTGGTTGTGGTACGCGGGCCCAGGAGTTGTGTAGCATGGGCTTACATGGCATGTGGCATCTTAGTTTCCTGATCAGGGATCAGACCCTCTGCGTTGAAAGGTGGGTTCTTAACCACTGGACCACGAAGACAGTTCCTGACAGATTTTAAAGATTTTAAAGAATCATTCTAGCTTTTGGGTTGAGAATAAATTGTGGGCGTGCAATGATGGAAGTAGGGACATTCTCTGAGAGGCGTGTGCGCTGCGGCAGGTGGGATGGAGATTGTGAGAACTGTTGGAGTCTGGATGTGTTTTTAAGGTAAAGCCAAGAATTTATCAACAGCTTGGGTATGAAGTGTGAGAAAAAGAGCCAAGCGAAGTCCTGAGTTTTGGTCTGAACAATTGGAAAAGCAGAGTTGCTATCTACTGAGTGGTAGAGTAGGTTGGGTATGAAGTGTGAAACAAGACAGTTTAAATGAAAAAGAAGAAGACTGGAGAAATGCAGCCCAAGTGTTGGTGGGAATTCCTTTGGAAACAGGACAAAAGTATAGTAAATAGTGGATACTGGATGGATATGTATAATTGTTTACTTAGTTTCATCTTACGTTTTAGTACAGGAAACATATAATGAACAATTTAACGAATAAATAAATAAATATTGTACTATGTCAGATGATAAGGGCTATGGCAAAAGGTGGGGTAAACTGGGGGACAGGATGTATATTAAATGGGGTGATTAGAATGTAGGGTAATCCTGATAGCACCTTTCCAAGCACTTGAAGGGGGTAACGGGCGGCTATAAGCCCCGGGAGGGACCAGCTGGTCCTCTTGGAGAGGATGGCTAGCACAAAGGCCCCAAGAGGGGAGCCTGCCCAGCTCGGAGTGTTCTCGGAGGAGCAGGGACACCACTGTGTGGAGCGAGCAGAATGGAAAATGACAGGGGAGATCAGAGAGGACCGGGGACTAGGCTCCGTGGGGTCTTGTCAGTCATTGTCAGGCCTTTTGGCTTTTTTCTAGGTGAAACGATGGAAAGCCATTGGGGGATGTTTTACAGAGGATGTTTTACATGATCTGTTTTTTAAAAAACATGTATTTTATTTGACCATGTCAGGTCTTAGTTACCGCATGCAGCTTTTCTGGTTGTGGTACGCGGGCCCAGGAGTTGTGTAGCATGGGCTTACATGGCATGTGGCATCTTAGTTTCCTGATCAGGGATCAGACCCTCTGCGTTGAAAGGTGGGTTCTTAACCACTGGACCACGAAGACAGTTCCTGACAGATTTTAAAGATTTTAAAGAATCATTCTAGCTTTTGGGTTGAGAATAAATTGTGGGCGTGCAATGATGGAAGTAGGGACATTCTCTGAGAGGCGTGTGCGCTGCGGCAGGTGGGATGGAGATTGTGAGAACTGTTGGAGTCTGGATGTGTTTTTAAGGTAAAGCCAAGAATTTATCAACAGCTTGGGTATGAAGTGTGAGAAAAAGAGCCAAGCGAAGTCCTGAGTTTTGGTCTGAACAATTGGAAAAGCAGAGTTGCTATCTACTGAGTGGTAGAGAGTAGGTTTTGAGGGAAGATCAAGAGTTCTGATAACCAAGGAAATGCCTAGTAGGGAGTTGAATATGTCAGTCTGGAGTTTAGGAGAGAGTCTGGACTGGAGATGTATTGATACATTGAGAGCCGTGGATATATAAATGGAATTAAAGCCATTAGACTGGAAGAGATCTCCACGAGCAGGCATTTAGGGGGAGAAGAGGACTGAGTACTGAACACTCTGACATTAAAGGGTCGAGGGCAGGAGAAAGATGCAGCATGTGAGGACTGTGCATTGAGCTAAGAGGAGAACCAGGAGAATGAGGAGCGTGATACCAGTCTCGGAGGTCAGGAGGGAAGTGAGGCCTTTGAAGCGAAGTGTTAGTGGCTCAGTCATGTTGGACTCTTTGCGACCCCGTGGACTGTAGCCTGCCGGCCTTCTTTTCTCTCTGTCCAAGGAATTCTCTAGGCAAGGATACTGGAGTGGATTTCCATTCCCGTCTCCTGGAGATCTTCCCAACTCAGGGATCAAATCCAGGTCTCCCACATTGCAGGCGGATTTTTTGCCATCTGAGCCACCAGGGAAGTCTGAGGGCTTTAAGAAGAAAAATACAAAAGTGTAATAGGATCAGTGGTTTGGGGTTACTGTGAGTTCAATGAACTGTTGGGTTTGAGACACTAGAGAAAACGAGATGGAAGAACAGTTAGAAAAATTAAGATGGTAGTTTGTAACTTATTCAGCCAATCTTACCTTTGATACGTAAGATAAAAAATATTTATATAGTTCTTTATATTGTACAAGAAAGATGAAAGTTGTGAAACTCTCAGTTGTATTATTAAACACACTTCCTCTTTCATTTGGCAACTATAAATATACCAGCTGAATGATCAGAAATATTTTCAGTTACTTGCCTATTCTTTTACCAGGTGATTAGGGATTCATACTTTTTGTCTTACGTAGTATTTGTCATCACAAGGCAAACACTGCTTCAGGCATCTTACCTTTTGTGTGATAGTGATGCCCCTTAAAAAAGCAACCAGTATATGAAAAAGCCTTTATATGTAGATGTGAAATTTTTCTTTTAAGGCCTCTTGTTAATTTGTTTTTTTTTTTCCTTTGATAGTTTGAAGTGGCTGAGGGGTTTCTTAATTACTTTGGTCTTATTCTGTCTGGAGTAGTTTCTCCCTAGCACAGAGTAAAGGACTTATTTTCATTGGTAGGTGGCATACATATAATATAGATATTGTTCTTTGCAGTGGTGGTAATTAGCATTTTGAGAGTATTGTAACATTATCTGTGAGGATACCAAAAACTTAAAATTCAGTGGTTTTCTGAACAAGTTAAAGTGATTTGGATAAATTATTGAGAACTTGTTTCCTTAAAAAAAGGATTCATTCTGATTATGAAGGAAATAGAAATAATAGATATACTTGGCATAAAACATGCAAAAAACCTAATGTTATTTATAGTAGTTTATGTAAATGAGTTGTGAATATTCCTTTTTTTTAATGTTTAAAATGTTAATTTAAATATTAATGGGATTTATTTTTCTTGCCACATGGTGGCACCACTTCTGCTGGTAAATAGAAACCCTGGGTATAACATGTTTTGAATTATGTAGGGTCATTAACTCAGGGATCAAATCCAGGTCTCCCACATTGCAGGCGGATTTTTTGCCATCTGAGCCACCAGGGAAGTCTGAGGGCTTTAAGAAGAAAAATACAAAAGTGTAATAGGATCAGTGGTTTGGGGTTACTGTGAGTTCAATGAACTGTTGGGTTTGAGACACTAGAGAAAACGAGATGGAAGAACAGTTAGAAAAATTAAGATGGTAGTTTGTAACTTATTCAGCCAATCTTACCTTTGATACGTAAGATAAAAAATATTTATATAGTTCTTTATATTGTACAAGAAAGATGAAAGTTGTGAAACTCTCAGTTGTATTATTAAACACACTTCCTCTTTCATTTGGCAACTATAAATATACCAGCTGAATGATCAGAAATATTTTCAGTTACTTGCCTATTCTTTTACCAGGTGATTAGGGATTCATACTTTTTGTCTTACGTAGTATTTGTCATCACAAGGCAAACACTGCTTCAGGCATCTTACCTTTTGTGTGATAGTGATGCCCCTTAAAAAAGCAACCAGTATATGAAAAAGCCTTTATATGTAGATGTGAAATTTTTCTTTTAAGGCCTCTTGTTAATTTGTTTTTTTTCCTTTGATAGTTTGAAGTGGCTGAGGGGTTTCTTAATTACTTTGGTCTTATTCTGTCTGGAGTAGTTTCTCCCTAGCACAGAGTAAAGGACTTATTTTCATTGGTAGGTGGCATACATATAATATAGATATTGTTCTTTGCAGTGGTGGTAATTAGCATTTTGAGAGTATTGTAACATTATCTGTGAGGATACCAAAAACTTAAAATTCAGTGGTTTTCTGAACAAGTTAAAGTGATTTGGATAAATTATTGAGAACTTGTTTCCTTAAAAAAAGGATTCATTCTGATTATGAAGGAAATAGAAATAATAGATATACTTGGCATAAAACATGCAAAAAAACCTAATGTTATTTATAGTAGTTTATGTAAATGAGTTGTGAATATTCCTTTTAATGTAAAATGTTAATAATATATGATTTATGGAAAATTTTGACTTGATATAAATGTTTTTGAAGAATTAATTTCAAAGCTGAGGCCAAGTCCATTGTGAACTCTGTTCTTGCCACATGGTGGCACCACTTCTGCTGGTAAATAGAATTAACTCTTCTATGAGGATTAATCTTGAATTTCATGTGAGTTTTGAATTATGTAGGGTCTTCAGTGTTATATGCATTTCTTGCATATAATGTGACCATTGGGATAAGAACAAAAATGAAAGCTACCTATATTCTCATCACTCAGAGATAATTGCGATTACTCTCTTAATATATATATAGAGAGAGAAATACATTTTTGGTGGTGTTTTATGTACTATTTTATCTATTTTTTTCAGTTAGTGAAAACTTACGACTAGTATCAAAGTAATTATTATAATAGTAACACTGTATATAATTATATAAAACTTTAGTATCTGCTATCTTTGTGTGTCACAATTGATTATCATAAATGCTATTATGGATGTTTCCCATTTTTTTATTATGGATATTTTTACAAATGGATATTCTGTGCATATGTATATGTCTCATCCATGGTTGTTTTGGTTTGGGGGTTATTTTTTAGCGCAAAATACAGATGGTAAAAAGTATATGCATTTGAGAAGATTCAAAGGATGGTTGGAGAGCATACTGCCATATTATTGTCCAGGATGGTTGTACATGGTCCATAGTTTCTCTGGTAGTACATATATATCCCTGATGACTTTTTTTTTTTAATCTTTAACTTATAAGATTACCCGAGGATTAGAAGAAGCTGAAATAATATATGAATAATGATGATTATATACTTTATCAGTAAAACTCTGTAAAACTTATTTTGGAAATATAGTTTAGCTTATGTAATATAATGCAGTAAAACTTGACTTTTAAGAATATCTGATTTATGGAAAATTTTGACTTGATATAAATGTTTTTGAAGAATTAATTTCAAAGCTGAGGCCAAGTCCATTGTGAACTCTGTTCTTGCCACATGGTGGCACCACTTCTGCTGGTAAATAGAATTAACTCTTCTATGAGGATTAATCTTGAATTTCATGTGAGTTTTGAATTATGTAGGGTCTTCAGTGTTATATGCATTTCTTGCATATAATGTGACCATTGGGATAAGAACAAAAATGAAAGCTACCTATATTCTCATCACTCAGAGATAATTGCGATTACTCTCTTAATATATATATAGAGAGAGAAATACATTTTTGGTGGTGTTTTATGTACTATTTTATCTATTTTTTTCAGTTAGTGAAAACTTACGACTAGTATCAAAGTAATTATTATAATAGTAACACTGTATATAATTATATAAAACTTTAGTATCTGCTATCTTTGTGTGTCACAATTGATTATCATAAATGCTATTATGGATGTTTCCCATTTTTTTATTATGGATATTTTTACAAATGGATATTCTGTGCATATGTATATGTCTCATCCATGGTTGTTTTGGTTTGGGGGTTATTTTTTAGCGCAAAATACAGATGGTAAAAAGTATATGCATTTGAGAAGATTCAAAGGATGGTTGGAGAGCATACTGCCATATTATTGTCCAGGATGGTTGTACATGGTCCATAGTTTCTCTGGTAGTACATATATATCCCTGATGACTTTTTTTTTTTAATCTTTAACTTATAAGATTACCCGAGGATTAGAAGAAGCTGAAATAATATATGAATAATGATGATTATATACTTTATCAGTAAAACTCTGTAAAACTTATTTTGGAAATATAGTTTAGCTTATGTAATATAATGCAGTAAAAAGCTTGATTCTCTTATATTAACAGAATATCTATATATCAGGAAAAAATAACTTACTTTCTACCACCCCTAACCATTTTCCTGGTGAGATACTTAGTCAGCCTATGTTTTTCTGTTCTCTCCTAGACAGTACAATGTTGATTATAAACTGGAGACTTACCTGAAGATTGCTAGACTATATCTGGAGGACGATGATCCAGTCCAGGCCGAGGCTTACATAAATCGGGCATCGTTGCTTCAGAATGAATCAACCAATGAACAGTTACAGATACATTATAAGGTAACACATGAGCTGATTTGGAATTAGTTTTGTATTGGAGAGTCCTACAATTGTAAAGTGCTCCTGAATGTCTGATAAATGCTGTTGTATGTTAGAAATTCTCTGTATCCTTTGCTTTTTAATTTCTCCCCCTAACTGAAACATTTTCTGTCTTATAGGTATGCTATGCACGTGTTCTTGATTACAGAAGAAAATTCATTGAAGCTGCACAAAGGTACAATGAACTGTCTTACAAAACAATAGTGCATGAAAGTGAAAGACTAGAGGCCTTAAAACATGCTCTGCACTGTACCATCTTAGCATCAGCAGGTAAACACGTCGTTTATGCTTTAATAAACTAAGTTATTTTTGCTGTGATTTTAGGTTCATTGTTACTTGAGGATTTAGTAAGGAACTGTTCTTCAAGAGCATGTCTTATTAATACAATTATGGTAAATTTAAACATTTAAGCAGTTAGAAACAGTGGATTGCTAACTTAAGACATTTTAAAATATGCATTTATCAGCCTACTACCCACAGGTATTAGACGAGATCGGGCGCGTTCAGGGTGGTATGGCTGTAGACTCACAGGTATTAGAAATTGTTAAGAAAATCATTGTTGAAAAACCCATTTGTTCGGAGTGAATTATCTGTTTATGTGCATTAGCCATTTTTTATTTTTATGTTTTTCTTATGAATGCTGTTCACTATGTAAGAAATTAACAAGTTTTTCTCCCAGTTTATTGTCTCTTTTTTGGCTTTTTTTATGAAATTATTGCCATTTTAGATTCCTTTCTGTTTTCTTCCAGTAACATGAATCCTCTGATCTTTAAACTCTGAAAAATTGAAAGAGTTTTTGTTTATGTAGGGTATATCTGTTGATTACTGTATTGGAAAATGAAGTGAGAAATTTACAAATATTTATTAATCCATTTTAAAGTAACAATAATAGATCTATTACATATAAACATAAATGACTTTTTGCGGGGGGCATGCCACGTGGCTTGTGAATCTTAGTTCCTGACCAGGGCTCAGACCCGCATCCCCAATGGAAGCGTCACGTGCTCACCACTGAACAGCCAGGGAAGTCCATGTTTGTTCTTCTGCATGACTAGCTATTTGGCTTGGTATTCTTTATTGAATAGTCCATCTTTTTTTTGCCTGTTAATTTAAAGCACATTATAATAGATTTCTGGACATAGTATTCTGTTCCATTAATTGGCCTGCGTATTTATGAATGTACGAATGCTGTGCTCTTCAAACTATTACAGCTTTATCTTCATAGAGTCTTATTATCTGGCAGATCTACTTACTGATTCCTACTTATGTTTCCAGCTGGTGTCAGAGACGGTGATGCTCTGCCCTGTTTCATTCAGCTCTCCTGCTGTAAATAAGTGTCCTCTTTTGTGATCTGTTTGATACCACATTCTTCACATTTTCATGCATTTGTTGATGGTTTTGCAGTTTAAAATGGCTGCTAAGCATAGTGCTGATGTACAGTCTTGTCTACTTAAGTGTGGGACATGTGTGATGTGTCTTATGGAGAAAATACTTGGGTTAAGTTGAATAAGCTTTGTTCAGGCATGAGTTATAGTGTACGCCATAAATTCACTGGGAATGAATCAACAATATGTATTAAATAAGGTGCCTTTAAACAGAAACACACAAAGCAAGGTTACATATTGACCAGCTGATAAAAATGTTGTGACCAGAGGCTCAGAGGAACCTAATCCTGTGTCTCCCCAGGGAGCAGCAATTTGAGTATCCTCTAATTCAGTGGTGGCAGCAACCTTGTAGGACACAAGTACTACAGATAAAGAGAATCAAGTGTATATTTCAGAATGTACAGGCCAACTGTATAGGCCAAAATGGGGTCATAAGAAGGATTGTTTTTAATTGAGAAAATAAATTGTGAGAATATTTCATACTCATTTGTTTCCCTTAGGACAGCAGCGTTCTCGGATGCTAGCTACTCTTTTTAAGGATGAAAGATGCCAGCAACTTGCTGCTTATGGAATCCTAGAGAAAATGTACCTAGATAGGATCATCAGAGGAAATCAACTTCAGGAATTTGCTGCCATGCTGATGCCTCACCAGAAAGCCACTACAGCTGATGGTAATGACTGCTTCTTTTTTACATATGTGGTAGTAAATATTCAGGTCATGCTTGTGGGGTGTATGCTAAATATGAAGATTCCTGGTATCTTTCTGTAGTGTTTTTATATAACACTTGATAAAAAAAATGAATATTGGCTGAAGATGTATATTATACATATAGTAATTTTTATTCTGTTCCATTAATTGGCCTGCGTATTTATGAATGTACGAATGCTGTGCTCTTCAAACTATTACAGCTTTATCTTCATAGAGTCTTATTATCTGGCAGATCTACTTACTGATTCCTACTTATGTTTCCAGCTGGTGTCAGAGACGGTGATGCTCTGCCCTGTTTCATTCAGCTCTCCTGCTGTAAATAAGTGTCCTCTTTTGTGATCTGTTTGATACCACATTCTTCACATTTTCATGCATTTGTTGATGGTTTTGCAGTTTAAAATGGCTGCTAAGCATAGTGCTGATGTACAGTCTTGTCTACTTAAGTGTGGGACATGTGTGATGTGTCTTATGGAGAAAATACTTGGGTTAAGTTGAATAAGCTTTGTTCAGGCATGAGTTATAGTGTACGCCATAAATTCACTGGGAATGAATCAACAATATGTATTAAATAAGGTGCCTTTAAACAGAAACACACAAAGCAAGGTTACATATTGACCAGCTGATAAAAATGTTGTGACCAGAGGCTCAGAGGAACCTAATCCTGTGTCTCCCCGGGGAGCAGCAATTTGAGTATCCTCTAATTCAGTGGTGGCAGCAACCTTGTAGGACACAAGTACTACAGATAAAGAGAATCAAGTGTATATTTCAGAATGTACAGGCCAACTGTATAGGCCAAAATGGGGTCATAAGAAGGATTGTTTTTAATTGAGAAAATAAATTGTGAGAATATTTCATACTCATTTGTTTCCCTTAGGACAGCAGCGTTCTCGGATGCTAGCTACTCTTTTAAGGATGAAAGATGCCAGCAACTTGCTGCTTATGGAATCCTAGAGAAAATGTACCTAGATAGGATCATCAGAGGAAATCAACTTCAGGAATTTGCTGCCATGCTGATGCCTCACCAGAAAGCCACTACAGCTGATGGTAATGACTGCTTCTTTTTTACATATGTGGTAGTAAATATTCAGGTCATGCTTGTGGGGTGTATGCTAAATATGAAGATTCCTGGTATCTTTCTGTAGTGTTTTTATATAACACTTGATAAAAAAAATGAATATTGGCTGAAGATGTATATTATACAAGGATATAAGTTTGAAATATTAAGAGTAGACCTATTGGAAAGCATTTTGTAGAATATTTTTTGGAAACTGAAAAGGCAGAAGAATTATAGGCTAGGCTTACAGTGCCTGGTTTTTTAAGAGCTCAAACTGTTTGATAAGTACCTTAATTAATCTTTGTAATAAAGCATAATTACCCAGTCCTGTTTCAGATAGAGCAAAATTTGGCACAGTGGCTTGACCAAGGTTACTAAGGGGTGTTTCCAATAAGAATAGAATTTGGTGTTTTGTTTCCTAATATTTGCTTAAGTCAGACTGCCTTTGCTGGGAAGGGATTTTTAATAGATACTTATTCATAACATGAGTAATTTTATGTATGGTTATCTATAGAGGTTTTAAGGTAGCTTATAACTGTAATACACATGACTGAATATATAGATGTAGATCACTAGAAACATGGAAAAGGTCAAGACAGACACGCAGATTTGTTAGACTCATTGCCTTGGATTCACTGTCATCCCCTATTGAAGAGTATCTAGTGGTAAAGAATTATTCATATACAATTTGGCAGAAAGGTATATGTATACCTCACCAGTTTTACTGCCCTGAGTTCCCAGATCACTGAAGCAATTCTATTATCTATTGAATTTCTTTCATTTAATTATATGTTAAGAAGCAAATCAATTGATTATTATCTTTCTGTCTAAAGGAGATGGTTTATTCTAGAGAATATTCTTTATGCAGATTGTGAGAAGAATTCATTTCAGTCTTAGAATTAGTTGTGATTTTCCCATATAATTGATGTTTATTTTATTTAAATACGGTGAGTTGATCAACTACTGGTTTTATTAATTTGATGGACTGCTGGAAAGTTTCAAAAATTGAACTTGTAACCTACCTCTAATGAGTGTGTTTTGATTGTTACTATTCTTCTTTTCCTTATTTACTTTTAAGTTGTCTTCTGTGTATTCTGAGCAACTTTAAATAAATTCTTTTGCAAGAAGATATTTGACAAATAAAATCTGCAAAAATAAGAAAAGTTTCCAGAATTGATATAATTAAATTCAGATTTGACTTTGAACTTTCTGGCCATGAGAAAGAAAGAAAAGATAAAATCAGATGACTTTTCTGAAATGAGGGCTACTCAGTAGGATCTGTGAGAATGCAACTGATTTTCAGATTTCTCACAGGAGACTATGTGTATAGAACAGGCCTTTTGTCTTCTTTCATTTCAGACTTTGTTGCTTTCCTTATTTATTTTTCTTGCCCATATTTGTTTATTGTCATCACAACCCTAGGTTAACGATCTTGAGACATAGTATTGTTATTGTTGTTACTACCATCAGTGGTTTTTAGTATATTCTCAGAGTTTTACAGTGTTAATCTACTTTCTGCTGTGTACATTTGCCTGTTCTGATCATTTCATATGAATGGAATCATACAGTACATGATTATTTATGACTGTCTTCTTTTACTTAGCTTAATGTTTTCAGAGTTCATCTGTGTGGTAGTATTAGTACTTCGTTCACTTTTTATTGCCAAATAACATTCTGTTACCACATTTTACTTCTCATCAGTTGATGGACATTAAGGATGTTTTTACTATTTGGCTATTAGTAATGCTCCTGTGAACATTCATGTAGAAGTTTTTGTATGGACATAGGTTTTTAATTCTCTCGGATGTGTATCTAGGAGTGGAGTTACTGGGTCATAAGGTGGCTCTGTGTTTAGTCTTTTGTGAAGCTTGCCAGACTGTTCTCCAAAGTGACTGCACCATCTTACATTCCTACCTGCTGTATGTGAGGGCTCCATTTTGACCATATTTTCTCCCACATTTGTTATCTTTTTGATTTAGTCATACTAGTGGGTATGAAGTGAATTATCTTATAGTGGCTTTGACTCGCATTTCCCTGAGGCCTAATAATGTTGAATAACTTATCATATGCTTATTGGCCACTTTTAAATTGGGTTATTTGTTATTACAAGATGCCATGAATTCTTTATGTACTCCAGATGTTATCATTGCCGAATAAATATCTTCTCCCATTCTGTGTCTTTTTCTTTTTCTTTCTTTCTTTATTTCCATTTGGCTGTGCTGGGTCTTCATTGCTGCATGGGCTTTTCTCTGGTTGTGGTACTCAGACTTCTCATTGCAGTGGCTTCTCTTGTTGTGGAGCACAGACTCTGTGACACTCTGGTTTCAGTAGCTGCACCATGTGGGCTCAGGAGTTGTGGCTCTCAGGCTCTAGAGCACAGGCTCAGTAGTTGTGGCACATGACCTTAGTTGCTCCAGAGCATGTGGGATCTTCCCTGACCAGGGATCGAACTCGTGTCTCCTGCATTGGCAGGTGGATTCTTTACCACTGAGCCACCAGAGAAGCCCCATTCGGTGTCTTTTTCTTTTTACTTTGTTGATGCTATCTTTTGAGACTCAGAAGTTGTTAATTTTGATGAAATCCAACTTATGTTTTTTCTTTTGTTGCCTGTGCTTTAAGTGTTGTATCTAAAAAGCTATTGCCCCCCTCCTCTCCCGCAAAAAAGGCTATCGCCTAATTCAAGGTCATGACAAGTTACCCTAGTTTCTTCTGTAAGTTTTATAATTGCAGCTCTTACATTTAGGTCTTTGATTAACTTTGAGTTAATTTTTGTATATGATATAGAGTAGGGGTCCAGCTTTATTATTGTACATGTGAGTATTCAGTTGTCCTAGCACCATTTGTTACAAAGACGCTTACTTCCCCATGAATTGCTTTGGCATCTTTCAGTTGACTGTCAATGTGAGTTTATTTCTGGACTCTAAGTTCAATTCCATTGTTCTGTATGCCTGTGCTCATGCCGTACCTCACTGTCTTGGTTGCTGTGTCTCTGTAATAAGTTTTGAAATCAGAAAATTTGAGCCTTCCAACTTGGTGGTTTTCAAAATTGTTTGGCTCCTCTGGCTTTTCCTTTTTGGTTAGCTGACCATATTTTCTCCCACATTTGTTATCTTTTTGATTTAGTCATACTAGTGGGTATGAAGTGAATTATCTTATAGTGGCTTTGACTCGCATTTCCCTGAGGCCTAATAATGTTGAATAACTTATCATATGCTTATTGGCCACTTTTAAATTGGGTTATTTGTTATTACAAGATGCCATGAATTCTTTATGTACTCCAGATGTTATCATTGCCGAATAAATATCTTCTCCCATTCTGTGTCTTTTTCTTTTTCTTTCTTTCTTTATTTCCATTTGGCTGTGCTGGGTCTTCATTGCTGCATGGGCTTTTCTCTGGTTGTGGTACTCAGACTTCTCATTGCAGTGGCTTCTCTTGTTGTGGAGCACAGACTCTGTGACACTCTGGTTTCAGTAGCTGCACCATGTGGGCTCAGGAGTTGTGGCTCTCAGGCTCTAGAGCACAGGCTCAGTAGTTGTGGCACATGACCTTAGTTGCTCCAGAGCATGTGGGATCTTCCCTGACCAGGGATCGAACTCGTGTCTCCTGCATTGGCAGGTGGATTCTTTACCACTGAGCCACCAGAGAAGCCCCATTCGGTGTCTTTTTCTTTTTACTTTGTTGATGCTATCTTTTGAGACTCAGAAGTTGTTAATTTTGATGAAATCCAACTTATGTTTTTTCTTTTGTTGCCTGTGCTTTAAGTGTTGTATCTAAAAAGCTATTGCCCCCCTCCTCTCCCGCAAAAAAGGCTATCGCCTAATTCAAGGTCATGACAAGTTACCCTAGTTTCTTCTGTAAGTTTTATAATTGCAGCTCTTACATTTAGGTCTTTGATTAACTTTGAGTTAATTTTTGTATATGATATAGAGTAGGGGTCCAGCTTTATTATTGTACATGTGAGTATTCAGTTGTCCTAGCACCATTTGTTACAAAGACGCTTACTTCCCCATGAATTGCTTTGGCATCTTTCAGTTGACTGTCAATGTGAGTTTATTTCTGGACTCTAAGTTCAATTCCATTGTTCTGTATGCCTGTGCTCATGCCGTACCTCACTGTCTTGGTTGCTGTGTCTCTGTAATAAGTTTTGAAATCAGAAAATTTGAGCCTTCCAACTTGGTGGTTTTTCAAAATTGTTTGGCTCCTCTGGGTCCTTTGAATTTCCATATGAATTTTAAGATCAGCTGGTCAGTTTCTGCAAAGAAGCCAGTTGGGATTTTGATAGGAGCTGCACTGAGTCTGTATCAATTTGGGAAGTAATGCCATCTTAACAGTATAACATCTTCCGTATTTTCCCATTTATTTAGTCCTTCATATTGGAGAGTTGCTAAGAGAGTAGATCTTAAACGTTTTCGTCACAAGAAAAAAAATTATAACTATGTGAGGTGATGATGTTACTTAACTAAACTTGCGATAATCATGTTACAGTATGTACATGTATCAACTCACTATGTTGCACACCTTAAATGAATACGATGTTATATGTTAATTACATTTCAATAAAAGGAAAAGAATTGGATGAGCCCAATAGTCTGCTACCTAGGTCTAGAACTTTGTCAGGCCCTGTTTTACCTTACTTAAGGGAAGATCCTGTGCCTGGTACCTCACAAAGGGATCCTGCCCTCCAAACATTTCTCACATTTGCCTCAGAGTGAAGTGCTTGTGCAGTGCCCAGGGGAATAGAGATATTTCCATTGTGGTGTATGTATTGACTAACCAAGCTTTCAGAACAGGCTGCATGATTATTTTGCTGCTGCTTGCTAATAAAACCTGTGCTTATAACAAGAGAAGAAAAGTTAATGAAGCTGCTAACTCGTCCAAAGAAGCAAAACTGCACATCCAGAGGACTGAGTCTGTTCAGCTAATAAGTAACTACTTGCCAATCATTTTCTAAATGTTATTTTTATTTAATTATATGTTATTCAAAATGTATTAAATAGGGCATTTGGATTGCTTTTGAAATTTCGATAAGAATAAAGACAATGATGATGAATTATTATATGTCTGGAAATTTTTTAAAAAGATGGATCTTTTACGAGTGTAAACCTTGTTTCAAAATTATAACTTTATTTGTATTTAAGGTTCTAGCATCTTGGACAGAGCTGTTATTGAACACAATTTATTATCTGCAAGCAAATTATATAATAATATTACCTTTGAAGAACTTGGAGCCCTTTTAGAGATTCCTGCAGCTAAGGTATTACCTTCAGTGCATAAAAAGGAAGTTGAGACTAAGTTATTGATATAAAGAGAAAATAAAATATATACAGCTGAATCTCTGTATCTGAGGATGCAGAACTTGTGGATATGGAGGGCCAGCTGTGTTTGTTATACTGCTCCATTTTATGTAAGGGTCTGGAGCACCTGAGGATTTTGGTATTCAGGGGGCTCCTGGACCAAGCCCCCATGGATACCGAGCAATGACTGTAATGGATAAATATTGACAGCTGCAACAAAATGTACATAAAAGCCTCAGATAAATGGGAATAAATTGTTTGAGTATTAAAATAGTACTATGTTGGAATTGTCTTTGGTTTTGGATTTAAGTTGTATTTTCTAGTAAAGTGACCTAGAATGGAAATCTTGAAGAGGTTTCAGGTTATGGTACCCATTTTGTAAGAATATCTTTGTTTATTGTCTGTTTAAATCCACTTCATCATTTTGTTTCTTTGTATATGTCTCAGTTCTTCTTCCTGGCCTGGAATGCTATGGCTGTACCATAGCTTTGTCAGGCCCTGTTTTACCTTACTTAAGGGAAGATCCTGTGCCTGGTACCTCACAAAGGGATCCTGCCCTCCAAACATTTCTCACATTTGCCTCAGAGTGAAGTGCTTGTGCAGTGCCCAGGGGAATAGAGATATTTCCATTGTGGTGTATGTATTGACTAACCAAGCTTTCAGAACAGGCTGCATGATTATTTTGCTGCTGCTTGCTAATAAAACCTGTGCTTATAACAAGAGAAGAAAAGTTAATGAAGCTGCTAACTCGTCCAAAGAAGCAAAACTGCACATCCAGAGGACTGAGTCTGTTCAGCTAATAAGTAACTACTTGCCAATCATTTTCTAAATGTTATTTTTATTTAATTATATGTTATTCAAAATGTATTAAATAGGGCATTTGGATTGCTTTTGAAATTTCGATAAGAATAAAGACAATGATGATGAATTATTATATGTCTGGAAATTTTTTAAAAAGATGGATCTTTTACGAGTGTAAACCTTGTTTCAAAATTATAACTTTATTTGTATTTAAGGTTCTAGCATCTTGGACAGAGCTGTTATTGAACACAATTTATTATCTGCAAGCAAATTATATAATAATATTACCTTTGAAGAACTTGGAGCCCTTTTAGAGATTCCTGCAGCTAAGGTATTACCTTCAGTGCATAAAAAGGAAGTTGAGACTAAGTTATTGATATAAAGAGAAAATAAAATATATACAGCTGAATCTCTGTATCTGAGGATGCAGAACTTGTGGATATGGAGGGCCAGCTGTGTTTGTTATACTGCTCCATTTTATGTAAGGGTCTGGAGCACCTGAGGATTTTGGTATTCAGGGGGCTCCTGGACCAAGCCCCCATGGATACCGAGCAATGACTGTAATGGATAAATATTGACAGCTGCAACAAAATGTACATAAAAAGCCTCAGATAAATGGGAATAAATTGTTTGAGTATTAAAATAGTACTATGTTGGAATTGTCTTTGGTTTTGGATTTAAGTTGTATTTTCTAGTAAAGTGACCTAGAATGGAAATCTTGAAGAGGTTTCAGGTTATGGTACCCATTTTGTAAGAATATCTTTGTTTATTGTCTGTTTAAATCCACTTCATCATGGTTTCTGGTTTTTAACTAACATTTAGTATATGTCTCAGTTCTTCTTCCTGGCCTGGAATGACTATGGCTGTACTCTGGGCTCTTCAGTTGTAACTTCTGTGCTTGATTTAACTTAGGAAGGTGGCTGAACTAATAGGGAGTTTTTTCATTCTTAGTCACGATAAGGTTTGGTTGGCTAGGTATAAACTCCGATAAAGTACCAGAAGTATTTAGAGAGTATTCCACAAAACATTCTCTTAATTTTAAATAACTGTAAAAGCAAGCGATCAGCTTTACTTTTACTAACTTATAGACCTTGAAGTCATGTAGTTATGGTCTCATCCCCTTTTATCTGTTAGGAAATACTAAATTAAAATTTCACTTAACACAATTCCTTTACATGTACACGTTTAATACACAGTAAAGGAAGTGGAACAATTTTGGAACCAAGGTTTTGTTTACCATTAAAAGATGTTCTTAGGCTTTGAGGTATGCTTCCTTGCTGAGACTAAGGAAAGTGAATATATTTTTAGCAGTAGATGCTAATCACAGTCTGTTCAGGAGTGATTTAGGGTTGATTATGAAGATGGTCAGAATTATTAAAATGACTCTCACAACCCAGTTTGCTTAACAGACAATAAACATGAAATGTGTCTTTAGGAATTAGGCAGAGGACCTTTTGCTCACCTTATGAAATACGTCTTTAGGAATTAGGCAGAGGATATTTTGCTCCTCTTTAATTGTTTTTAAATCCTTTCATTTCCCTTTTAAATTTGAATATTAAAATCCTTTCAATTTTTCCTTCAAAAACATTACTCTTAAATAGTTTTGGAGATGACAGACACTGTAAAAACTGAAATGAAAAATAAGAAAAGCTAAGGAGTTTTTTGAGATGTGGATCCCAGTGAGAAGAAAAATTGTTAGTTTGATCTTCAGGCAGAGAAGAGTTGGTAAGAGGGTTAGGTTCTTGTTTAGACTCTTACAACAAGAAAAGCAGATCCTGATTAATGTAAAATAATGGATTATAGCCAGAAAGAACTGGGAGATATAAAAGGCAAATTTACATGACTTACTCTTGTAACTAATGGCAGACGAACACAAATGTGATGCTTAGTGATGGGTAGCTAACTAAGAGCTTTCAGTTCTCTTGGTGAGAATATGTGAATAAGTTGATATGACCATTAAAGTGTCTAAGAATTTATTTATTTACTTTTAACAGGCAGAAAAGATAGCATCGCAGATGATAACAGAAGGACGTATGAATGGATTTATTGATCAGATTGATGGAATAGTTCATTTTGAAAGTAAGAAGTTTTGCTTGTTTATAGCATAATGAAATGACAGTATTGTGTGTTTGTGATTAAAACATGCTGAGCAAATTTCCCTTGACCCAGAATCGTACTACAGGAATGAACTTATTTCCCAAAGAAATAAGATAATTTTTATGAACTTATATTCATGAATCTAATTAATGCAGGATTTTCTAAAATTTGAAACTGAGATTGTTATATTAATTTATATTTTTACAACCAAACATTTATTGACCACATACCGGACTAAAAGATGTTCTTAGGCTTTGAGGTATGCTTCCTTGCTGAGACTAAGGAAAGTGAATATATTTTTAGCAGTAGATGCTAATCACAGTCTGTTCAGGAGTGATTTAGGGTTGATTATGAAGATGGTCAGAATTATTAAAATGACTCTCACAACCCAGTTTGCTTAACAGACAATAAACATGAAATGTGTCTTTAGGAATTAGGCAGAGGACCTTTTGCTCACCTTATGAAATACGTCTTTAGGAATTAGGCAGAGGATATTTTGCTCCTCTTTAATTGTTTTTAAATCCTTTCATTTCCCTTTTAAATTTGAATATTAAAATCCTTTCAATTTTTCCTTCAAAAACATTACTCTTAAATAGTTTTGGAGATGACAGACACTGTAAAAACTGAAATGAAAAATAAGAAAAGCTAAGGAGTTTTTTGAGATGTGGATCCCAGTGAGAAGAAAAATTGTTAGTTTGATCTTCAGGCAGAGAAGAGTTGGTAAGAGGGTTAGGTTCTTGTTTAGACTCTTACAACAAGAAAAGCAGATCCTGATTAATGTAAAATAATGGATTATAGCCAGAAAGAACTGGGAGATATAAAAGGCAAATTTACATGACTTACTCTTGTAACTAATGGCAGACGAACACAAATGTGATGCTTAGTGATGGGTAGCTAACTAAGAGCTTTCAGTTCTCTTGGTGAGAATATGTGAATAAGTTGATATGACCATTAAAGTGTCTAAGAATTTATTTATTTACTTTTAACAGGCAGAAAAGATAGCATCGCAGATGATAACAGAAGGACGTATGAATGGATTTATTGATCAGATTGATGGAATAGTTCATTTTGAAAGTAAGAAGTTTTGCTTGTTTATAGCATAATGAAATGACAGTATTGTGTGTTTGTGATTAAAACATGCTGAGCAAATTTCCCTTGACCCAGAATCGTACTACAGGAATGAACTTATTTCCCAAAGAAATAAGATAATTTTTATGAACTTATATTCATGAATCTAATTAATGCAGGATTTTCTAAAATTTGAAACTGAGATTGTTATATTAATTTATATTTTTACAACCAAACATTTATTGACCACATACCACGTATCAGGCCGGTAGAAAGGACAGTTGCATTTCGTATTCAGCAGCTCACTGAACTGGTGGAAGCAGACAGACAAGTAGACCTCACTCCTTCTCGTTGTCCCAATACCTCCCCAGCCCCTCTTCTCACCTCCCTTATGCCCTGGACTTACTGGACCTTACTGTACTCAGACGTGTTCCTTGTGTACAGTTTTAACTTGAAATACCCAGCTCCATCCATGACCTTTACCTGGTCTTTATAGTGGTCTTTCTCAGGTACTTCTGCTGTATCTCTTCCATGACTACACAGGAGCCTTTGGTGTCTGATTTTCACTTTCTTCCCGTTAACCCAGCCCTTTAAAATTTTTTCAGATTTATTTTATTATTTGAAAAAAATTGTATGTGACTGTGCCAGGTCTTAGTTGTGGTACAGATCTGGGATCTTTCATCTTTGTTGCAGCATGCAGGATCTTTTAGTTCTGGCATATGGGGTCTTTCTTTTTTTTTCTTTTCAGTTGCAGTATGTGCACTCTTTAGTTATGGCCTTTGGGATCTAGTTCCATGACCAGGGATTGAACCTAGACCCTGTGCGTTGGGAGTGCAGAGTCTTAGCCATGGGGCCACCAGGGAAGTCCCCCTGGGACTCTTCTTCCTGTCCAGCTTAGAGTTCATGATTCACCATTTTGGTTACTCTTTTACACATGCCCAGACCCCTCGCCTGCTCACTTTATGTTCTTGTTGTCCAGTAGATCTTCACCTCGAATGACCCTGTCCTCTGTCTTTTCCATGCCAGTCTGTGAGTGGTAGGATTGCTGGAGAGGAATCAGAGCACCAGGCGGATCGACACCCCTGCAAGTTCAGGGTCCTGGGCGCCCCATGCTGCCGGGGAGTCTTGATACGTTTCTGTAGTCCACTCTTTCCCCCTCCTCTACAGGCTCTGTTTCTGATTGTATTTTTCTAAATCTCTGACTACTCCCCTCCTTCACTTTCAGGAGAAGACCATGCTTCCTATCCACAGGGAGGAAAAACAAAGCTATTCATGTGAAATTATCTTACCAGATTTATAAACTCCCAAATGTTAAATATAGATCAAATTCTGTCTTTTTCTTCTTCTGTGTTATACTGGAGATGGTTTCCATCTCTCTTTCTCATTCTTCCTCTTGGGATGCCTTCTCTGAACTCTGCCTCTCACTGCCCCCAGAAGAAATCTTTTTAAAGAACTTGAGCTTAGCAGTTAGTTTGTCTATTTTCACACCTACCTCTTTTTTTTCTCTTTTGGCTCCTTTCTGTCAGTATTTAAACATACTCAAGTGTCTTCCATTTGAGCAAAAATTCTTTTATCTTTCAGGCTTCATCTTGACTTTTCATCATATTGAAGAGTGTTGATCACTCACTTCTTTTTTATTTATTTTTATTACACCAAAAGCATTTTTATTGGGCTATAGCCAGTTAACAGTTTTGTGATAGTTTCAGGTGAACAGACTCACTTCCCTTTGATTGCCCTGCACCTCTTGACTTTGATCATCTTCTCACCCTGTTCTGTTTTCCCGCCTTTTTCTGCAAGTCTTCTTTCCAGTCATCTTTGTAGACTCTGTAGTGTCCACAGGGTGTCCTCGGCCTTTTTCTCCTCGCTCTGCTGATTTACCGTAGTAACCTGGTACCCTCTTGTCTCCTCCCACAGGAGGAAGAGTGGCCATCTCTATGCAGTGTAGATTTCTAGTGTAGATCTCTCTTCTTGAGTCCCAGAATCAGCAGCTCTACTGGACGAAATAGGCGTTTCCCACCTGACTGCTTGATGTGTATCTCAGAATGAACATATCCAAGCCCAGATTCACCATCTGCCCCCCGCCTGTCTCTCAGAACAGCCAACCAGCCAAGCAGCCATCCAGAACCGTAGTGTTCACTTTCTTGAGCATTCTTCCCCTTGACCCCTTCTTTTCTCTGCTGCCCAGAATCCCTTCAATTTTGCCTCCTGCGTATGTCTGGGATCCACATACTCTTCTTCGTTTGTTACTGTCACCCATCTCTTCTAAGCCCCTACACCCACTTCTGGGCTTAAGAAATATCCTGTCAGCTTTTTTCCCTCATAGCTACAACTGCTTCTTTTTAGTCACATTGCCAGAGTGAGCTTTAAAAAATGAAAACAGAAAAAAGAAATAAAAGCCAAATGATTAAAAGTTACTCTCTTCCTTGACACGCTAATGGCTTCCCCATTGCTTGTAGAGTAAAATTCTACAAAGTCTCCAAGAGGTCCTGCATGATCCCTTATGAATTTCTCTTTCCAGTCCAGCCCGTGGGTCTTTTTGTTTTCTCTAGCATTATAACTTTCTTCTAACTTCAGATGTTCTGAAGTGGCCATCCCTCCACGGCCAGCCTCTCCAGCCTGATTCTGTTTGTCCCCATGTCTTACTTTCAGCAGCATTAATCAATATTGATTTTCCTGACTCCTCAGGTTAGATATAGCTTTAAGTTATATGTTCTTATCACCCTGAGTTTCTTCCTAGCATTAATCATAATCATTTCCATTTCTGTAGCTTTGTCTAAATGCCTGTTTCTCTTACCAAACTCAGCTTCCTTCTGATCAGTATTAAATATCTCTTGTTCTTCTCGATATGTCCAACATCTTTTCCAGTGCCCTGCCTATTATAAGTGGGAAATAAATAATTATTGAATTAGCAAATACAGTATAAGATGAATAGTTATAAGCAGAGAGGTCACAAAGTAAAGGAATAATTTAAATATAATGTATACCAACTTGATGGAATATGAAATATTTTCCTTTCTAATTTTCTTAGATTTAAAATATTATGAGGTAAAACATAGTGTTAAATAAAGGAAGAGTCTGTAATAATCTTTTCTCTTTCTCTTCCATTCTTCTAATCTCAGCCATCTGCCACAAATAGCGTCAGTCTAAAGTCTTGCCTCTCCACATGCTTATGTAGATAAGTAGGGAAAAAAAAGGTAGGGACTTTTAAAATTGGCATCTTATTTTAAAGTACATAGTGTTCTACAAAGTTTTTTTTAAGTTAAACAGAGTACTGTGAACATTATTTCAGGTCACTAGATACAAAATACAACTTATTTAAGATATTGCATCTTGGGCTTCCCTGGTGGTCCAGTGGGTAAGGACACCGCCTTGCAGTGCAAGGGGCACCGGTTCAATCCCTGGCCTGGGAAGATCCCACATGCCGTGGAGTGGCAGGGCCCATGTGTCCAACTATCAAGCCAGTGCTCTGGAGCACATGCGCCCAGAGCCGGTGCTCTGCAATGAGAGAGGCCACTGCAACGGGAGGCCCACACAGGCCAAAAGAACAAAGATGGAAGTAAATGAAAGACCAATAGAAGTGGCAAAAAAACAGAGAATGCCCACAGATTAAAAAAAAAAAAAAATTCCATCTGGGAATTAGATTTGCATCTACTCAAGTTATTTTATGTCCTTTACCAAGATTTATAGTTTTTTTTTCCCCCATTCATTAGTTCTGTGTCCTTATTTGTAAATGTTGATGCTGTTTTGAGTGGGACTTCGTCCTGATTTTTCATTTCTATCTGTGGATTGCTGGTATAGAGAAAAAGCCTGTTAGAGCATGAGGTTTTTTGTTTGTTTGTTTTTTAGATTTTTTTGATTGGGATTTAAATAGTAAAATATTCTTCAGAGTCCAGTAGAGACAGCCTTGAGTAGATAAATAGATTTGCTTTCCCCACTAGGTGGCAGTGTCTTATGAAGCAATACACTCAGTGATAAAAGCAGCTGACTTCAGTTACATTGTCCTGTTGTGGTGGAGGTTTTGTGGTTTTTATTTTGTGCATGTTTGTGTTGTTTTGTCTTATACTTTGTGCCAGTGATTGAGGTACTTTCCTTAATTACTGCTTACTTAGCTTAATTTTATTTGCTGCGAAAATATGTATACCAACTTGATGGAATAAAACCTTTTTTTATTTTTGGTTAAATAAAGGAAGAGTCTGTAATAATCTTTTCTCTTTCTCTTCCATTCTTCTAATCTCAGCCATCTGCCACAAATAGCGTCAGTCTAAAGTCTTGCCTCTCCACATGCTTATGTAGATAAGTAGGGAAAAAAAAGGTAGGGACTTTTAAAATTGGCATCTTATTTTAAAGTACATAGTGTTCTACAAAGTTTTTTTTAAGTTAAACAGAGTACTGTGAACATTATTTCAGGTCACTAGATACAAAATACAACTTATTTAAGATATTGCATCTTGGGCTTCCCTGGTGGTCCAGTGGGTAAGGACACCGCCTTGCAGTGCAAGGGGCACCGGTTCAATCCCTGGCCTGGGAAGATCCCACATGCCGTGGAGTGGCAGGGCCCATGTGTCCAACTATCAAGCCAGTGCTCTGGAGCACATGCGCCCAGAGCCGGTGCTCTGCAATGAGAGAGGCCACTGCAACGGGAGGCCCACACAGGCCAAAAGAACAAAGATGGAAGTAAATGAAAGACCAATAGAAGTGGCAAAAAAACAGAGAATGCCCACAGATTAAAAAAAAAAAAAATTCCATCTGGGAATTAGATTTGCATCTACTCAAGTTATTTTATGTCCTTTACCAAGATTTATAGTTTGTCCCCCATTCATTAGTTCTGTGTCCTTATTTGTAAATGTTGATGCTGTTTTGAGTGGGACTTCGTCCTGATTTTTCATTTCTATCTGTGGATTGCTGGTATAGAGAAAAAGCCTGTTAGAGCATGAGGTTTTTTGTTTGTTTGTTTTTTAGATTTTTTTGATTGGGATTTAAATAGTAAAATATTCTTCAGAGTCCAGTAGAGACAGCCTTGAGTAGATAAATAGATTTGCTTTCCCCACTAGGTGGCAGTGTCTTATGAAGCAATACACTCAGTGATAAAAGCAGCTGACTTCAGTTACATTGTCCTGTTGTGGTGGAGGTTTTGTGGTTTTTATTTTGTGCATGTTTGTGTTGTTTTGTCTTATACTTTGTGCCAGTGATTGAGGTACTTTCCTTAATTACTGCTTACTTAGCTTAATTTTATTTGCTGCGATTTTTGGAGTAAACTTTTAAAAATCAATGTTACTGTATTTTGTCTTCTCCCTCACCTTCAGGATGGTTGCACAGAGGTAACTTCAACTCTGTACCTTATTCCTTTCCTTTTTTTAGCACGAGAAGCCCTGCCAACATGGGACAAACAGATCCAGTCACTTTGTTTCCAAGTGAATAACCTTCTGGAGAAAATTAGTCAGACAGCCCCAGAATGGACAGCACAAGCCATGGAAGCCCAGATGGCGCAGTGACTCCGTGCAGACCGTCTGTGCACACTACATCTTTTTCCATGTTGTACGGATTTGTTTCACTCTCTCTCAAAAGCATTTGCATCGTGACCTTAAATATTTCAATCCCTTTTATGCTGGATTCTATTTAAAGAAGACATTATTAGAGCAGGAAGTACAAGCATTTAAAAATACATAGTTCCCATTTATTCAGGGTCCCTGTGTATCAAGCTAACTCAGATGTTTTGAAAGCTTTTTCTTTAAACAGAGTAAGTGAACTACCTGTGGCTAAAAAGTCTGGGATTTGTGATAAATTTGTAGTCATGTGAAACTGAAGTGCTTTGTGCCTCTCCACATGTGGTTATTCTAATAAATGGAGAAGTGAGCCAAATAAAAGTAGTACTTTGTTTTTAATTAATCAACAGTGTTTTGTTCCTTTTCACTTAAGCAGATAATCATTTGGACCATATGTAAGAAATGAAAAGGTACGTCCCAAAGTCTCTTCTCCAGGCATTCAGAGTCACAGAGCTGAGAATCAGCACAGGAAGTACTTGTAGTTGTACCAAATTTGAGAGCACACAGTAGGGAGCTCTTCATTCAGCAGAGAAAGATCAGGGAAGACTCTGCAGACAGGTTCCCTTCAACCTCCCTTTATAGAGGAAATGGGGAAAGACTTTTAAAAAACGACTTTGTAGGCAACTACCAGTTTCAACTCAAACGTGTAAGCAGGTGAAGTCATCATTCCATCCTCACAGTGAGAAAAAGCTCAACAGGTAGGAAAAAAAATCAATGCCTTTTCTTAGATCCACCAGAGAACTGAGGTCATAAGGCCAACCACCACTCCAGAACTGGAGAAATAAACAGTCACAGTAGAGATAGCTTACCAGGAGCAGACCAGCTTGGGCCAGCAACTGGTGAATAGTGAGATGGTAACTTTGACAAATTATTGGAGGATAACTTTGGAATAGGGCTTCCATGAAGAATCTGCCTGCCTGTGCTGGAGACGTGGGTTTAATCCCTGGGTCGGGAAGATGCCCTGGAGTTAGAAATGGCAACCTACTCCAGTATTCTTGCCTGGGAAATCGCATGGACAGAGGAGCCATCTGATGGGCTGCAGTTTATGGGGTCGCAAAAGAATTGGACACAACTTAGCAACTAAACAACAATAATAACTATGGGCTGCCCGCCCCTGCCACGGGCCTACTGTTATAATTTACCCCCCGACACCCCGGAAAGTTCTCATGATTAAGGTCAGATCAGAGATCCCTTGTATATCAAAGGAGGAGAAAGTATTTGAAATATACCCAGATCATTTTCCATGAGAATGGCCTTCCCTCTGAAGAAAGTTGCTCTACCAGGGCCTTATCTAACCTGAGAAAAGGCCAGTTGGACAATTTCAGACCCCTTTAGCCTTCTTGGGACATGACTTGGGGACTAAACAGCAACAACTTATTTTTTCAGTCTGGTATCATGGGAGTAGAGTAAAAAAAAGTCTAAGAAATGCTTCTGAAGGTCACAGCACAAGGACCTAGCCTGAATAAAAGAGATACAAGATTACTGAATGCGTTCCAAACTCCCTTCCACCATGACAGCACAGTTCCAGTGTAGTATCTGTGAATTACGACTAAGAGTTCCAAGACACTGTTTAAGAAAGAATTCTTAGGCGTCCCAAAGTCTCTTCTCCAGGCATTCAGAGTCACAGAGCTGAGAATCAGCACAGGAAGTACTTGTAGTTGTACCAAATTTGAGAGCACACAGTAGGGAGCTCTTCATTCAGCAGAGAAAGATCAGGGAAGACTCTGCAGACGGGTTTCCCCTTCAACCTCCCTTTATAGAGGAAATGGGGAAAGACTTTTAAAAACGACTTTGTAGGCAACTACCAGTTTCAACTCAAAGCGTGTAAGCAGGTGAAGTCATCATTCCATCCTCACAGTGAGAAAAAGCTCAACAGGTAGGAAAAAAAATCAATGCCTTTTCTTAGATCCACCAGAGAACTGAGGTCATAAGGCCAACCACCACTCCAGAACTGGAGAAATAAACAGTCACAGTAGAGATAGCTTACCAGGAGCAGACCAGCTTGGGCCAGCAACTGGTGAATAGTGAGATGGTAACTTTGACAAATTATTGGAGGATAACTTTGGAATAGGGCTTCCATGAAGAATCTGCCTGCCTGTGCTGGAGACGTGGGTTTAATCCCTGGGTCGGGAAGATGCCCTGGAGTTAGAAATGGCAACCTACTCCAGTATTCTTGCCTGGGAAATCGCATGGACAGAGGAGCCATCTGATGGGCTGCAGTTTATGGGGTCGCAAAAGAATTGGACACAACTTAGCAACTAAACAACAATAATAACTATGGGCTGCCCGCCCCTGCCACGGGCCTACTGTTATAATTTACCCCCCGACACCCCGGAAAGTTCTCATGATTAAGGTCAGATCAGAGATCCCTTGTATATCAAAGGAGGAGAAAGTATTTGAAATATACCCAGATCATTTTCCATGAGAATGGCCTTCCCTCTGAAGAAAGTTGCTCTACCAGGGCCTTATCTAACCTGAGAAAAGGCCAGTTGGACAATTTCAGACCCCTTTAGCCTTCTTGGGACATGACTTGGGGACTAAACAGCAACAACTTATTTTTTCAGTCTTGTATCATGGGAGAAGAGAAAAAAAAAGTCTAAGAAATGCTTCTGAAGGTCACAGCACAAGGACCTAGCCTGAATAAAAGAGATACAAGATTACTGAATGCGTTCCAAACTCCCTTCCACCATGACAGCACAGTTCCAGTGTAGTATCTGTGAATTACGACTAAGAGTTCCAAGACACTGTTTAAGAAAGAATTCTTAGGGAAAAAAACACAACAGGAAAGAAGAAAAAGAGGAGTCAAGCCTCTGCCACTTACAACTACAGAAAATGTAAAGTACTCCCTAGCTCCTATCCAGATTAACATAAAACCTTATACTGAAAGCCTAATTGCCTCTGTTCATATTTCCTAATACATCATGTCTGTCCTCCAAAAAATTACAAAGGATGATGAAAAGCAAGGAACAAAACCACAATTTGAAGACACAAATCAAGCATCATAATCAGACTTAGGTATGACAGGAACGTTGAAATTCTCAGAAGTTTAAAATGGCTATATTTTATTTGCTAAGGGCCCTCATGGAAAAAGACAAGCATGCAAGGACAGATGTGTGATGTAAGCAGAGAGACTGAAATTTCAGAACTATAAAATATCTTAAAAATATATAGGCTGGGCTTCCCTGGTGGTCCAGTGGGTAAGGACACTGCCTTGCAGTGCGACGGGTGCCTGTTTGATCCCTGGCCCGGGAAGATCCCACGTGCCGTGGAGCGGCTGGACCGATGTGTCCAATTACCGAGCTGGAGCTCTGGAGCGCATGCGCCCAGAGCCCATGCTCTGTGACAACAGAGGCCACTGCGATGGGAGGCCCACGCGGGCCAAAGAACAAAAAAGAAGGATGAAAATAGATAAATGAAAGACCAATGGAAGTGGCCTGCCCGCCCCCCTCCCTCCCCACTCCATCCCCCACCAAATAAATAAATAAATAAATATTAAAAAAATATATATATAGGGCTTCCCTGGTGGTCCAGTGGGTAAAGAGTCTGCCTTGTAGTGCAAGGGGCACTGGTTTGATCCCTGGCCTGGGAAGATCCCACATGCTCTGGAGTGGCTGGACCAGTGTGTCCAATTAGGAGCCAGTGCTCTGGAGTGCATGCGCCCAGAGCATGTGCTCTGCAGTGAGAGAGGCCACTGCGATGGGAGGCCCACACAGGCCAAAGAATTAAGACGGATGAAAATAAATAAATGAAGGACCAATAAAAGAGGTCAAAATTTAGAAAAAAAAAAAAAAACACATATATATAATTGATACATTAAGAAAGAATGCAGAAAATGGAATCATAAAATTTTCAGTTAAAACCAGAGCATCAACAACAGTCAAAATATGTGAGACAAAAACTGATAGGACTGCAAGGAGAAATAGATGAGTCCACCATATTTCAGCAGTATTCTACCAGCAATAAACATATTCAGCAGACAGAAAGTTACTAAGGACATAATTGAACTCAACAGCACCATCAATCAACTGGACCTAATGATATTTCTAAATCACATCCAACAAAAAGAAAAAAAAAAAAAGAAACACATCTAACAACAGAGTATACTCAAACTCACATAGAACATTTACCAAGGTGAACTACATCCTGGGCCATAAGACACACCTTAACAAGTTAAAAAGAATAAGAATCATAAAATCTATGCCCTCTGACCACAATGAAATGAAACTGAAAATCAGTAGCAGAAGGATAGCTTGAAATTTCCCCAAAACTTGGAGATTAAACAACATAGTTCTAAACAACATGTGGATTAAACAGGAAATCGCAAGAGGAATTTGTAAGTATTTTGAACTAAATGGAAATGAAAATACAACTTCCTAAACTTTGTGGGATGCAATGAAAGCAGTGCATGTATTTTTTTGTAAAGAACTAAAATCAATAAGCTTCCATATTAGAAAAGTAGAAAAACTACTCCACAGTAAGAAGAAGGGATGAAATAATAAAAATTAGAGTGTAAATCAGGCTTCCCTGGTGGCTCAGATGGTAAAGAATCTGCCTGCAATGCAGGAGACCTAAGTTTGATCCCTGGGTTGGGAAGACCCCCTGGAGCATTCCACTCCACTCCACTCTTGCCTGGAAATTCCATGGACAGATGAGCCTGGCAAGCTATATAGTCCATGGCATTACAAAGAGTTGGATATGACTGAGAGACTTTCACTTCAGAGTGTAAATCAGGGAAATTTGAAAACAGGAAGTTGATAAGGAAAATCAGTGAGATCAAAGCATGGTTCTTTGAAAAGATTAGTAAAATTGGTAACTCTAGCCAGGCTAAGATAAAAAGAGACTGCAGAAATCACTAATGTCAGAAATAAAGGAGATCAACACTATAGACCCTATGAAGAATAGAAGAATAAGGAATATTATGAACAACTCTGTGCTGACAAAGTTGATAATTTAGGTGATATGGACCAATCCTTTGAGAGATATAATCTACCAAAAGTCTACAAGAAGAAATAATCTGAATAGGCCTGTTTAGTAATAACCTTCCATAACAGAAAGCACCAGACCAAGATGGGTTCACTAGTGAATTCTATCAAACATTTAAGGAAGAAATCACATTGATTCTCTATCATCTCTTTCAGAAAATAGAAAAAATGCAAGTTGTGATACTATAGTTATGCCACTCATAACAACAGAGTATACTCAAACTCACATAGAACATTTACCAAGGTGAACTACATCCTGGGCCATAAGACACACCTTAACAAGTTAAAAAGAATAAGAATCATAAAATCTATGCCCTCTGACCACAATGAAATGAAACTGAAAATCAGTAGCAGAAGGATAGCTTGAAATTTCCCCAAAACTTGGAGATTAAACAACATAGTTCTAAACAACATGTGGATTAAACAGGAAATCGCAAGAGGAATTTGTAAGTATTTTGAACTAAATGGAAATGAAAATACAACTTCCTAAACTTTGTGGGATGCAATGAAAGCAGTGCATGTATTTTTTTGTAAAGAACTAAAATCAATAAGCTTCCATATTAGAAAAGTAGAAAAACTACTCCACAGTAAGAAGAAGGGATGAAATAATAAAAATTAGAGTGTAAATCAGGCTTCCCTGGTGGCTCAGATGGTAAAGAATCTGCCTGCAATGCAGGAGACCTAAGTTTGATCCCTGGGTTGGGAAGACCCCCTGGAGCATTCCACTCCACTCCACTCTTGCCTGGAAATTCCATGGACAGATGAGCCTGGCAAGCTATATAGTCCATGGCATTACAAAGAGTTGGATATGACTGAGAGACTTTCACTTCAGAGTGTAAATCAGGGAAATTTGAAAACAGGAAGTTGATAAGGAAAATCAGTGAGATCAAAGCATGGTTCTTTGAAAAGATTAGTAAAATTGGTAACTCTAGCCAGGCTAAGATAAAAAGAGACTGCAGAAATCACTAATGTCAGAAATAAAGGAGATCAACACTATAGACCCTATGAAGAATAGAAGAATAAGGAATATTATGAACAACTCTGTGCTGACAAAGTTGATAATTTAGGTGATATGGACCAATCCTTTGAGAGATATAATCTACCAAAAGTCTACAAGAAGAAATAATCTGAATAGGCCTGTTTAGTAATAACCTTCCATAACAGAAAGCACCAGACCAAGATGGGTTCACTAGTGAATTCTATCAAACATTTAAGGAAGAAATCACATTGATTCTCTATCATCTCTTTCAGAAAATAGAAGCAGAGAGAATACTTTTTTTTTGAGATTTATATATGCATATGTGTGTGTGTGTGTGTATATAACTATATTTGTTTATTTCTCGCTGCGCTGAGGTCTTTGTTGCTGCTTGGGCCTTCTTCAGGTGCGAGGGCTACTCTTTAGTTGTGATGTGCAGGCTTCTCATTGCAGTGGCTTCTCTTGTTGCAGAGCACGGGCTCTAGAGCACAGGTTCATTACTTGAGGCACACGGACTCTGTTGCTCCATGGTGTGTGGGATCTTCCTGGCCCAGGGTTTGAACCCATGTCTCCTCCACTGGCCAAAGGATTCTCTTTTTTTTTTGACCACTTCTATTGATCTTTCATTTATTTATCTTTGTCCTTTGGTCTGTGTGGGCCTACCCATCGCAGTGGCCTCTCTTGTCACAGAGCACCAGCTCTGGGCGCATGTGCTCCAGAGCTCCGGCCTGGTATTTGGGACACATCAGTCCAGCCGCTCGGCAGCCCGTGGGATCTTCCCAGGCCAGGGATCGAATCAGTGCCCCTTGCACTGCAAGATAGGGTCCTTACCCATTGGACCACCAAGGAAGCCCAGTCAACGGATTCTTTACCACTGAGCCACCAGGGAAGCTCGAGAGAACACTTCTTCTTTTTTTTTTTTTGGTCCTCTTTTATTGTTTATTTATCTATTTATTTTTATCCATCTTTACTCCTGGGCCTGTGTGGGATCCCCACTGCAGCGGCCTCCCTCGTTGCAGAGCACCATCTCTGAGCGCATGCGCTACAGAGTGCTGACTCGCAACTGGACACACAGGTCAAGCTGTGGATGGGATCCTCCCCGGCCAGGGATCCAACCGGTGCCCCTTGCAGTGCAAGGCGGCCTCTCTACCCACTGAACCACCAGGGAAGCCCTGGAGAACACTTCTTAATCCATATTTTGAGGCAAGCATCATCCTTCCACCAAAACCAGATAAAGACATTACAAGATAGGAAAATACAGCCCCACATCTTTCATGGACAGAGATACAAAAATTCTTAACCAAATACTAACAAGCCAGATCCAGTATAAAAAGAATTATGCACCCTGACCAAGTGGGAATTATTCCAGGTGTGTTAATTGGTAAAGCATTCAAAAATTAATGTAGTTCATCAATATCTACAAGCTAAAGAAGAAAGATAATTCAGTATCAATAAGTATAGAAAAAGCTTTCTTACAAAACCCAACACTCATTCCTGATGAAAACTTTCAACAAAGTAGGAATACATAGGAATTCACTCAATTTAATAAAGAATATGTACAAAAACCCTATAGCTGACATTATGATAGTGAGAAACTAGAACTAAATTCCTTCCCCTAAGATCAGGAACAAGGCAAAGCTGTCTGCTCTCACCACTCCTCTTTTTTGGCCATGCCTAGGAGGTTGTGGGATTCCTGAGCAGGAACTGGACCTGCACCCTTGGTAGTGAAAGCACAGAATTCTAACCACTGGACTATCAGGGAATTCCCTGATATTGAGCCTTGAAATTGACTGATGACTTTATGAGAGCAAAGAAACACAAAGAATCATGTTAGTAAAATCTTTTATTTGAGTATATTTCTAAATGTAGTACAAAATTTATAAGCCAGAAAAATTAATAGCAAGAAGAAACTAAGATGGATCATTTAGCAAAACTGGGGAATAACACTCCTTTGAAGTAAACCAAAGTTTGGTTTTTTGTAAACCCTATTGATTGTGATTAAAAATGCCAATTATATTTCCAGTTGCAGAAAGTGGAAAAGCTGAAGAGGGGTGGATCTAGCTTTAGTTGCTTCAGGAAGTTTAGTTGCTTTTCACTGGGTCAGGAGAAAGACCACAGAAGGCAAAAAAGGAGCTCTTCACCTATGAGGGACACACACAAAAAAACAGGGTAAAATTTTCTCAATCTACTTTGAATTTTAAATAAATATTTAATTTTATAATCATTTTAGTCTTATAGAAAAGTTGCAAAGATAGTACAGAGAGTTCCCATATACCTGTACCAGTTTCCCTACTGGTTAGCATCTTACTATGGAGGTGTATCACAACTAATGAACCAATGTTGATGACAGATTATTAATCAAAGCCTGTCTTTTCCTTAGATTGCTCAGTTTTTACTGAATGTCCCTTTGCTGTTTCAGGATCCCAATCAGACAGTGTATTACCTTTAGGCATCATGTTTCCCTCAGCTCCTCTAAACTGTGTTTGGACGTTTCTTGTTTTCGATGACCTTGAGAGTTTTGAGAAGAATCTGCCTTAATTTTTGTATTTTGTAGAATGGACCTCTATTTTTGTTTCTCTAATGTGTTTCTCATGGTTAGACTGTAGTGTTGGGGTGTTGAGTTGTGGGGTTCACAGAGGTGAAGCACCAGTTTCTTCATATCATTTGGGGTACATGCTTTCAGTAGGACACCACCAAAGAGATTAACCGGCTGAAGTAATTTTGTCAGGACCGGTCAATCTTTTTTGAAAAATCTTTGCCCTCCTTCACCACTCCTCTTTTGGCCATGCCTAGGAGGTTGTGGGATTCCTGAGCAGGAACTGGACCTGCACCCTTGGTAGTGAAAGCACAGAATTCTAACCACTGGACTATCAGGAATTCCTGATATTGAGCCTTGAAATTGACTGATGACTTTATGAGAGCAAAGAAACACAAAGAATCATGTTAGTAAAATCTTTTATTTGAGTATATTTCTAAATGTAGTACAAAATTTATAAGCCAGAAAAATTAATAGCAAGAAGAAACTAAGATGGATCATTTAGCAAAACTGGGGAATAACACTCCTTTGAAGTAAACCAAAGTTTGGTTTTTTGTAAACCCTATTGATTGTGATTAAAAATGCCAATTATATTTCCAGTTGCAGAAAGTGGAAAAGCTGAAGAGGGGTGGATCTAGCTTTAGTTGCTTCAGGAAGTTTAGTTGCTTTTCACTGGGTCAGGAGAAAGACCACAGAAGGCAAAAAAGGAGCTCTTCACCTATGAGGGACACACACAAAAAAACAGGGTAAAATTTTCTCAATCTACTTTGAATTTTAAATAAATATTTAATTTTATAATCATTTTAGTCTTATAGAAAAGTTGCAAAGATAGTACAGAGAGTTCCCATATACCTGTACCAGTTTCCCTACTGGTTAGCATCTTACTATGGAGGTGTATCACAACTAATGAACCAATGTTGATGACAGATTATTAATCAAAGCCTGTCTTTTCCTTAGATTGCTCAGTTTTTACTGAATGTCCCTTTGCTGTTTCAGGATCCCAATCAGACAGTGTATTACCTTTAGGCATCATGTTTCCCTCAGCTCCTCTAAACTGTGTTTGGACGTTTCTTGTTTTCGATGACCTTGAGAGTTTTGAGAAGAATCTGCCTTAATTTTTGTATTTTGTAGAATGGACCTCTATTTTTGTTTCTCTAATGTGTTTCTCATGGTTAGACTGTAGTGTTGGGGTGTTGAGTTGTGGGGTTCACAGAGGTGAAGCACCAGTTTCTTCATATCATTTGGGGTACATGCTTTCAGTAGGACACCACCAAAGAGATTAACCGGCTGAAGTAATTTTGTCAGGATTTCCGCCTGGTTAGTCTTCCAAAGTTAGTTTTTCCGCTCCTTTTCATCCTAGACACTATGCAAACCCGTGCTTATTTAAGGGGAGGGAAATTTTGCTCTCTCTCCTTAGGGGGAGGCATACCTTCATAAATTATTTAAAATTCTATATTTCTGGGAGATTTCTACTCTCCCTTAGATATTTATTTCACACTTTGGGTTACAATCCAATGCTACCTTTTTTGGTTGCTCAGTTGTTCCAATTTTGGCTATTTGGGAACTTTTTCAGTTGGTTCTTGTACCTCTTTGTCTTAGTCTGTTTTTAACATAAATCACACTATTCTTTGATCCTTATGTCTTGATTCTTCCCTTACAGATATTTGGATATCTGAAGTTTTATCATCAATGAATAATGTAGGGTCCAAGCTGATGAACAGGAGTCAGGACTAGAAAAATATTTTACATCAAACCAGCTCAAATGTTCAGAGAGGTAATTTAAGAAAAAAAAAAAAAAAAGCTCTCAGATTCCAGGATTTATGTCTGTGTAGATAGCTATTAATATTTTATTCAAATTGTCTCATGTGTTTATTTAAATAATCCTACAAATGTTACTCCTTTACTTAACAGCCTAAAATAACTCCCCAGTGCTTAGTGAATAAAAGGCCAAATAGCCTAGTTTCACAACACTGCATTAAAATTTTTCATTTTTCATTATTTTCCTCTTTTTATACCAAGAGGAACCTAAAATCATAAAGATTTTTTTTCATTTTTTTGCCTCTGTAGTTTCACTCATGTTGCAATTGAGAAGCAACACCTATTTCTATTCATTAAAATCACATCTTGTGTCAGAAATCTTCTTTTGGTCCCATCTGATCTATTTCTACCCTTGTCCACTCTGCTCTGTTCCCTAGGAGGCTGACCGGTGAACGCCAGGAATACCATCCTTGTCTTTGCCTTCCTTATGGGTTCAACCAATGGGAAGCCCAGAAGGACATCAGAAAGTGAGGTCAGGGAGCCTCTCCCCGTGATTCCTTCCTGTGGGGTTGCCCTGGGCTGCTCAGGTCCTCTGAGGACAGGCATCATACAGCTTTCTCCTTTGGGAGTCAAGAAACTGCTCCCTTCCCTCCGCTAGAGGCCTAGGGGTGGTCATGGTTCAGCGTCTCCTGTCTCCTTTCACCCACACTGCAAGTCCCTGTACCTCCCACCCACACTGGAAGTGATTTCATTAAATTTTTGTATTCTCACAGCTTGTTGTTATTCAGTTGCTCAGTCTGTGACCCCACGGACTACAGCACACCAGGCTTCCCTATTCTTCACCATCTCCCAGAGTTTGCTCAAACTCATGTCTGTTGAGTCATGTCCAGTCAACTATCTTATCCTCTGTCCTCCCCTCCTCCTTCTGACTTCAATCTTTCCCAGCATCAGGGTATTTTCCAGTGAGTCCTCTCTATGCATCAGGTGGCTAAAGTTTGGGCCATATTTGGGAACTTTTTCAGTTGGTTCTTGTACCTCTTTGTCTTAGTCTGTTTTTAACATAAATCACACTATTCTTTGATCCTTATGTCTTGATTCTTCCCTTACAGATATTTGGATATCTGAAGTTTTATCATCAATGAATAATGTAGGGTCCAAGCTGATGAACAGGAGTCAGGACTAGAAAAATATTTTACATCAAACCAGCTCAAATGTTCAGAGAGGTAATTTAAGAAAAAAAAAAAAAAAAGCTCTCAGATTCCAGGATTTATGTCTGTGTAGATAGCTATTAATATTTTATTCAAATTGTCTCATGTGTTTATTTAAATAATCCTACAAATGTTACTCCTTTACTTAACAGCCTAAAATAACTCCCCAGTGCTTAGTGAATAAAAGGCCAAATAGCCTAGTTTCACAACACTGCATTAAAATTTTTCATTTTTCATTATTTTCCTCTTTTTATACCAAGAGGAACCTAAAATCATAAAGATTTTTTTTCATTTTTTTGCCTCTGTAGTTTCACTCATGTTGCAATTGAGAAGCAACACCTATTTCTATTCATTAAAATCACATCTTGTGTCAGAAATCTTCTTTTGGTCCCATCTGATCTATTTCTACCCTTGTCCACTCTGCTCTGTTCCCTAGGAGGCTGACCGGTGAACGCCAGGAATACCATCCTTGTCTTTGCCTTCCTTATGGGTTCAACCAATGGGAAGCCCAGAAGGACATCAGAAAGTGAGGTCAGGGAGCCTCTCCCCGTGATTCCTTCCTGTGGGGTTGCCCTGGGCTGCTCAGGTCCTCTGAGGACAGGCATCATACAGCTTTCTCCTTTGGGAGTCAAGAAACTGCTCCCTTCCCTCCGCTAGAGGCCTAGGGGTGGTCATGGTTCAGCGTCTCCTGTCTCCTTTCACCCACACTGCAAGTCCCTGTACCTCCCACCCACACTGGAAGTGATTTCATTAAATTTTTGTATTCTCACAGCTTGTTGTTATTCAGTTGCTCAGTCTGTGACCCCACGGACTACAGCACACCAGGCTTCCCTATTCTTCACCATCTCCCAGAGTTTGCTCAAACTCATGTCTGTTGAGTCATGTCCAGTCAACTATCTTATCCTCTGTCCTCCCCTCCTCCTTCTGACTTCAATCTTTCCCAGCATCAGGGTATTTTCCAGTGAGTCCTCTCTATGCATCAGGTGGCTAAAGTACTGGAGCTTCAGCTTTAGCATCATTCAGTCCAATGGATATTCAGGGTTGATTTCCTTTAGGATGGACTGGTTTGATCTACTTGCTGTCCAAGGGACTCTCAAGAGTCTTCTCCAGCACCACAGTTTGAAAGCATCAATTCTTTGGTGCATAGCCTTCTTTATTGTCCCACTCTCACATCTGTACATGACGACTGGAAAAACCATAGCTTTGTCTAGACGGACCTTTGTTGGCAAAGTAATCTCTCTACTTTTTAATAAGTCATCTAGGTTTGTCACAGCCTTTCTTCCAAGGAACAAGCTCTTTTCATTTCAAGGCTGCAGTCACGGTCCACAGTGATTTTGGAGCCCAGTAGAATAAAGTCTGTCACTGTTATCATTGTTTGCCCATCTATTTGCCTTGAGGTGATGGGACAGGATGCCATCATGTTAGTTTCTCACAGCTTGAGTGTCATCTATTTCCTCTTGTGACCCCAATGTTCACTTCCTCTTCAGAATCAAAAACCACTTCTTTCAAGAAACTTTCACTTGTACCTCTCACAAGATATCATCTTTTCTTCCTCTGAGCATAAAATGGCACTTGGTCTACAAGGCACTGGTCAAAGTTTGCCTTTTATTAATGACTTTGTTTTTTTGTTTTTTTAGTTTTGGCCTCTTTTTACTGTTTTTTTATTTATTTATTTTCATCCATCTTTATTCTTTTGGCCTGTGTGGGCCTCCCATCACAGTGGCCTCTGTTGTTGCAGAGCACCGGCTCTGGGCACATGTGCTCCAGAGCACTGGTTGGTAATTGGACACATCAGTCCAGTTGCTCCGCGCCATGTGCGATCTTCCCAGGCCAGGGATCAAACCGGTGCTCCTTGCACTGCAATGTGGACTCTGTATCCACTGGACCACCAGGGAAGCCCTGACTTTGTTTTTTGAGTGTAAAATCTCAAAGGGCAAGAGGACCAGCTTATCTCCTAATGTTCCCTCACAGCCCTTAACAGTGTCCTGCAAGGTATTACATCTTGAGACATTATTTGCTAAATACATGAATATTAAAAACATATCTTCCAAGAGTTATGTCTGTTAACTTACACAGAATTCTCATTCACTTGAGAAATGAAGAGGAATTTTTGCAAAGCATGGGAAAATTAATGTTTTCTACCCAGACTCAAGATATGTTCTATAGAAGATCACCCAAAACATGTTGATTTCTACTTCACTAGATCCTCAATAGCTGATTCTGAGAATATTGGAAGAATGAGTTAAAAATGACTTGACTGAATTTTTTTTTAAAGATGCATTTATTGATTTATTTTTGGCTGCGCTGGGTCTTCGTTGCTTCGCTCTGACTTCCTTCAGTTGTAGAGAATGGGGGCTACTCTTCTTTGCAGAGCACGGAGTCTAGGCACATGTGAGCACTCAGTAGTTGTGGTGCACAGGCTTAGCTGCCCCATGGCATATGGGATCCTTCCCAACCAGGAATCGAACATATGCCTCTTCCATCAGTAGGCAGATTCTTAACCACTAGACCACCTGGGAAGGCCCTGAATTTTTTTTTGACTGAATTTTAGATAATGGTGTGCTACATGACATTTCCTAATATTTTATATTCTATTCCACCTCTTTCCAATTTCACTTTCTCCAATAGCACCTTTCTGGTTAACCTCACCTCAGTATTGAGAATGCTTTATGCCCCAATCAATTCAAATAAGACATAACATAATTTTCATTTGCTCTACTACTTTGTAAGTATTTACCAGTTTCTTTTGTCAACTTGTTTGTGTTAGGAAGGAACCTATTTTCCCCTTCTTTTGTATTTCACCACTTTCTTGTATTCTGTTTTGCAAGTGGTAAATCACCAGAATTCTGAGAAGTCTAGAAAAATTATCATCCCTTTATTTTTCAAAATACAGAGTTATTTCTGTGAACTGAATGTTTGCGTCCACCTCCCAAACGGAGATGTTGAAATCCAACCCCAATGTGGTGGCATTAGGAAACGGAGCCTCCTGAGGAGGCCCCAATTATTTCCTAGACTTTGTTTTTTGAGTGTAAAATCTCAAAGGGCAAGAGGACCAGCTTATCTCCTAATGTTCCCTCACAGCCCTTAACAGTGTCCTGCAAGGTATTACATCTTGAGACATTATTTGCTAAATACATGAATATTAAAAACATATCTTCCAAGAGTTATGTCTGTTAACTTACACAGAATTCTCATTCACTTGAGAAATGAAGAGGAATTTTTGCAAAGCATGGGAAAATTAATGTTTTCTACCCAGACTCAAGATATGTTCTATAGAAGATCACCCAAAACATGTTGATTTCTACTTCACTAGATCCTCAATAGCTGATTCTGAGAATATTGGAAGAATGAGTTAAAAATGACTTGACTGAATTTTTTTTTAAAGATGCATTTATTGATTTATTTTTGGCTGCGCTGGGTCTTCGTTGCTTCGCTCTGACTTCCTTCAGTTGTAGAGAATGGGGGCTACTCTTCTTTGCAGAGCACGGAGTCTAGGCACATGTGAGCACTCAGTAGTTGTGGTGCACAGGCTTAGCTGCCCCATGGCATATGGGATCCTTCCCAACCAGGAATCGAACATATGCCTCTTCCATCAGTAGGCAGATTCTTAACCACTAGACCACCTGGGAAGGCCCTGAATTTTTTTTTGACTGAATTTTAGATAATGGTGTGCTACATGACATTTCCTAATATTTTATATTCTATTCCACCTCTTTCCAATTTCACTTTCTCCAATAGCACCTTTCTGGTTAACCTCACCTCAGTATTGAGAATGCTTTATGCCCCAATCAATTCAAATAAGACATAACATAATTTTCATTTGCTCTACTACTTTGTAAGTATTTACCAGTTTCTTTTGTCAACTTGTTTGTGTTAGGAAGGAACCTATTTTCCCCTTCTTTTGTATTTCACCACTTTCTTGTATTCTGTTTTGCAAGTGGTAAATCACCAGAATTCTGAGAAGTCTAGAAAAATTATCATCCCTTTATTTTTCAAAATACAGAGTTATTTCTGTGAACTGAATGTTTGCGTTCCACCTCCCAAACGGAGATGTTGAAATCCAACCCCCAATGTGGTGGCATTAGGAAACGGAGCCTCTGGGAGGTAATTAGGTTTAGATAAGATCATGAAGGTGAGGCCCCCATGATGGGATTACTTTTCTCATAAGAAGAAAGAACAAAACTCTCTAGCATTTGAAAGCATAGCAAGCACACAGCTAACTGCAAGAAAAGAAAACTGGCTCATACCTTGACCTTGGACTTCCCACCCTCCAGAACCATGAGTTCCTGATGTTTAACCTGTTCAGGCTACGGTATTTGTTATGGTAGCTTGAACAAGTGAATACAGCTATCTTATTCATAAGAGATCAAAATCTATGTTTATAGTATGATAACACATTGAGAGATGTAAATAATTGTTATTATTGAATGTTCAAAATAAAGCTTCATTTACAAAGCCCTTAGTTCTGTTTCTAAACATTCACAGAGTCTGAGACTTACCATTTCTTTTTTTTTTAGAAAGTACGGTTGGCTCTCCTTCTGTTGATGTCTCTCTTGATTTGGCAAAGAGAACACACAGGACAGAAGAGGGTCACCATATAGTCATCACAAATGGACCCCTGTTTGAAAATAGGAAAGAAACAGAAAGGTAAAAATCCACCTCTGTGGAAATAAAGACTTGTGGATTTTCAAGACATTCTGAAGAGAAGCAGAAGACATGGATTCTTTGAATTTGAAGTTTGGATGGATCTATTCAGGAAAATGTGAGTTGATTTCCCCATATAACTCCTATGTCTTTTGATCACATCAAATGTTTTCCTATACTTTGTAATACTGAACATAAAATATATCCACCCAGGGGCTTCCCTGGTGGCTCAGTGGTCAAGAACCTGCCTGCCAAGGCAGGAGACACAGGTTTGATCCCTGGTCCAGGAAGATCCCACATGGTGTGGAGCTACTAAGTCCCTGTGCCACAACTATTGAGCCCACATTATAGATTCCAGGAGCTGTAACTATGGAACCCATGTACCAAAACTACTGAAGTCCATGCACTCTAGAGCCCTTGCTCTGAAACAAGAGAAGCTATTGCAATGAAAAGCCCACACACTGCATAGCCCCTGGGTGCAAAAACTAGAGAAAAACCTGAGTAGGAACAAAGACTCAACACAGGCAATAAAAAATAAATAAATAAACTTTAAAAGGAAAAAAGAATCCAGGGGACCCAGCTAAAATATGTAAAAGATTAAAAAAAAAAGATATCCAGCCAACTATCAATAGGAAGGTAAAATAAGCAGTGTCAGGAAGTAAAATCTCAAAATTCTTTTCTCTTGTGCCCTTTCTCTGTATCAGGAAGCTACTAGAGAGTGCTTCCAGTAGAATGAAGGAGCAAACTAAGGAACAAGAGGATGTGGGGTACAAGAAATCGGAGCCTAACGTGAGAAACTGGTTAATGGAATCTCAGGGCAAGATGAAGATCACAGGGCAAGAGTAGAGCTTGACGAGGGTAAGAACAACTGGTTCCGAGGGTAGCAGGTTAAGGAATGATTTCCTGAAGAAGACGAAGATGATAGGATGTCTGTTTGATGAGAGCATTCAGACAAACGATATCATCTCTCTGGATTTTGTGGGAAGATATTTAGAAAACTGGGAAAGAGCTTGGGATTTGGATTACTCCTAAGTAAATGGGAAACTCCTAATGAAAAAGTCAAGAGTTATGAATAGTAGGAAAAACTTAGTATAGAAGACATAGTTCATTACACAATTCAACTCAGCTCTGAAGAACAAACATAGGTATCATAATGTAAATACTAAATATGGATTTATTCAAAATTATATATAACCGTATTGGAGGGAGCAGGGCAGGGGCAGGGCGCATGTCAGTAAAGGGGAAGGAAACAGAACTAAATTCTCGTCTGCCTCAATGGGGGTCCATAGACAGTGCCCCCAACTGAAAAGTCAAACAGTAGTGACACAAGTCTGTGATTTGGAGATATGGAGGTAAACGGCTCTAGGAAACATGAAGTAGGGCACAGAAGTTTGAGGACGACTATGTTTCTTAACAAATCTTGTAAATTAGATAATTGAAAAACTATGTGCTTGCAGAGCTTTGTTGAATAAAATTCAAGTTGCACTAAAAAACAGAACTGGGAGAATTTAGTGAGCCAGAAATCATGGGCAATTTTGGGGACAAAAAAAAAAAGCAGCAGCAGCAGATGGGATTATATTGATGGAGAAAGTGAAACAGAGCTCAGGAACATGAAACACAGTCAAGGGCACCACATTAGATAAACCCCAAGCCAAAACCCATGCACTCTGAAAAGACGAAGAACAGGCCGGGCGTGGAGGCTGGGAGGCTCACTCACGCCAGCAGAGCAGGTGGGCCAGCCCAGAACTGCCAGCTGTGCCGTGCCTCGGACACGGTGCAGAGCAGTTTAACAGGCGACCCTCACGTGGGCTTTGGGGACCTAAAAGAGCAGAGGGGTGAGGCAAGTGGAGCAACTCTTCCCCCATTGCATGAGAGGGCAGGCTCCCAGAGACCTGCACAAAAGCATTAAGAGAAATAGTGAAAGGTAAAGGCATTTTAGCACAGCCGAGAAATCTAGATCACTCCCACCCAGGAGATAGGCAAACTGTTTTATGTTTGGTATTCATCAAATGATAGTTTTTTCTTACCTTTTTTTTTAGTGAGGGTATGGACGAACAGACCTTTCCTGGTTCCTTTTAGTAGTTATTTACTTATTTTTAAAGATTTTTTTTTTTTGATGGAGACTATTTTCAGATTCTTCATTGAATTTGTTACGTTATTGCTTCTCACTTTTTTTTTTTGGCTTTGAGACATGGGGGATCTTAGCTTCCCACCAGGGATCAAGCCTTCCACCCCTCAACACTGGAAAAAACCTATGCCTACCACTATACTACCAACACTGCCACCTAGTCCTAACCATTGGACCACCAGGGAAGTCCTCCTTTGGTAGCTGCACTTCCGATGGGGCAGGGCAGGGGCAGGGCATGTCAGTAAAGGGAAGGAAACAGAACTAAATTCTCGCCTGCCTCAATGGGGTCCATAGACAGTGCCCCCAACTGAAAAGTCAAACAGTAGTGACACAAGTCTGTGATTTGGAGATATGGAGGTAAACGGCTCTAGGAAACATGAAGTAGGGCACAGAAGTTTGAGGACGACTATGTTTCTTAACAAATCTTGTAAATTAGATAATTGAAAAACTATGTGCTTGCAGAGCTTTGTTGAATAAAATTCAAGTTGCACTAAAAAACAGAACTGGGAGAATTTAGTGAGCCAGAAATCATGGGCAATTTTGGGGACAAAAAAAAAAAGCAGCAGCAGCAGATGGGATTATATTGATGGAGAAAGTGAAACAGAGCTCAGGAACATGAAACACAGTCAAGGGCACCACATTAGATAAACCCCAAGCCAAAACCCATGCACTCTGAAAAGACGAAGAACAGGCCGGGCGTGGAGGCTGGGAGGCTCACTCACGCCAGCAGAGCAGGTGGGCCAGCCCAGAACTGCCAGCTGTGCCGTGCCTCGGACACGGTGCAGAGCAGTTTAACAGGCGACCCTCACGTGGGCTTTGGGGACCTAAAAGAGCAGAGGGGTGAGGCAAGTGGAGCAACTCTTCCCCCATTGCATGAGAGGGCAGGCTCCCAGAGACCTGCACAAAAGCATTAAGAGAAATAGTGAAAGGTAAAGGCATTTTAGCACAGCCGAGAAATCTAGATCACTCCCACCCAGGAGATAGGCAAACTGTTTTATGTTTGGTATTCATCAAATGATAGTTTTTTCTTACCTTTTTTTTTAGTGAGGGTATGGACGAACAGACCTTTCCTGGTTCCTTTTAGTAGTTATTTACTTATTTTTAAAGATTTTTTTTTTTTGATGGAGACTATTTTCAGATTCTTCATTGAATTTGTTACGTTATTGCTTCTCACTTTTTTTTTTTGGCTTTGAGACATGGGGGATCTTAGCTTCCCACCAGGGATCAAGCCTTCCACCCCTCAACACTGGAAAAAACCTATGCCTACCACTATACTACCAACACTGCCACCTAGTCCTAACCATTGGACCACCAGGGAAGTCCTCCTTTGGTAGCTGCAGATGTTCACAATTCATTTTTATCCTGTAAGTGATGACTTGTAAAATTTTACCCACAATATTGTTTGTCATGAGATTCAGCCAAGTCGTCATGTGCATCAGTAGTCCAATCCTTTTTATTGCTGAGTAGTATTCTATTACTACTCATAATCACTACTGTTACTTCTCACTATTACTCGATCACAATTGATTTATCCATTCACCTGCTGGGGGACATTTGGGTTGTTTATAGTTTTGGGCTATTGCAAGCAAAACTGCTTTGAACATCTGTGTCCAAGTCTTGATATTGGTATATATTTCTGCAGGGTGGATATCTAGGAGCAGAATGGCTGGGCCAAAAGGTAGGTGCAGGTGAACTTTCTAAGAAACCATATTTCACAGTCTAGTCATCAGTGCAGGAAAGTTTTAGTTCCTTCATGTCGGTTAGCACTTGGTGTGGTTTAGTCTGTTTATTTTAGCTATCACAATACCTGTGTGGTGGTACCTCACTGTGATTTTAATTTGCATTTCTCTAATGACTGATGATGTTGAACATCTTAGGTACTTATTTGCAATTCAAATATTTGCTTTTTTTCTAATTTTATTTTTTTGGGTAAAAATACTTAGCATTGCTGTTACTTTGGGAAAAAGGGAGGGGAAAACAAGAAAAATGACAAACAGATGTGAGTAGATAGTACATTTCCAATTTTGAATATGCATCTCCTGTGAGCTATCAATTGGATCTATTAATTACTTTATGATATTGTGATGGTTTATGCCATACATCAACATGAATCATCCAGATAGACATGTGCTTCCCCCATCCTGAGTTCCTCACCCTTTTCCCTCCCAACCCTATCCCACTGGATTGTCCCAGAGCACTGACTTTGGGTGCCCTGCTTAATGCATCAAACTTGCACTGGTCATTTATTTGACTTATGGTAATATACGTTTCAATGCTATTCTCTCAAATCATCTCAATCTCACCTTCTCCCATTGAGTCCAAACATCTGTTCTTTATGTCTGCACCTCTTTTGCTGCCCTGCCTACCACTATACTACCAACACTGCCACCTAGTCCTAACCATTGGACCACCAGGGAAGTCCTCCTTTGGTAGCTGCAGATGTTCACAATTCATTTTTATCCTGTAAGTGATGACTTGTAAAATTTTACCCACAATATTGTTTGTCATGAGATTCAGCCAAGTCGTCATGTGCATCAGTAGTCCAATCCTTTTTATTGCTGAGTAGTATTCTATTACTACTCATAATCACTACTGTTACTTCTCACTATTACTCGATCACAATTGATTTATCCATTCACCTGCTGGGGGACATTTGGGTTGTTTATAGTTTTGGGCTATTGCAAGCAAAACTGCTTTGAACATCTGTGTCCAAGTCTTGATATTGGTATATATTTCTGCAGGGTGGATATCTAGGAGCAGAATGGCTGGGCCAAAAGGTAGGTGCAGGTGAACTTTCTAAGAAACCATATTTCACAGTCTAGTCATCAGTGCAGGAAAGTTTTAGTTCCTTCATGTCGGTTAGCACTTGGTGTGGTTTAGTCTGTTTATTTTAGCTATCACAATACCTGTGTGGTGGTACCTCACTGTGATTTTAATTTGCATTTCTCTAATGACTGATGATGTTGAACATCTTAGGTACTTATTTGCAATTCAAATATTTGCTTTTTTTCTAATTTTATTTTTTTGGGTAAAAATACTTAGCATTGCTGTTACTTTGGGAAAAAGGGAGGGGAAAACAAGAAAAATGACAAACAGATGTGAGTAGATAGTACATTTCCAATTTTGAATATGCATCTCCTGTGAGCTATCAATTGGATCTATTAATTACTTTATGATATTGTGATGGTTTATGCCATACATCAACATGAATCATCCAGATAGACATGTGCTTCCCCCATCCTGAGTTCCTCACCCTTTTCCCTCCCAACCCTATCCCACTGGATTGTCCCAGAGCACTGACTTTGGGTGCCCTGCTTAATGCATCAAACTTGCACTGGTCATTTATTTGACTTATGGTAATATACGTTTCAATGCTATTCTCTCAAATCATCTCAATCTCACCTTCTCCCATTGAGTCCAAACATCTGTTCTTTATGTCTGCACCTCTTTTGCTGCCCTGCATGTGGGATCATTGTCACCATCTTTCTAAATTCCATAAATATGAGTTGATAATACAGCATTTGTCTTTCTCTTTCTGACTTACTTCACTCTGTATAATAGGCTCCGGTTTCATCCACCTCATCACAACTGACTCAAATGTTTTCCTTTTTATAGCTGAGTGTAACAGAATGTGCAGGTATGGAAAGTCAGAGTTGAATACTGACTCCTTGACAACTAGCGCATAGCTTTGCCTGAGTCACTCTACCTTTCAAAACTTTTCTCATTGGTAAAGGGTGGTAGATCTACTTACTTTACAGAACTGGTGCAAAGATTAGGTGACATAGCCTATGTAATGTATTTGGGGCATGGTACAAGTATAGCTCTGAACAATTCTCTCCCATCATAAGACATACATTGCAAATAAGAGAGTTGTGTGTTTCCTAAGGTTTTCACGGAAATATAGAAGGAGGTCACATAACCAGAGGACCTATTGTTACAATCATGGAATACCAAGTTGCGTGTGTCAGGAAATTCCTACCAACCAAATTTAGTGGATGCGTGTGTGCACGTGCTAGGTCTACTCAGTGATGTCTGACTCTTTGCACCCCTACGGACGATCGCCGGCCAGGCTCCTCTGTCCATGGGATTCTCCAGGCAAGAATACTGGATTGCCATTTATTCCTCCAGGCATCTTCCCAACCCAGAGATCAAAACTGCTTCCCTTATGGCTTCTGCATCTCCCTCTCTTTTTACCACTAGCACCACCTGGGAAGCTCCGATTTAGTTGATGGATACTGTCAAACGGCCTCCACGTTTATCACAATTCTTTTGAATGTGGGTGCATATTGGAATGATACAGTGTTGTAGAAGACGCACCGGGATGCCATATCGAGTCCTGTAGAGGGTCCTCATTGCGACACTTCCTCCACACAGACAGCATTCGTTCATGTCAGATGCAATTTGACTTGCAAGGCACGTGAAGCAAAATAAGCCACAGAGACCTGGACACATGAAATCAGAAGTACAAATTATTGTGCTCTGCCGCCCACCACAGCTGAGAGCTAGTGTGCTCTCGTGGATGGCAGCTCCAAGCCCAGGGACCTTTGCCTCCTTCCCTGCTGCCAAGTGCATCCTCACTGCTTTTGTTCAGCATCACACCAGCTTCTCCCCAACCCATCATTTTAGGAACAAAGGCTGCTTGGAACATCTGTTTTCTTTCTGTAGTACTGCCTTCGTCCATGTTTTGAATGATTCCTTGAAGCCTAGCCATGTTCCAGAGGTTATCCTCACTACCCATGATATCTCTGTCTGAAGTCTAGTAGGGAAGTCAGATAAAATGAAAAGTTCTCCAACAGGAAGCAACTCCAGACACCAAGGTGTCGCTCACAGAGATGGGGCCTCCAGTGCTCTGGGAAGATCGTGCTGCTTGGTTTGAATATTGAATGATGAATAGGAATTTTATAGGTCGAGAAAAGGGGAAAGAGCCTCTTTAGATAATGGAGTGTCTTGGCAATGGCTAGTTTTCATTCGACATGACTGCCGCCAGGGATAGGTGAAGTGGGCTGAAGCTGGATCCCAGGCGGGATAGAGACAGGAAGATGAGAAATACGAGTGTTCAGAGGGGGTCATGAAAACCTTGAGGAGTCTCTGAAATATGTTAAGAAGGGAGAATGATTTGGTCAGATCTATGATTTAGGCAATTCTATATGAAGTTGTTAAGCTCATATTAGAACCTGTAATTCACTTACGCAAGTAACAGTACTAGGGTTTGGAGGGTTAGAAGGTTCCTCTTTAGGTTTCACTCTTGTGGTTTCATGATCACAATGATGTGCAGATGTTGAACCAATGTCCTGAGAAGTGCGAGCATCACCCTGGGTCATCCAGTAGGAGAACAAGAGCAAATCAACAAACTCAGCGGTTCCATTTCCAAGGTGATGCTTTCCCTCTATGCTTTTCAATGTAATTATTAACTTGCTATTCAGTTTCAATTCTGCTCAGTTAAAGATTAACAAGGTTTCCTTCTTTGTCTCAGAACACTGGAGATTTGAAACAGGCCAAAAAAAAAAAAAAAAAAAAAAACCCAAAAAATTGAAAACCTCAGTGCACTATTTATTTTTTATTTTGTAGGCAGGTTTGTTTGTTTCTCGCTTGGTGTTGAGAACTAAGCATTCAGCCTCTCTCACCCACACATCTTACCCCAAACTCTTCTTCTCCCAAGTTTACTTAGAGATCTCATAAAATGAAACAAAACAAAAAATGAAGCAGAGTCAGAGATATTTTATACACTGAGAAGCTAATTGCCTTTAGCATTCTTTATTCTTAGCTGTATAACAGACCTAAATGTATAGATTAAAATAGTCCTTCTGTGAGCTCCTGCTGAAACCATGGATGAAAATGAACCCTTGCATACGGGGGCACATTGTTAACTGTTAAGTCATGCGTTTAATTGATGTGTAACAGAAGCAGTCTTTTTTCTTTTTAATTGAGCTAAATTTGAAACATCTCTTCTAATATAAAGGATGGTCTATTCATAATCATTTGGCCAAATCTGTTCATTGTTCAAGTTATTGTGTGTGTGTGTATTTTTTTTCAACAGCTATCTTAACTCCAGAACTTTCTTAGGAGTAAGACTATCCTTTGAAGGGTGGAGAAGAATTAACCTATAATCAGTACAGGCGCTTTCTGTTAGAATTGCCTGACACGCGGGGAACCTTGGAATGAGAGGGGAGCTTTTTCTACACAATAAAGGAGAAATGAAGGAAAGATCTGAGTAAACTCTGGGAGATGGTGGAGGCCAGAGGAGCCAGGCGTGACTACAGTACATGGGGTCACGAAGAGTTAAATATGATTCAGCGACTGGACAACCACAGCAATGAAATTCACTTCCGAGTCAGTGGCAGGTTTCCGCAGCACTTACAGACACCACAGTCGCTGAAGCAGTCACACAGGCCCGTCTGCCAGTTGGAGTTTTGAAGTACTGGACCGCCTGTGGGCTGAGTCACGATGACCACCGGAGCAGATGAAGCTTGCATTTTCGCTGCAGGGTCTTACGCAGCTGTGATCTGAAAGAAAAAACTGAGTGTCAGGAGCCTGGAGGTTGGTCTTGGAAGCCTGTTTTCAGGGACTCGGTTTCACAGGCAAGGGAGGCAGTAAGTTGCTGGTTGATCTTTGAAGAGCATATTTCTGCAGAGGCTCCTGGAGGCAGGGATTCACTGAATTGGTTAAAGGTACAGGTGCTTCTCTTAGAGTCAGGGCACGTGAAAGGCTGGGAAGTATGGTTTTAAACAGTTACCTGGCCTGCACACAAGACAGGAAAACAGATGAGGAAACCTGTGAAAACGGTCATGCCAGTATGCTCAGTCGCAGCTGATGCTTTGTGACCCCATGGACTGTAGCCAGCCAGGCTCCTCTGTCCCTGGGATTTCCCAGGCTAACCTGAGGCTAATTACAGCCTGGGTGCTTATGGCCTTTCCAGGGGTTCTTTGTCCTCTACTGAAGGATCCACGGCCTGTAGAACATGGTGGGGAGTAGAACCTTGCTCTTCCTGCTGGTCTGTCTTAGTCAGAGTCAAGATAAGGAATTGCTCAAGGCCTCCTAACCATAGAATGGCCTTGAGAGAGTTTGGAAGGTCCTTCCCAAGGAGTAGGGCAGGACACTGAGGCACAATTGGAAAGGCATGAAAAATCAATCATCACTTGATTTGGCAAGTGAGATGCCCAATAAAGTAATGGGTGTGAGGCTTTCCATCAACACCAGTCACAGTACAGCTTTTGGAGGAGAGAGGTCCAGTGTGAGAAATTAAGATAGAGCTAGTGGCTCCTGTGTCAATGAAGAAATCTATTTTCTTATCTGCCATGTCAAGGACTACCCGAGTTGCCTCGATGGAGATAGACATCTCACTGGGGGGAGCTACCAGAGTCCCCTGGCTGCCTCAGTTGTCCAGCATGGCCATCTCAGGAACAGGAGCCTCTTCCCCTACAGAGCTGGGGGCAGTCTCTCTTCCACTGACCTATTTGTTTGTAGGTTGAGCATGGCCCGGAGGGCTCTTTCTGGTGATCTTGGGCCCAGGGGCTGGTTGACTGGCACTTGTAACATTCCTCTGTTGTTGGTCTTACTTCCAGACAGATAGTCAAACTTTCTTGACCCCCTTGAGTTCTCCTGAGGTCACAAGTCATGAGTGATAGTGACAGCTATCCGTTGTGCATGAACCCTGGCCCTGTTTTTTTTTTCCTTTCCCCCCGGTTAGGTTTTCTTTTGCCAATTCCCTTGAGGAGAAGGAGGACTTGGTTTCCTGGGTCCTGGAGGCAGGGATTCACTGAATTGGTTAAAGGTACAGGTGCTTCTCTTAGAGTCAGGGCACGTGAAAGGCTGGGAAGTATGGTTTTAAACAGTTACCTGGCCTGCACACAAGACAGGAAAACAGATGAGGAAACCTGTGAAAACGGTCATGCCAGTATGCTCAGTCGCAGCTGATGCTTTGTGACCCCATGGACTGTAGCCAGCCAGGCTCCTCTGTCCCTGGGATTTCCCAGGCTAACCTGAGGCTAATTACAGCCTGGGTGCTTATGGCCTTTCCAGGGGTTCTTTGTCCTCTACTGAAGGATCCACGGCCTGTAGAACATGGTGGGGAGTAGAACCTTGCTCTTCCTGCTGGTCTGTCTTAGTCAGAGTCAAGATAAGGAATTGCTCAAGGCCTCCTAACCATAGAATGGCCTTGAGAGAGTTTGGAAGGTCCTTCCCAAGGAGTAGGGCAGGACACTGAGGCACAATTGGAAAGGCATGAAAAATCAATCATCACTTGATTTGGCAAGTGAGATGCCCAATAAAGTAATGGGTGTGAGGCTTTCCATCAACACCAGTCACAGTACAGCTTTTGGAGGAGAGAGGTCCAGTGTGAGAAATTAAGATAGAGCTAGTGGCTCCTGTGTCAATGAAGAAATCTATTTTCTTATCTGCCATGTCAAGGACTACCCGAGTTGCCTCGATGGAGATAGACATCTCACTGGGGGGAGCTACCAGAGTCCCCTGGCTGCCTCAGTTGTCCAGCATGGCCATCTCAGGAACAGGAGCCTCTTCCCCTACAGAGCTGGGGGCAGTCTCTCTTCCACTGACCTATTTGTTTGTAGGTTGAGCATGGCCCGGAGGGCTCTTTCTGGTGATCTTGGGCCCAGGGGCTGGTTGACTGGCACTTGTAACATTCCTCTGTTGTTGGTCTTACTTCCAGACAGATAGTCAAACTTTCTTGACCCCCTTGAGTTCTCCTGAGGTCACAAGTCATGAGTGATAGTGACAGCTATCCGTTGTGCATGAACCCTGGCCTGTCTTTCCTCACGTTAGGTTTTCTTTTCTTCCTGAGCTGGGTCTCAATTATTAAATACCCAAAGGCCACATCTAGGAGCTGGAACATGGGCATTTGTGGCCAGATGATAACTTCTGGAGTTTCTGCCTAATATGAGGGGTGAACGGGCCAAGTGGGAATACTGTGAGGAGAAGGAGGACTTGGTTTCCCTCATAAGAGATGGGGGAGCTTAGAAGGGGGTTACCTAAAATCTCAAGAGGGTCTTCTGGTTTTTTAAGTTTAAAACTAGGAGAGCTGTATAAGGCAGGATTTTGGTAAAGGGCCATAAAAGCTTGAATATAGGGAATCTCACTCTACTTTCTCATCTGGCAGCAATAAAGATCTAATTGCAGAAGGTTATATTAATTTAGAGACCTGTTTGCAGGCCATTTTTTTTTCTCCATTTCCCACTTATACAAAGGCCAGGCACTGCTACAGTACAATTTGTTTCTCCTTTTTTAACTCTTTGATTTTAAAGAATTTCTAGTTCTTCAGGATATATTCTAGAGGTGTCTCTTTGGCTTGGAGGGGGATCCTCCTATGTTGAATAACCTACAACTGAGGACAAGACAGCACTCCTAGAGTGGAATCCAGTGTCCCAGAAATACGTACCAGGAGGCTTTAACCAGAAGGGGTTCAGGCATCCCCAAATTCCCTTAGAACCTGATGAGATTTCAAGCATCCTCTACTCTCCCATCAGTTCCTGAATAGATGTCTCTGGCCCCTGTGATAGCCTGTGCAGGGTGCTCAACACAGCATGGCTGAGAAGGGCTTCCAGTGTACACAGGTTGCCTGACCTTGCCTCAGGAGGGAACCTTTGTTGATACAGCTTATGTCCCATGACAAATCTTCCTACCACGGGGTGTATTCCTTGAGACTGAACATCTACAGAGTTTGTAATAATAGTCTGGGCTTCTGGGTTGTGGCCAGTTTGATAGGCTGTCTGTAGCAGTGGGGAGACTGCCAAGGCCTGGAGTGAAGGGGGTCTGATGGATGCAAAGAAGGACCCTTGGGGAAATCGGAAGACAGCACAGGCTTCAAGGCTCGAGGACAGGCAGGCAAAGAGACTCAGTAAATCTCTGGGCATCGAGAGATTTGATGTGAAAGACTTGAGGGCAGAAGAGCTCGAAGCCCTTTGCCCTATGTTCCTGGTAACTACGATAGAGCGGGAGTCATCTGACAATTTTCTCTTGACACAGACAGCACGGGGTTTGGCAGTGGTGGGGATGGTGGGGATGCAGTTTAGGAATCCTATCTAGGAAATCTTTACCTAGAAGGGCATGGGAATAAAGTGAGAAAGAGAACTTGTTTGAGTAACAGTGAGATAGGGAGAGCAATAGAGACAGAGAGACCCCACAGGCTCCTCCTGCATGGTCAGAAATCACGTTTCCATCTTGTCCGAGAGGACAGCATCAGCTGTCACCCAGGCATTATTTGAATCTTGCAAAGAAAGCAAAGGGGAGAATGAGAGAAAGAAGGCAGGAGTGAAGTCTCAAGTCTCAGCTGGGCATAGTCCATGGTGTACCTGGCCTTTGCCAATTCCCAGGTTTCCACACCATGTCTGAGCTCAGGTGGCCTCTGTCTGCAGCAGCTTGAAGTGGAGCTTAGGCTCCTCAGCCAGAGATGGAAGGTGGGTCACAGCAGGGAGAGCACCAGGTCCTAACCACAAGAACTGTGGTGACAAGAGCCCTGGCTTCTTGGCTTTGCAGAAAAGAATTCCCACAAAAACGGAAAGTAGTGAAAAAAGTAATGTCTTTACTAGGAGGAACAGAGTGTAGTATGTGTGAGTAGACACATGGTGGACTGAATGTCGCCTTGTGGCAATTTTTGCACTTTTATGTGACACTTCTTCTGGGTCCAGTTATTTTGATTTGTCTGGTTCACGGTCCATATTTGGTTTATCACGGGGTCTTCCCAGGGCTTCCCACGTGGTACCAGTGGTAAAGAACCCACCAATGCAGGAGATGTAAGATTCCTTGGTTCGATCTGAGTTGGGAAGCTCCCCTTAAGAAGGAAATGGTAACCCACTGCAGTATTTCTTGCTTGAAAAATCTCATGGACAGAGGATCCTGGTGGGCTACAGTCCATGGAGTCACAAAGCATTAGACACGACTGAGAGGCTACGCACATGTTAGGAATAACAAGACACCTTTCCCACTTAAGAAATTCTAAAGATTTTAAGAGTTCTGTGCCCTGAATAGGAATGAAGGTCAAATATGTATTTCTTACTATAAACCACAATATCACAGTAAGAAGACAAAGTGTTAGTCAATCAGTCATGACCAACTCTTTGTGATCCCGTGGACTGTAACCTGCCTGGCTCTTTTGTCTATGGGATTTCCCAGGCAAGAATACTGGAGTGGGTTGTCCTTTCCTTCTCTGGGGAATGTCACAGTAGTCCTCTCCAGTCTTCCTGCATCCAGGTTGGTCCTCCACTTGAAATCCTTTGCTTAAAATTTACCTGGAGCCTATATCCTTCTGATAGTGCTTACTTGACAAACCCTTGACATTTGTTATGTGTGCGTGTGTATTGTGTGTGTGTGGATGTGTGTGTATTATGTGTGTGTGTGTGTGTGTGGAAGTCGCTCAGTCACGTCTGATTCTTTGTGACTCCATGGACTGTATTGTAGCCTGCCAGGCTCCTCTGTGTATGGAATTATCCAGGCAAGAATATTGCAGTGGGTATTCCAGTATTCTCCAGGAGATCTTCCAGACCCAGGATTGAACCTGGGTCTCCTGCATTGCAGGCAGATTCTTTACCATCTAGAATCACTAGGGAAGTGCTGACACCTGTTAGAGGGCAAGCAAAGACAGTGTTCCCAAGCAAAGCTTATTATGAAGTACATTTTGTTGTGTTTCCTCATTTCTTTCTGTCCTGAGAGGCAGTGTGGGGTCATGGAATAGTGACTTGATTAAAAAAAAACATTTTTGGATGTGAACCATTTTAAAAGTCTATACTGAATTTGTTACAGTATTGTTTCTGTTTTCTGTTTTGATTTTTGGTCACTGGACATGTGGGATCTTAGCTCTCTGATCAGGGGTTGCACCTGCACCCCCTGCATCAGAAGGCAAAGTCCCAACTGTTGGACCACCAGGGAAGTCCTTGATTTGATATGGAGTGAGAATATCTTTGCTCAAGTTCTGGATTTTTAAACTGTGTGACCTTGGACTAGTCATTGATCAGCATAGTAATTTAACTAGTGATTTAAAGTTCCTCCTACTAATTTCTTGCTTGAAAAATCTCAGGGAAAATGGGCTACAGTCCATGGAGTCACAAAGCATTAGACACGACTAGGAACTGAAAAGACACCTTTCCCACTTAAGAAATTCTAAAGATTTTAAGAGTTCTGTGCCCTGAATAGGAATGAAGGTCAAATATGTATTTCTTACTATAAACCACAATATCACAGTAAGAAGACAAAGTGTTAGTCAATCAGTCATGACCAACTCTTTGTGATCCCGTGGACTGTAACCTGCCTGGCTCTTTTGTCTATGGGATTTCCCAGGCAAGAATACTGGAGTGGGTTGTCCTTTCCTTCTCTGGGGAATGTCACAGTAGTCCTCTCCAGTCTTCCTGCATCCAGGTTGGTCCTCCACTTGAAATCCTTTGCTTAAAATTTACCTGGAGCCTATATCCTTCTGATAGTGCTTACTTGACAAACCCTTGACATTTGTTATGTGTGCGTGTGTATTGTGTGTGTGTGGATGTGTGTGTATTATGTGTGTGTGTGTGTGTGTGGAAGTCGCTCAGTCACGTCTGATTCTTTGTGACTCCATGGACTGTATTGTAGCCTGCCAGGCTCCTCTGTGTATGGAATTATCCAGGCAAGAATATTGCAGTGGGTATTCCAGTATTCTCCAGGAGATCTTCCAGACCCAGGATTGAACCTGGGTCTCCTGCATTGCAGGCAGATTCTTTACCATCTAGAATCACTAGGGAAGTGCTGACACCTGTTAGAGGGCAAGCAAAGACAGTGTTCCCAAGCAAAGCTTATTATGAAGTACATTTTGTTGTGTTTCCTCATTTCTTTCTGTCCTGAGAGGCAGTGTGGGGTCATGGAATAGTGACTTGATTAAAAAAAAACATTTTTGGATGTGAACCATTTTAAAAGTCTATACTGAATTTGTTACAGTATTGTTTCTGTTTTCTGTTTTGATTTTTGGTCACTGGACATGTGGGATCTTAGCTCTCTGATCAGGGGTTGCACCTGCACCCCCTGCATCAGAAGGCAAAGTCCTAACTGTTGGACCACCAGGGAAGTCCTTGATTTGATATGGAGTGAGAATATCTTTGCTCAAGTTCTGGATTTTTAAACTGTGTGACCTTGGACTAGTCATTGATCAGCATAGTAATTTAACTAGTGATTTAAAGTTCCTCCTACTAATGTGTGCAAAGAGTCAGACCCGACTGAGTGACTAACACTTTCACTTTCAATCTGTGAAATAAAAGTGGTTTCTAACCTGTCCACTATGTGTGTTTACTGAGAGTATTAAATGAGATAAAGTCTAGAGAGGAGTTTAATGAACAATAAAAAAAAATCAGATTTGTATAAGGGGGAGTGGGTAAAATGTATGAAAATGCAGCAAGGAAATTTCTTCTTTTTCTATTTTTAGAAATAATGTATTTTATTAATGCATGCAAACAGGACAGAAAGACATAATATTCTTTGTCTTTACTTCAATTCTTCTTCACTGAAGGGATCACTATTATCAAATTTCCAGTGTATTACTCTAAAGTGTGTTTAATATATTTAACAACACATATATGATATATGCCTCTTTTTTTTCATAAGGAGATAGATTCTCTTTTTAGTATGTTTACCCAGATGGGATCATACTATATTACTGGTTTGTAATATCGTTTTTCCACTTCAATTTAAATGCAACAGAATATTCAATTGTATTAATGGTGGTTTAGTCATTAAGTCATGTTAGACTCTTGCAACCCCGTGGACTGTAGTCCTGCAGGTTCCTCTGTCTGTGGAACTTCTTAGGCAAGAATATGGAATGGGTTGCCATTTTCTTCTCCAAGGAAATTTCTTTTGATCATTTTCACAAATATGTCTCAGCAATAACATCAGCTAATATTCATTGATATTCCACCCTATATCAGGCACTGGACCAGACTCACACTGTTCACTTGATGCGACAACAACCCTGCTAAGTATGAATTATTAGCTTTATTGAGTTGATGAGGAAACGGAGGCTCAGAGACGCGATTAAGATGGCAGAGTAGAGGGACGTGCGCTCAGCTTCTCCTGCCAAAGCACCAAGATCACAACTAGCAGCTGAAAAAACCATCAACCAGAAGACACTGGAACCCACCCAAAAAAGATACCCCACATCCAGAGACAAAGGAGAAGTCACAATGAGATGGCAGGAGGGCAGCAGTTGTGATAAAAATCAAACGCTGTGCCTGCCAGGAGGACAAATCACAAGCTGGAGAAGAATACCACCAAAGAAGTTTTCACACTGTCGTGAAAGTTCTAGGCTCCCACATCAGGCTCCCTCGCCTCAGGATTTGGCCAAAGGACTAAGAATCCCCAGAGAATCTGACTTTGAAGGTCAGTGGGATTTGATTCCAGAGGCTTCATAAGACTGGGGCAAACAGAGTCCCTGGACAACACAAACAAAATCTTTTGCACCCGAGGACCCAGGGGAAAGGAGCAGTGACCCCACAAGAGACAGGGCTAGACCTATCTGTGAGTGTCTGAGGGTCTCCTGCAGAGGTGTGAGTCAACGGTGGTCTGCCACAAGGATGGAGGTACTAACAGCAACAGTACTCAGAGCTGGGTCATGTCATGGGCCCTCTTGGAGGTCACCCAACCATGGAAGCCTATAGACTCCAGGACTGAGTTGCCTCAGGGCAAACAACGAACAGGAAGGGATCACAGTCCCACCCAACAGCAAATAACTGGGTTACAGTTTTAGTGAGCACAGCCCTGCCCAATACAGCAAGATCCAGTTTCCCCACCGCCAGCCTTTCCCATCAGGAAATTTGTGTGAGTCTCTTATCCTCACAGAAGGCAGACAAAAGAAATAAGAACTACAGGCCCATCAACCTTCAGACCTGATACCACAGTCACAGAAAGATACCCAAGATGAAACGAATTGGATTATGTCCCAGACAAAGGACCAAGATAATGCCCAGAAAGACAACTGAATGAAGTAGATAGGCAACCTCCTAGAAAGAGAACTCAGAATTCAGATAGTGAAGACGATGCAGGATATTAGGAACTGGACACTCAGAGAATTTAAGTAAATTGTGAAATTCATATCCTTCTCTGGCTCACTCATGGTCCCTGTTCCTCCTTTTGCCCCTCCGCTTTAAGAGCCCTGCTCCAATAGAGCACTCACTGCATTATGGCATTGTCATCGGTTTCTGGTGATCTCCTTGAGAACTGGAACCCTCTTTTCTCATTTCTTCCTCTAACACCACATTCAGTATAGGCTCATAGAAGGTCCTTCTCATTGTCTTCTTGAATTAAGTACTTATAATATGCTTGATTTACTTGAAGTGTGTTAGACACTGAGATGTAATACATTTCCACTTCAGAATTCAGGGCAAAAGAAAAACACTAAAACTGAAATACAGTGCTTCTGGATACTCAGGCAGCATGATTATATGATTTGCTTTCTTATGTTATTTCCCTCATAGGGCAGTTTAAGAAACAAGGAAATTACCTCCGTTGTTCCATATTACTTTATACTTTTTATATTTCTTGGATTGACTGGTTTCTTTCTAGATGGCATTACTCAGTCATGTTGGGCTAGTTGGGTAGTTCCCATAAACAGAAAGAGAGCAGTATATGAAACAGGGCAACATCTTGGGTATTTTCCCACACAATGGATAGTGTATCAACAACGGTTCAAACATGTCTCAATCTGCCCAGGCTTCATCGTAGCTAATTGTAAATTAGCCAGGTGTGTCATTATAAACGGTTCCCTGAGTCCTAGCAACAGCCTCATGGGAACAACACTCAGTATTTTTGGATGAAGATAAAATGAGTTTATTTATTCTTTAGAAAGATGGAAGAAGCTTTAAGATGTTCTTCTTAATGTTTGTATCTGTTAGACATTATCACCATCAGAAAATAGCTCTAAGTATTTCCCTTTGTATTAGTGAGTGTGGAATGCAAACATGTATTTGTCTGAACTTTAATAAAATGTATATAGGTACACAAAAAGAGGACAAAAGCTGAACTTAGGAATTGACATGTAAAAGCCTCAAGGTTGAGAAAATGAAAAAAAGGCGGGAACAGATAATTAACAACAAAAAACTTCAGATAGTGAAGCGATGCAGGATATTAGGAACTGGACACTCAGAGAATTTAAGTAAATTGTGAAATTCATATCCTTCTCTGGCTCACTCATGGTCCCTGTTCCTCCTTTTGCCCCTCCGCTTTAAGAGCCCTGCTCCAATAGAGCACTCACTGCATTATGGCATTGTCATCGGTTTCTGGTGATCTCCTTGAGAACTGGAACCCTCTTTTCTCATTTCTTCCTCTAACACCACATTCAGTATAGGCTCATAGAAGGTCCTTCTCATTGTCTTCTTGAATTAAGTACTTATAATATGCTTGATTTACTTGAAGTGTGTTAGACACTGAGATGTAATACATTTCCACTTCAGAATTCAGGGCAAAAGAAAAACACTAAAACTGAAATACAGTGCTTCTGGATACTCAGGCAGCATGATTATATGATTTGCTTTCTTATGTTATTTCCCTCATAGGGCAGTTTAAGAAACAAGGAAATTACCTCCGTTGTTCCATATTACTTTATACTTTTTATATTTCTTGGATTGACTGGTTTCTTTCTAGATGGCATTACTCAGTCATGTTGGGCTAGTTGGGTAGTTCCCATAAACAGAAAGAGAGCAGTATATGAAACAGGGCAACATCTTGGGTATTTTCCCACACAATGGATAGTGTATCAACAACGGTTCAAACATGTCTCAATCTGCCCAGGCTTCATCGTAGCTAATTGTAAATTAGCCAGGTGTGTCATTATAAACGGTTCCCTGAGTCCTAGCAACAGCCTCATGGGAACAACACTCAGTATTTTTGGATGAAGATAAAATGAGTTTATTTATTCTTTAGAAAGATGGAAGAAGCTTTAAGATGTTCTTCTTAATGTTTGTATCTGTTAGACATTATCACCATCAGAAAATAGCTCTAAGTATTTCCCTTTGTATTAGTGAGTGTGGAATGCAAACATGTATTTGTCTGAACTTTAATAAAATGTATATAGGTACACAAAAAGAGGACAAAAGCTGAACTTAGGAATTGACATGTAAAAGCCTCAAGGTTGAGAAAATGAAAAAAAGGCGGGAACAGATAATTAACAACAACAAAGAGATGTGATGATGACCCTTAAGTATACAAAAAAAGATGTTCAAACACACTCAATATTAAATAAATGCAAATTAAACATGGTCAGATGGGCAAAAATTAAAAAGTAGGCAACACATTCTTTTGGCAAGGCTGTACAGAAATAGGTCCTCATACATTTCTGGTGGGAATGCAAATGGGTACGGCCATTCTACTCTTACAATCCTGAAAATCAACCTCCAACAATGTAAAAATACACATATATTTAAAGTTATTCATAGCAACACCATTTGTTTTTGCAAAATAATTGTAAACAACATATAGGAGAGAGTTTGAATCAACTATGGTACACCCACACAAAAAAGTGTTATGCATCTATACAAAAAAATTAAAATGAGGAGAAGCTCCTTAAACTGACATGAAGTAACTTCCAGGACAGATGTAAGCAGGGAAAAAAATGTACAAATGGTGTCTTTGGCATGATATCTTCATGTAAGAAATAAGGGAATATGAGGGATGTCCCTGGTGGCTCAGTGGTAAAGAATCCACCTGCCAGTGCAGGAGACACTGGTTTGATCCCTTATCAAGAAGATCTCACATGCTTTGGAGCCCCTAAACCCCTGCGCCACAACTATTGAACCTGTGCTCTTAAGTCCAGGAGCCACAACTACTGAGACCACGTGCTGCTACTAATGAAGCCCATGTGCCAGGAGCCCGTACGGCACAACGAGAGAAGCCACTGCAATGAGAAGCCCGAGAGGTACAGTTAGCGAGTAGCCCCTGCTCACCACAACTAAAGAAAAGCCTGTGCAGCAACGAAGACAGCCAAACCAAAAATAAATAAATAAAATGACAAGAAATAAAAGGATATGGGAGGGCTTCCTCTGGTGGCGCAGTGGGTAAGGACACCGCTTTGCAGTGCAAGGGACGCCGGTTCGATCCCTGGCCTGGGAAGATCCCACGTGCTGCAGAGCGGCTGGTGTCCAATTACCGAGCCGGAGCGCTGGAGCTCTGGAGCGCATGCGCCCGGAGCCGGCGCTCTGCAACGACAGACGCCACCGCGATGGGAGGCCCACGGGAGCCGAAGAACAAAGATGGATGAAAATAGAGAAATGAAAGACCAATAGAAGTGGTCCACCCGCTCCCCTCCCTCCAACACTACCCCCGCCCAAAATAAATAAATTAATTAATTTAAAAAAAAAAGGATATGGGAAAACATACCTGTGTCTGTTCAGTTGCTGTGCAATAAGAACTACAGGAAGACCAACTCAGAAAGAAACAAACTGTGTTACGCTTAGGGTACATGGGGTGGATGTCTGGGACCACGGATTGGCCCGGCCACATCCTATAGCCTCCCACGCATGAATGCTGCAATGCAACATTTGAGATAGCGCTTGGCGGAGCTCCCAGCATAAGAGTATGGTCATCCTGTCTGGGGCCGTGAGAGCCATGGCCACGCCTTACGGCCTTCAGTTTTAGAACAACGCCACAAGTTCCCAAAGATGGCACCTGGGTAATGCAGGGAGGCATGCGCTCATTGCCATGATTGGCTGAGTGAAGTTTCCGTGCTCGTGATCAGTGCATGCTTCTCATAGACTCTTGCTATGATGTAACCGCGTGCACAGTTGACCTTTTACACGATTGGCTGTGTTTGACTCCTTCCTCTTTCCTTCCTCTTTCTGTACAGCATAAATACCGCTCCTTTTCAGCAATAAAACGAGACTTGATCAGACTCCTGTCTTATCTAGAATTCTCATGTCTCTTGTCCTCTCAATTCCCACTTCCCACCTTTAGGTCTGCGTTGACGAATCCCGCAGGTCGGGACAGGTGGAAAGAATGAGAGCATGGAAACGGAGTAGAAAGACTGGAGGGCAACAACTCTTAAGTGTACCATTTTGCATGGCTCTAACTCTTTCAACCATTTCACATATCAGTCAGCACGTAAGTGGGTAATCAAAATCAGCCAGAATGTGGAAGAATCCCCAAATGCAATATAAACAGTGACACATAGACCTGACTCTATTACAATGAATATTAACCACTCCGAAGGGGCTGAGGAAGAAAACGTATTTTGGAAAATATTTTGACTATGTAGCATAAAAACCCCTTTGTGGGGGTCTTTAAGGATCACTCCAACAGGACTGTGGAAATTCCACTCATAGAAATATATGAAATTAGAGAATAATTTTACTCATGGGTCCTAAAGAGGGAGGCATGACATGCCCAGAGGGCCATGCAAAGTTCCCCCAAAGTCTGAAGTTTGGGCATTGAGAAAGCAGAACTAGGACCCATAGGTAAATGCTTTTATTCATGAGTGGGATAGCTTGTGGCCTGCAGGAAGCATTCTTATTAGGTAATCTAAATGTAAATGTGTCAACATGGAAAATAGGGAAAGGCTAAGATGAGGAAGCTATTAAAAGGCTTATGAGGGCTTCCCCTGGTGGTCCAGTGGGTAAGGACACCGCCTTGCAGTGCAAGGGGCGCCGGTTCGAGCCCTGGCCTGGGAAGATCCCACGTGCCGCGGAGCGGCTGGACTGATGTGTCCAATCACCGAGCCGGAGCTCTGGAGCGCATGCGCCCAGAGCTGGCGCTCTGCGACAACAGATGCCACCGCGATGGGAGGCCCGCAGGAGCCAAAGAACAAAGACGGATGAAAATAGAGAAATGAAAGACCAATAGAAGGGGCCCGCCTGCTCCCCTCCCTCCCCAACCCGACCCCCCAAAATAAATAAATTAATAAACCTTAAAAAAAAAAAAGTTAATATTAAAAAAAAAAAAAAAGGCTTATGAACCCACATATTGGGGATGGGTGCTTAGAAATGGGCAGTCACTGTAAAAGTTCTGAACAAGCACTTAGGAAGTCACTGAGGCAACAAACAAGCTTTGCAGCACACATACACACACAGATACAGAACTGTGTGAATGTGCTTGTTGGTTGTTGTTTAATTGCTAAGTCACGTCCTGTGCTTTGTGACCCCATGGACCATAGTCTGCCAGGTTCTTCTGTTCAGGGAATTTCCCAGGCAAGAATACTGGAGTGGGTTGCCATTTCCTCCTCCGGGGATCTTCCTGTCCCTGGGAGCAAACTTGTACCTCCTGCATTGGCAGGCAGGTTCTTTTTTTTTTTTTTAAGCTTTTATTTTACTTTTAGCTTTTACAGAGTTTTGTTGTTTACAGATATGTACGTTCCCAGATTAGTCATATGTATATCCCCCCATCCTACCCCTCCAGACCATCACAGAGCACCCCTGCAGGCTCCCCTTTTCTCACTGAGCAGTGACTATAGCTATTTTCTTCACATATGATAGTACAGGCCTTCATGCTACTTCCTTTACACCTTCCACCCACTGTTCCTTCTCCACAATGTCCATATGTCCACTGTCCATGTCTGTCTCTCCATCGCTTCACTGCATGTGCCATCATCACCATCCTACTAGATTCCATATATATGTGTTAGTATGTTGTACTTGTCCTCTTTCTGACTGACTTCACTTTTTATGATAGGTTCTAGAGCCAGCCACCTCAATAGGGCTGATTCTTCTGCATTTCTTTTTACAGCTGTGTAGTATTCCATTGTATATATGTACCAGAGCTTTTGTATCCATTCATTTGTTGATGGGCATCTAGGTTGCTTCCATGTCCTAGCTATTGTATAGAGAGCTGCAATGAACATTGGGGTACAGGTGCCTCTTTCAGATTTGATTCCATCAGGGTATACGCCTAAGAGTGGGACTGCTGGGTCATATGGTGCTTCTATTTTTAATTTTGTAAGGAATCTCCATACTGTCTTCCATAGAGGCTGTATCAATTTACATTCTCACCGGCAATGCAGGAGTGTTCCCTTTTCTCTGCACTGTCTCCAGCATTTATTGTCTGTCGATTTGTGGATGATGGCCATTCTGACGGGTGTGAGGTGATATCTCATTGTGGTTTTGATTTGCATTTTTCTAATAATAAGTGAAGTTGAGCATCATTTCATGTGTTTTGGGGCCATCTGTATGTCCTCTTTGGAGAGGTATCGGTTTAGGTCCTTTTCCCATTTTTTGATTGGGTTGTTCATTTTTCTAGTGCTGAGCTGTCGTGAGTTGCTTGTAGATTTTGGAGATTAATTCTTTGTCTGTTGTTTCATTTGCTATGATTTTTCTCCCATTCTGTGGGTTGTCTTTTCAGCTTTTTTGTAATTTCTTTTGCTGTACAAAAGCTTTGAAGTTTCATTAGGTCCCACATGTTCATTTTTCTTTTCAGTTCCACTCTTCTAGTAGGTGGGTCAGAGAAGATCTTGCTTTGATTGATGTCCTTGAGGGTTTTGCCTATATTCTCCTCTAAGAGTTTTATGGTTTCTGATTTTACATTTAGGTCTTTAATCCATTTTGAGTTGATCTTTGTGTATGATGTCAGGGAATGTTCCAACTTCATTTTTTGCCAATTTGCCAAATTTTTTTATGTTCGCCTCCTTTGTCAAAATGTCCAAGTGTTTTCCAGTCATGTCCATGTCTGTCTCTCCATCGCTTCACTGCATGTGCCATCATCACCATCCTACTAGATTCCATATATATGTGTTAGTATGTTGTACTTGTCCTCTTTCTGACTGACTTCACTTTTTATGATAGGTTCTAGAGCCAGCCACCTCAATAGGGCTGATTCTTCTGCATTTCTTTTAACAGCTGTGTAGTATTCCATTGTATATATGTACCAGAGCTTTTGTATCCATTCATTTGTTGATGGGCATCTAGGTTGCTTCCATGTCCTAGCTATTGTATAGAGAGCTGCAATGAACATTGGGGTACAGGTGCCTCTTTCAGATTTGATTCCATCAGGGTATACGCCTAAGAGTGGGACTGCTGGGTCATATGGTGCTTCTATTTTTAATTTTGTAAGGAATCTCCATACTGTCTTCCATAGAGGCTGTATCAATTTACATTCTCACCGGCAATGCAGGAGTGTTCCCTTTTCTCTGCACTGTCTCCAGCATTTATTGTCTGTCGATTTGTGGATGATGGCCATTCTGACGGGTGTGAGGTGATATCTCATTGTGGTTTTGATTTGCATTTTTCTAATAATAAGTGAAGTTGAGCATCATTTCATGTGTTTTGGGGCCATCTGTATGTCCTCTTTGGAGAGGTATCGGTTTAGGTCCTTTTCCCATTTTTTGATTGGGTTGTTCGTTTTTCTAGTGCTGAGCTGTCGTGAGTTGCTTGTAGATTTTGGAGATTAATTCTTTGTCTGTTGTTTCATTTGCTATGATTTTTCTCCCATTCTGTGGGTTGTCTTTTCAGCTTTTTTGTAATTTCTTTTGCTGTACAAAAGCTTTGAAGTTTCATTAGGTCCCACATGTTCATTTTTCTTTTCAGTTCCACTCTTCTAGTAGGTGGGTCAGAGAAGATCTTGCTTTGATTGATGTCCTTGAGGGTTTTGCCTATATTCTCCTCTAAGAGTTTTATGGTTTCTGATTTTACATTTAGGTCTTTAATCCATTTTGAGTTGATCTTTGTGTATGATGTCAGGGAATGTTCCAACTTCATTTTTGTGCATGTAGCTGTCCAATTTTCCCAGCACCATTTGTTGAAGAGGCTGTCTTTGTCCCATTTTATATGTTCGCCTCCTTTGTCAAAAATAAGGTAGCCATAGGTGTGTGGGTTTATCTCTGGGTTCTCAATCTTGTTCCATTGGTCGATATTTCTGTTTTTGTGCCAGTACCATACTGTCTTGATGACTGTTGCTTTGTAGTAGAGTCTGAAGTTAGGGAGGCTGATCCCTCCAGCTCTACTCTTCTTCCTCAGGATTGCTTTGGCTATTCGAGGTCTTTTGTGTTTCCATATGAACTGTGTTATTCTCTGGTCTGGTTCTGTGAAGAATGTCATTGGTAGTTTGATAGGTATTGCATTGAATCTATAGATGACATTTGGTAGTATGGTCATTTTCACAATATTGATTCTTCTGACCTAGGAACATGGAATATCTCTCCATCTGTTTAAGTCTTCTTTAATGTCTCTCATGAGTGTCTTGTAATTTTCAGTGTACAGTTCTTTTGTTTCTTTGGGTAGGTTTATTCCTAGATATTTGATCTTTTTGTTGCAATGGTGAAGGGGATTGCCTCTTTGATATCGTTTTCTGATTTTTCATTATTTGTGTATAGGAAGGCCAGTGATTTCTGTGTATTGATTTTGTATCCCGTGACTTTGCTGAATTCGCTGATTAGCTCTAGTAGTTTTGTAATAGTGTCTTTGGGATTTTCTATGTATAATATCATGTTGTGGCAGGCAGGTTCTTCACTGTGGAGCCACTAAGGAAGTGTGTGTGTATCTGTGAATACATAAATATTTCCTAGCCCTCTCCATTGAGAGGACCTAGAAGCAACAACAACCCATTATCAGTGAAGATACTTTGTACCCACATCTTGGTTTCTAAATGCTATTTTCCAATTTAAAAAGCAGAGCCTGACTTCATTGGAGAAATGGCTGATTTCAGGGCTGGGGCAAGGAAAGTATAAGATAAGTCTGGAACATCTCATGGAACCAAAAGGTAAAAAAGGATTCAAAACCAGATTAGAAACAGGAGCTCAGAGCCAACTTAATGGACAATGGCTAAATCTGGGAAAATTTGAGTAACCAGGAATGTTAATACAGGATTATAACTTATAGGCTAAAGTAACTAACCATAATTCTATACTGATACAAGGGGCTTCTCAGGTGGCACTAGTGCTAAAGAGCCTTCCTGCCAATGCAGAAGACATGGAGATGTGGGTTTGATCCCTGGGCCAGGAGATTCCCTGGAGGAGGAAATGGCAACCTACCCCAGTACTCTCGTTTGGGAAATCACATGGACAGAGGAGCCTGGCAGGCTATAGTTCATAGGATCGCAGAATTGGACATGACTGAAGCAACTTAGCATGCATGCATGTACTGATATAAATAAAAGAATAAATTTTAGAATACATTTTAGAATGAGAGAGAAGAGAGAGTGCTTTCTTTTGGTAGAATCCCCAGGAATGAATATAGAAGGAGTGATGGAAATATAAGACAAATACTACAGTAATAATTGTCAGAGGCAAGACTCACGGATAGATGCTAATATTACACTTCAAAAGCATGATGAGAAACAACGTGCTTACATAGTCTCAAAGTATCTCCCCACAGGCTACTTACTAATTACAAAGCAATTAGTTGGAAGCAGCAACTCTTTGGTGGATTCATCTGGCAGACACTATGTTAGTCAAGCAACCAAAGTGAAGAATGATCAGTCATGGGACATGCGAATGTGCTCCAGAAAGTGGAGGCAATGCTATGACTGAGTTTATGAAAACAGTCAATGGTGAAAATCAGCAGGCAGGTTTTTTTTTCTATGTATAATATCATGTTGTGGCAGGCAGGTTCTTCACTGTGGAGCCACTAAGGAAGTGTGTGTGTATCTGTGAATACATAAATATTTCCTAGCCCTCTCCATTGAGAGGACCTAGAAGCAACAACAACCCATTATCAGTGAAGATACTTTGTACCCACATCTTGGTTTCTAAATGCTATTTTCCAATTTAAAAAGCAGAGCCTGACTTCATTGGAGAAATGGCTGATTTCAGGGCTGGGGCAAGGAAAGTATAAGATAAGTCTGGAACATCTCATGGAACCAAAAGGTAAAAAAGGATTCAAAACCAGATTAGAAACAGGAGCTCAGAGCCAACTTAATGGACAATGGCTAAATCTGGGAAAATTTGAGTAACCAGGAATGTTAATACAGGATTATAACTTATAGGCTAAAGTAACTAACCATAATTCTATACTGATACAAGGGGCTTCTCAGGTGGCACTAGTGCTAAAGAGCCTTCCTGCCAATGCAGAAGACATGGAGATGTGGGTTTGATCCCTGGGCCAGGAGATTCCCTGGAGGAGGAAATGGCAACCTACCCCAGTACTCTCGTTTGGGAAATCACATGGACAGAGGAGCCTGGCAGGCTATAGTTCATAGGATCGCAGAATTGGACATGACTGAAGCAACTTAGCATGCATGCATGTACTGATATAAATAAAAGAATAAATTTTAGAATACATTTTAGAATGAGAGAGAAGAGGGGTGCTTTCTTTTGGTAGAATCCCCAGGAATGAATATAGAAGGAGTGATGGAAATATAAGACAAATACTACAGTAATAATTGTCAGAGGCAAGACTCACGGATAGATGCTAATATTACACTTCAAAAGCATGATGAGAAACAACGTGCTTACATAGTCTCAAAGTATCTCCCCACAGGCTACTTACTAATTACAAAGCAATTAGTTGGAAGCAGCAACTCTTTGGTGGATTCATCTGGCAGACACTATGTTAGTCAAGCAACCAAAGTGAAGAATGATCAGTCATGGGACATGCGAATGTGCTCCAGAAAGTGGAGGCAATGCTATGACTGAGTTTATTGATAAATCTTATCTTTGGGGAGGGGTAACTAGAGCAAGTCTAACCACACAACAGGTAAAGAAAAAACACTCACTCATATTAGCCAAGAAATGGAAATGTTTGGTATTTTGTGGCTTGGATAATGTTTAAAGTCCGTCTGTGTTCATATATGATTATGGAGTGCTAGTGCTTGTACTTGCCCCTCATGGTCTCATCGGATGTTGATGTTCTATGAAATTGCTCAGGTGCTGGGGGAGAGCATCAAGATTCTGCGTGAAGGACGATGTGGACGCTAAGTGACGGAAGTCAGGCAGCGCAAGACACACGCTGTATGGTCTTGTTTATATGGAAGAATCTAAAACAAGCAAACCAAACTGTGGATACAGAGAACAGGTTGGTGGTTGTCAGAGGTAAGGCGTGGGGTGTGGGTGAAGCAACAACAGCCTACTATCTAGCAGTATAAACTCGCAGTTGTAAAATAAATAAGTCTTGGGTTGGGATCCCCAGCATGGCAACTATCGTGACTAACAGTATCACACATTTCAAAGCTGCTAAGAGAATAAATCTTTATTCTCAGTTCAAGAAAATAACTTGTAACTGTGTGGGATGGATGTTAATGATTGACTGTAATCATCATTATTTCACAGCATATACAAATATAAAATCATTATGTTGTACATCTGAAACTAATGTAATGTTATATGTCAGTTATATCACAACCCTCCCAACCCCAAACCCCCAAATCCTGGTGTGAGTGCCAGGCCAGCTCAAAGCTGCACCAAAGCCTAAGTCAGAGCTGGGATAGTTCCAGTTTCCCCCAATAGGCATGATGGAAATATAAGACAAATACTACAGTACTAATTGTCAGAGGCAAGACTCACGGATAGATGCTAATATTACACTTCAAAAGCATGATGAGAAACAACGTGCTTACATAGTCTCAAAGTATCTCCCCACAGGCTACTTACTAATTACAAAGCAATTAGTTGGAAGCAGCAACTCTTTGGTGGATTCATCTGGCAGACACTATGTTAGTCAAGCAACCAAAGTGAAGAATGATCAGTCATGGGACATGCGAATGTGCTCCAGAAAGTGGAGGCAATGCTATGACTGAGTTTATTGATAAATCTTATCTTTGGGGAGGGGTAACTAGAGCAAGTCTAACCACACAACAGGTAAAGAAAAAACACTCACTCATATTAGCCAAGAAATGGAAATGTTTGGTATTTTGTGGCTTGGATAATGTTTAAAGTCCGTCTGTGTTCATATATGATTATGGAGTGCTAGTGCTTGTACTTGCCCCTCATGGTCTCATCGGATGTTGATGTTCTATGAAATTGCTCAGGTGCTGGGGGAGAGCATCAAGATTCTGCGTGAAGGACGATGTGGACGCTAAGTGACGGAAGTCAGGCAGCGCAAGACACACGCTGTATGGTCTTGTTTATATGGAAGAATCTAAAACAAGCAAACCAAACTGTGGATACAGAGAACAGGTTGGTGGTTGTCAGAGGTAAGGCGTGGGGTGTGGGTGAAGCAACAACAGCCTACTATCTAGCAGTATAAACTCGCAGTTGTAAAATAAATAAGTCTTGGGTTGGGATCCCCAGCATGGCAACTATCGTGACTAACAGTATCACACATTTCAAAGCTGCTAAGAGAATAAATCTTTATTCTCAGTTCAAGAAAATAACTTGTAACTGTGTGGGATGGATGTTAATGATTGACTGTAATCATCATTATTTCACAGCATATACAAATATAAAATCATTATGTTGTACATCTGAAACTAATGTAATGTTATATGTCAGTTATATCACAACCCTCCCAACCCCAAACCCCCAAATCCTGGTGTGAGTGCCAGGCCAGCTCAAAGCTGCACCAAAGCCTAAGTCAGAGCGCTGGGATAGTTCCAAGATGGCAGGAGTAGCTTTCTCTTCCTCAGGACATTAGTGAGGCAATTGATAACACTTAGATAAGATCTGTAGATTCATTAGCTGATAATAGTTTTCCAACATTAACTTCCTGGTTTCAGTATGTGTCCTATGGTTTGTAAAACATTAACCAGCAAAGCCAGGTGAGGACTGTATGGAGATTCTGTGTGTTATTTTAAAAAATATTTTATTGAGATATGTTTGACATTCCTTTTCCTTTTTTGTGGCTGCCCCATTGAACTTGCGTGCCATCCCATTACGGTGGAAACAGAGTCTGAACCACTGGACCGATCATTTTACATACTGTAGAATTCACTCACTCAAAACGGTGATGTTAGCCTATTCATAGTTGTATGCCCACCACCGTAATCTCATTGTGAAATATGTGAACACACATCCTCTAAAGAAAACCCACATCCATTACCAGTCACTCCTCGCTTCCTCCAGCCTCCCCCACCTCCAAACAGCCTCTGAAGTGCTTTTTGTCTCTATTGGTTTGCTTATTCTAATCATTTCATATAAATGGAATCAGAGAATATATGATCTTTTGTGACCAACTTCCTTTAGTTAGCATGACGTTTTCAAAGTTCATCATTATCACAACATGTATTAGTACTTTTTTAAAACTGCTGAATAATATTCCATTGTGTGGGTAGACTGTTTTGGGTTTATCCATTCATCAGTGGATGGACACTGGGTTGTTTCTGCTTTTTTTAATTACTATGAATAATGTTCCTCTGACTATCTGCATCTTTGGGATATGTATTTTCATTTCTTTTAGGTTACAAAAAAACCCAGCATGGCAACTATCGTGACTAACAGTATAAATTAATGCTAAGAGAATAAATCTTTATTCTCAGTTCAAGAAAATAACTTGTAACTGTGTGGGATGGATGTTAATGATTGACTGTAATCATCATTATTTCACAGCATATACAAATATAAAATCATTATGTTGTACATCTGAAACTAATGTAATGTTATATGTCAGTTATATCACAACCCTCCCAACCCCAAACCCCCAAATCCTGGTGTGAGTGCCAGGCCAGCTCAAAGCTGCACCAAAGCCTAAGTCAGAGCGCTGGGATAGTTCCAAGATGGCAGGAGTAGCTTTCTCTTCCTCAGGACATTAGTGAGGCAATTGATAACACTTAGATAAGATCTGTAGATTCATTAGCTGATAATAGTTTTCCAACATTAACTTCCTGGTTTCAGTATGTGTCCTATGGTTTGTAAAACATTAACCAGCAAAGCCAGGTGAGGACTGTATGGAGATTCTGTGTGTTATTTTAAAAAATATTTTATTGAGATATGTTTGACATTCCTTTTCCTTTTTTGTGGCTGCCCCATTGAACTTGCGTGCCATCCCATTACGGTGGAAACAGAGTCTGAACCACTGGACCGATCATTTTACATACTGTAGAATTCACTCACTCAAAACGGTGATGTTAGCCTATTCATAGTTGTATGCCCACCACCGTAATCTCATTGTGAAATATGTGAACACACATCCTCTAAAGAAAACCCACATCCATTACCAGTCACTCCTCGCTTCCTCCAGCCTCCCCCACCTCCAAACAGCCTCTGAAGTGCTTTTTGTCTCTATTGGTTTGCTTATTCTAATCATTTCATATAAATGGAATCAGAGAATATATGATCTTTTGTGACCAACTTCCTTTAGTTAGCATGACGTTTTCAAAGTTCATCATTATCACAACATGTATTAGTACTTTTTTAAAACTGCTGAATAATATTCCATTGTGTGGGTAGACTGTTTTGGGTTTATCCATTCATCAGTGGATGGACACTGGGTTGTTTCTGCTTTTTTTTTTTAATTACTATGAATAATGTTCCTCTGACTATCTGCATCTTTGTGCAGATATGTATTTTCATTTCTTTTAGGTATACCTAAAAGTAGAATTACTGAGTCAAAAGGTCAACTTATGTCTAGCATTTTGAAAGGCAGCCAAGCTCACCACTGTACCACCAAGGCCATGTTTAGCATTTCCAACGGCTTCAACCTAATTTCCAAAGCGGTTGCATTTTGTTTGTGGTTTCCATCATCATGGCCAACATTTGTTATTGTTTGTCTTTCTCTGTGTTATTTTGCAATACTTTTTGTAAATCTAAAATTATTTCCAAAAAATAATAAAACATAAAAGAGAATATGGAAAGAGGAAAGCCCCTGTAGGACTGAGCCCCCATAGTGTGAAAAATACAAAAACAATCTGTGTGAAAGCTGTAAAAATGTATATTCACAAATCCAAGTAGTCTATAATGTAAATATAGCCATAATAAGATTTTTGAACTCTGGTGGCATTTCCTCCTTATGATTCTTAGGAACTATCCTAAAGAATCTCTCTTTTTTGTATGAAACATTATAAATGCATTCAGAATAGGTGAAACTTATTTAAAATTTTTTAGGCTTGTCTTTTTATATCCATTAAGGTGACTTTTTATTTTTCAGTGGACCATCATGACTTTTTACTGCTCTTTTACAATAAAAGAGAGAGGCAAACCATTGTAGATCTCACAGGAAATTGTGCAAGAAGAGTCCAGTAAGTGAACAGAAAGCACGGAGAGGGTGAGGGTGGCGGTGGTGGTGGGTGGGTGTTATTTCTGGGTATCTTCTTACAGGCAGGAGGTGTCTGCCTTGAAGGGTGGGATCATCAGGCGAGGCTTGTGAACTGGCCTCTGTCTGGGCTCTGGCTCCCTTGCAGGGAGGAGGGTGACGGGGCCGTGGCAGGGGCAGGGCAGAGTAGTGCTGCGGGTCAGGTCGATGTCAGGCTTAACCAAGTTCATCAAACCATCTCTGTCCTTCCGCAGCTTCAGGTTTTTCCTTCAGGGCTGAGAACTCACTCTCCGCCCTTCCCCCCTTTGCGGTGCCTGTGGGAGGTGCGATCTCTACGGGGGCAGGCGGGGCGGGACAGGCTTCTCACCTGCATGACCCCTGGCCACTCAAGATGGAGAGTATGCTGGGTGTCCGGGCAGGCAAGGTGTTCCTCGGGCACCCACATTCGGCCTCCCAGGGTGTGGCTTGTGTACCCAGCTGTCTCCTCTGCTTGGGGCCCGACTTTGATCATTTTGACCCCCAGACAGCCGACAGGGAGCCTGCGGGCAGGGTCAGAGGCGGTTAGGGCCAGGCCGGCTTCAGGTGTCTGCATCTCGGGGCTATGGGGAGGGGCCGTGAGGCCAGGACCCGGGCTGGCCCCTGTCACCTCTGAGAGCAGACACGAGGGAGCCCCACTCCCTCCTGGCACCTTTCGACTCTACCCACAGCGGCCACCCAGCCTCACCAGGCATATGTAATACATTTTAAAAAGCTTTCCTCAAATGAGAGGACTGATTAATTCACTTCTGATCAGGAAATAAGACAGAGAAATATCATCCCCAGCACCCTACCCCTGGTCCTGCCGAAAGCTGTGACTTTTATTTTTTTTTATAAGAATCTGCTCTTTTATGAAACATTATAAATGCATTCAGAATAGGTGAAACTTATTTAAAATTTTTTAGGCTTGTCTTTTTATATCCATTAAGGTGACTTTTTATTTTTCAGTGGACCATCATGACTTTTTACTGCTCTTTTACAATAAAAGAGAGAGGCAAACCATTGTAGATCTCACAGGAAATTGTGCAAGAAGAGTCCAGTAAGTGAACAGAAAGCACGGAGAGGGTGAGGGTGGCGGTGGTGGTGGGTGGGTGTTATTTCTGGGTATCTTCTTACAGGCAGGAGGTGTCTGCCTTGAAGGGTGGGATCATCAGGCGAGGCTTGTGAACTGGCCTCTGTCTGGGCTCTGGCTCCCTTGCAGGGAGGAGGGTGACGGGGCCGTGGCAGGGGCAGGGCAGAGTAGTGCTGCGGGTCAGGTCGATGTCAGGCTTAACCAAGTTCATCAAACCATCTCTGTCCTTCCGCAGCTTCAGGTTTTTCCTTCAGGGCTGAGAACTCACTCTCCGCCCTTCCCCCCTTTGCGGTGCCTGTGGGAGGTGCGATCTCTACGGGGGCAGGCGGGGCGGGACAGGCTTCTCACCTGCATGACCCCTGGCCACTCAAGATGGAGAGTATGCTGGGTGTCCGGGCAGGCAAGGTGTTCCTCGGGCACCCACATTCGGCCTCCCAGGGTGTGGCTTGTGTACCCAGCTGTCTCCTCTGCTTGGGGCCCGACTTTGATCATTTTGACCCCCAGACAGCCGACAGGGAGCCTGCGGGCAGGGTCAGAGGCGGTTAGGGCCAGGCCGGCTTCAGGTGTCTGCATCTCGGGGCTATGGGGAGGGGCCGTGAGGCCAGGACCCGGGCTGGCCCCTGTCACCTCTGAGAGCAGACACGAGGGAGCCCCACTCCCTCCTGGCACCTTTCGACTCTACCCACAGCGGCCACCCAGCCTCACCAGGCATATGTAATACATTTTAAAAAGCTTTCCTCAAATGAGAGGACTGATTAATTCACTTCTGATCAGGAAATAAGACAGAGAAATATCATCCCCAGCACCCTACCCCTGGTCCTGCCGATTTTAACACCCCTTAGGCTGGCTTCCCAGGTGTCCCTAGTGCCTGCCAATGCAGGAGACCTAAGAGACACAGGTTCCAAAGTCCATGGACAGAAGAGCCTGGCGGGCTACGGCCACAGAGCCGCCGAGAGCCTGACACCACTGGAGGGACCTGGCACAGCGCACACAGGGGCTGGCCTCAGCGTTGCCTTCCCATGCACATGCTTAGCTTTCATCTTAATAAGAAGCAGCCACAGCTGTCTAAACAAACTAGTGCTGTCGATTCATGACAAGGGAAGTAAACAAGTTGTAATCATGTCCTTTCTGTTGTGCACCCTGTTTAAGTAATCACCTGGATTTGGGGAGAAGGAAGTTCCCAATCCTGAAGGTAAGCTCTACCAGGGCAGAGGGTATTTGTGGGCTGTGTTCCCTGAAAGCTTAGCAGAGGGCCTGGCACACAGTAGGTGTCTATTAACATGCTGGATAGGAGCGCATCAGTCTAGCGCTCAGCCCTGAAAACCACTTAAGCAGTGGCAGTTCTTTCCAGAACTCTGTAGACTGCCAGGCATCCTATACCCCCAAACTCCAGACTCAACGTGATAGAAACCATAGTTTTGAGTGATGACTTCCCATAGTTGGGGTCTGGAAAGAAGAGGCATTGTAGGAAATGCTTAAAAAATAAAAGTAGGCTCAAACTTTCTTTTGCATTTCCTCTTAATACTCTTTATTTTTATGAGTTTGTACATTGTCTGAAAAAGGCTTTATTTTACAATTAGCACTTATTCCTTTTATAATCAACGCAAGAAATACCCATTTTGGAAACAAAAAGCAAATGCAGTGACAAAATAAAACAAGTAAAGGGTTGCATTGATTATCCTATGGCTGTCTGAATACTTTTCTTCTTAGCCCAGACAATGCCTGGAAACAGTTGGCATTCATGAATTTAATTCATTCAGAAATGAATGAATGAATTTATATTCTTGTCCATGATCTCTCTCAGGTAAAACATGTTCATTTAATATGCTTATTTTTAAAGACGTCTATACCATGATTTTTTGTTTGTTTGACTGTCTTGTGCTCAGTTGTTTCTCACTCTTTGTGATCTTATGGACTGTTGCCTGCCAGGTTTCTCTCTGTCCATGGGAATTTCCATTCAAGAATACTGGAGTGGGTTGCCATTTTATTCTTCAGAGAATCTTTCTGACCCAGGGATCAAACCTGCCTCTCCTGTGTCTACTGCAATGCAAGTGGATTCTTTACTGATGAGCTACAGGGAAGTCTTATACTGTGATTTTTAATCTAATCATCTCAAAATTTTCAGCAATCTGAAGACTTCAGAGTAAAAACTTGCCTGCAATTATTTAGTCATCCTTTCCTGTGTGACTGTCCTCACACAGTATGTACTGTGTGTATTTGTATATTCAGATTGGCTGCTGTTCACCCTGAAAGCAGAGACCAGAGCATTCTCTTGAGTGCCTTTGAAGTCTACAATGGTAATCTGCATATTTAGTAGCCAGCAGCTTCATTCAGAATATCCATGTGCTGACTGCCAGTTAGTTTGAAAGTTTACCTCCCCAATGTAGTGACCTAAATAGTTTTTAGCCCCAAAGACAAAGCTCTGTCGGTTTCTGTCTCTTTCACTTCTTTTGACTTCCTGTTTTGAATATGAAAAATGGTGGGGGCCAGCTACACCTGTGAACCTTGGCACAGAAAATTCAGCAGAGAGAAGCAGAGAGAAGGGGCCCAGGAGGTTTCAAAGTTCATCTCTAGGGAGGGTTTCCTACAGCAGTGGAGAAACTTTCTCCATCCAGCCTGGACCAGAGCAACAGCACTGGAAACCAGCATCCCAGAATTTTTTGACCAGTGTAGCTTATTCTGAAAGAGGTCTTGTAACTTCTCCCATGGAGAAATACTTCTCTGATAGTTATCATTAAGCAGGAGAGAAACAAACGCACTTCCTGCTCTGCAGCTTCGAGTCTGTGGTTTACATAACATTTCACACCTCTAAGGATCCTTTAGGTTGTAATAAAATATAAAATAAAAGCAAACACAAAACATCCGAAGCAACTGGAAATCTCTTTGCTTCAATTCAGTACCAGATGGTGTTTGATTGTAACCATTCAGAGTCAAAGATCAACAGCAGCAGTGGAGGGCTTGATAACAAATGACAACTTCCCTGAGATCACTTTAGTGCCTGGCAGTGTTTCTAAGAATTTCTGGGACCTTATCTACAAGGCTGTCTGCCTGTTCAGTGGTCCTCAATGCTTCAGTGCGTAAAATCTGCTTGGACAGTTTGTTTACGATGTAGATCCCAGGGATAACTTTGCCTGCAATTATTCTTTACTGATGAGCTACAGGGAAGTCTTATCCTGTGATTTTTAATCTAATCATCTCAAAATTTTCAGCAATCTGAAGACTTCAGAGTAAAAACTTGCCTGCAATTATTTAGTCATCCTTTCCTGTGTGACTGTCCTCACACAGTATGTACTGTGTGTATTTGTATATTCAGATTGGCTGCTGTTCACCCTGAAAGCAGAGACCAGAGCATTCTCTTGAGTGCCTTTGAAGTCTACAATGGTAATCTGCATATTTAGTAGCCAGCAGCTTCATTCAGAATATCCATGTGCTGACTGCCAGTTAGTTTGAAAGTTTACCTCCCCAATGTAGTGACCTAAATAGTTTTTAGCCCCAAAGACAAAGCTCTGTCGGTTTCTGTCTCTTTCACTTCTTTTGACTTCCTGTTTTGAATATGAAAAATGGTGGGGGCCAGCTACACCTGTGAACCTTGGCACAGAAAATTCAGCAGAGAGAAGCAGAGAGAAGGGGCCCAGGAGGTTTCAAAGTTCATCTCTAGGGAGGGTTTCCTACAGCAGTGGAGAAACTTTCTCCATCCAGCCTGGACCAGAGCAACAGCACTGGAAACCAGCATCCCAGAATTTTTTGACCAGTGTAGCTTATTCTGAAAGAGGTCTTGTAACTTCTCCCATGGAGAAATACTTCTCTGATAGTTATCATTAAGCAGGAGAGAAACAAACGCACTTCCTGCTCTGCAGCTTCGAGTCTGTGGTTTACATAACATTTCACACCTCTAAGGATCCTTTAGGTTGTAATAAAATATAAAATAAAAGCAAACACAAAACATCCGAAGCAACTGGAAATCTCTTTGCTTCAATTCAGTACCAGATGGTGTTTGATTGTAACCATTCAGAGTCAAAGATCAACAGCAGCAGTGGAGGGCTTGATAACAAATGACAACTTCCCTGAGATCACTTTAGTGCCTGGCAGTGTTTCTAAGAATTTCTGGGACCTTATCTACAAGGCTGTCTGCCTGTTCAGTGGTCCTCAATGCTTCAGTGCGTAAAATCTGCTTGGACAGTTTGTTTACGATGTAGATCCCAGGACACTCTCCTTGGAGATTGTGATTTAGGTAGCATGCGCTGGGGTCCAGGTATCTGACTGAGCACTCCCAGGGCTGCTGCCCCAGCTGCTGTAGGATGGTGTCGTATACAGAAATGTAGCCCTTCTGCATAGACACATCTTGGTGAGACTTAGAAAGAAAAAACAAAGCCTTCCCCTTCTCCAGGCAGATGCAGTCATGCCAGGGCCTCCAAGGGGCCAAGGTGCACAGGCTGAACTAGCCCAGTTCGTCCCTGGGCTGCCTGCCCTTGAAGAGCCCTGGCATCTCAGGAGATAGGAGCATCAGTGACCTTACAGAGGACACTTTGTAACCCCCAGCCTCTGGGCATTTTCATTTCTCTTCTGTTAGGAATAACTGCAGGACTTCCCTGGTGGTTCAGTGGTTAAAAATCCTCCTGACAACGCAGGAGACCCGGGTTCAATCTATGATCCAAGAAGATCCCACTCGCCAAAGGGCAACTAAGCCCACATGACAACTTCTGAAGCCTGCATGCCTTGGAGCCTATGCTCTGTAACAACAGAACCAGGGCAATGAGAAGCTCATGTACCACAACTAGAGAGTAGCCTCAACATGCCACAACTAGAGAAAAACATAGCCAGAAAGACCCAGCATGGCCATAAACATTTAAAAAATTGAAAGAATTAACTGCAGATCTCAGGCTTCCCTTGTGGTCCAGTAGTTAACAACCTACCTTCCAAGGCAAGTGATCCCTGGTTGAGGAACTAAGATCCCACATGCCACGGGGGAAAATAAGTCCATGGGGCACAACTAAAGAGGCACCTGCATGGCAGTTACTGAGCCCATGAACTCTCCAGTCCATGCTCTGAGCCACTAGGAAGAGCTCCTGTGTTACAGTGAAGACTCAGCAAAGCCAAAACAACAACAACAGCAACAAAAATCTACAGATCAGGGCCTGGTGGTCCAGTGGGTAAAGAGTCCGTCTTGCAGTGCAGGGGATGCTGGTTCGATCCCTGACCTGGGAGAATCCCACATGCCACAGAGTGGCTGGACTGGTGTGTGCGGTTGCGAGCTGGCGCTCTGGAGCTCATGTGCCCAGAGCCGGCACTCTACAGTGAGAGAGGCCACTGCAATGGGAGGGCCACACAGGCCAAAGAACAAAGATGGATGAAAATAAATAAAAAATGTTAAAAAAAAACCCCCTATAGATCAAACCCACTTTAGTAAACACTACTAGGGGTGCCCAATATGTGTCTGATTTAGTGGAGGTTCAGAAGGCTCTGGAGTTCCCTCTCCATGGTTGGGAATTCTGCCCATCACTGAGTGACCACACTGCTGTGGCGTTTCATGCCAGCTTTGACCCCACAGAGCAGAGCGAGTGATGAAAGGGTTGGTGGGGGCCAGTCAGGAGAAAGGAAGAATGGAGATGGGAAGAATTGAAATGGGGATCTTGGTGGACAGGCTTAGAAGAGACACTGTGACTCCTTCCTTCAGAATTCCTTTCATGGAATGACCTCAGTGCCCAGAAATCTTGCAGGATTTGGTTCACCTTTTAAACATCCTAATTTCACCCATTAGTCTTATTAAGAGTTACAGATAACCTTCTACCTGTCTTCCCAGCCTTGGAACATCTCACTCTTGAGAAGGACCGCCCCTTTTTAATAGTATTAATATCCTACACTAATCCATTAATATTAAACACTATATTGCTTTGATTTTCAGCTTTTCTGGCTTTATCTATGTTAAATTTTAATTTTTTTTGCTTTGATGGAAGCATTTCCATCTTACAACTTTTCATCACCAAAGCTCACAAATATATGGTGAGAAGGGTCTCTTTCTTTATACATGAAGCACTAGAATTTAAGTTTGAAGTATTCGAAGCTTTACAAACTCCAGGATTCTCATGATTTGCCACGGAAAATAAGTCCATGGGGCACAACTAAAGAGGCACCTGCATGGCAGTTACTGAGCCCATGAACTCTCCAGTCCATGCTCTGAGCCACTAGGAAGAGCTCCTGTGTTACAGTGAAGACTCAGCAAAGCCAAAACAACAACAACAGCAACAAAAATCTACAGATCAGGGCCTGGTGGTCCAGTGGGTAAAGAGTCCGTCTTGCAGTGCAGGGGATGCTGGTTCGATCCCTGACCTGGGAGAATCCCACATGCCACAGAGTGGCTGGACTGGTGTGTGCGGTTGCGAGCTGGCGCTCTGGAGCTCATGTGCCCAGAGCCGGCACTCTACAGTGAGAGAGGCCACTGCAATGGGAGGGCCACACAGGCCAAAGAACAAAGATGGATGAAAATAAATAAAAAATGTTAAAAAAAAACCCCCTATAGATCAAACCCACTTTAGTAAACACTACTAGGGGTGCCCAATATGTGTCTGATTTAGTGGAGGTTCAGAAGGCTCTGGAGTTCCCTCTCCATGGTTGGGAATTCTGCCCATCACTGAGTGACCACACTGCTGTGGCGTTTCATGCCAGCTTTGACCCCACAGAGCAGAGCGAGTGATGAAAGGGTTGGTGGGGGCCAGTCAGGAGAAAGGAAGAATGGAGATGGGAAGAATTGAAATGGGGATCTTGGTGGACAGGCTTAGAAGAGACACTGTGACTCCTTCCTTCAGAATTCCTTTCATGGAATGACCTCAGTGCCCAGAAATCTTGCAGGATTTGGTTCACCTTTTAAACATCCTAATTTCACCCATTAGTCTTATTAAGAGTTACAGATAACCTTCTACCTGTCTTCCCAGCCTTGGAACATCTCACTCTTGAGAAGGACCGCCCCTTTTTAATAGTATTAATATCCTACACTAATCCATTAATATTAAACACTATATTGCTTTGATTTTTCTCTTTTCTGGCTTTATCTATGTTAAATTTTAATTTTTTTTGCTTTGATGGAAGCATTTCCATCTTACAACTTTTCATCACCAAAGCTCACAAATATATGGTGAGAAGGGTCTCTTTCTTTATACATGAAGCACTAGAATTTAAGTTTGAAGTATTCGACTCCATTGTTTTCTTACTTTCATACCCCAAACTCCAGGATTCTCATGATTTGTTCTCATTATTTCATGATTCTCATAATTTAGCTAAATCTACAAAATCCCATCTTCTGTTTCTAATGGAAAAAGCCCTAAGCAAAATAGTTTCAAAATACAAAGACATTAGACCAGCACAAGTAAACATGCCTATGTAATAAATAAACAGCAAAATTCATGATCCAGTTACAGATACAAAACCTAATATATGTCTCCTGCTGAAAGCAGCAGTAGATGATGATTCAAGTCTCTTATGAGAAGCGTGGCATCTCACACATGCCCATCACATGCTGAATTTCACTCAATTTTGCTACATTTAAAGCAATTAGATAAAAGGACATTGGTCTTTCTGTTGAAGCTCAAACAGTAGCGTTTGAGAAATAAAAACAAGGAACTCGAATACTTTTAAAGAGAATTTTTTTTTTCAGTGCCAAGATAAGTGTGTAAAGAAGTGCTTCATTTCAAAGTACTTACAGTTAAAATAGGTTCTGGGCAGCTGCGTCTTGTGGCTTAGGTGCAGGAAAGAGAGAAATGTGTTTCAGTTGCAGTGTGCTTTTTAGTCAAAGTACAGATTCAGCGTTTTTTTTTTATTGGCTAACGCAATCCAGAATTCTCAAGTTATGTTTCAGGTTTCTTGAAAACGAAACTATTTTTTGTCAAAAAAAAAAAAAAAAAAAAGTGTTTCTTCTCTGCATTGGATTGAGTACACTCATATATCTTTCTAAGGCCAAACATAGATTTGATTCATTATATAATTTAACTGATTTTACCTGCCTGGTAGAGCTTACCAATTTTAAAATTTTACTTTTTTCCTTTTAACTCAATAAATAAGATTTAGTGTGTATTTATTGCCTTTTTTTTAATTGCCATTTTTAAAGTGGGGAGCTTATGAGTAATGTTAAAAGGAAACAGACTAACTGGAATTCCATATCTAATCAGACACTTTGCTTTTTTTCCTTCCATTTCTTTGGACTCCTGTTTTTTTTAAGAAAAATTTTTTTAAATGATTTATTTATTTATTTATTTTTGACTATTCTGAATTTTCACTGCTGCCACAGGCTTTTCTCTAGTTGCACGGAGTGGGGATACTTTCTCATTGAGGTGAGCAGGCTTCTTGTTGCGGTGACTTCTCTTGTTAGGGAACTCGGGCTCTGGGGCACACCGGCTTCGGTAGCTGTGGCCCATGGGCTCAATAGTTGTGCCTCCAAGGCTCTAGAGCACAGCGTCAATATTTGTGGCTCACGGGCTTAGTTGCTCTGCAGCGTGTGAGATCTTCCTGGATCAGGGATTGAACTGGTGTCTCCTGCATTGGCAGGCGGACTCTCTACCACTGAGCTACCAGGGAAGCTCTCTTTGGACTCCTCTGTTGTCCCTTATTGTTATTGTTATTGTTGTTGCTATTTAGTCGGTAAGTCCTGTCTGATGCTTTGTAACCACATGGACTGTAGCCCGCCAGACTCATCTGTCCATGGGACTTCCGAGGCACGAATACTGGAGTGGGTTGCCATTTCCTCCTCCAGGGGATCTTCTCCACCCAAAGACTGAACCTGTGTTGCCTGCACTGGCAGGCAGATTCTTTACCACCGAGCCAGTAGGAAGCCATTAGGCACTGTACTAAATGCTTTTCTGTTTTTTTTTTTTTTTAAATTGAGTATTTGCTTATTTGTTTGACTGCATTAGGTCTCCTCTTTCATGTGTGAGATCTTTAGTTGTGGCAAGTATCAACTTAAAAAGATGCACCATGTGAGAGTTGCTAGTTAAGTTTCTTTTTCTTTTTAGTAATAGCAGCTAAGAGTTTTTTTGGTTTTGTTTTTAAATTATTTATTTATTTGGCTTTGCTGGGTCTCAATTGTGGCATGTGGGATCTAGTTCCCTGACCAGGGATTGAACCTGGGCCCCACTGCATTGGGAACACAAAGCCTTAAACACTGGACCACCACGGGCGTTCCAGTTGCTAGTTAAGTTTTATTTGGGGCAAAATGAGGACTGGAGCCTGGAAAATACCACCTCAGATAACTGAGAAATTGCTCCAAAGAGGCAGGGGGAAGGTCAATATATGTGACTTTGGTGAAGGGGTGAGTTCATGCAATCAAACACTTATATTTACAAAAGTTTTCTCCTAGTCACAAGGAGCTGATGTCACCATGAAGGAATTTAGTGCTTTTCTAGGGATGAGGAAGCACAAGGATTGGGCTCATAAAATCAGTTCCTGAGGATATCTAACTCTCTGAAGACCTGTCCTGCCAGTTCTTGGGACTTCTCTTGTTAGGGAACTCGGTCGGGGCAGCGTAGCTGTGGCCCATGGGCTCAATAGTTGTGCCTCCAAGGCTCTAGAGCACAGCGTCAATATTTGTGGCTCACGGGCTTAGTTGCTCTGCAGCGTGTGAGATCTTCCTGGATCAGGGATTGAACTGGTGTCTCCTGCATTGGCAGGCGGACTCTCTACCACTGAGCTACCAGGGAAGCTCTCTTTGGACTCCTCTGTTGTCCCTTATTGTTATTGTTATTGTTGTTGCTATTTAGTCGGTAAGTCCTGTCTGATGCTTTGTAACCACATGGACTGTAGCCCGCCAGACTCATCTGTCCATGGGACTTCCGAGGCACGAATACTGGAGTGGGTTGCCATTTCCTCCTCCAGGGGATCTTCTCCACCCAAAGACTGAACCTGTGTTGCCTGCACTGGCAGGCAGATTCTTTACCACCGAGCCAGTAGGAAGCCATTAGGCACTGTACTAAATGCTTTTCTGTTTTTTTTTTTTTAAATTGAGTATTTGCTTATTTGTTTGACTGCATTAGGTCTCCTCTTTCATGTGTGAGATCTTTAGTTGTGGCAAGTATCAACATAAAAAGATGCACCATGTGAGAGTTGCTAGTTAAGTTTATTTTTCTTTTTAGTAATAGCAGCTAAGAGTTTTTTTGGTTTTGTTTTTAAATTATTTATTTATTTGGCTTTGCTGGGTCTCAATTGTGGCATGTGGGATCTAGTTCCCTGACCAGGGATTGAACCTGGGCCCCACTGCATTGGGAACACAAAGCCTTAAACACTGGACCACCACGGCGTTCCAGTTGCTAGTTAAGTTTTATTTGGGGCAAAATGAGGACTGGAGCCTGGAAAATACCACCTCAGATAACTGAGAAATTGCTCCAAAGAGGCAGGGGGAAGGTCAATATATGTGACTTTGGTGAAGGGGTGAGTTCATGCAATCAAACACTTATATTTACAAAAGTTTTCTCCTAGTCACAAGGAGCTGATGTCACCATGAAGGAATTTAGTGCTTTTCTAGGGATGAGGAAGCACAAGGATTGGGCTCATAAAATCAGTTCCTGAGGATATCTAACTCTCTGAAGACCTGTCCTGCCAGTTTTCCCAGAGTACACAGTGCCTCATTCCTGAACTCCATTCAGGGCATGTTGAAGGTCAAGAGCTGCAGCAGCACAGGATTCATTTCTGAAGAGGCAGATGACAAGTGCTAACTTACAGCTGACACATGCAAACCCTCAGGGTAGCCTGTGGGTTCTAGTTCCCTAACCAGGGATTGAACTTGGGCCCCTGGCATTGAAAGCACAGAGTCTTAGCCACTGGAATACTAGGGAGGTCTCTTAAATGCTTTTCATGTGTTGATTTATTGAATTCTCCTCACACTTCTGTGGGGGTAGGTATGATTGTCACCTCCGTTGAACTGGCAAGGGAACCCAGTCACCACAATGTAAGGTGGCTAGAAGGTGGCAGCTAGAAATTAGCTGACATAGGACTATGGTCTGTGCCTGCTGAGGTCTGCATCACATCCCGCCCCGTGTCCTCCCCTTATAGTCTTCTCTAGAGGGAAAGGTCTGGCATTCCACACAGTCGCAGGGAGAGTGAAAAACCCAGCTGCTCTCATTTCTGAAATGCTTAAATTAGAGAGCCTCAAATCAAAATGTTGTGAACAGATACTGCAAAAAGAAGAAACTTAAATATAAAAAAATACGACATATAGAAATTGTGCATGATCCAGTAAAGAGAGCCGTCATTTGTAGCTGGGTGGACGAGGGATAAAATGCTGGTTGTGCAATTTGGTAGCTGTGTGGCCTCTGGAGGTCAACTAAAAGATGCAAACTTTGGTTTCCTTATCTCTAAAATTGCAGCAGTAGCCTTTTTGTTCACTTCAGCAAGGCGGCAGTGGAAGCAGCTGCTCTCTTAGCTTCACTGTGCTTATCAAGGATGACAAGAAAGATGTTGGAAAGTCAGCCAAGAAAGACAGAGACCCAGTGAACACATCTGGGAGCAAGGCCAGAAAGAAGACCTGGTCTGACAGCCCAGTCACCTGTCTTGTTTGATAAAGCAACATGTGACAAACTCTGTAGAGAAGTTCTCAACTACTGAAATGGCCAACTGGAGAAATGGCCCAGATTTTCCTTGTTTTTCATAGTTTTGACTTGTTTGAACAGTACCTAGGTGAAATTAGTCTCTTCAAGGAGCCCTGGTGCTTTCGCTGGAGAATAACATTTAGAAAAGAGCTGGGTGTTAGGTAGGCTCATGGTTGCTGGGTTCTCATCGCTTTTAGGCTCCTTTCTGAAGAGGCAGATGACAAGTGCTAACTTACAGCTGACACATGCAAACCCTCAGGGTAGCCTGTGGGTTCTAGTTCCCTAACCAGGGATTGAACTTGGGCCCCTGGCATTGAAAGCACAGAGTCTTAGCCACTGGAATACTAGGGAGGTCTCTTAAATGCTTTTCATGTGTTGATTTATTGAATTCTCCTCACACTTCTGTGGGGGTAGGTATGATTGTCACCTCCGTTGAACTGGCAAGGGAACCCAGTCACCACAATGTAAGGTGGCTAGAAGGTGGCAGCTAGAAATTAGCTGACATAGGACTATGGTCTGTGCCTGCTGAGGTCTGCATCACATCCCGCCCCGTGTCCTCCCCTTATAGTCTTCTCTAGAGGGAAAGGTCTGGCATTCCACACAGTCGCAGGGAGAGTGAAAAACCCAGCTGCTCTCATTTCTGAAATGCTTAAATTAGAGAGCCTCAAATCAAAATGTTGTGAACAGATACTGCAAAAAGAAGAAACTTAAATATAAAAAAATACGACATATAGAAATTGTGCATGATCCAGTAAAGAGAGCCGTCATTTGTAGCTGGGTGGACGAGGGATAAAATGCTGGTTGTGCAATTTGGTAGCTGTGTGGCCTCTGGAGGTCAACTAAAAGATGCAAACTTTGGTTTCCTTATCTCTAAAATTGCAGCAGTAGCCTTTTTGTTCACTTCAGCAAGGCGGCAGTGGAAGCAGCTGCTCTCTTAGCTTCACTGTGCTTATCAAGGATGACAAGAAAGATGTTGGAAAGTCAGCCAAGAAAGACAGAGACCCAGTGAACACATCTGGGAGCAAGGCCAGAAAGAAGACCTGGTCTGACAGCCCAGTCACCTGTCTTGTTTGATAAAGCAACATGTGACAAACTCTGTAGAGAAGTTCTCAACTACTGAAATGGCCAACTGGAGAAATGGCCCAGATTTTCCTTGTTTTTCATAGTTTTGACTTGTTTGAACAGTACCTAGGTGAAATTAGTCTCTTCAAGGAGCCCTGGTGCTTTCGCTGGAGAATAACATTTAGAAAAGAGCTGGGTGTTAGGTAGGCTCATGGTTGCTGGGTTCTCATCGCTTTTAGGCTCCTTCAGTAAAGAGAGAAGACACATGTATATTCACTTGTATGCATACATGAGTATGCATACATATACATACATGGATAGCATTCATCTTTATCGATCAAAGCTGTAAGTTCACACTGATCCTTCTAATTCGAATCCAGTTCCATGAGGTCTAGCTTTCATCCTTGTCTTAAGTTCTTTTCAGACACTGAAAATATGAGCTCTCATTTTCTACAATATATTTACGTATTTGTTCAATCCTAGTATGTACACAGGCTGCTTTCAAAATTGTTAACCCATACTTCTATAAACAACCCATCTGCCAACTAGACTACAGTGTTTTTGTACAGTTTTTTCTTCTTTTAGTTTTATAGGATCAAATCAAAGGACTATTTTTCAAAGTTACTTAGGTTACTTCTTTTCTTTCCTGTCTCCTTTGGTGTGGTTACTCAAAAAAGGGTTATTCCCTCTTCATCTCTGCTGTACTCTACCCATCCCCCACCCTTCTTACCCACCCATCACCTGTGGGTAACTAGTCTCTAGTTTCTGGCTTATCTTCCTTTATCTATGTTATAGGCGTGCAGAGAGGAACAGAGGCCCAACACGCAGCCCCAATTTGGCCCAACTTTGCAAATATACCAAAGACCACTAAACTGAACTTTAAAAGGGTGAATTTTATGGTATGTGAATCATTCTGTTAAATTTTAAAAAAAGCTGTGTTAGAAATCTTTTTCGGCAGTGGAAGCAGCGGGGGCTCTCTTAGCTTCACTGTGCTTATCAAGGATGACAAGAAAGATGTTGGAAAGTCAGCCAAGAAAGACAGAGACCCAGTGAACACATCTGGGAGCAAGGCCAGAAAGAAGACCTGGTCTGACAGCCCAGTCACCTGTCTTGTTTGATAAAGCAACATGTGACAAACTCTGTAGAGAAGTTCTCAACTACTGAAATGGCCAACTGGAGAAATGGCCCAGATTTTCCTTGTTTTTCATAGTTTTGACTTGTTTGAACAGTACCTAGGTGAAATTAGTCTCTTCAAGGAGCCCTGGTGCTTTCGCTGGAGAATAACATTTAGAAAAGAGCTGGGTGTTAGGTAGGCTCATGGTTGCTGGGTTCTCATCGCTTTTAGGCTCCTTCAGTAAAGAGAGAAGACACATGTATATTCACTTGTATGCATACATGAGTATGCATACATATACATACATGGATAGCATTCATCTTTATCGATCAAAGCTGTAAGTTCACACTGATCCTTCTAATTCGAATCCAGTTCCATGAGGTCTAGCTTTCATCCTTGTCTTAAGTTCTTTTTCAGACAATGAAAATATGAGCTCTCATTTTCTACAATATATTTACGTATTTGTTCAATCCTAGTATGTACACAGGCTGCTTTCAAAATTGTTAACCCATACTTCTATAAACAACCCATCTGCCAACTAGACTACAGTGTTTTTGTACAGTTTTTTCTTCTTTTAGTTTTATAGGATCAAATCAAAGGACTATTTTTCAAAGTTACTTAGGTTACTTCTTTTCTTTCCTGTCTCCTTTGGTGTGGTTACTCAAAAAAGGGTTATTCCCTCTTCATCTCTGCTGTACTCTACCCATCCCCCACCCTTCTTACCCACCCATCACCTGTGGGTAACTAGTCTCTAGTTTCTGGCTTATCTTCCTTTATCTATGTTATAGGCGTGCAGAGAGGAACAGAGGCCCAACACGCAGCCCCAATTTGGCCCAACTTTGCAAATATACCAAAGACCACTAAACTGAACTTTAAAAGGGTGAATTTTATGGTATGTGAATCATCTGTTAAATTTTAAAAAGCTGTGTTAGAAATCTTTTTCATTCTTAAAAAGAAAACAACTGGAGCTGAGTTCTGCACTGAATGCTGTTTTTTTAATGCAACATACAAATTTGATTTAACAAAATAACAGGCACTTAATATTAAGAGAAAAACGGACTAGAAGAAATCTCATCTTAAATACCTTATAGTAACCTACTTGTAGTTGCATTTAACTGAGCTCTTTTGCTGTGAAGAATTCAGCTCATGCACACGTATGGATGAACAATTGGTACATGTTTCAAGTATTCACTGAATGCAACCTTATATATACATATACATTGAATTTGAAAAAGATTTAATGGATGATCTCAAGATATACTTCATTTTTGTTGATCTTCTGGAAGGGATCATCTAAAGAGAAGAGTGTTTCTGGCTCATGAATCGTGTAATGAGCCCAGCTTAGGCTCTGCTGGACACCAAGTCTCCTCCACTCCTCTTCAGATACCAGATGGGTTTTGGTACTTGTTTGGGAAGTTCTCTGGGCAACATGACATGCCAATATTTGTAGTGCTCATCAAAGTACTTATGTGAGTAGTAGATCTGCCTATGGGCCATCCTGCAGGTGCGTAGTGGACAACAGTGAACTGCAACAATGCGGCATGAAGAGCAGGTGCATGTGAGCAACACATCCATGTCAGGTGAATGCAACGGCTCCTGAATGCCATTTTCTAATCAGCATCTGGAATAACAGATGCTATCGTTCATAGTGAACAAAAGGCCAGTTTCATGTGACATTGTAATTCATATTCTTCTAGCTAGAAAATTGGCCATCGTATAAATATTTTCCTAGAAAAATTGAGTCGTTGCAGATGTAACTACGGACAAAGGATTTCTCTTTCTCAGGCTTTTTTCAGGGCATGTGTAAGAGAATCTTGGTTTCCTTTGCATTGTTAGAAATCATGGCAGATTTCCCAGAAGCAGTCATATCCTGTCCTAAAAAACCGGCTGCCAAAGATCATGTTAATTTATGAACTCTTGTTTTTCGGTTAAAGGATACAGATGATTAAGCTCCCTGTAGAGGGAAGACTAAGAGTCTGTGACCTCTGAATGGGGAGGAACTGGCCAGCACAGTGTGTGCAGCACGGGGGAGATTCAGGTCATGTAGTTAATTCTCTCCCAAAGAAGGAAAATGATCAAATAAAGACCAGATGATTTATGACATACTTGGTAAAGGAGAAGATCAGTATTTTTTAGTCAAAGTAGGTTTTTATTGTTAAATACTTTTTAATTTAGTTTTTTAACACCATGATAGTAGAGTCATTCTTAAAATCTTGCATGCTAGGCTTTAGCATTATTTGAACCAAGAGACTCAGCCATCTATCTCTCTCTCTCTCTCGCTCTCTCTCTCTCCCCTAAACCTCCCTTCCACCCAGGCTGGCACATAATATTGAGCAGAGTCCTCTGTGCGATACAATAGATCTTTGTTGTTATCCGTTTTAAATATTGCACTGGGTACATGACCTTCCCAAAGTCCCTAACTATCCCTTCCACACTGCAGCCGTGAGTTCATTTTCTAAGTGTGTGAGTCTCTTTCTGTTTTATAAGTAAGTTTATTTGTATCATTTCTTTTTTAAATTCCACATATAAGGGATGTACTATGATATTTCTCCTTCTTTGTCTGACTTACTTCACTCAATATGACATTCTCTGGGTTCATCCATGTTGCTGCAGATGGCATTATTTCATTCTTTTTAAATGATCGAATAGTACTCCATTGTAAATATGTACCACATACGGAGCAGATCAATATTACAAAACCAATTTCTGTGGAAATCTATTTCTGTGCCTAGGTGTGCATTCACCTGCAGCTCATGCCTGCCTCCTGTCAGTTTATATCTGATGGACTGCATTTCCAGAAGGTTGCAATTGAGAACATGGTTTTATGATAATAGGGAGGTGCTATGGAAGAGGTTGTGATGTTTGTTCCCCAAATCCTATTAGGTTCTTTACTGCAGGTTAAATGCCTATCCTTCTGCACCTAGGTGGAAGATGATTCTCCCTTTCTTGGGGGCACCCGGTCTCCATACTCAGTGACTGCGGGTTTTTAGACAGGCTTGGTTGTCTTCATGAAATGTGGTAACTCTCCTTAGGCCAAAGATCATGTTAATTTATGAACTCTTGTTTTCGGTTAAAGGATACAGATGATTAAGCTCCTGTAGAGGGAAGACTAAGAGTCTGTGACCTCTGAATGGGGAGGAACTGGCCAGCACAGTGTGTGCAGCACGGGGGAGATTCAGGTCATGTAGTTAATTCTCTCCCAAAGAAGGAAAATGATCAAATAAAGACCAGATGATTTATGACATACTTGGTAAAGGAGAAGATCAGTATTTTTTAGTCAAAGTAGGTTTTTATTGTTAAATACTTTTTAATTTAGTTTTTTAACACCATGATAGTAGAGTCATTCTTAAAATCTTGCATGCTAGGCTTTAGCATTATTTGAACCAAGAGACTCAGCCATCTATCTCTCTCTCTCTCTCGCTCTCTCTCTCTCCCCTAAACCTCCCTTCCACCCAGGCTGGCACATAATATTGAGCAGAGTCCTCTGTGCGATACAATAGATCTTTGTTGTTATCCGTTTTAAATATTGCACTGGGTACATGACCTTCCCAAAGTCCCTAACTATCCCTTCCACACTGCAGCCGTGAGTTCATTTTCTAAGTGTGTGAGTCTCTTTCTGTTTTATAAGTAAGTTTATTTGTATCATTTCTTTTTTAAATTCCACATATAAGGGATGTACTATGATATTTCTCCTTCTTTGTCTGACTTACTTCACTCAATATGACATTCTCTGGGTTCATCCATGTTGCTGCAGATGGCATTATTTCATTCTTTTTAAATGATCGAATAGTACTCCATTGTAAATATGTACCACATACGGAGCAGATCAATATTACAAAACCAATTTCTGTGGAAATCTATTTCTGTGCCTAGGTGTGCATTCACCTGCAGCTCATGCCTGCCTCCTGTCAGTTTATATCTGATGGACTGCATTTCCAGAAGGTTGCAATTGAGAACATGGTTTTATGATAATAGGGAGGTGCTATGGAAGAGGTTGTGATGTTTGTTCCCCAAATCCTATTAGGTTCTTTACTGCAGGTTAAATGCCTATCCTTCTGCACCTAGGTGGAAGATGATTCTCCCTTTCTTGGGGGCACCCGGTCTCCATACTCAGTGACTGCGGGTTTTTAGACAGGCTTGGTTGTCTTCATGAAATGTGGTAACTCTCCTTAGGCAGAGGCCGGGGAGAGGCTGCAAGTAACAGAACCTGCTTGCCTGTCATTTTTTCCCTAAGCAGAATGTAAAAAATAAGAAACAACCCTTCCAACCCTTCCAACCAGGGGCTTAGATAAGGTTGTGACCTCTTTCCGCCTCATCTTTGTTCTTTTCTTTAAATCGAAGAATGGCATTGTCTGAAATAGAGAATGGGTGGGTGGCTTAGGATAGACAAAAACCATATCAAATCATGGGACTCCTCTGGACAGACTGGAGTGGAAACTGCAAAAGTTCTACCTGTGGTAGCACAGTGTCAATGAAAATCGTTAATAAACAATACACGCAAGAAAAGAACAATACACACAGAAAAAGAGTTTTATTTGAGCCAAATCAAAGACTAGCCCAGAAGCCAGTTTCCCAGAGAGCTCTGAAAAACTGCTCCAGAGAAGCATGGTTTCCAGCACAGTTTTGTATCTTGTTAGAACAAAGAACATTAAAGGAGACTTCCCTGCTTGTCCTGTGGTTAAGAATCCACCTGCCAATGCAGGGGTTGTTGTTGTGGCTTAGTCACTAAGGGAACACAGGTTCAGTCCATGGTCTGGGAAGATTTCACATACTGAGGGGCAACGAAGCCCGTGTGTGATAACTCCTGAGCCCGTGCTCTGTAACAAGAGAAGCCACCACAATGAGAAGCCCACACATCACAAGTGGGGAGTAGCCCCGACTTGCTGCAGCTAGAGAAAGCCCGAGCACAGCAAAGAAGACCCAGTACAGACAGACAAACCAGCAACAAACAAAAATGAACCAAGTTAGGGATACATATCTTCAAGGTTTCAAAAAAAAAAAAACTCCCCCATATTGACCAGCACATATACAGTCAGTCGGTATGGCCTTGGCATGTGGGAAACGAGGCTTATCATCAAAGCAGGACTGCAATTGAGAACATGGTTTTATGATAATAGGGAGGTGCTATGGAAGAGGTTGTGATGTTTGTTCCCCAAATCCTATTAGGTTCTTTACTGCAGGTTAAATGCCTATCCTTCTGCACCTAGGTGGAAGATGATTCTCCCTTTCTTGGGGGCACCCGGTCTCCATACTCAGTGACTGCGGGTTTTTAGACAGGCTTGGTTGTCTTCATGAAATGTGGTAACTCTCCTTAGGCAGAGGCCGGGGAGAGGCTGCAAGTAACAGAACCTGCTTGCCTGTCATTTTTTCCCTAAGCAGAATGTAAAAAATAAGAAACAACCCTTCCAACCCTTCCAACCAGGGGCTTAGATAAGGTTGTGACCTCTTTCCGCCTCATCTTTGTTCTTTTCTTTAAATCGAAGAATGGCATTGTCTGAAATAGAGAATGGGTGGGTGGCTTAGGATAGACAAAAACCATATCAAATCATGGGACTCCTCTGGACAGACTGGAGTGGAAACTGCAAAAGTTCTACCTGTGGTAGCACAGTGTCAATGAAAATCGTTAATAAACAATACACGCAAGAAAAGAACAATACACACAGAAAAAGAGTTTTATTTGAGCCAAATCAAAGACTAGCCCAGAAGCCAGTTTCCCAGAGAGCTCTGAAAAACTGCTCCAGAGAAGCATGGTTTCCAGCACAGTTTTGTATCTTGTTAGAACAAAGAACATTAAAGGAGACTTCCCTGCTTGTCCTGTGGTTAAGAATCCACCTGCCAATGCAGGGGTTGTTGTTGTGGCTTAGTCACTAAGGGAACACAGGTTCAGTCCATGGTCTGGGAAGATTTCACATACTGAGGGGCAACGAAGCCCGTGTGTGATAACTCCTGAGCCCGTGCTCTGTAACAAGAGAAGCCACCACAATGAGAAGCCCACACATCACAAGTGGGGAGTAGCCCCGACTTGCTGCAGCTAGAGAAAGCCCGAGCACAGCAAAGAAGACCCAGTACAGACAGACAAACCAGCAACAAACAAAAATGAACCAAGTTAGGGATACATATCTTCAAGGTTTCAAAAAAAAAAAAACTCCCCCATATTGACCAGCACATATACAGTCAGTCGGTATGGCCTTGGCATGTGGGAAACGAGGCTTATCATCAAAGCAGGACGAGGATTGGTGTCCCCGGAAAAGAGGCATTTTAATTTTTATGTTTCACACAACATTCTTTACTTCTGGTCAATGTGCCCTTTTCTATAATAATTCAAACAGATGTACAACGTGTGTTTGGTCCCTTGGAGGAGGAAATGGCAACCCACTCCAGTATTCTTGCCTGGAGACTCCCCATGGACAGAGGAGCCTGACGGGCTGCAGAGAGTCAGAGAGGACTGAAACAACTTAGCACAGCACAGTGCAGCATCGGTTCCAGAGGCCACAAACAGGCTATTTCAGTTAGCATAAAATTCAAGCTAACTCGTGCATAAGCCAGTATGACTTTCCTCTATCTAAACAGGTGAAAATGCCTTTTATCGCAGGTTTGTCAGGCACTTGGGAGAGGCACACTGAAGAGGAGGCACAGCTGCCGCTGTGTGTCCCTTGGTCCCTGTGTGATGGCCCAGTAGGAACCAGGGAGCTGAGCTGTGCATTTGGTTTCACTGGCATCCCTTTGTGCTCAGATGTTCTAAGATCCAGCTCTGTTACTGAGCTCAAGGACCCTCACGAGATATCGAACCTCCTTCCCAATATCAAGGAAGCTTTTTGATTTCTTCTAACTTTTTCTCTATCCCAACCAAGAAAGAAAACTAATGCAAATATGAGAAATGACAGTTGGGTGAAACTTCTGGAGGCTTTAGAAAGCTTTAATTTTTGTGCAAACCTGCCAATTCTTGACCAAGAGACAAAGGAATATATAATTAAAATGGAGAGACTACAACTTGAGGACTCCCTAGGAATACTAGTAATCTGAACCCCTTCAAACTTAAAAATATTTGTTTAACATCAAAACCTCCTCCCAGCTTCAGAGAGAAAAGTATTGTTTAAGGAGTTCTTAAAGAAACAAAAACCAACTAAACAAAAGCTCCAAAAAACTGCAGCCATATAGGAAAAAGGAAAGAAAGACTATCTCCTGGGTTACAGTCCTCAGGTTGACTTGAATAAAATTCTCTATTTCTGCTTTCTTTTGAACTTTTTATTTTGCTCTGGGGTATGGCGCTAACAATGCTGTGATGGTTTCAGGTGAACCGCTGAAGGGGCTCAGCACCCCTTTGGATACATCTATCCAACTTCTCTGTTTCTTTAATTTTTATGTTTCACACAACATTCTTTACTTCTGGTCAATGTGCCCTTTTCTATAATAATTCAAACAGATGTACAACGTGTGTTTGGTCCCTTGGAGGAGGAAATGGCAACCCACTCCAGTATTCTTGCCTGGAGACTCCCCATGGACAGAGGAGCCTGACGGGCTGCAGAGAGTCAGAGAGGACTGAAACAACTTAGCACAGCACAGTGCAGCATCGGTTCCAGAGGCCACAAACAGGCTATTTCAGTTAGCATAAAATTCAAGCTAACTCGTGCATAAGCCAGTATGACTTTCCTCTATCTAAACAGGTGAAAATGCCTTTTATCGCAGGTTTGTCAGGCACTTGGGAGAGGCACACTGAAGAGGAGGCACAGCTGCCGCTGTGTGTCCCTTGGTCCCTGTGTGATGGCCCAGTAGGAACCAGGGAGCTGAGCTGTGCATTTGGTTTCACTGGCATCCCTTTGTGCTCAGATGTTCTAAGATCCAGCTCTGTTACTGAGCTCAAGGACCCTCACGAGATATCGAACCTCCTTCCCAATATCAAGGAAGCTTTTTGATTTCTTCTAACTTTTTCTCTATCCCAACCAAGAAAGAAAACTAATGCAAATATGAGAAATGACAGTTGGGTGAAACTTCTGGAGGCTTTAGAAAGCTTTAATTTTTGTGCAAACCTGCCAATTCTTGACCAAGAGACAAAGGAATATATAATTAAAATGGAGAGACTACAACTTGAGGACTCCCTAGGAATACTAGTAATCTGAACCCCTTCAAACTTAAAAATATTTGTTTAACATCAAAACCTCCTCCCAGCTTCAGAGAGAAAAGTATTGTTTAAGGAGTTCTTAAAGAAACAAAAACCAACTAAACAAAAGCTCCAAAAAACTGCAGCCATATAGGAAAAAGGAAAGAAAGACTATCTCCTGGGTTACAGTCCTCAGGTTGACTTGAATAAAATTCTCTATTTCTGCTTTCTTTTGAACTTTTTATTTTGCTCTGGGGTATGGCCGGCTAACAATGCTGTGATGGTTTCAGGTGAACCGCTGAAGGGGCTCAGCACCCCTTTGGATACATCTATCCAACTTCTCTGTTTCTTTCCAAAGGAAAAATAAAAGGAAGTTGAAAACCGTTTAAGATGCTAATGATGGCAAATGATAGTAGTCACTTAAGAACTAGACAACTGTTACATTGTTGCAAGAAAAATTGTAAAGGTATATTTTCAAACACATTTTCATTTTCCTTCAAAGTGAACTTTTTTTGTTCAGTCGCTAAGTCATGTCAAACTCTTTGGCGACCCCATGAGATCCCGTGGATTCTCAGTGGTATGACCCTCCATGACTCCTCTGTCCATGGGATTTTCCAGGCAAGACTGGACTGGGTTGCCATTTCCTTCTCCAGGGAATCTTCCCAACTCCGGGACGGAAGCTGCACCTCCTGTGCTGGCGTCGGATTCTTTACCACTGAACCACCAGGGAAGCCCATACAAATAACTGGACATTTTCAAATAATGCAAAAGGTGTTTATAACCAGAGAAGCAGCAGTTTTGTGCTCTACGCTTCAATTGTTACAATCCTGTTCCACAAAGGAAAATCATGTTAACTTAATTCTTTTTGTATCTGTTTTTGGTTTTCTGGAATTTATCTTCCTATCTCTCATAAATATACGGCTTCTTCTTGGTTAATACTTTTAGGCATTATCTCTGGCTTGCTGCATGATAGAGGATGACACATTTCTGGTTCCCTTCTCTCCACTCACAATATAGGCCTAGGACAATTTTGAATTTCTACGTTAATTCCATTATAATGTTACTTTTCATTCATTAATTTATGGCTGTGCTGGGTCTTTGCTGTGTGTGAACTTTCTCTAGTTGCAGCAAGTGGGGACTATTCTTTAGTTGTGATGCGCAAGCTTCTCATTGTGGCGGCTTCTCTTGTTGTGGAGCATGGCTTTGAGGTGTGTGGGCTTCAGCAGTTGCGGCATGTGGGCTCAGGAGTTGTGGTGCACAGACTTCTTTTCCCATAAGCCTGTGAAATCTTTACAGACCAGGGATTGAATCTGCGACCTCTGCATTGGGAGGCAGAGTCTCAACCTCTGGACCACCAGGGAAGACCCTTCTTCATAACGTTAAATGCTGTATGTAGACTTTTTTTCTGATTCTTTTGACTTGAGACAGTATTATTTGATTTTCCCTTTTGAGATGAGTCATGCCCTGACCATGATTTCCTGCCTTCTTTCCCATTTCTGCTGACCAGCTTCTGTCCTTTCTGTTTTTCTTTCCGTTTGAAATGGACACAACTCACATCCTGTTTTGTACCCATAATTAAGAAATGTATATATTGCCCAATTTTTGTATTTAAATGGTTTCTCATAAAGGAATATTGATACTACTATGACTATATGACTATTTTTAAGGGCAGAGCGAAACTTCATTTTTGTTTCTCTATTATTATTAATAATGTTTTATTGATTATTAATCAATAATTTATTATATTTTAATTAATAATTATTAATTAATTAATAATTATTAATACTATATATTAATTGTTGGACACTTTTTTATTAATTATTTTTACTTTGCTTTTACAGAGTTTTGTTCTTTACAGCTATATATAATCCCAAATCCATGTTAGGCACATCTTTGACCCCTCCCCGCTAAGTCCCCCTCCCACTTCCCCCCCATCCCACCCCTCCAGGTTGTTGCATAGCCCCCATGTAAGCTCCCTCAATCCCATAGTGCTTCACAATGGTTGTCTATTTTGCGTATGATAATGTAGGTTTCCATGTTACTCTTTCCATACCTTTTACACACTCGTCCCTCCCCGCAATGTCCATAGTTCCATTCTCTATGTCTGTTTCTTCAGTGCTGCTCTGCATTTGCATTTATCAGTACCATCTTACTAGATTCCATGTATATGTTAATGTACTGTATTTGTTCTTCTCTCTTTGACTTACTTCACTTTGTATAATAGGCCCTTGATTCATCCACCTCATTAGGACTGATTGTTCTGCATTTCTTTTTATGGCTGAGTAATATCCCATTGTATATATGTACCATAGCTTCTTTATCCATTCATTCGCCACAGACGTCTAGGTTGCTTCCATTTGCATTGCATAGAGCTGCAGTGAACATTGGGAGGCAGAGTCTCAACCTCTGGACCACCAGGGAAGACCCTTCTTCATAACGTTAAATGCTGTATGTAGACTTTTTTTCTGATTCTTTTGACTTGAGACAGTATTATTTGATTTTCCCTTTTGAGATGAGTCATGCCCTGACCATGATTTCCTGCCTTCTTTCCCATTTCTGCTGACCAGCTTCTGTCCTTTCTGTTTTTCTTTCCGTTTGAAATGGACACAACTCACATCCTGTTTTGTACCCATAATTAAGAAATGTATATATTGCCCAATTTTTGTATTTAAATGGTTTCTCATAAAGGAATATTGATACTACTATGACTATATGACTATTTTTAAGGGCAGAGCGAAACTTCATTTTTGTTTCTCTATTATTATTAATAATGTTTTATTGATTATTAATCAATAATTTATTATATTTTAATTAATAATTATTAATTAATTAATAATTATTAATACTATATATTAATTGTTGGACACTTTTTTATTAATTATTTTTACTTTGCTTTTACAGAGTTTTGTTCTTTACAGCTATATATAATCCCAAATCCATGTTAGGCACATCTTTGACCCCTCCCCGCTAAGTCCCCCTCCCACTTCCCCCCCATCCCACCCCTCCAGGTTGTTGCATAGCCCCCATGTAAGCTCCCTCAATCCCATAGTGCTTCACAATGGTTGTCTATTTTGCGTATGATAATGTAGGTTTCCATGTTACTCTTTCCATACCTTTTACACACTCGTCCCTCCCCGCAATGTCCATAGTTCCATTCTCTATGTCTGTTTCTTCAGTGCTGCTCTGCATTTGCATTTATCAGTACCATCTTACTAGATTCCATGTATATGTTAATGTACTGTATTTGTTCTTCTCTCTTTGACTTACTTCACTTTGTATAATAGGCCCTTGATTCATCCACCTCATTAGGACTGATTGTTCTGCATTTCTTTTTATGGCTGAGTAATATCCCATTGTATATATGTACCATAGCTTCTTTATCCATTCATTCGTCCACAGACGTCTAGGTTGCTTCCATGTTCTAGCTATTGCATAGAGTGCTGCAGTGAACATTGGGGTACAGGTGTCTCTTTCAATTTTGATTTCATCAGGATGTATGCCTAATAGTAGGATTGCTGAGTCATATGGTACTTCTATTCTTAGTTTTTAAAGAAATTTCCATACTGTCTTGACCAGTGGCGGTAAGAATTTACATTCCCACCAGCAATGCAAGAGTGTTCGCTTTTCTCTGCACCCTCTCCAGCATTATTGCTGTAGATTTTTTAATGATGGCCATTCTGACTGGTGAAGTCCCCAGCTTCATTTTTTTTTTTTTTTTGCATGTAGCTGTCCAATTTCCCCAGCACCATTTGTTGAAGAGGCTGTCTTTGTCCCATTTTATATTTCCGCCTCCTTTGTCAAAAATAAAGTACCCATATGTGCGTGGGTTTATCTCTGGGAGCTCTATCTTGTTCCATTGGTCTATATTTCTGGGCATGTGAGTACTCAATCTCAAGGGAAAAGGGGTGATGATCGTTTTGGCTTCTTCAGGCTGTACAGGGACGTTGTTGGGCTCTAGGTTCCCAATGCCTGCTCTCTGTCAGGGTACATTTAGGAAGGAAGGTGCAGCTCCATGGAATTATATGGCAGCTTGCTCCAGCACTATCTGGGCATTGGCCAGACGATATTTTTGTTGTACTATCACTTGTAGATTTGTTGTATTTGTTAAAAGGTGCTTAGGGATATGAAGGCAGTTCTTAGGATGATTTGGGGTCTGCGAGGTCCTTTTTTGGGGGGGGCGGGTTGGGAAGGGAAAGGGGCAGGCGGGCCACTTCTATTGGTTTTTCATTTATCTATTTTCATCCATCTTTGTTCTCTGGCCCATGTGGGCCTCCCATCGCAGTGGCCTCTGTTGTCGCAGAGCACCGGCTCTGGGCACATGCGCCCCAGAGCTCCGGCTCGGTAATTGGACACATCGGTGCAACCACTCCATGGCACGTAGGATCTTCCCAGGCCAGGGATTGAACTGGCGCCCCTTGCACTGCAAGGTGGTGCCCTTACCCACTGGACCACCAGGGAAGCCCCAGCAATGTGCGTTTTTAAAGTCTTTCCATGTCTGAAAAAGTTTCCTTAGCATTCCATTCCAGCATGTTCAGATGAAAGTGTATCGGGGNACAGGTGTCTCTTTCAATTTTGATTTCATCAGGATGTATGCCTAATAGTAGGATTGCTGAGTCATATGGTACTTCTATTCTTAGTTTTTAAAGAAATTTCCATACTGTCTTGACCAGTGGCGGTAAGAATTTACATTCCCACCAGCAATGCAAGAGTGTTCGCTTTTCTCTGCACCCTCTCCAGCATTATTGCTGTAGATTTTTTAATGATGGCCATTCTGACTGGTGAAGTCCCCAGCTTCATTTTTTTTTTTTTTTGCATGTAGCTGTCCAATTTCCCCAGCACCATTTGTTGAAGAGGCTGTCTTTGTCCCATTTTATATTTCCGCCTCCTTTGTCAAAAATAAAGTACCCATATGTGCGTGGGTTTATCTCTGGGAGCTCTATCTTGTTCCATTGGTCTATATTTCTGGGCATGTGAGTACTCAATCTCAAGGGAAAAGGGGTGATGATCGTTTTGGCTTCTTCAGGCTGTACAGGGACGTTGTTGGGCTCTAGGTTCCCAATGCCTGCTCTCTGTCAGGGTACATTTAGGAAGGAAGGTGCAGCTCCATGGAATTATATGGCAGCTTGCTCCAGCACTATCTGGGCATTGGCCAGACGATATTTTTGTTGTACTATCACTTGTAGATTTGTTGTATTTGTTAAAAGGTGCTTAGGGATATGAAGGCAGTTCTTAGGATGATTTGGGGTCTGCGAGGTCCTTTTTTGGGGGGGGCGGGTTGGGAAGGGAAAGGGGCAGGCGGGCCACTTCTATTGGTTTTTCATTTATCTATTTTCATCCATCTTTGTTCTCTGGCCCATGTGGGCCTCCCATCGCAGTGGCCTCTGTTGTCGCAGAGCACCGGCTCTGGGCACATGCGCCCCAGAGCTCCGGCTCGGTAATTGGACACATCGGTGCAACCACTCCATGGCACGTAGGATCTTCCCAGGCCAGGGATTGAACTGGCGCCCCTTGCACTGCAAGGTGGTGCCCTTACCCACTGGACCACCAGGGAAGCCCCAGCAATGTGCGTTTTTAAAGTCTTTCCATGTCTGAAAAAAGTTTTTTTTGTTCTTTCTTCCCACTTCATAGTTCAATTGGACTTGGGAATTTTGCATTTAAAATAAAGTCCCCTAAGAAATCAAAGCTACAAGAACTCTGAGGACAAAAGATGAAGAAAAGTCCCTCTAAAGGTGAAAGAGTCAGCACCTGAGTGAGCCAGGAGAGGACCCCCTCACGTAGTCACATGCCCCAGTAACATGCAGATCCTCACTTCCCCCTATCCCAGCATAGGGAGTCGACAGCACCTGCTCCAGCACTTCATTAGTTTATCTTTTGTGCTGTTTTCCATTTGCTCTATGCCTCTTTGTCTTCTCTTCTCAAACTGAATAATAAGCCCCTCAAGGGTAGGGGTGAGATCTTTTTCATTTATTTATTTATTTTGGGCGGGGGTTGGGTTGTGGAGGGAGGGGAGCGGGTGGGCCACTTCTGTTGGTCTTTCATTTCTCCATTTTTCATCGTCTTTGTTCTCTGGCTCCTGTGGGCCTCCCATCGCGGTGGCATCTGTCACTGCAGAGCGCCGGCTCCGGGCGCATGCACTCCAGAGTTCTGGCTCAGTAATTGGACACGTCAGTTCAGCCGCTCCGCGGCACGTGGGATCTTCCCAGGCCAGCGATCGAACCGGCGCCCCTTGCACTGCAAGGCGGTGTCCTTACCCACTGGACCACCAGGGGAAGCCCCGGGGTGAGATCTTCTATTTCTTTATATCTCTCATCCCTATTTAAAACGACATGGACACATCTGAGCTCTGCATATGTGCCTTGTCACGGTGAATTGAGGAGGAAGTCAGGGACAGAGCAAAAGAGAAAATACCTCCCTTAATGGGAACAAGTCACAGATAAAAATTAGAAACCACATCTTTGCTTTGTATGGTACGAGCTGCCCAGATGGAACTGTAAAATACATGGAGAACATAATTGAGCTATTTATTGGGAAAAGACAATGTAATAAATTGTCACATTATAAATTTAAAAAGATTCCTATATGGGAGGGATAAATGAGATGGAAGTGGAAACTGAAGCCAAAAGAAGACAAGAAAGAAGAGGGAAAAGAGAGAAAAAGGAAATAAGATGGCAGTTTCCCACCCTACCCACAGATGTCTGAAAAAGTTTGTTCTTTCTTCCCATTTCAATTCAATTGGACTTGGGAATTTTGCATTTAAAATAAAGTCCCCTAAGAAATCAAAGCTACAAGAACTCTGAGGACAAAAGATGAAGAAAAGTCCCTCTAAAGGTGAAAGAGTCAGCACCTGAGTGAGCCAGGAGAGGACCCCCTCACGTAGTCACATGCCCCAGTAACATGCAGATCCTCACTTCCCCCTATCCCAGCATAGGGAGTCGACAGCACCTGCTCCAGCACTTCATTAGTTTATCTTTTGTGCTGTTTTCCATTTGCTCTATGCCTCTTTGTCTTCTCTTCTCAAACTGAATAATAAGCCCCTCAAGGGTAGGGGTGAGATCTTTTTCATTTATTTATTTATTTTGGGCGGGGGTTGGGTTGTGGAGGGAGGGGAGCGGGTGGGCCACTTCTGTTGGTCTTTCATTTCTCCATTTTTCATCGTCTTTGTTCTCTGGCTCCTGTGGGCCTCCCATCGCGGTGGCATCTGTCACTGCAGAGCGCCGGCTCCGGGCGCATGCACTCCAGAGTTCTGGCTCAGTAATTGGACACGTCAGTTCAGCCGCTCCGCGGCACGTGGGATCTTCCCAGGCCAGCGATCGAACCGGCGCCCCTTGCACTGCAAGGCGGTGTCCTTACCCACTGGACCACCAGGGGAAGCCCCGGGGTGAGATCTTCTATTTCTTTATATCTCTCATCCCTATTTAAAACGACATGGACACATCTGAGCTCTGCATATGTGCCTTGTCACGGTGAATTGAGGAGGAAGTCAGGGACAGAGCAAAAGAGAAAATACCTCCCTTAATGGGAACAAGTCACAGATAAAAATTAGAAACCACATCTTTGCTTTGTATGGTACGAGCTGCCCAGATGGAACTGTAAAATACATGGAGAACATAATTGAGCTATTTATTGGGAAAAGACAATGTAATAAATTGTCACATTATAAATTTAAAAAGATTCCTATATGGGAGGGATAAATGAGATGGAAGTGGAAACTGAAGCCAAAAGAAGACAAGAAAGAAGAGGGAAAAGAGAGAAAAAGGAAATAAGATGGCAGTTTCCCACCCTACCCACAGATGTATTACTCACTTTAAATACATTAGTTAAAACACAAAATTATCAGATCAGATCTTTAAAATAAACAAATAAATCTAGCCACATGTTTTAATCAAGACTTGCAGGAACAGGGGCTTCCCTGGTGGTCCAATGGGTAAAGAATCTGCCTTGCAGTGCAAGGGTCACTGGTTCGATCCCTGGCCTGGGAAGATCCCACATGCCATGGAGCGGCTGGACCTGTATGTCCAATTATGAGCCATCACTCTGGAGAGCATGCGCCCAGAGCCAGTGCTCTGAGACCAGAGAAGCCACTACTATGGAAGGCCTACACAGGCCAAAGAATAAAGATGGATGAAAATAAATAAATAAAAACCAGGTGGCTTCCCTGGTGGCCCAGTGGGTAAGGACACTGCCTTGCAGTGCAAAGGGTGCTGGTTCCATCCCTGGCCTGGGAAGATCCGACATGCTGCAGAGCAGCTGGACTGATGTGTCCAGCTACACTGTGATGGGAGGCCCACACAGGCCAAAGAAGAAAGATAGAAATAAATGAAAGACCAATAGAAGTGGCCAAAATTTAAAAAAATAAAGTAAAAAGGATTTGCAGGAACAGAATACAAAGAGTTTAAAGCTCAAGGGATATAGAAAAGTCTACCAGGCTGGGGGTGGGCAGGGGCGGGGAAAGTATACCAGACAACCAGCCAAAAGCAAGCTAGTGTCACTTTATTACTATGAGAAAAACAATATTATAGTCCATGAAACTCAGTGGTCACCACCCACATGGGTGAGCCCAAAAACACCTTGTCACGGTGCATTGAGGAGGAAGTCAGGGACAGAGCAAAAGAGAAAATACCTCCCTTAATGGGAACAAGTCACAGATAAAAATTAGAAACCACATCTTTGCTTTGTATGGTACGAGCTGCCCAGATGGAACTGTAAAATACATGGAGAACATAATTGAGCTATTTATTGGGAAAAGACAATGTAATAAATTGTCACATTATAAATTTAAAAAGATTCCTATATGGGAGGGATAAATGAGATGGAAGTGGAAACTGAAGCCAAAAGAAGACAAGAAAGAAGAGGGAAAAGAGAGAAAAAGGAAATAAGATGGCAGTTTCCCACCCTACCCACAGATGTATTACTCACTTTAAATACATTAGTTAAAACACAAAATTATCAGATCAGATCTTTAAAATAAACAAATAAATCTAGCCACATGTTTTAATCAAGACTTGCAGGAACAGGGGCTTCCCTGGTGGTCCAATGGGTAAAGAATCTGCCTTGCAGTGCAAGGGTCACTGGTTCGATCCCTGGCCTGGGAAGATCCCACATGCCATGGAGCGGCTGGACCTGTATGTCCAATTATGAGCCATCACTCTGGAGAGCATGCGCCCAGAGCCAGTGCTCTGAGACCAGAGAAGCCACTACTATGGAAGGCCTACACAGGCCAAAGAATAAAGATGGATGAAAATAAATAAATAAAAACCAGGTGGCTTCCCTGGTGGCCCAGTGGGTAAGGACACTGCCTTGCAGTGCAAAGGGTGCTGGTTCCATCCCTGGCCTGGGAAGATCCGACATGCTGCAGAGCAGCTGGACTGATGTGTCCAGCTACACTGTGATGGGAGGCCCACACAGGCCAAAGAAGAAAGATAGAAATAAATGAAAGACCAATAGAAGTGGCCAAAATTTAAAAAAATAAAGTAAAAAGGATTTGCAGGAACAGAATACAAAGAGTTTAAAGCTCAAGGGATATAGAAAAGTCTACCAGGCTGGGGGTGGGCAGGGGCGGGGAAAGTATACCAGACAACCAGCCAAAAGCAAGCTAGTGTCACTTTATTACTATGAGAAAAACAATATTATAGTCCATGAAACTCAGTGGTCACCACCCACATGGGTGAGCCCAAAAACACGTGGAGAAAAGCATGTCAGAAGAATGCCTGTGGTAGGAAGATATTTATAGAAATTTCACATAATGAATATGTTTTATAAGACGTATTTCCAAACCAAAATTATATCAGTCAGCAAAATATGCATATGTAGTGGAATCATAGTGGAAATCCAGAAAATGATTAGTGTAAAATTCAGATTACCTCTGGTGGGCAAAGAAAGTGCAGGATCCTAGTGGGCAAACCTGGGACAGGTTTATAGTGTCTTCAGAGGAATGGAGGATTCATGGGTGTCCATTTATTATTATTTTTAAGCCAAGTGCGTATGTTATGTGTACCCTTGTCTACAAATATCCTTTGGAACTTTGAAGGCATTGCTCCATGGTCTTCTGCTATCTGTCATGACTGAGAAGTCAATCTAATTCTTATTTCTTTGGAAGCAGTGTGTTTGGGGAAGCTTTTAGAATTTTCTCTTTGATGCTTGTGTTTCTGAAATATCACTTCAGGTGTCTAGGTGTAGATAGTCCCCCTTTCGTGGTGCTGGGTCCTGAGGGGGTCCAGTCACTCTAAAAACTTACATCCTTCAGCACTAGGAAATTTTCATGTTTTTTCATTCAGCTATTGCTTCTGATGACAGTGCATGTCTTAATTCCATCTTCCATTGTTTTCAATATTTCTGAAAGAGTCTTCAGGATTTTATAGGAAAGAGCATCTCCCACTACTCTTTAGGTTCCTCTATAAGCGTTCTAGCATATAGCTTCTTCTAGTGTTTCTTCAACTACCGTTTCTCCATCTATTTTACATCTAGAAATTCATGGAACTCTCTTCTTTCTGCTGATGACCCTCTTCCCACCCTTTTGAATTTTTTTAAACCAACCCTACACCTAGTGTCCACGTTAAAAAAATTAAAAAAAAAAAAACTAAAGAGTTTAAAGCTCAAGGGATATAGAAAAGTCTACCAGGCTGGGGTGGGCAGGGCGGGGAAAGTATACCAGACAACCAGCCAAAAGCAAGCTAGTGTCACTTTATTACTATGAGAAAAACAATATTATAGTCCATGAAACTCAGTGGTCACCACCCACATGGGTGAGCCCAAAAACACGTGGAGAAAAGCATGTCAGAAGAATGCCTGTGGTAGGAAGATATTTATAGAAATTTCACATAATGAATATGTTTTATAAGACGTATTTCCAAACCAAAATTATATCAGTCAGCAAAATATGCATATGTAGTGGAATCATAGTGGAAATCCAGAAAATGATTAGTGTAAAATTCAGATTACCTCTGGTGGGCAAAGAAAGTGCAGGATCCTAGTGGGCAAACCTGGGACAGGTTTATAGTGTCTTCAGAGGAATGGAGGATTCATGGGTGTCCATTTATTATTATTTTTAAGCCAAGTGCGTATGTTATGTGTACCCTTGTCTACAAATATCCTTTGGAACTTTGAAGGCATTGCTCCATGGTCTTCTGCTATCTGTCATGACTGAGAAGTCAATCTAATTCTTATTTCTTTGGAAGCAGTGTGTTTGGGGAAGCTTTTAGAATTTTCTCTTTGATGCTTGTGTTTCTGAAATATCACTTCAGGTGTCTAGGTGTAGATAGTCCCCCTTTCGTGGTGCTGGGTCCTGAGGGGGTCCAGTCACTCTAAAAACTTACATCCTTCAGCACTAGGAAATTTTCATGTTTTTTCATTCAGCTATTGCTTCTGATGACAGTGCATGTCTTAATTCCATCTTCCATTGTTTTCAATATTTCTGAAAGAGTCTTCAGGATTTTATAGGAAAGAGCATCTCCCACTACTCTTTAGGTTCCTCTATAAGCGTTCTAGCATATAGCTTCTTCTAGTGTTTCTTCAACTACCGTTTCTCCATCTATTTTACATCTAGAAATTCATGGAACTCTCTTCTTTCTGCTGATGACCCTCTTCCCACCCTTTTGAATTTTTTTTTAAACATTATTATTTTTTAAAATTTTGGCCTCTTTTATTGGTTTTTTATTCATTTATGTTCATCCATCTTTACTCTTTAGCCTGTGTGTGCCTCCCATTGCAGTGGCCTCTCTCACTGCAGAGCATCTGCTCTGGGCGCATGCGCTCCAGAGTGCTGGCTCCTAATTGGACACACCAGTCCAGCCACTCTGCGGCACGTGGGGTCTTTCTGGACCAGGGATCAAACTGGTACCCCTTGCACTGCAAGGCAGACTCTTTACCTACTGGACCACCAGGGAAGCCCCACCTTCTTGATTTTTAACTGTAAGTCCCCAAGAATATTTTTTAAGTGCTTGTTTGTTGGTTTTTAGCACAGAACTTGTCCAACATTTTTTTTTTTAATTTTGGCCTATTTTTATTGTTATTTATTTATTTATTTTTCATCCATCTTTATTCTTCGCCTGTGTGGGCCTCGCATTGCAGTGGCCTCTCTCATTGCAGAGCACCTGCTCTGGGCACGTGAGCTCCAGAGCACTGGCTTGTAATTGGACATACTGGTCCAACCTCTCTGCAGCATGTGGGATCTTCCAAGGCCAGGAATTGAATCAGTGACCCTTGCACTGCAAGGCGGATTCTATACCCACTGGACCACCAGAGAAGTCCCATTTTTATTTTTTGAGATGTGGAGAGAAAACCAAATCAATGGGAGAAACTTGACTAGAACCAAGGGAATTGGAGTCAGAGTCTGGATGAGCACCCCAAAATACCCTTTGCTCATTAACTGTATAATCTTGGATAGATAAGTTGATTCTCTTACCTGTGCTTTGGTTTTGACTGGAGGTTATAATACAAGATATGTTGTTGTTCAGTCACTGCTATCATTGCTTCTCTGCCTATTGCCTTTGTTAATAGGACCCCTGCCCCCGCGCCGCCTCATTGGACCAACTCCCTCATATGGTTTCATTGTATGACCTCTGCACATAGTCCTCCTAAATCCTCCCTCACCCAGGCCTTCCATCTTACCTCTCACCTCAAGAAGGCCAAACTGTTCAGTATTTCCTCTGTGTCTTGTTGACCCAGGCACCGTTGTCTTGCTGCTAAGCCTTGTTTGGTGGGTACTACTGATTAAATGGACGCTTTCTCTTCTGTTATTACTTACTGATCCCTTTTGTCATTTCTCTTTCTAAATACTGTGCCATTTACTGAAAAAGGACAAAGTACAAAATTGAAAAGCTATAGAAGAATGTAGAAAAGTAGGTCTCCTTCCCTCTCTGGTCCCTGAGTTATGCTGTTCTCCCTGTATGAAGTTCACTGATTTCTTTGTAAACTTCAGAGATAGTAGATGTATTACAAGGATGTCTGCTTAGATATTGCTTTTTTTCTTATACACAATAGTTGTATGCTCCTCTTGGCCTATTTTTTTTTTTTAATTTTATCAATTTACCTTGAAGATTTTTGTTTCCAACAAAATCTAACATACAAAAAAAAAAAAAAGCTAACATACAAAGTAAACCCCAATATGTACAGCCTCTACTTTTTCTTTCAAAGTATTTTATATGTCTTGATTTATAAATTTTATATACATGGTTTTTAGTAAGTTCTTTGTTCCTTCCTGCACATTGTTTTCAACACTTTCTTGCAGTAGCTGCCAGTGTTTTGAAAAGCATAGCACACCCGTAAGGTGTGATGGTAGAAGAGGGTAAAGGGATGGACTAATGATGAGAACACCATCCCATCCACAGCATTTCACCTGTAGGGATGGATAGGAGTGGAGGTAACCACACCATAGTGAAGAAAAAGAGCTGCAGACAGAATCTTGCAAACTCTTGAGCCCCAAAAAGGTCATGGTTTCACTGTCCTACCATATCTAGTTCAAAATAAAATGCTTACTTTTTGAAATGACACATCATACATATGTTTGGAAATTCAAATGCATTTTTAATTTGCCAAATCTTTGATAAATTATTAGAAATACCTTGTTCTCTCTCCTCTCCCTGCATGTGTCCTTTCTTTGCTTGGTCCCTGGGTCTGTGCTTGGGCTGGTGGCTCAGACAGTAGTCTGCCTGCAAGGTGGGAAATTGAGTTTGATCCCTGGGTCTGAAAATCACCTGGAGAAGGAAATGGCTACCCATTCCAGTATTCTTGCCTTCAGAATTCCATGGACAGAGGAGCCTGATGGGCTACAATCCGTAGGGTTGCTAAGAGTCAGACACAACTGAGCAACTAATATTTTCACTTTTTTTTTCCACTTGGGTGTGTGCTTCGTCAGCGTCTTGGGTTGGCCAGCACTGGCAGAGTGAGCCAGCACAAGGCACGTGGCTGGTGTCACAGAGCTCTGAGAATGCAGAAGTGAGCAAGACGCAATCCCTGGGTGTAGCTCACTTTCTCAGGGAAGACAGATCGAAGGGCAATTTCATTTCCATGTGGTAAGTGCAGATAGGATACTCTGGTATCACACTGGAAGGGTCTTAACCTAGGTGGGATCTAAGTGAGTCTCAGTCATATATTTCTAGATCACTAACTGCATTATTAATTATGCATCAGTGCTCAAGGTTATTGGTATAAGCTAGCAATTTTGAAGATTTTGTTTCCAACAAAATCTAACATACAAAAAAAAGCTAACATACAAAGTAAACCCCAATATGTACAGCCTCTACTTTTCTTTCAAAGTATTTTATATGTCTTGATTTATAAATTTTATATACATGGTTTTTAGTAAGTTCTTTGTTCCTTCCTGCACATTGTTTTCAACACTTTCTTGCAGTAGCTGCCAGTGTTTTGAAAAGCATAGCACACCCGTAAGGTGTGATGGTAGAAGAGGGTAAAGGGATGGACTAATGATGAGAACACCATCCCATCCACAGCATTTCACCTGTAGGGATGGATAGGAGTGGAGGTAACCACACCATAGTGAAGAAAAGAGCTGCAGACAGAATCTTGCAAACTCTTGAGCCCCAAAAAGGTCATGGTTTCACTGTCCTACCATATCTAGTTCAAAATAAAATGCTTACTTTTTGAAATGACACATCATACATATGTTTGGAAATTCAAATGCATTTTTAATTTGCCAAATCTTTGATAAATTATTAGAAATACCTTGTTCTCTCTCCTCTCCCTGCATGTGTCCTTTCTTTGCTTGGTCCCTGGGTCTGTGCTTGGGCTGGTGGCTCAGACAGTAGTCTGCCTGCAAGGTGGGAAATTGAGTTTGATCCCTGGGTCTGAAAATCACCTGGAGAAGGAAATGGCTACCCATTCCAGTATTCTTGCCTTCAGAATTCCATGGACAGAGGAGCCTGATGGGCTACAATCCGTAGGGTTGCTAAGAGTCAGACACAACTGAGCAACTAATATTTTCACTTTTTTTTTCCACTTGGGTGTGTGCTTCGTCAGCGTCTTGGGTTGGCCAGCACTGGCAGAGTGAGCCAGCACAAGGCACGTGGCTGGTGTCACAGAGCTCTGAGAATGCAGAAGTGAGCAAGACGCAATCCCTGGGTGTAGCTCACTTTCTCAGGGAAGACAGATCGAAGGGCAATTTCATTTCCATGTGGTAAGTGCAGATAGGATACTCTGGTATCACACTGGAAGGGTCTTAACCTAGGTGGGATCTAAGTGAGTCTCAGTCATATATTTCTAGATCACTAACTGCATTATTAATTATGCATCAGTGCTCAAGGTTATTGGTATAAGCTAGAAGCATTTTATCACAAGTTTCTATTACTAATTGCTTGCATATAGCAGATTGTGTTTTCCAAAGATGACCGTCCACGTGCTTGTCCCACCCTAGGTGATCTTCTCACTGGGTGACTGTGTAACTAATAATCTCACATGTAGGGGGTCCATGTTCCCTCTCTCTCTCTCTCTCTTTTTTTTTTTTTCATGTTCCCTCTCTTTGAATCTGGATGGAGATTTGTGCCTGCACAACCAGTGGAGCAGCAATGGAAGGGATGCCATGTGACTTCCAAATTCAGTCATATAAAGGACCTTCTCACCCTCCGTGCTTGTCTTTGGAACCCACAACCATATTTTGATGAGGACCAAGCCATAGAGAGAGGCCACAAGGGGGTGCTCTGGCCAACAGTCGCAACAAGGCCAGCATCAACTACCAGATGTGAATGAATGAACTTCAAATGGTCCCACGTCTTGGCCTTGCAGTCTTTCAACCATGGATCAGCTACGATGGCGCAAAGACAAGCTGTTCGCATTGATTCTGCCTGAATGCCCGATTCATGGAAACCATGGGGTACAATTTATGATCTTTGTTGTTTTAAGCCACTACATATAGGGAAATTTTGTTATGCATGAATAGGTAACTAATAAAGCTATTTATGAGGATTCTTTTTTTGGTAGAAAGGTGTGACAAATTGAAATGACAGTGAACATATTCATTGTTATGATTTGCAAAAATTGAAGGTTCAACACGTTTTTTTTAAAAAAATTTTTTATGCCTTTATTTTTGGCTGCACTGGGTCTTTGTTGCTGTGGGTGGGCTTTCTTGTTGCAGTGAGCAGGCTTCTCCTGTTGTGAACCATGTGCTCTAGAGCATGGGCTCAGCAGTTGGGGCACAAGGGCTTAGTTGCTCCACTGCATGTGGAATCTTCCCGGACCAGGGATTGAACCCGTGACCCTTGAGATGGCAGGCAGATCCTAAACCTCTAGACCAGCACAGAAGTCCAAAAGTTCAACACTTTTATTTGGATATTGATGAATGACATTTAAAAATTATCATCTAGTATGATGCTTTGAAAAGCCAGACATAACTCACTCTCATGTAATTCACACAAGACTTGAGAGCTCAGAAAGTGGAGCCAGCTGGGAAGTTAAAGCCTACAGAGGGGCTTCCTAGGTGGCGCTAGCTAGTTCAATCCCTGGTCAGGAAGATCTCCTGGAGGAGGGCATGGCAACTCTCTCAGTATTTCTTGTCTGGAGAATCCCACGTATGGAGGAACCTGGTGGGATATAGTCCATGGAATTGCATAGAGTCGGGCATGACTGAAGCAACTTAGCACGCAAAACATACAGACACTAAGAGACTGACTATAGAGCAGAATCAAGCTTCCGCTAACCCAATAAGCAGCAATATTCAAGCTTTGGTGCATCACAGAGTCACCAGGAAGTGTGCTGAAAATGCAGATCCCTCCCCTCACTCCTCATATCTTCCTGCAGGGTGGGATTTGAGAAATCAGCATTTCTGCAATCTTCATCTAAACTGACTACAGGCAGTGCAACTTCATCCTGTATTGGAAAATTTGTTTCAATTTTGGCAGTGCAGACAGCTTAGGCCAAAGCGAGGCTGACCAGGCTAGGTTACCTTCTACACACCATGTCCGACTGCACAGAATACACTCAAGGGACATAGGCTGAGCAGAGGCCATCACTGCGGGCACTCCTAGAATCCGGTGCTCCTTTCAGTTTCATAGAGTGGTAGTCCCCTTTCCTGAGCTCCACAAGCAAATGTTTCCACTTTAGGGAAAAGACTCATTCCAGAGTCTCATAGGAAATTTCTGCTTCTTTGTTTTCCTTCTTTCTTTCTTTTCTTTTTCTTCATGAGGAAATTTCCAGTGGCTCTTTGTGGGGGGCAGTGAGCAGGCTTCTCCTGTTGTGAACCATGTGCTCTAGAGCATGGGCTCAGCAGTTGGGGCACAAGGGCTTAGTTGCTCCACTGCATGTGGAATCTTCCCGGACCAGGGATTGAACCCGTGACCCTTGAGATGGCAGGCAGATCCTAAACCTCTAGACCAGCACAGAAGTCCAAAAGTTCAACACTTTTATTTGGATATTGATGAATGACATTTAAAAATTATCATCTAGTATGATGCTTTGAAAAGCCAGACATAACTCACTCTCATGTAATTCACACAAGACTTGAGAGCTCAGAAAGTGGAGCCAGCTGGGAAGTTAAAGCCTACAGAGGGGCTTCCTAGGTGGCGCTAGCTAGTTCAATCCCTGGTCAGGAAGATCTCCTGGAGGAGGGCATGGCAACTCTCTCCAGTATTTCTTGTCTGGAGAATCCCACGTATGGAGGAACCTGGTGGGATATAGTCCATGGAATTGCATAGAGTCGGGCATGACTGAAGCAACTTAGCACGCAAAGCATACAGACACTAAGAGACTGACTATAGAGCAGAATCAAGCTTCCGCTAACCCAATAAGCAGCAATATTCAAGCTTTGGTGCATCACAGAGTCACCAGGAAGTGTGCTGAAAATGCAGATCCCTCCCCTCACTCCTCATATCTTCCTGCAGGGTGGGATTTGAGAAATCAGCATTTCTGCAATCTTCATCTAAACTGACTACAGGCAGTGCAACTTCATCCTGTATTGGAAAATTTGTTTCAATTTTGGCAGTGCAGACAGCTTAGGCCAAAGCGAGGCTGACCAGGCTAGGTTACCTTCTACACACCATGTCCGACTGCACAGAATACACTCAAGGGACATAGGCTGAGCAGAGGCCATCACTGCGGGCACTCCTAGAATCCGGTGCTCCTTTCAGTTTCATAGAGTGGTAGTCCCCTTTCCTGAGCTCCACAAGCAAATGTTTCCACTTTAGGGAAAAGACTCATTCCAGAGTCTCATAGGAAATTTCTGCTTCTTTGTTTTCCTTCTTTCTTTCTTTTCTTTTTAATGAGTAGAGATGGAAGAACTTGTAGAGACTGAGCAGAGATCTAGAGAAAGTACGAAGGGAAATATTCCTTTATAGAAATTGTTGTAAAAGTTATTTATTCATTCTACACTGCTTTTGAGTTTAAGCTCCATGACTATAGAATCTTTTTTAACCTACTGTGTCTCCAGCCCTTCAAATAATGTCTGGCAAATGATGCGAATGATAGCGAAGGTAATTAACTTTTCTTGGGCACCAGGAAATCAACCCTGACTATTCACTGGATAGACTGATACTGAAGCTGAAGCTCCATTCCTTCGGCCACCTGATTTGAAGAGCGACTCATTGGAAAAGACCCTGATGCTGGGAAAGACTGAGGGCAGGCGGAGAAGAGGGTAGCAGATAGTTGGATGGCATCACCAGGTCAATGGACATGAGTTTGCTCAGTATGAGCAAACTCTGGGAGACAGTGAAGGCAGGAAAGCCAGGTATACTTCAGTTTGCAAGCTTGCAAAGAGAGGACACAATTGAGAGACTGAACAACAACCACCATGTGTTAGGTACTCTTCTAAGCACTTTGCATATATTATCCATTGTATTTTACATCATCCCTGTGAAGTAGGTACTAACATTATCCTCACTTTGTAAGTTCAAAAACTGAGGCACAGAAAGGTGCGTAATAGGCACTCAGTAAATACTTACTGAATAAACTATTTGCAGAGTGCTTCCTGGATGCAAAGGTACCTACAAAGCTCGGAAGCGGGTAAAGAGGTGAGGAAAGATGGGATCCTGCCTCAGGGGGTTGCCGGTAATCTTCATCTAAACTGACTACAGGCAGTGCAACTTCATCCTGTATTGGAAAATTTGTTTCAATTTTGGCAGTGCAGACAGCTTAGGCCAAAGCGAGGCTGACCAGGCTAGGTTACCTTCTACACACCATGTCCGACTGCACAGAATACACTCAAGGGACATAGGCTGAGCAGAGGCCATCACTGCGGGCACTCCTAGAATCCGGTGCTCCTTTCAGTTTCATAGAGTGGTAGTCCCCTTTCCTGAGCTCCACAAGCAAATGTTTCCACTTTAGGGAAAAGACTCATTCCAGAGTCTCATAGGAAATTTCTGCTTCTTTGTTTTCCTTCTTTCTTTCTTTTCTTTTTAATGAGTAGAGATGGAAGAACTTGTAGAGACTGAGCAGAGATCTAGAGAAAGTACGAAGGGAAATATTCCTTTATAGAAATTGTTGTAAAAGTTATTTATTCATTCTACACTGCTTTTGAGTTTAAGCTCCATGACTATAGAATCTTTTTTAACCTACTGTGTCTCCAGCCCTTCAAATAATGTCTGGCAAATGATGCGAATGATAGCGAAGGTAATTAACTTTTCTTGGGCACCAGGAAATCAACCCTGACTATTCACTGGATAGACTGATACTGAAGCTGAAGCTCCATTCCTTCGGCCACCTGATTTGAAGAGCGACTCATTGGAAAAGACCCTGATGCTGGGAAAGACTGAGGGCAGGCGGAGAAGAGGGTAGCAGATAGTTGGATGGCATCACCAGGTCAATGGACATGAGTTTGCTCAGTATGAGCAAACTCTGGGAGACAGTGAAGGCAGGAAAGCCAGGTATACTTCAGTTTGCAAGCTTGCAAAGAGAGGACACAATTGAGAGACTGAACAACAACCACCATGTGTTAGGTACTCTTCTAAGCACTTTGCATATATTATCCATTGTATTTTACATCATCCCTGTGAAGTAGGTACTAACATTATCCTCACTTTGTAAGTTCAAAAACTGAGGCACAGAAAGGTGCGTAATAGGCACTCAGTAAATACTTACTGAATAAACTATTTGCAGAGTGCTTCCTGGATGCAAAGGTACCTACAAAGCTCGGAAGCGGGTAAAGAGGTGAGGAAAGATGGGATCCTGCCTCAGGGGGTTGCCGGTCTTATGTGCCAGCGTGTTCTATGAGATTCCTGATCACACTGCCAGATAGAGCCTGCCTCCCTCCACCCATCACCGCCCTTCCTGCCATGAACTGATATTCTTGGCTGAAACTGTGAGAAAGCAATGCAGAGGTCGATGATTATGCTGGTTGCATACCAATGTGAATGCACTTAATATCACTGGATAGTACCTTTAAAAATGATATATTTTGTGTTGTGTATTTTACCACAATTAAAGAAAACACGAAAAAAAATACTAGTAAGAGATTTAGAACCTGCTGCCACATGGAAATTTGTGGCAGAATGGAACTTATCTTTGATCTCTGAAGCAGATGTTCTATGAAAGCCTGAGACAGAAGAAACTGAGTGAGGACAAAGTTTGGGGATCAGTTGCATCAGGTTTTAAGATAACTAGACCAGGCTCCAGTATAGTTTTCTCTACTGAGAATGTTGCAAAAATACCTCCTACTCCAGGAAGACCTCCAACAATTCAGAGCAGAAAGCAGCTGCTGTAGAATGAACACCTTGACATTCTGTAGATGGTGGAGGAAAGCAGATGATTAACAGGAGACTGAGGTCATGGGAAATGCAAAAAATGACTTGTTATAGAAGGACAGGGAAGCCTGGGGTGCTGCCGTCCATGGGACCACAGAAGCTGACAAGACAGCGACTGAACAACAATATTTGTTATGCTCTGTTCCCAAGATAGAATAGAAAGAACAGAATAGAATAGAATAGAGGTTACGGTCCTACAGAGAACACCAGATTGCCAGAACACAGGAGTCAGAGCAGAAATGGAAAAGAAAACTAAAGTGGAGAGGAAAAAGAAAAGGAGAAGAGGGTAAAACAGGGTTCCCCAGCTCAGACCTTCAGCCCCCAGTGCTGTAAGCATGGTCTGTACCTAGTTCTTCTTCACTGACCGTAGACTGGGATGGGTACAGGTCTCACAGCAGAGGGACAACCTGCATCAGAAAAATTTGTGGTCCTTTTCCCCAAGAGACTGTCATGCAGAGAGAAATCAGTCAGAAAGAGGAAAAACAATACTGTATATTAACACAAATATATGTAATCTACAAAAATGGTACAGATGATCCTATTTGCAAAGTAGAAATAAAGACAGACATAGAGAACAAATGTATAGGCACCAAGGAGAAGGGTGAGTGGGAGGAACTAGGAGGCTGGAACTGACATTGTATAAAATAGATAGCTGGTGAAAACTTACTGTACAGCACAGAGAACTGTACTTAATGCTCCACAGTGACCTGAATGGAAAGGAAGTCCAAAAGAGAGGGGATATATATATATATATACTGGAGCAGGGACTTACCTGGTGGTCCAGTGGTTAAAAATTTACCTGCCAGGCTTCCCTGGTGGTCCAGTGGGTAAGGACACCGCCTTGCAGTGCAAGGGGTGCCGGTTCCATCCCTGGCCTGGGTGGATCCCACGTGCCGTGGAGTGGCTGAACTGATGTGTCCAACTACCGAGCCAGAGTTCTGGAGTGCATGCACCCAGAGCCGGTACTCTGCAGCAAGAGAGGCCACTGCGATGGGAGGCCCACATGGACCAAAGAACAAAGATGGCAATAGATGAAAGACCAATAGAAGTGGCCAAAAGAAAAAAAAAAACAAAACTTTTACCTCCAATACCAGGGACGCAGGTTTGATCCCTAGTTAAGGATGATCCCACATGCTGAGGGGCAACAAAGTCTATGCGCCATAACTACTGATCCTGTGCCCTTTAGAGCCTGCACATTACGACAAAGGATTGCCATGAGAAGCCCCCACTCTGCAGCTAGAGAGTAGGCCCTGCTTGTCACAACTAGAGAAAGCCCTCAAGCCAGTATGAAGACCCAGCACAGCCAAAAATAAAAAAAATAAATAAAAAAAAGAGTACTGAAACAGGTTGCCATTTCCTCTTCCAGGGGATCTTGCCAGCCCAGGGATTGAACCTGTGTCTCTTACGTCTCTAGCACTGACAGGCTGGTTCTTTACCACTAGTGCCACCTGCAAAGTGGTACTATTCATTTTGCAGTATATGGCAGATTCATTTTGCAGTATAGTAGAAACTAACTGTAAAGAAACTATACTCCAAAAAAAATTAATGGAAAAAAGAGAAAAACTTGGGGTCCTTAAAAAAATTCAGACTCCTGGATCCCACCAAAGGTCTGAATCAGAGTCCATGGAAGAATAGGCTGTTGTTTATAAGCTTCAACAGCGCTTATGCTCTGAAGTCGTTTCAATGTCACCAGAAAGTCTTAGCTGGTTTATAGTGACAACTCGGAACAAATGTATAGGCACCAAGGAGAAGGGTGAGTGGGAGGAACTAGGAGGCTGGAACTGACATTGTATAAAATAGATAGCTGGTGAAAACTTACTGTACAGCACAGAGAACTGTACTTAATGCTCCACAGTGACCTGAATGGAAAGGAAGTCCAAAAGAGAGGGGATATATATATATATATACTGGAGCAGGGACTTACCTGGTGGTCCAGTGGTTAAAAATTTACCTGCCAGGCTTCCCTGGTGGTCCAGTGGGTAAGGACACCGCCTTGCAGTGCAAGGGGTGCCGGTTCCATCCCTGGCCTGGGTGGATCCCACGTGCCGTGGAGTGGCTGAACTGATGTGTCCAACTACCGAGCCAGAGTTCTGGAGTGCATGCACCCAGAGCCGGTACTCTGCAGCAAGAGAGGCCACTGCGATGGGAGGCCCACATGGACCAAAGAACAAAGATGGCAATAGATGAAAGACCAATAGAAGTGGCCAAAAGAAAAAAAAAAACAAAACTTTTACCTCCAATACCAGGGACGCAGGTTTGATCCCTAGTTAAGGATGATCCCACATGCTGAGGGGCAACAAAGTCTATGCGCCATAACTACTGATCCTGTGCCCTTTAGAGCCTGCACATTACGACAAAGGATTGCCATGAGAAGCCCCCACTCTGCAGCTAGAGAGTAGGCCCTGCTTGTCACAACTAGAGAAAGCCCTCAAGCCAGTATGAAGACCCAGCACAGCCAAAAATAAAAAAAATAAATAAAAAAAAGAGTACTGAAACAGGTTGCCATTTCCTCTTCCAGGGGATCTTTCCAGCCCATGGATTGAACCTGTGTCTCTTACGTCTCTAGCACTGACAGGCTGGTTCTTTACCACTAGTGCCACCTGCAAAGTGGTACTATTCATTTTGCAGTATATGGCAGATTCATTTTGCAGTATAGTAGAAACTAACTGTAAAGAAACTATACTCCAAAAAAAATTAATGGAAAAAAAAGAGAAAAACTTGGGGTCCTTAAAAAAATTCAGACTCCTGGATCCCACCAAAGGTCTGAATCAGAGTCCATGGAAGAATAGGCTGTTGTTTATAAGCTTCAACAGCGCTTATGCTCTGAAGTCGTTTCAATGTCACCAGAAAGTCTTAGCTGGTATTATGGAATTCATGCCATAACTGACAACTCGGACTGGGCAGCGGGCCATCACTGTCTCAGCCCTCCAAGAGGAGCTTTACTGAGAACAGATGGACTACTGCTCTAACCCCAAGACACACGACATGGAGCACCTCGTGGCATCTGTGGCAGATTGTATTTTCCAAAATGGCTACAACAATAGCCCTGTCTCTTACATTCCTCAAGCACCTTCCATACTCCCTTAAGAGTTAGTCTGCAGAGGTCCCCGGCCTCTGGGATCTAATGCCTGATGATTTGAGGTGGAGCTGTGTCATAATAATAGAAATAAAGTGCACAATAACTAACACACTTGAATCATCCCTAAACCATCGCCCTCAGCTCTGTTTGGAAAAATTGTCTTTCACAAACTGGTCCCTGGTGCCCAAAACATTGGGGGTTGCTGAGTTAGAGCCTGGGTTCTTTAAACAAGAAAAAAAAAAGATTAGAGTCTGTGTCCCTCTCTCTTGAAACTGGTGGACCTTTGCCACTTCCTCAATGAAGAGCGTTCAGCAGAAGTGAAGCCAGATCATAAAAATGTCGTCCACTTTCATATCATTCTCTTGGTATGCTTGCCTTGGACACCAGGCTACCCTACTGTGAGACAGTCTGAGCAGCCTGTGTCATAGCTAATGTGAGGAACCCAAGCGCTCAGACTCAAGCCCGAGCTGAACCCACAGCCAAGAGGCAGCACTATTTCCCAGCCCTGCCTGAGCTTCCCCAGTTCACACTGTGTGAACAGAGGCAGAGTATCCTACCCAAAGTATGAAAGTGAAAGTGTTAGTTACTTAGTCTTATCTGACTCTTGGTGACCCCATGGACTGTAGCCCACCAGGCTCCTCTGTCCATGGAATTTTCCACGCAAGAATCCTGGGGTGGATAGCCATTTCCTTCTCCAGGGGATCTTCTCAATCCAGGGATCGAACCTGAGTCTCCTGCATCGACAGGTGAATTATTTACAGTCTAAGCCACCAGAGAAGCCCCAAAGCTTAGACTCTACTTTAAAAAATAATAATAAATTAATTTATTGTTGGCTGCACTGGGTCATGTTGCTCTAAGTGGGCTTTCCCTTGTTGCAGCGAGCAGGAGCTGCTTTCCAGGTGCGGTGCCCAGGTTTCTCATTGCAGAGGCTCTTCTTGTTGCAGCGCACAGGTTCTAGGGCAAGGGCTCAGTAGTTGTGTGCATGGGCTCAGTTGCCTTGTGACATGTGGGATCCTTCCAGACCTAGGGTTGAACTTGTGTTCCCTGCATTGTTAGGTGGATTCCTATCCACTGTACCACCAGGGAAGTCCTTCAAATTATAGACTCTTGAGTAGAAGAAATGATTGTTGTTTAAGCCACTAAGTAGCAGCAGCTGATTCTGATACAACATCTATAGCTGGTAGAATGTGTGGATAATCATTGCATATCCTGCAAAAGTGAAATGAATTCTCTTCTGCTGATTTGTGACCTTGTCAATTTGCAAATCTTCTATTAATACTTGTCTTCTCCCCCAACCTCAACCTCCTCTGAGGAGTTGTTGCCTTTTTTTTTTGGAGTTGCTGCTTTTATTTATTTATTTATTTATTTATTTATTTATTTATTTTGGGCGAGGGTTGGGTTGGGGAGGGAGGAGAGCAGGCGGGCCACTTCTATTGGTTTTTCATTTCTCTCTTTTCATCCATCTTTGTTCTTTGGCTCCTGTGGGCCTCCCATCGCGGTGGCCTCTGTCGTTGCTGAGCGCTGGCTCTGGGCGCATGCGCTCCAGAGCTCGGGCTCGGTCATTGGACACATCAGTCCAGCCGCTCCACAGCATGTGGGATCTTCCCAGGCCAGGGATCGAACCGGCGCCCCTTGCACTGCAAGGCGGTGTCCCAGTTCACACGGGAAGGCCTACCAAGTATGAAAGTGAAAGTGTTAGTTACTTAGTCTTATCTGACTCTTGGTGACCCCATGGACTGTAGCCCACCAGGCTCCTCTGTCCATGGAATTTTCCAAAGAATCCTGGGGTGGATAGCCATTTCCTTCTCCAGGGATCTTCTCAATCCAGGGATCGAACCTGAGTCTCCTGCATCGACAGGTGAATTATTTACAGTCTAAGCCACCAGAGAAGCCCCAAAGCTTAGACTCTACTTTAAAAAATAATAATAAATTAATTTATTGTTGGCTGCACTGGGTCATGTTGCTCTAAGTGGGCTTTCCCTTGTTGCAGCGAGCAGGAGCTGCTTTCCAGGTGCGGTGCCCAGGTTTCTCATTGCAGAGGCTCTTCTTGTTGCAGCGCACAGGTTCTAGGGCAAGGGCTCAGTAGTTGTGTGCATGGGCTCAGTTGCCTTGTGACATGTGGGATCCTTCCAGACCTAGGGTTGAACTTGTGTTCCCTGCATTGTTAGGTGGATTCCTATCCACTATACCACCAGGGAAGTCCTTCAAATTATAGACTCTTGAGTAGAAGAAATGATTGTTGTTTAAGCCACTAAGTAGCAGCAGCTGATTCTGATACAACATCTATAGCTGGTAGAATGTGTGGATAATCATTGCATATCCTGCAAAAGTGAAATGAATTCTCTTCTGCTGATTTGTGACCTTGTCAATTTGCAAATCTTCTATTAATACTTGTCTTCTCCCCCAACCTCAACCTCCTCTGAGGAGTTGTTGCCTTTTTTTTTTGGAGTTGCTGCTTTTATTTATTTATTTATTTATTTATTTATTTATTTTGGGCGAGGGTTGGGTTGGGGAGGGAGGAGAGCAGGCGGGCCACTTCTATTGGTTTTTCATTTCTCTCTTTTCATCCATCTTTGTTCTTTGGCTCCTGTGGGCCTCCCATCGCGGTGGCCTCTGTCGTTGCTGAGCGCTGGCTCTGGGCGCATGCGCTCCAGAGCTCGGGCTCGGTCATTGGACACATCAGTCCAGCCGCTCCACAGCATGTGGGATCTTCCCAGGCCAGGGATCGAACCGGCGCCCCTTGCACTGCAAGGCGGTGTCCTTACCCACTGGACCACCAGGGGAAGCCCGAGTTGCTGCTTTTTGATTCTAGCAATTTGAGTCTAGTATGCAGTAGCATTTAAGGAGGAGTCCCTGTGGTTCAAATGATGAAGAATCTGCCTGTAATATGGGAAACCCAGGTTCAAACCCTGGGCCAGGGAAGATCCCCTGGAGAAGGGAATGGCTACCCACTGCAGTATTCCTTGCCTGGGAAATCTCATGGACAGAAGATTCTGGCAGGATATAGTCCAGAATGTAAGAGTAGGACAGAACTGAACATCTAACACACAAGGGAACTGTCTTGGTATGAGGGAGCCTTAGGCACTTGCCGTATATGGGATAAAGCCTAATATCAAGAATGGGAAACTGAGTCTACTAAACACTGTCTTTGGCTACATCATAGATTTTTTAAAAAACCTTTTTATTCATCATAACTTTTAAGTAATGTTAAAATAAGCTACAGGGGCTTCCCTGGTGGTCCAGTGGGTAAGGACACCGCCTTGCAGTGCAAGGGGTGCTGGTTCGATCCCTGGCCTGGGAAGATCCCATGTGCTGGCGGAGCGGCTGGACTGATGTGTCCAATGACCAAGCCGGAGCTCTGGAGCGCATGCGCCCAGAGCCGGTGCTCTGCGACAACAGAGGCCACCGCGATGGGAGGCCCACACGGGCCAAAGAACAAAGATGGATGAAAATGGACAAAAAAAGACCAATAGAAGTGGCCCGGCTGCTCCCCTCCCTCCCCACCCCACCCCCCTCAAATAAATTAAAAAAAAAAAAAGTAAGCTACAAGGGAAGCATATTATTTTGCTTAATAGCAGAATTCCAAGCCCAGTCCAATCAACCCTGAATATTCATTGGAAGGACTGATGTTGAAGCTGAAGCTCCAATTCTTTGGGCACCTGATGCAAAGAGCCAACTCACTGGAAAAGACCCTGATGCTGGGAAAGATTAAGGGCAGGGGGAGATGGGGGTGAAAGAGTATGAGATGGTTGCATAGCATCACTGACCCAACAGACATAAATCTGAGCAAACTCTGGTAGATAGGGACGGTTAGGGAAGCCTAACATGCTACTATTCATGAGCTTGCAAAGAGTCAGACAAAACTTAGTGACTGAACAATAACAACGCCCATTCTGCATCTTTGGGGTTATGGTTAGTAGGACTAGAAAGCCAAAATGGAACTAAATTGCTCTGCATAAGAAGGATATGTGGGCTGCACCTTCATGTTCATCGTAGCATTATTTACAATAGTCAAGACATGGAAACAACCAAGACAGATGAATGGTAAAGAAATGTGTGTGTGTGTGTGTGTGTGTGTGTATGTGTGTGTAAACACACATATTTGAAGGCATTATGCTTAGTGAACTAAGACAGACAAAGACAAATATCATATGAGCTCACTTCTGTGTGGAATATGATCTGCAAAAAACCAAACCAGACCAAAACTCCAAACACCCAAATTCAAAGATAAAGAGAACAGATCAGTGGTTGCCAGAGGTGAGAAGTGGGCACATGAGGGTGTTTCTAAGATACAAACTCCTAGTGAATAAGTCATAGGGATGTAATGTACAACATGGTGACTATTGTTAATAACACTGTACTGTATATTTTTGCTCTTTACTAATATAAGAACTCTTTCATAATTTGTGGCTAAGCCGTAACACAAAGCAATTTATAAAATAGTACACACATCACCCATATTTTCATAAGGAAACTGACTAGAAAAGAACTCCAAATAGTTTCATTTTGCACAAACGTCTTATCTGATTACAACTCTTGCCACATTTTATACGTTTGAATATTATCTACTGACTTTTTGAGCACAATATTTTCCGTGCGCTGGGGGAGTTGGAAGGAAGTTGGAACAAACATGATCTGCTTCTGTTTTCATGATGTTTATCAATTACGATCAAATCAAAAACAGAAATGTGAAGACTACTCGGAAGGTAAAACACAGGAAAGTCTATAAATTTAAAAGAGCTATCACGGGAAGCCTAAACCCTAGAATTACTTTTTAAAATTTATTTATTAATTTTTGGCTGTGCCGAGTCTTTGTTACTGCGGTTGGTTTTTCTCTAGCTGTGGCAAATGGGGGCTACTCTCTAGTTGTGATGTGTGGGCTTCTTATTGCAGTGGCTTCTCTTGTTGCAGAGCACCAGGTCTGGGGAAAAGGGGTTCAGTAGTTGTGCATGAGCTTAGTTGCTCCATGGCATGTGGAATCTTAGTTCCCTGACCCAGGAATGAAGCGATATCCCCTGCACTGGCAGATTCTTAACCACTGGACCACCAGGGAAGTCCTCGGGTTAATTTTTTTTTAATTTTGGCCTCTTTTATTGGTTTCTTACTTATTTATTTTCATCCGCCTTTATTCTTTGGCCTGTGTGGGCCTCCCATTGTAGTGGCCTCTCTCACTGCAGAACACTGGCTCTGGGCACACGTGTTCCAGGGCACTGGCTCCTAATTGGACACACTGGTCCAGCAGCTCCATGGCACATGGGATCTTCCCAGGCCAGGGATGGAACACCCTGCACTGCAAGGTGGCCTCTCTACCCACTGGACCACCCGGGAAGCCCTTGAATTAATTTTATAAGAAAAAATAAAAAGCACTCCTGTGTACTATCATGAACAACGTAATAGGACTCAAAGCCCTGCTCTTTAGACTTAGCACTGCCATTGTGTATATACTGGTGACCTTTTAAATGCCATTTAATTTCTCTCTATTGCATAGTTGAAAGTTGCTAAGAGAGTAAATTTTAAAAGTTCTCATTTCCGCCCCCCGCCCCAAAATCTTGTAACTGCAGTGATGATGTGAACTAGAATTATTGTGGTGACCATTTTGGAACAGATACATTTATCAATTGTATCTCAATGACAAAATTAAATAAACATCCATGTTAACTTGGAACAAAAAGAAAAATAAAGTGGAGTCTCTGTGGCTGGCTTGCTAAAGGAAATGACTCTGGGGAGGACAGAGATGTGCAATGGGAACGTTAATCAGGTTGTTCGCTGTGTGATTTATGGCAGAAACACTCCCTGTGTGTATAAAATCTACAGGAAACTTGGCATTGCTAGGCGATTAATTCCTGGAGAGGATTACCATGAAGATGTGCCAAAGGCAATTCAGGCTCCCTGGGGGAGGCAACCACGCTTTCTTGGGGTGAGGGTTTGTGCAGGGAAACACCGGTTCTCCAGTGAGTGCAGGGAAAATCCAAAAACAACAAAAGCCTTTTATTGGACAGCATTTAAAATACTCCTTATTCTGAACATTTTCAAACTTATCTAAATGTAGAAACGTAGAATGAAGCATGTCGATATACTCATCATCCAACTCTGGCATTTTGAATAACTTGGGCTCATTTTTAAAAGAAGCCTATTGTACAGTATGAGGCAGTCTGGATGGGAAGGGAGTTTGGGGGAGAATAGCTACATGTACATGTATGACTAAGCCCTTTCTCTTTTCATCTGGTACCATCACAACATTCTTAATGAGGTAGGATGGCTAAGTTGCTCAGTTGTGTCTGATTATTTGTGACCCCATGGACTATAGTGCATTAAGCTTCCCTGTTCATGGATTCTCCAGGCAATAATACTGGAGTGGGTTGCCATTTCTTTCTCCAGGGGATCTTTCCAACCCAGGTATTGAACACGTGTCACCTGGAAAACCCCTAGATGGAAATACACTAATACAAAAAAAAAAAGAAGCATATGGGAATGTGTTAATTCCATGAAGCAGTAAAGACACAAGAATTGCTGAGGAAATTAATTTTTTAATGGCAGTCATCTTAGAGAAGAGCGCTGTAAATATATTTCTTTCAAAGTAAATCAAAATTTTAAAATGTTTTGAAGCAATTTGAAGCCATATGATTAGCTGAATTTGTTTCTAAGACTTAAGGTGAGATAGCACGAGTTGGATCCAGTATTTCATTGTAGCATTTTGTTTCACAATAATGTGAATTTAACCTGTAGAAAAAGAAAGACTAAATCAATGAATTCCATCTTTTCATTATCCTTGTTCCATGTATCAAAACTTTTCTTCCACTGCCTTCCTACTGCCAAATTGATATGTATTTATTTATTTTAAAATATTTATTTAGCCACATGGCATGTGGAATCTTGGTTTCCCGACCAGGGGTTGAACCCATACCCTCTGGGGTGGGAGTGCAGAATCTTAACCACTAGACTGACAGGGAAGTCTCCAAATTGCTACATACTCAAAATCTAACCAGGTCCCCTGATTTAATGCAATCTACTATGTTGGTCAAAAAGTTCTTTTGGGTTTTTCCGTAAGATTTTATGAAACTTTTGGCCAACCCAATGTTTGGACGAGTCATAACCACTAGTTAAGATTCAATAAGTCTCCTAGGTTAGAGTCTGATTATGTTTCCTTGCTTGAAAGTTGCATTTATTTATTCATTCACAGTCGTTGTTAAGTGTCTGCTTTGTGTCAGGTGCTGTCACTATGTGGTTGGGTAAACCAACAGAAAGCTTTTTAGATTGTCAGAGCTAATCTCTCTTACCAAATGTCAATAAATCATCAAACATAATGCAGTAAGATATTCTAAATGGCAGAGACCCCCAGAACAAACGTTTTCAATAACTGGATGACTAGATGAGTAAAATGCCGCATTCTAAGCAGTGGCTTAGGTTAGCCTCTGGCAAAATTTGGAATCACATTGGTAACAAAGGGCTATAAAGAACCAATCCCTGCTTGGGAAGGGAAACAACAGCTGATTCTCAGGAGGAAGGGTACAGGAGGAAAAACAGGAAAATTCACCATCTTGACTCTGCTAGTAAATGAATAAAGCACATGGGTCACTGAGGAAAGCAGTCCGAGACAAATGCTAGGACACTAAAATGGCACTAAATGGAATGAGCTAAATGATGATAAATTCCATGGGATTGGCATTGAGAGATGGAAAGACAGGACTGAGCAAACCATTGTCCTCTTTTTTTTTTTATGTATTACATTTTTAAAAAATTTTGGGCTAATTATTATGTTTACTTATTGATTTATTTTCATCCATCTTTATTCTTTGGCCTGTGGGGGCCTCCCAGAGCAGTGGCCTCTCTTGCTGCAGATACTGGCACTGGCTCGGTAGTTGGACACACCAGTCCAGCCGCTCCGTGGCATGTGGGATCTTCCCAGGCCAGGGATCGAACCGGCCCCCCTTGCAGTGCAAGGCGGTGTCCTTACCCACTGGACCACCAGGGAAGCCCAGCCATTGTCCCCCTTGCCGAAGAAAAATAGGAAGAACTGAGGAGATTAAAAACATGACCAGGAAGGCTTAGGAATCTCAGGAAGTGAGTGACTGCTCAACTTTGACAATACCATGACCAGAAAGGCAATATTCCTAAACTGGAGATCTGGGCATTTTGTATGCCCAGGGTGAATTTGGGGTGAATGGCCCACACTTCATTTGTAGAGACTAAGATAGCTTTCTACTGCTTTGGAAAATCAATTATTATTTTAATATTGTGATGCTGACAAGAACATGTAATTAGATACATTACACAGTCACACATAGTGTGACATCTCAGTGGGCTACTGTTGGCAGCAGTGGACCTGGGATGTAGGCTTAGGGAAATGAACATTCCTGTTGTACATGTGCCTCTGCTACCTTCAGTCATGACATTGTGAAGATAGGCATGGAGTCTATGTGGCACATTTATTTGGCACATCACACGGCCACTCCACCTGTGGCAGATATCTTAACAAATTCCAGAATTCGTTCCCATCCAGTCGGGGCTAGCCCTCTCTACCTAGGCTCTGATTGGTGTAGGCTGACCATGGAAAGCCATTTGCCTTGTCGTTGTCAAGGCCTACCTGGTGGATCCGTGAGACAGAGAACCACAGAAATCAAAGATGTCTTTGAGAATTTGTTTTGCTATTCACAAAAGTCCTGCCAACTTACCAAGCATCTTTTATAAAGCGTTTGTTGCTTTTCTTTTTTCAATATCTCGCTTGAGTTGGCAAAGGGCACAGTGCGGTAAAAATCCCAGACACAGGAAATCATTACAAATGGATCCCTGTTAAAAGAAACAAATAAATGAAAACAAACAAACAAACAAAGGGATCAACAGGTGGCCCATAAAAAAGAGTCACACAATTCCACGCATGTATCTTACTCTTCAAACCTCTTTAAAAACGTACATTTTATTTCAACTTGTTAATCATGAGAACTCAGTGACGTTATCCCTTTTCCTTTTTATGAAAAATACTTTGTTTGCTTTTGGCTGTGCTAGGTCTTCATTGTTGTGTGCGCTTTTCTTTAGTTGTGGTGAGTCGGGGCTGCTCTCCAGTCGCAGTGCACAGGCTTCTCATTTCAGTGGCTTCTCTTGCTGCGGTGCACAGGCTCTAGAAGCTCGGGCTTCAGTTGTTGCGGCATGTGGGCTCAGTAGTTGCGGCTTCCAGGCTCTAGAGCACAGGCTCAATAGCTATGGCACAGGAGCTTAGTTGCTCCGTGGTATGCGGGATCTTCCCAAGTCAAGGATCAACGCTGTGTCTCCTACACTGGTAGGCGGATTCTTTACCACTGAGCCACCAGGGAAGTCCGTTCTTATTTGTCTGATGACCCAGTGAAGTTAACTGACTTGTTGACTAAATCACATAAATTGGTGGCAGCGATTGGTCTTTCTCTTCTGAACCTAGTCTCCTTTGTAATAACATACTGTTTCAAATGATCTGTAGGTTACAATGATAACCCCAGTTCTGTGTCGATAACTGCTACCTTCAGTCATGACATTGTGAAGATAGGCATGGAGTCTATGTGGCACATTTATTTGGCACATCACACGCACTCCACCTGTGGCAGATATCTTAACAAATTCCAGAATTCGTTCCCATCCAGTCGGGGCTAGCCCTCTCTACCTAGGCTCTGATTGGTGTAGGCTGACCATGGAAAGCCATTTGCCTTGTCGTTGTCAAGGCCTACCTGGTGGATCCGTGAGACAGAGAACCACAGAAATCAAAGATGTCTTTGAGAATTTGTTTTGCTATTCACAAAAGTCCTGCCAACTTACCAAGCATCTTTTATAAAGCGTTTGTTGCTTTTCTTTTTTCAATATCTCGCTTGAGTTGGCAAAGGGCACAGTGCGGTAAAAATCCCAGACACAGGAAATCATTACAAATGGATCCCTGTTAAAAGAAACAAATAAATGAAAACAAACAAACAAACAAAGGGATCAACAGGTGGCCCATAAAAAAGAGTCACACAATTCCACGCATGTATCTTACTCTTCAAACCTCTTTAAAAACGTACATTTTATTTCAACTTGTTAATCATGAGAACTCAGTGACGTTATCCCTTTTCCTTTTTATGAAAAATACTTTGTTTGCTTTTGGCTGTGCTAGGTCTTCATTGTTGTGTGCGCTTTTCTTTAGTTGTGGTGAGTCGGGGCTGCTCTCCAGTCGCAGTGCACAGGCTTCTCATTTCAGTGGCTTCTCTTGCTGCGGTGCACAGGCTCTAGAAGCTCGGGCTTCAGTTGTTGCGGCATGTGGGCTCAGTAGTTGCGGCTTCCAGGCTCTAGAGCACAGGCTCAATAGCTATGGCACAGGAGCTTAGTTGCTCCGTGGTATGCGGGATCTTCCCAAGTCAAGGATCAACGCTGTGTCTCCTACACTGGTAGGCGGATTCTTTACCACTGAGCCACCAGGGAAGTCCGTTCTTATTTGTCTGATGACCCAGTGAAGTTAACTGACTTGTTGACTAAATCACATAAATTGGTGGCAGCGATTGGTCTTTCTCTTCTGAACCTAGTCTCCTTTTTGTAATAACATACTGTTTCAAATGATCTGTAGGTTACAATGATAACCCCAGTTCTGTGTCATCTGTTCCGTAATAATCTTCTTTTTTGCCTTTTTAAAAAGACCTTTTTGATTTACTTACTATTTTTTTTTAAATGTGAAGTAGGTCCCTTTAAAGTCAGTTGTGTAATGCACCTATTTTTCCTATTTGTTGCAAGTAGAGTGCTAGACCAGGCCTCACTTTGTATCTTTCGATTTTCATTGACATCCCTCATGATGTCAATGCAAGGGAGGCAGTCCATAGTAAGAGAGGCTATATACATGATAGAGAAAAGAAGAAATTAGAGTGAAGAGTATCTAAAAAAGCTGGAGCATGAGCCACTTTGCGGAGTATTGAGAGCCTTCTCCATAGAAGGTCAAGCTGGGTCTTTGATGATCGTTGGGTAAAGATGCACCTTAACAGATTCCTGGGTGATCTGATGCGTCTAATCTGATGACCAGGTTATATGACCGTGTGTCTTGACTGACTGAAATATTCTGAACTCCATTTTTAGATAGCACTTATTTTAAAAAATGTTGAATCTAGTACAATCCCCCAATTCCAGTATGAGTCCAGAAAGAGAATAGATTTAGTTTGTAAGGATTGGGAGTTCCTAAGTGGTAAGATAATGATTTATTTTTCATAATTTTTTTCATTGCAATAGTGATTTTGATTTTCATCTGACAGAGGAAGCATGTGAGACAAAGACTGGACAACCATATAACCACATTAGGAATCTTCTAATATCGTGATCCTTGTCAGATAAAGGGATGGATATTCAGCTTGAAGGTAATTCAATCCCTTGGCCATTTCTTTTTCTCTGATAAATCATCCACATCCTTTAACCCTTCCTCAAAGTACTTGTGGTTTTCATTCTTTAGTCCACTGCTTGTTTTTCTTCTTTTTATCTTTGAAGTCTTCATTAAACCAACATTTATTGAATACCTATAACATGCTACAAAAAGAAAGTATTTAACAAGGATGTAACTAGTTTTCTGTTCTGGCATGTTTATGCCTGTCTTTTATCTCAAGAAATTTGTCAGGGAAAAAAGTCTCACTATTATTTGCTGAGAAGCCTAGGAAAACCTTTAGAAAATATACCCTAATTCTAAGTCTGTTTCATAATACAGATATAGAGAATATAGAGAAGAAAAAACATTCCTTTTTCAAATGAGAGGAAATGAACTGGAGGCTTACGCTATGCTGAAGTCAACAAGGAACACAAATGCCTTGACCAGAGCAGTTTCTTGGGAGATGGTGTTAGACACACTCTGAAATGGGGAGAAGAGGACTGGTGTTTCACTTATTTGGAGATTTTTTCTTTCTTTCTTTTTTTTTTTAAGAAGTCTGGTCATGGGCACTGGTTACAGAATTGCTAAGCAAATAAGCAATGAGTTGTGGTACATGACTTGGGACACATGGACTTGGGAAGACAAGATGGCTAAGTAGGAAACAGCAGGCCTGATGGTAAGCCAGAATAAACTTAAGCCCATGGGTGGGAAAAATTGAGAGTGGCCTAGACATATATATGCTACCATGTATAAAATAGCTAGTGGGAACCTACTGTACAGCACAGGGCACTTGGCTCCGTGCTCTGTGATGACCTAGAGAGGTATGATGGGGGTGGGGTGGGAGGGTTAGTTTTTGTTGAACTAGGTATGAGTCCAGAAAGAGAATAGATTTAGTTTGTAAGGATTGGGAGTTCCTAAGTGGTAAGATAATGATTTATTTTTCATAATTTTTTTCATTGCAATAGTGATTTTGATTTTCATCTGACAGAGGAAGCATGTGAGACAAAGACTGGACAACCATATAACCACATTAGGAATCTTCTAATATCGTGATCCTTGTCAGATAAAGGGATGGATATTCAGCTTGAAGGTAATTCAATCCCTTGGCCATTTCTTTTTCTCTGATAAATCATCCACATCCTTTAACCCTTCCTCAAAGTACTTGTGGTTTTCATTCTTTAGTCCACTGCTTGTTTTTCTTCTTTTTATCTTTGAAGTCTTCATTAAACCAACATTTATTGAATACCTATAACATGCTACAAAAAGAAAGTATTTAACAAGGATGTAACTAGTTTTCTGTTCTGGCATGTTTATGCCTGTCTTTTATCTCAAGAAATTTGTCAGGGAAAAAAGTCTCACTATTATTTGCTGAGAAGCCTAGGAAAACCTTTAGAAAATATACCCTAATTCTAAGTCTGTTTCATAATACAGATATAGAGAATATAGAGAAGAAAAAACATTCCTTTTTCAAATGAGAGGAAATGAACTGGAGGCTTACGCTATGCTGAAGTCAACAAGGAACACAAATGCCTTGACCAGAGCAGTTTCTTGGGAGATGGTGTTAGACACACTCTGAAATGGGGAGAAGAGGACTGGTGTTTCACTTATTTGGAGATTTTTTCTTTCTTTCTTTTTTTTTTTAAGAAGTCTGGTCATGGGCACTGGTTACAGAATTGCTAAGCAAATAAGCAATGAGTTGTGGTACATGACTTGGGACACATGGACTTGGGAAGACAAGATGGCTAAGTAGGAAACAGCAGGCCTGATGGTAAGCCAGAATAAACTTAAGCCCATGGGTGGGAAAAATTGAGAGTGGCCTAGACATATATATGCTACCATGTATAAAATAGCTAGTGGGAACCTACTGTACAGCACAGGGCACTTGGCTCCGTGCTCTGTGATGACCTAGAGAGGTATGATGGGGGTGGGGTGGGAGGGAGATCCAAGAGAGAGGAATTTTATATGTACATACATGTATATGTGTGTGTATATATATATGACTGATTCATGTTGTACAGAAACTAACACAATATTATAAAGCAATTATACTTCAATTTAAAAAAACAAATGAAAATAACCCAAAAAACCTTGAGCCCAAATTTCAGCATTTCCATGTTCTATGACCTTAAGCCTTTCTCATACCTATTTTTCATTCTATAAAGTGGAGGTAACAATGTCTGCACCATAAAGAGTTTGTAGGTAGTAAATGACCAAATATATGTCTATGTAGTATTCCAGCACATAGGAGTTCAATCTGTGGTTGCTTCTCTTTCTCCTCTGCTGTGGAGGTTGTGACCCTGGCCAAGGGGATGCTCTCTCGCCTACATCTATGAAGGGAGGGGCAGGCCAGAGAGGCTGGATTGGAACAATCTTAATAAAAGTTTGTGTCGATGTAAAGGGGAAACAAAGCAGAGAGCCTGAATTATACAAATCAGTCTAGGATTTACTAGCCTTTTCAGAAGTCTCTCCTAAGGAAGAAGACATGCGATAAATACACTTATACAATGCACACCAAGGAAACATCTTATATCATAAGAAGACCTTATGAGGGACCTTAGAAATCATCTTTCACAAGTTTCTCATGTAAGAGGAGAAAACTGATGCTGACACATGATTGGTCAGAGAGTCCAAAAGTGAGGTATTTGCGGAACTGTTTTCAGAAACTTTATCTCCAGAATTCAATTAAACCCTCCTTCCTCAGCCCCACTAAGGGCCACTTCGAGAATCGCACTCCCATACACACACATACACCTGACACTTAGCATACAGTTTTGGGGAGTTTATGGAACAGTCACAAAGTTAAGAACCCTTGTGTTACGTTCTGCTGCCTCATGAATGACATAAATGAGAGCACAGGGAGTGCTGGGAGAGTCAGGCACTGAGCAAGCCCAGGGGAGGAACGAAGGCTGCCCGAGGCAGATGAGCTAAGAACAAAAATAATAACAGAAAAAAAAAATAATAACAGTTACTTGTTCAGTCTCTAAGCTGTATTTGACTCTTTGTGACGCCATGAACTGCAGCATGCCAGGCTTCTCTATCCTCCACTATCTCCCTGAGTTTGTTGAAACTCATGTCCATTGAGTCAGTGATGCCATCTGCCAACTCATCCTTTGTTGCCCCTTTCTCCTCTCGCCCTCAGTCTTTCCCAGCGTCAGGGTCTTTTCCAATGAGTAAGCTCTTTGCATCAGGTGGCCAAAGTACTGGAGTTTCAGCTTTAGCATCGGTCCTTCTGATGAGTATTTAGGACTGATTTCCTTTAGGATTGACTGGATTGATATCTTTGCAATCCAAGGGATTCTCAAGAGTTTTTTTTCCAGCACCACAGTTCGAAAGCATCAATTCTTTGGCACTCAGTCTTTGTGATCCAACTTTCACATCTCTACGTGAGTACTGGAAAAACCATAGCTTTGAGTCTGTGTACCTTTGTCAGCAGAATAATGTCTCTGCCTTTTAGTATGCTGTCTTGGCTTGTCATAGCTTTTCTTCCAAGGAGCAAGCATCTTTTAACCTTGTGGCCGCATTCATCATTGACAGATTTTGGAGCCCAAGAAAATGATATCTGTCACTGTTTCTGCTTTCTCCTTGTTTATTTGCCATGAGACGAAAGGACCGGATGCCATGATCTCCATTTTCTGAATGTTGAGTTTTAAGCAGCTTTTTCACTTTCCTCTTTTGCCTTCATCAAGAGGCTCTTTAGTTCCTCTTCACTTTCTGTCATTAAAGTGGTATTGAGTACTTATTACTTTCCAGGCTTGTGCTAAGTCCTCTCTGTGCATTATCTCCTGTGACTCTGACAACATCCCTTTGGGAGAAGTATCACTGTTTCCACTTTATCAGTGAGAGAACCAAGAGTAAGATGAATTATTCTTGTTCACAATGAGTGGGACAGAGGCTAAGTTTTCAGGCACACAAGTACATTACGTCACTTGTGTGTTTAAAAGCATTTTAATGACTTTCCAGTTCACTTAGAATGAAAGCTAGAACTCTTAAAATGGTCTGCAAGACTCTAGAAGGTCTAACTCTTGCTGTAATACTATGATGTTGTATTCTATTAACCACCCCATTCCATCCCATCTCCACCTCTCTGGCTGCTTGCTATGTCTAGAACATTCCAGGTAAGCTCTACTTCAGGGCCTTGGCTCTAGCTCATTCCTTTGCCTGGACTTTCCTCTCATTCTTTTAGGTCTTTATGTTCCCCCCTATCCAAGTATTAGCACTGGTTTATGAGCTATCAGTGAGGTAACTGGCTCACTCATGTGCCAGCTCTGAAGGGATCTATAGACACCCATTTTTCCCTAGGGTTTTCTAAGCAACTCTCACCCACCCAGCAGAGCCCACTATCTGATGCTGAGGAAAGCCAGGAGAGACTCTGTGCTGACCTTCATCCCTTACCTGCTCATCTCCAACAACTTTTTCAGAGACACATCTATTGGAACAATAAAAAGTTTTACTATGGATATATTCCAAGGGATTAAATAGCAACATGGTCTCTGTAAGTCACTTAAAAAGTTAAAGATGGTGGGAGGAAGGCATAGTTAGAGAGTTTGAGAAGGTCATATACATACTGCTATATTCAAAATGGATAACCAACAAAGACCTACTGTGGAGCACATGACAGATTTTGGAGCCCAAGAAAATGATATCTGTCACTGTTTCTGCTTTCTCCTTGTTTATTTGCCATGAGACGAAAGGACCGGATGCCATGATCTCCATTTTCTGAATGTTGAGTTTTAAGCAGCTTTTTCACTTTCCTCTTTTGCCTTCATCAAGAGGCTCTTTAGTTCCTCTTCACTTTCTGTCATTAAAGTGGTATTGAGTACTTATTACTTTCCAGGCTTGTGCTAAGTCCTCTCTGTGCATTATCTCCTGTGACTCTGACAACATCCCTTTGGGAGAAGTATCACTGTTTCCACTTTATCAGTGAGAGAACCAAGAGTAAGATGAATTATTCTTGTTCACAATGAGTGGGACAGAGGCTAAGTTTTCAGGCACACAAGTACATTACGTCACTTGTGTGTTTAAAAGCATTTTAATGACTTTCCAGTTCACTTAGAATGAAAGCTAGAACTCTTAAAATGGTCTGCAAGACTCTAGAAGGTCTAACTCTTGCTGTAATACTATGATGTTGTATTCTATTAACCACCCCATTCCATCCCATCTCCACCTCTCTGGCTGCTTGCTATGTCTAGAACATTCCAGGTAAGCTCTACTTCAGGGCCTTGGCTCTAGCTCATTCCTTTGCCTGGACTTTCCTCTCATTCTTTTAGGTCTTTATGTTCCCCCCTATCCAAGTATTAGCACTGGTTTATGAGCTATCAGTGAGGTAACTGGCTCACTCATGTGCCAGCTCTGAAGGGATCTATAGACACCCATTTTTCCCTAGGGTTTTCTAAGCAACTCTCACCCACCCAGCAGAGCCCACTATCTGATGCTGAGGAAAGCCAGGAGAGACTCTGTGCTGACCTTCATCCCTTACCTGCTCATCTCCAACAACTTTTTCAGAGACACATCTATTGGAACAATAAAAAGTTTTACTATGGATATATTCCAAGGGATTAAATAGCAACATGGTCTCTGTAAGTCACTTAAAAAGTTAAAGATGGTGGGAGGAAGGCATAGTTAGAGAGTTTGAGAAGGTCATATACATACTGCTATATTCAAAATGGATAACCAACAAAGACCTACTGTGGAGCACATGGAACTTGGCTCAATGTTATGTGGCAACCAGGATGGAAGAGGAGTTTGGGGGAGAATGGATACATGTGTGTCTATGGCTGAGTCCCTTCTATGAACAGCTGAAACAATCACAACACTGTTAACCAGCTATACCCTATGACAAAATAAAAAGTTTGAAATGTAAAGAAAAAAATGTTTAGGAAAGCAGTGGAGAGAAGACTCGAGTCAAGTCATGATGGTGAGGGGGCAGTCATGGAGATGATAGGTGAATAGGTGACTATTTCACAGTGGATGTGGGCCACTCACCGGGATGCCATATCGGGTCCGATACATGGTCCTCATGGCGACACTTGCTCCACACAGGCAGCATTCATTCATGTCAGAGGCAATCTGACACGAAAGGCACAGGGGACAGAAAGCCCCACAGAGACCTGAGTGCAGAGTGAAATCACAGAGGAATCAGTCGAGATGGTAATGGGTTTGACTTAATCACACTGCTTCCAAGGGCTTCCCAGGTGATGCAGTTGGTAAAAATCTGCCTGCCAATGTAAGAGATATAAGAGACATGGGTTCAATCCCTGGGTCGGGAAGATCTCCCGGAGTAAGAAATGGCAACCCACTCCAGTATTCTTGCCTGAAAAATCCCATGGACAGAGAGGCCTAGCGGCTATAGTCTATGGAGTTGCAAAGAGTCAGACATAACTGAGCACACACACACCATTTTCAAAAAGATGGATGCTCAGTAAATGGCTTTAATGGACACCTAGTGAAAGTATTAGCATGGCTATCAAACTGGCTCACTCATGTGCCAGCTCTGAAGGGATCTATAGACACCCATTTTTCCCTAGGGTTTTCTAAGCAACTCTCACCCACCCAGCAGAGCCCACTATCTGATGCTGAGGAAAGCCAGGAGAGACTCTGTGCTGACCTTCATCCCTTACCTGCTCATCTCCAACAACTTTTTCAGAGACACATCTATTGGAACAATAAAAGTTTTACTATGGATATATTCCAAGGGATTAAATAGCAACATGGTCTCTGTAAGTCACTTAAAAAGTTAAAGATGGTGGGAGGAAGGCATAGTTAGAGAGTTTGAGAAGGTCATATACATACTGCTATATTCAAAATGGATAACCAACAAAGACCTACTGTGGAGCACATGGAACTTGGCTCAATGTTATGTGGCAACCAGGATGGAAGAGGAGTTTGGGGGAGAATGGATACATGTGTGTCTATGGCTGAGTCCCTTCTATGAACAGCTGAAACAATCACAACACTGTTAACCAGCTATACCCTATGACAAAATAAAAAGTTTGAAATGTAAAGAAAAAAATGTTTAGGAAAGCAGTGGAGAGAAGACTCGAGTCAAGTCATGATGGTGAGGGGGCAGTCATGGAGATGATAGGTGAATAGGTGACTATTTCACAGTGGATGTGGGCCACTCACCGGGATGCCATATCGGGTCCGATACATGGTCCTCATGGCGACACTTGCTCCACACAGGCAGCATTCATTCATGTCAGAGGCAATCTGACACGAAAGGCACAGGGGACAGAAAGCCCCACAGAGACCTGAGTGCAGAGTGAAATCACAGAGGAATCAGTCGAGATGGTAATGGGTTTGACTTAATCACACTGCTTCCAAGGGCTTCCCAGGTGATGCAGTTGGTAAAAATCTGCCTGCCAATGTAAGAGATATAAGAGACATGGGTTCAATCCCTGGGTCGGGAAGATCTCCCGGAGTAAGAAATGGCAACCCACTCCAGTATTCTTGCCTGAAAAATCCCATGGACAGAGAGGCCTAGCGGCTATAGTCTATGGAGTTGCAAAGAGTCAGACATAACTGAGCACACACACACCATTTTCAAAAAGATGGATGCTCAGGAAATGGCTTTAATGGACACCTAGTGAAAACAGTGGGGTCGCCTGGCTCCTTATGTCTTGCTTCTAGACAGTACACTCCTGGAGACAAGGAAATTTGCTTGTCATATGTCAGGTCAGTTTTAACTGCAAAAGCTCCTGCCTTACCTGGATGGGAGGGGAGTTTGGGAGAGAATGGATACATGTATGTGTATGGCTGAGTCCCTCTGCTGTTCACCTGAAACTATCATAGCATTGTTTGTTAATCAGCTATAACTCAATGCAAAATAAGAAGTTTAGGGGAAAAAAATTACTTGAAAATTCACCAACTGCTCCCTCTACCATGTTAACTCATTATATCATCAAAATAGTCATCAAGAAAAAAGAAAAAATCCTGCCTTGCTGATCTGAGCATGTCCAAATTATCTGTCTTCCCTATGCTTGTCGACTTTGGATCATGCTGGCTCAGGAAATTTGTACTGTCTGGATGTTTGAGAAAGCCTCTGAAAACTGTGGGAGAGTGATTTAGGGTCAGAAAATACTGAGTGAAGAAATAATTAGAAAAATGAGGAAAGCAGTAGGAAACATTCTAGATGGCCATTCTGGCCAAGAGTAGGGTTCTGCTATTGTTATGAGGATTGAAGCTTGTAAAAAGTTAAGGAATATTGACATCAAAAACTTACAGAGCACACTGAAATTTCACTTTTTTTTTTTTTTAATTTCACTTTTAAAAGTAAAAAAGGACCTAAGAAAATGGTCACAAACAGGAAACTCTTCTCAAACATGCAGAGTACAAGTCTATTTTGAGAAATTCTAGGGTGGAGTTTTGATGTGGCTGTATCCCTAGATAAGAATACTCTTATTTTTTGATGGATGGTTTTAAGCAAAAAACCCTTCCCACAGAACTTGGAACTTCTATCACATACTCCACACAAGAGAGTCTGTTTATCAAGATAGTGGAAAGACCAGCCACACAGAGAATGTCCCCATCCTTTTGGGCAATAGACTCTGACACAAGGAAACTGTCTTTCACCAAAGTGTGTTTGATGGTGTGAAAGAAATGAAGGTTAAGAAAGCTAAAAACCTGAAAGCTTCCTGAAATGGATCAACGACAAGAGTCATAAAAATATCGAAAACTGGAAACACAGACTTAGCCCTGTAGGGAAGGAAGGGGTGATAAAGGGAAGGCTGGAGACTGAACAGCAACAACAAAAAGTCAGCTTGGCCGTAGCTGCCTTCTGCCAGTTGAGAATGAGGACTCCTCTTTCCAGATTTTCCAAATTTTCAGGAGAAGCTGGAAATTTAGATTGAAAAGCTAGATTTTTGTATGGAATCTGATATGGGAGGGGGCGGGCACAACACCCTATGGCACGTGGGATCTTAGTTCCCTGACCCAGGCCCTGGGCATTGAGAGCCAGGAGTCCAACCACTCGATGGCCAGGAAAGTCCCTGGAATCTGATTTTTACATGGTTTCTACTACTTTAAAATTAATAGAACAAGAGGGGTCATTATGTACGGGATAAACAAAATGCATCCAGTGGCAAAGTCCACCCAGGGGTTCCAGCTGGTGACCTGTGAGGTCTAGAGTCACACATGGATCCCAGTGAGAGGATAAGCAAATGATTTTTGTCATGGCAACAACTGCATGCAGCCCAGGAGAAAGCAACAACTATGTGCACTTACAGATTCCTATGTCATCAAAGCAGTCAAACATCCCGGTTTGCCAGTCACTAGATGCTCTGACCCCTGTGCCATAGCCGGGCTGCGAAACAACTGGATTCATGTTTAAGACTGAGTTCCAAAGGGTACTGCCTGTGAAAACAAAACCAAAGTATTAAACACCTAACTGTGTTGGTTGGATATAATGTAGATATCAATTCAGAAGGCATTTCCCTGCCCTTCTCTTGGTTGAGGTCAGTCACATTCAATTAACTTAATGTAACATATCTAGACTATTCCTGATATTTAAGAATTAAAAATACAGAGGAAAGAAAAGCAACATAAAGGAGAGGGGATGAGGATCCCATTCTCAGGTTGTCTGGTTGTGTTTGTGTGTTTTCCCCTTTCACATATTTCTCTTTCAACAACAAGATGATTTTTTCCCCCTGTTTTCAAGACAAGTATTTTGCATTTGAAATATTTCTGTTTATTAGTCATGATTATCAATTTTTACAAAGCCAGTCAACAGACATTCTATCAGTTGTCTTAAGAGAATTCTGTGAGAAAGTTCTTTACTTCTCCATAAAATTGGTGTTATGAAAACAGATGTTTCTGGCTAATGTCAGCATTAACAGCCTAATTACTAGTCGTATCCTGACAGCTGAAGTTTATTTGGAAAAAGATGAATTACCCTTTGTCAAGATATATCTAAAAAAGAGACTTCAGGGGCTTCCCTGGTGGTCCAGTGGGTAAAGAGTCCGCCTTGCAGTGCAGGAGGCACCAGTTCGATCCCTGGCCTGGGAAACCCGGTGGGATCCCTGAGGGGCATTGAGAGCCAGGAGTCCAACCACTCGATGGCCAGGAAAGTCCCTGGAATCTGATTTTTACATGGTTTCTACTACTTTAAAATTAATAGAACAAGAGGGGTCATTATGTACGGGATAAACAAAATGCATCCAGTGGCAAAGTCCACCCAGGGGTTCCAGCTGGTGACCTGTGAGGTCTAGAGTCACACATGGATCCCAGTGAGAGGATAAGCAAATGATTTTTGTCATGGCAACAACTGCATGCAGCCCAGGAGAAAGCAACAACTATGTGCACTTACAGATTCCTATGTCATCAAAGCAGTCAAACATCCCGGTTTGCCAGTCACTAGATGCTCTGACCCTGTGCCATAGCCGGGCTGCGAAACAACTGGATTCATGTTTAAGACTGAGTTCCAAAGGGTACTGCCTGTGAAAACAAAACCAAAGTATTAAACACCTAACTGTGTTGGTTGGATATAATGTAGATATCAATTCAGAAGGCATTTCCCTGCCCTTCTCTTGGTTGAGGTCAGTCACATTCAATTAACTTAATGTAACATATCTAGACTATTCCTGATATTTAAGAATTAAAAATACAGAGGAAAGAAAAGCAACATAAAGGAGAGGGGATGAGGATCCCATTCTCAGGTTGTCTGGTTGTGTTTGTGTGTTTTCCCCTTTCACATATTTCTCTTTCAACAACAAGATGATTTTTTCCCCCTGTTTTCAAGACAAGTATTTTGCATTTGAAATATTTCTGTTTATTAGTCATGATTATCAATTTTTACAAAGCCAGTCAACAGACATTCTATCAGTTGTCTTAAGAGAATTCTGTGAGAAAGTTCTTTACTTCTCCATAAAATTGGTGTTATGAAAACAGATGTTTCTGGCTAATGTCAGCATTAACAGCCTAATTACTAGTCGTATCCTGACAGCTGAAGTTTATTTGGAAAAAGATGAATTACCCTTTGTCAAGATATATCTAAAAAAGAGACTTCAAGGGCTTCCCCTGGTGGTCCAGTGGATAAGGACACCGCCTTGCAGTGCAAGGGGCGCCAGTTCGATCCCTGGCCTGGGAAGATCCCACGTGCTGCGGAGCGGCTGGACTGATGTGTCCAATCACCGAGCCGGAGCTCTGGAGTGCTTGTGCCCAGAGCTGGCACTCTGTGACAACAGACGCCACTGCGATGGGAGGCCCACAGGAGCCAAAGAACAAAGACGGATGAAAATAGAGAAATGAAAGACCAATAGAAGTGGCCCGCCTGCTCCCCTCCCTCCAACCCGACCCCCGCCCAAAATAAATAAATAAATAAATCTTTAAAAAAAAAAAAAAAGAGGCTTCAAGTTCCACAGGAAAACCCAGTGGTTGCAAAGCCCCTATGAAATGGTGTCTCTCTTATACTTTTTTATATTTCATCCAGCAATTGAGTTAAGTCTTGTGAGCTGTTACTCAGAACTCTCAAGAGAGAAAATGTCTTTGATTTCACTAATGACTAATGCTAACACTTTCTCTTTTGTTATATTGAGTTTCACCATAATGGTGTATTTTATAGTCTTTTTTTTTTTTATTTATTAGTATTTATTTATTTACTGGGCTGTGCTGGGTTTAGCTGAAGCATGGGATCTTTGATCTTTGTTGCAGCAGCAGGGTTTTTAGTTGTAGCATGTGGGATATAGTCAAAGTTATGGTTTTTCCAGTAGTCATGTACAGATGTGAGAGTTGGACCATAAAGAAGGCTAAACACTGAAGAACTGATGCTTTAAAACTGTGGTCCTGGAGAAGACTCTTGAGAGTCCCTTGGACAGCAAGGAGATCAAACCAGTCAATCCTAAAGGACATCAACTCTGAATACTCATTGGAAGGACTGATGCTGAAACTGAAGCTCCAATACCTTGGCCACCTGATGTGAAGAGCCAACTCATTGGAAAAGACACTGATGCTGGGAAGGACAGAGGGCAGGAAGAGAAGGAAAGAACAGAGGATGAAATGGTTGAATGGCATCATTGACCCAATGAACATGAGTTTGATCAAACTCCAGGAGATAGTGGATGAAAGTTCGTGGGATGGTAAATGCCAAAGCACTTTGAACAGCCTCAGAAAGGTGCCTCAGATATTTATGGCCAGAAACTTGTTTTCAGACACAAAAGGGAAAACCACCCAGACTGAGAAAGCTATAATTAGGGTCAAATCACACTAGGAATCAAGTCTATAACTGCAAGGTGCAGATAAATATTTAACTAGAGTTAGAAGATCTTTCACCTCTCTGACTAGTTGGAAGGGTAATGATGTCTTTTCTGGTAATACAGGGAAATATATGCTTAGCTGGTGGTGCAGATTATTAACCGACAGACTAATATAATAAAGGGCTGATGAACAGGTCTTACAACACTGCCCGGCACACGGTAGATAGGCAATGAGATACTGTTGCAAGAATGAATTAGCAGAGAGGTGATGGTTAAAAGTCATGAGAATAGATAGTATTCCCTTGCCTAATCGAGAGACATTCGTTTGAGCAAGCTCCGGAGATGGTGAAGGACAGGGAAGCCAGGTGTGCTGCTGCGGGTGGCGTCGCAGGGAGTCGAACACGACTGAGCAACTGAACTGAACTGAATGAACTTCAATTTAAGCAGGATAAGACAGACACTTCAGCTTTTGAATAGAAGTGTTTTGTATTTCTCATTATAATGGTGTCTTCTTAATTAAAATAATGTACATAAAAGTTGTTTTCCACTGGTTTGTTTATAGATATTCTGTCTTAGAAAATCGGTCACATTAGCTAGCATTTGTGATATAACTTATTTAAATACAGTAGAAAACTTCAAGACATTTTGCTTTTCTTTTTTGAAAACTTTACTGTGGGTTAGAATCACTTGGGGAGAGGGCAGGGTTAACATTATACATCCCTAGAAATTTGGATTTAACTTAAAAAGCCTGGAAAGGGATTGAGGAATCTGTATGCTCAGTAAGTAACCAAGTGTTTCTTAAGGGAGAGGGGTTGATTTAAAAAAAGAGTGGTGTGGGGGATCAACTGTGTTATTGCCTAATCTGACTGGTTTTTTTTTTGTTATCAATTCCTCATAAAGACCCTGATGCTGGGAAGGACAGAGGGCAGGAAGAGAAGGAAAGAACAGAGGATGAAATGGTTGAATGGCATCATTGACCCAATGAACATGAGTTTGATCAAACTCCAGGAGATAGTGGATGAAAGTTCGTGGGATGGTAAATGCCAAAGCACTTTGAACAGCCTCAGAAAGGTGCCTCAGATATTTATGGCCAGAAACTTGTTTTCAGACACAAAAGGGAAAACCACCCAGACTGAGAAAGCTATAATTAGGGTCAAATCACACTAGGAATCAAGTCTATAACTGCAAGGTGCAGATAAATATTTAACTAGAGTTAGAAGATCTTTCACCTCTCTGACTAGTTGGAAGGGTAATGATGTCTTTTCTGGTAATACAGGGAAATATATGCTTAGCTGGTGGTGCAGATTATTAACCGACAGACTAATATAATAAAGGGCTGATGAACAGGTCTTACAACACTGCCCGGCACACGGTAGATAGGCAATGAGATACTGTTGCAAGAATGAATTAGCAGAGAGGTGATGGTTAAAAGTCATGAGAATAGATAGTATTCCCTTGCCTAATCGAGAGACATTCGTTTGAGCAAGCTCCGGAGATGGTGAAGGACAGGGAAGCCAGGTGTGCTGCTGCGGGTGGCGTCGCAGGGAGTCGAACACGACTGAGCAACTGAACTGAACTGAATGAACTTCAATTTAAGCAGGATAAGACAGACACTTCAGCTTTTGAATAGAAGTGTTTTGTATTTCTCATTATAATGGTGTCTTCTTAATTAAAATAATGTACATAAAAGTTGTTTTCCACTGGTTTGTTTATAGATATTCTGTCTTAGAAAATCGGTCACATTAGCTAGCATTTGTGATATAACTTATTTAAATACAGTAGAAAACTTCAAGACATTTTGCTTTTCTTTTTTGAAAACTTTACTGTGGGTTAGAATCACTTGGGGAGAGGGCAGGGTTAACATTATACATCCCTAGAAATTTGGATTTAACTTAAAAAGCCTGGAAAGGGATTGAGGAATCTGTATGCTCAGTAAGTAACCAAGTGTTTCTTAAGGGAGAGGGGTTGATTTAAAAAAAGAGTGGTGTGGGGGATCAACTGTGTTATTGCCTAATCTGACTGGTTTTAAATCTAAATCATATTCATTTGACTGCTTTCCCAATCACTGATTCCTCTGAGAAGCAAATCAAATGAGGATGAGACAAATAATTCATTCAAAATATTTTTATCCAGCAAGTTTGGCTTCATTTTGGTGTTGGATATAGGTATAAAGCCAGAGTGGGAGAATATCAGAACATTAGATAAGGAGGAGAAAAGAAGAAGCTAAGACTCTCCCACTCTGTTAAGTGGGACTCTCTAGTGAAATCAAAGACCTAAAGCTGCAGAGACACTTGCATAGCACCAGAAGGACAGGTGTGAGTATTCACAGAGGAAGTGGTGGTATTTAATTTCAATCAAAACAAGTTTGTTCTAGAAAGAGACTCACAGAATTACAGAACAAATTTACGGCCACCTGGGGATGGAGGGCGTGTGAGTGTGTGGGTATAAAGGAAAAGGACAGTTAGGGACTTGGGGATTGCCAGGTACACACTGCTATATTTAAAATGGATGACCAACAAGGGCCTACTGTATAGCACAGGGAACTCTGTTCAATGTTATGCGGGAGCCGGGATGAGACGGAAGTTTGGAGGAGAATGGAGACATGCATATGTATGGCTGGATCCCTTCCTGTTCACCTGAAGCTGTCACAACATTGTCAATACCCTTAACATGAAAGAGAAGTTAAAAAACAGAACAAAAACAAGTCTGTTTCATAAATTTCTTTGACCTCCCCCCTGCATAGGAGGTATAAGATATGTATCTGACCCAGGGCCCTGAGCTGAAGTCCAAATATATGATCTGGGAACAGGTTTCTTGTCCCCCTGCCCCCCAACCAAGGAAATAGAAATAAAGTTATCATTCATTCTGGAGAAACTGAGGAAGGCTGCCTGGAGGATATGTGATTCTTGGCTGCTGGAAAATTTTTCAAGACATTTTGCTTTTTGAAAACTTTACTGTGGGTTAGAATCACTTGGGAGAGGGCAGGGTTAACATTATACATCCCTAGAAATTTGGATTTAACTTAAAAAGCCTGGAAAGGGATTGAGGAATCTGTATGCTCAGTAAGTAACCAAGTGTTTCTTAAGGGAGAGGGGTTGATTTAAAAAAAGAGTGGTGTGGGGGATCAACTGTGTTATTGCCTAATCTGACTGGTTTTAAATCTAAATCATATTCATTTGACTGCTTTCCCAATCACTGATTCCTCTGAGAAGCAAATCAAATGAGGATGAGACAAATAATTCATTCAAAATATTTTTATCCAGCAAGTTTGGCTTCATTTTGGTGTTGGATATAGGTATAAAGCCAGAGTGGGAGAATATCAGAACATTAGATAAGGAGGAGAAAAGAAGAAGCTAAGACTCTCCCACTCTGTTAAGTGGGACTCTCTAGTGAAATCAAAGACCTAAAGCTGCAGAGACACTTGCATAGCACCAGAAGGACAGGTGTGAGTATTCACAGAGGAAGTGGTGGTATTTAATTTCAATCAAAACAAGTTTGTTCTAGAAAGAGACTCACAGAATTACAGAACAAATTTACGGCCACCTGGGGATGGAGGGCGTGTGAGTGTGTGGGTATAAAGGAAAAGGACAGTTAGGGACTTGGGGATTGCCAGGTACACACTGCTATATTTAAAATGGATGACCAACAAGGGCCTACTGTATAGCACAGGGAACTCTGTTCAATGTTATGCGGGAGCCGGGATGAGACGGAAGTTTGGAGGAGAATGGAGACATGCATATGTATGGCTGGATCCCTTCCTGTTCACCTGAAGCTGTCACAACATTGTCAATACCCTTAACATGAAAGAGAAGTTAAAAAACAGAACAAAAACAAGTCTGTTTCATAAATTTCTTTGACCTCCCCCCTGCATAGGAGGTATAAGATATGTATCTGACCCAGGGCCCTGAGCTGAAGTCCAAATATATGATCTGGGAACAGGTTTCTTGTCCCCCTGCCCCCCAACCAAGGAAATAGAAATAAAGTTATCATTCATTCTGGAGAAACTGAGGAAGGCTGCCTGGAGGATATGTGATTCTTGTCTAGACAAGATAGACATTCTAAATGAAATGGCAGTGAAAATAATGTGATGAAATGCACAAGGAAAAGTAAAGGCATTAGCTTTTTGGAGCAGGAAACTGGGTCAGAGTGCATAACAAGTCTATCTCAGGATCTTTTTCCTGCATCCGAACCAGACATTGCTAATTGATCCCAGAACATTCCCGCTGGACGTATCTTACAATCATCACAAGACGGGGTGTCAAACGCTTCTACCATTTGATCAGAGCTGGCACATGGTACATAAGAAATAGATACAAATAAACAAATTGTGGAGGTAATGTGTGGTTCAACTCTGAATGCTACGGATGCAGCCCTGGCCTCAAGGAGGCCTCATTATTTTAAAAATATATAATGGGAAAACCAGTATAGTTAAAACATACAGAAAGCTGCTGCTATTGGGTGTGTGTATACTATTAAAGAACAATATACAAGTAAGGCTATGTTCTTAACAGAAAATTGCTTCTTCTTCTTCTCCTTTTTTTTTTTTTTTTTTTTTTAATAATGCTTTAGGGGAAAATAAAAACAGTCTAGGTAACCAAAATCAGTCTAGACAACATGTCAGAAAAGGAAAACTATGCTTGAGTTCTTCTCAAGAGACTCCAAAGCTAAAAATTACTCCAGGGCAAAAACTATATTGTAATTATTCTTCTAGTGCTTTGTAACTGTTTGTATGATACTTGTATTTGCTGTGTTGAGTCATTTAGAGTAAGGGCTGTGTTAAGTAGTTTAGAGTAAGGATAAGATTTTCTGTTAGATTTTAAAAACACCAGTGAATGAGTTTCAAAACTAAGAAGTTTTGATAAGAGACCTAGAACAGGCGTAACTTGCCATTGTTACGTATACAAACACCTCTATCCTACTACGTATTGTGTAGCAATTAATTCAGCTCCCAATCTAACCCAGCGACTCACGCCATTTGCTTTAAAATCCTTAAATTCCCATAAAGTAAAATTTTTAGAGGTATATTTTAAAAATGCTCTACATATATGTGTGTATGGATGTGTACAGGCACCTAGATGTGCTTATTTATAGATTTTACACTTCTGAATATCACAGATAGATCTTCCCTAAGTGGCAATATAGATCAGTGGTTCTTAGATTCTGATGTGCTCACCCAGGATCTTTTAGAAAGCAGATCCTGACTCAGTAGATCCAAAGTGAGACCCGAGATTTACCTTTTTAACAAGCTCGTGGGTGGTACCAATGCGGCTGACCTCTGGACCTCACTTTGACTAGCCTGGGCCTCGATGATATTAGGAACGGAAGAGACAAAGGAACCTGATTCACATCTATTTTCCACCCTCTGTGTGTATTCAGACAAGTAAACTAACTTCTCTGAGCCTCAGTTTTAATATTTTAAAAATGAGTATAATCTAACTTTCTTCTTTCTCATATTAATGTGATGAGACTATGTCTATTAAACATGACATTTCCTGTGTGACGTTTCCCGACATTGTCAGTTTTAAGCCAAATGCTGCCAAGTAGCAGTGTCTCCGCCTGAAGTACAGCACCCAGACGCTAGTGATACTGTGGCATTAAGACAATCAGTAAGTTAGGACTTGGGCTTTAGTCATTGCTAGTATTTGGGAAGCTCAAATTGGAAGATATTCATGAAAGTATGCTGAAAACTGCAGATTCATGGGAGAACTCTAAGTGCCAGTGAACATTGACGGAAAAGTCTGAATGTGATATGTTGCCAGTACCACCTTGGGTTATGCTTCTAGTGCTTTGTAACTGTTTGTATGATACTTGTATTTGCTGTGTTGAGTCATTTAGAGTAAGGGCTGTGTTAAGTAGTTTAGAGTAAGGATAAGATTTTCTGTTAGATTTTAAAAACACCAGTGAATGAGTTTCAAAACTAAGAAGTTTTGATAAGAGACCTAGAACAGGCGTAACTTGCCATTGTTACGTATACAAACACCTCTATCCTACTACGTATTGTGTAGCAATTAATTCAGCTCCCAATCTAACCCAGCGACTCACGCCATTTGCTTTAAAATCCTTAAATTCCCATAAAGTAAAATTTTTAGAGGTATATTTTAAAAATGCTCTACATATATGTGTGTATGGATGTGTACAGGCACCTAGATGTGCTTATTTATAGATTTTACACTTCTGAATATCACAGATAGATCTTCCCTAAGTGGCAATATAGATCAGTGGTTCTTAGATTCTGATGTGCTCACCCAGGATCTTTTAGAAAGCAGATCCTGACTCAGTAGATCCAAAGTGAGACCCGAGATTTACCTTTTTAACAAGCTCGTGGGTGGTACCAATGCGGCTGACCTCTGGACCTCACTTTGACTAGCCTGGGCCTCGATGATATTAGGAACGGAAGAGACAAAGGAACCTGATTCACATCTATTTTCCACCCTCTGTGTGTATTCAGACAAGTAAACTAACTTCTCTGAGCCTCAGTTTTAATTTTTTAAAAAATGAGTATAATCTAACTTTCTTCTTTCTCATATTAATGTGATGAGACTATGTCTATTAAACATGACATTTCCTGTGTGACGTTTCCCGACATTGTCAGTTTTAAGCCAAATGCTGCCAAGTAGCAGTGTCTCCGCCTGAAGTACAGCACCCAGACGCTAGTGATACTGTGGCATTAAGACAATCAGTAAGTTAGGACTTGGGCTTTAGTCATTGCTAGTATTTGGGAAGCTCAAATTGGAAGATATTCATGAAAGTATGCTGAAAACTGCAGATTCATGGGAGAACTCTAAGTGCCAGTGAACATTGACGGAAAAAGTCTGAATGTGATATGTTGCCAGTACCACCTTGGGTTATGCTTATATAAAGCGCTATGCTTCTTATGTTTGGTCCCTACTGAGCATTGGTTACTATTTGATGTTCACAGCAGGCCAGAGCATTCAGGGAATTAGGCTGTTAAGACTCTTCACTGCAGACAAGAACGCTGAGGCAAGTGCCAAGAGGCAACTTAACAACAGGTTAAATGCCAAGGCCAAGGAAAAATCATGATCGCTAGTTGAATTTCTTTAATTCATAGATGAGAAAATGAGACTTGTCTCAAAGATTACATGTTGGCCCTGCATCCTTTTCTTAGTCTTTTCAGGGAAAAGATATGGAAAAGATAATCTCTTCACAGAAAATATTATAGGAACCAAAAGCTGGGCAGCGGTATGGAGTGGTTAATGTCATGAACTCTGGCCCTACCCTCCAGCTCCCCTAGTGACTAGCTACATGACCTTGCATGAGTTTCTTCATCCTCTGTGCCTCAGTTTCCTCATCTGTGAAATAGGGGATATTAACAGTACTCAGTTTACGTAGTTGTCACCAAGATCAAATGAGTTGATGTTTGAAAATTCTGTCCAGTGGATCTTGGCAGAGAATAAGTACTTCATGAATGTTAGCCAAGTAAAAGGAAGTAGTACTTGGCTCTGGAAGGAAGAGTACTCCCCCTGTCCCTTTATACTCCTAGGAATTGTAAGATGTGGGTGGTTCTCTTGCAAGGCTACAGAAAAAAAAAAAAAGAAAAGAAACAGAAAATAAGACACATGGGACTTCCCTGGTGATCCAGGGGCTAAAACCCCTCCCAAAGCACAGGGCTCAGGTTTGATCCTCAGTCAGGGAACTAGATTTCACCCACTAAAGATCCCACAAGCTGCCAAGTAGCAGTGTCTCCGCCTGAAGTACAGCACCCAGACGCTAGTGATACTGTGGCATTAAGACAATCAGTAAGTTAGGACTTGGGCTTTAGTCATTGCTAGTATTTGGGAAGCTCAAATTGGAAGATATTCATGAAAGTATGCTGAAAACTGCAGATTCATGGGAGAACTCTAAGTGCCAGTGAACATTGACGGAAAAAGTCTGAATGTGATATGTTGCCAGTACCACCTTGGGTTATGCTTATATAAAGCGCTATGCTTCTTATGTTTGGTCCCTACTGAGCATTGGTTACTATTTGATGTTCACAGCAGGCCAGAGCATTCAGGAATTAGGCTGTTAAGACTCTTCACTGCAGACAAGAACGCTGAGGCAAGTGCCAAGAGGCAACTTAACAACAGGTTAAATGCCAAGGCCAAGGAAAAATCATGATCGCTAGTTGAATTTCTTTAATTCATAGATGAGAAAATGAGACTTGTCTCAAAGATTACATGTTGGCCCTGCATCCTTTTCTTAGTCTTTTCAGGGAAAAGATATGGAAAAGATAATCTCTTCACAGAAAATATTATAGGAACCAAAAGCTGGGCAGCGGTATGGAGTGGTTAATGTCATGAACTCTGGCCCTACCCTCCAGCTCCCCTAGTGACTAGCTACATGACCTTGCATGAGTTTCTTCATCCTCTGTGCCTCAGTTTCCTCATCTGTGAAATAGGGGATATTAACAGTACTCAGTTTACGTAGTTGTCACCAAGATCAAATGAGTTGATGTTTGAAAATTCTGTCCAGTGGATCTTGGCAGAGAATAAGTACTTCATGAATGTTAGCCAAGTAAAAGGAAGTAGTACTTGGCTCTGGAAGGAAGAGTACTCCCCCTGTCCCTTTATACTCCTAGGAATTGTAAGATGTGGGTGGTTCTCTTGCAAGGCTACAGAAAAAAAAAAAAAGAAAAGAAACAGAAAATAAGACACATGGGACTTCCCTGGTGATCCAGGGGCTAAAACCCCTCCCAAAGCACAGGGCTCAGGTTTGATCCTCAGTCAGGGAACTAGATTTCACACGCTGCAACTAAAAAGATCCCACAAGCTGCAACAAAGAAAGACCCGGTGCAGCCAAATGAATAAATATTTTAAAAATTGATATTACAAAAGAAAAGAAGGAGAAAAGAAAAGAAGCCATATGTCCAAAGTGGCAGTGTGGCAAGACTGAGATTTGAATTCAGTTCTAAGGGATTCTAAAAACTTAGTCTTCTTTCCATTGAACTCTACCAATCAGGGACTGTAAATCTTGACCAGTTGAAATGAGCAAACCTGTTCAGTATCTTCCTAGAGTGTCCCTTCTCAGATGAATTTTGGGACCTCAAGAAATTAGACAGTTTGTACCTTTTTTTTTTTAATGTACATATATAAGTATTTTTAATATCTTGAAACCAGTCAATAAAAACTTGACCTAGAGTTCACAATACATGTGTGGAGAAATGGTTCTCAACCAGAGATGATTTCAACTCCCGTGGGACATTTGGCAACTTCTGGAGACATTTTGGGTTGTCTCAATGGAGAGGTGAAGATTACCTAGTAAGTAGAGAAGCCAAGGATATTTCTAAACATCCTAAAAACCACAGGTTTTTTTTTTTCCCTAAAGAAAAGAATTTTCCATCAGGCTGAGGTGAGAAAATGTGGTTTAGAACAACATCGTGAAACATGAGCCTGGGATGGGATTCTGAGTCTGTCAAGTGCATTCTCCTAGCAGATGGAGACGTCATGTCTACAATAGGCCCGACGAGCGCTCCTTGTGAGGGATGAAAACTCTCACTTCTGAGTTAAAAAATGTCCCAAGTGGAGATTTCCCTGGTGATCCAGTGCTCCCGATGCAGGGGGCCTGGGTTCCATCCCTGGTTGGGGAACTAGTTCTCACATGCCTCAACTAGGATCCTGGGGTGGGCAAAAGATAAATAAAAATAAATATTTTTAAAACATAGCCAAAATGCAAGGGCTGGAACTTGGGAATCAGGACAGGATCCTGGTCCCCTCACAGGTTTGTTCCCATCCTACTCTGAAATGCCTTTTCTGTGTGGCAAGTCTTACTGGGACTTGGCTCCAAACTTGCCTCTTTTCTCTTCCTTCTCCTTATTGTTCCTAGTAGACAGCTCAACCTCTCCAGTTATACTATTCTTTTCTTTCCTTTAAATAACCTTTTAATTGAAATGCAATCTATATACAGATTTATACATACAGTAAAGGATAGAAATTGTAAACATGATTGATAAAATTTCAGCAAATGAGCAATTCTTCTAACTGCAGCCTGAATTAAGAACACCAGGAACCCTGTTGACTCTCATAGAGAGTCTAATCCTTTACCCAGAGGCAATGTCTACCCTGTCTTCTAACATCACAGACTCATGATGATTTCCCCAATCCAAATAAGGCTAAAACATTTGTCCATGTTTGAGCCTTATTTGGATTGAATTGTATACATTATTTATTCTTCTATTCCTGGCTTTTTTGCTCAAAATTATGATTGTGAGATTAAAGAATGTTGTGTGAAACGAGAGTTCATTCATTCTCATTGCTGTATAATATTTCATTTTATAGACATACCACAATTTCTTTATCTGTACTATCATTGCACTGTTTCCAGTCTGGACTGTTACCAGTAACACAGTGCTGCTATGAATGTTTTGTACATATCCTTAGATTAACTATGTGGAATGGTTAAGATGCTAAATTTTATGTGATGTATCGTTTATCACAACAAAAATTAAATAATCAGAAGAAAAAAAAAAACAACCTATGTAGGTATCCCTGTTATGTCTGTATCTAGGAGTGGAATTGCTGGGTCCCAAGATTTGTAGATAGTGCTGAACAGTATTCTAAAGTAGTGGTAGCAATTTACACTCCTATGAGTAATGTATGAGAGTTCCAATTGCTCCACATCCTAGCTCATTCCTAGGAATCCCACTATCTTTTTTTGTACTTACAGGTTGCTAAAGAATTGGTGAAGCAGCCACCCAGGTTTAATATTGAGAAAAATAGAAATTATGATTGAAAACAATTGTTTAAATGATGTTTGGGTCAGGACAGGATCCTGGTCCCCTCACAGTTTTGTTCCCATCCTACTCTGAAATGCCTTTTCTGTGTGGCAAGTCTTACTGGGACTTGGCTCCAAACTTGCCTCTTTTCTCTTCCTTCTCCTTATTGTTCCTAGTAGACAGCTCAACCTCTCCAGTTATACTATTCTTTTCTTTCCTTTAAATAACCTTTTAATTGAAATGCAATCTATATACAGATTTATACATACAGTAAAGGATAGAAATTGTAAACATGATTGATAAAATTTCAGCAAATGAGCAATTCTTCTAACTGCAGCCTGAATTAAGAACACCAGGAACCCTGTTGACTCTCATAGAGAGTCTAATCCTTTACCCAGAGGCAATGTCTACCCTGTCTTCTAACATCACAGACTCATGATGATTTCCCCAATCCAAATAAGGCTAAAACATTTGTCCATGTTTGAGCCTTATTTGGATTGAATTGTATACATTATTTATTCTTCTATTCCTGGCTTTTTTGCTCAAAATTATGATTGTGAGATTAAAGAATGTTGTGTGAAATGAGAGTTCATTCATTCTCATTGCTGTATAATATTTCATTTTATAGACATACCACAATTTCTTTATCTGTACTATCATTGCACTGTTTCCAGTCTGGACTGTTACCAGTAACACAGTGCTGCTATGAATGTTTTGTACATATCCTTAGATTAACTATGTGGAATGGTTAAGATGCTAAATTTTATGTGATGTATCGTTTATCACAACAAAAATTAAATAATCAGAAGAAAAAAAAAACAACCTATGTAGGTATCCCTGTTATGTCTGTATCTAGGAGTGGAATTGCTGGGTCCCAAGATTTGTAGATAGTGCTGAACAGTATTCTAAAGTAGTGGTAGCAATTTACACTCCTATGAGTAATGTATGAGAGTTCCAATTGCTCCACATCCTAGCTCATTCCTAGGAATCCCACTATCTTTTTTTGTACTTACAGGTTGCTAAAGAATTGGTGAAGCAGCCACCCAGGTTTAATATTGAGAAAAATAGAAATTATGATTGAACAATTGTTTAAATAGAGTTGTCACATTTAGGAAAAGATGCAGGATATTCAGTTAAATTTGAATGCTTATGTCCCAAGCAATATTTGAGCTATACTAAAAAAACATTCTTTCTTTGAAATTCAAATGTAGCTGGGCATCCTGTATTTTATCCAGAGGGTTGGGGAACAATTTTTTTTTTAATTTTTAATTCTTTATTTTAAAGATTTTACAGAGTTTTGTTGTTCACCGACATGTATGTGGGGAACGATTTTGTATGAAGTAACACCAATGTGGTGGCGGTTGCTGTTCCCTACACTTACAGGAATGGGAAGTGATTCTGGAGGTGAAAACAGTGGCTTTTCTAGGCTGTGCACGAGACCCTTCTTTCCACTCCCCTCCCCTCACCGCCAGTGTCCCGAAGGCCGATGGTTTATCTGATTTCTACCTGAATTATTTGAGAGCATTTCCTCTGGGAACACACAGTCATTTATTCACGGATCGAGGAAGGAAGACTGAAACTTCTTGAGCAGTTTCTATCACCAGTCTCCATGTGTGGCAATCTGATGTGTGCTATTGGATTCTGGCCTTGTAACTGTCTTGCTTCCTGTGTTGAAATCTGATACTTGGAGAAGTTAAACAGCTCAGTCTGGTTCAACGCCAGGTGAGCTAAAGCCAAAGTCAGAGCTCTTCATTCTACCAGGCCCTCTGTCTCGTGCAGGGAGCGCTCTATAGTTTCAGCCGGTCTGATCTCTCATGATAGGGTTGATAACCTGGTTGTCTATCACTCAGTTCATTTCCAGAGCTCTTCATTCCATTGATTTCCCCTCCTTTCTCCTCTGTGCACCTCCTTCTAGCTTTCAGCTTCCTACCAAATAGTTCCATGGGTTCTAGGCCACCCATTTCTGGAACAAGAAAGTAACATGAAGGCGATTGGAAAGGCCATGCTTTTTATCGCTTTGAGATTCTGCAGGATCCAACACCCCACAGCAGGCCTATCTTCTAGTCTCTGGTCTGAGTCTGCATCCCACTCCATTCCCCAGCTCCTATTTGCCTCAAGCAGAATCCTGCAGCCTCCAAGTCACATTGGACCAGTTATATTGTAAACCAGAAAATAACATCCCCAACCAGGCCTTGGTAGGGTAACAGTTGTGTGTGTGTGTGTGTTAGTCACTCAGTCATGTCTGACTTTTTGCAACCCCACCAGACTCCTCTGTCCATGGAATTCTCCAGGCAAGAATACTGGAGTGGGTTGACAGTTCCTTCTCCAGGGGATCTTCCTTGATCCAGGGCTTGAACCTGCGTTTCCCACATTGCAGGAAGATTCTTTAGCATTGAGCCACCAGGGAAATTATTTTGAGCTGATTATTTTGAGAAACTTCAGACACAGGAGAAGATAGTAAAACAGCATAGAAGTCACCCTTTAAGGGAAATTTATACTTATAAAGAAAATCACCATTTGTAAGGGTGCCTCCTTCTCCAGCCAAGAAAAAACAAACTACTCTAAGTCATAAGAAACTCTTGGATAGAGCACACCCTTTTCTGCATAACAAATCTTACCCTTATTGACTCAACACCTCTCCATAACTGGCTCATCTCCAGCTTCTTTTTTACCTTTAGCTGAAGATGATATTTAAACCTGAATTCTAAGTCACTGATGAGAGCTACAGTTTTCTTGTCTCCCATGTATATGAGATGCACGAGTTAAGCAACTCCTGCCTTTCTCTTTATTTTTTGCTACAGAGCCCCAGCTGAGGGCATGGAAGGTAGAGAGAAAATTATTTTTCCTTCCCCCACAATGTCGTTTCTTTCCTTTCTTTCTACTCTTTTAAAAATATTTTGGCTGCACCACATGGCATGTGGAATCCTAGCTCCCTGATCAGGGATCGAACCCATATCCCCTGCATTAGAAGCAGAGTCTTAATCACTGGACCGCCAAGGAAGTCCCTTAGAATATCATTTCTGAAATTTTAGCCGAAACAATAAAATCTCTAAGTTATCAGAAAATTGAAAAATGATTTTGTAGTGTTAAAGGTATATAGCATTTGCTAATTTAAACAAAATCATTTCTATAAACAAAAGGCCTCTGGTCACTAACTGGAGGTGAGAGAAGGGCTTCCCACTCCATTCCCCAGCTCCTATTTGCCTCAAGCAGAATCCTGCAGCCTCCAAGTCACATTGGACCAGTTATATTGTAAACCAGAAAATAACATCCCCAACCAGGCCTTGGTAGGGTAACAGTTGTGTGTGTGTGTGTGTTAGTCACTCAGTCATGTCTGACTTTTTGCAACCCCACCAGACTCCTCTGTCCATGGAATTCTCCAGGCAAGAATACTGGAGTGGGTTGACAGTTCCTTCTCCAGGGGATCTTCCTTGATCCAGGGCTTGAACCTGCGTTTCCCACATTGCAGGAAGATTCTTTAGCATTGAGCCACCAGGGAAATTATTTTGAGCTGATTATTTTGAGAAACTTCAGACACAGGAGAAGATAGTAAAACAGCATAGAAGTCACCCTTTAAGGGAAATTTATACTTATAAAGAAAATCACCATTTGTAAGGGTGCCTCCTTCTCCAGCCAAGAAAAAACAAACTACTCTAAGTCATAAGAAACTCTTGGATAGAGCACACCCTTTTCTGCATAACAAATCTTACCCTTATTGACTCAACACCTCTCCATAACTGGCTCATCTCCAGCTTCTTTTTTACCTTTAGCTGAAGATGATATTTAAACCTGAATTCTAAGTCACTGATGAGAGCTACAGTTTTCTTGTCTCCCATGTATATGAGATGCACGAGTTAAGCAACTCCTGCCTTTCTTTTTATTTTTGCTACAGAGCCCCAGCTGAGGGCATGGAAGGTAGAGAGAAAATTATCTTTCCTTCCCCCACAATGTCGTTTCTTTCCTTTCTTTCTACTCTTTTAAAAATATTTTGGCTGCACCACATGGCATGTGGAATCCTAGCTCCTGATCAGGGATCGAACCCATATCCCCCGCATTAGAAGCAGAGTCTTAATCACTGGACCGCCAAGGAAGTCCCTTAGAATATCATTTCTGAAATTTTAGCCGAAACAATAAAATCTCTAAGTTATCAGAAAATTGAAAAATGATTTTGTAGTGTTAAAGGTATATAGCATTTGCTAATTTAAACAAAATCATTTCTATAAACAAAAGGCCTCTGGTCACTAACTGGAGGTGAGAGAAGGGCTTCCTGACCAACTAGGAAAGCCCCCATGGTAGGTCACAGAGGAAGAAATAGTCCCTTTTGGTTTGTAGACTGGGAGTGAAGAGACGAGATTAGTCTCACATCAGTATCTGACCTCCACCCCCCTGCAGCCAGTCCCCAGAAACTGCTAACCCTGGCACTTGGTTCCTCCTTTCCTTTTTTTTTTTTTCTGACATCTCCTTTCTTGATCTTCTCCAGCACTCAGCCTTCCACGGCAGGCCTGAGTCTGCATCTGGAGCCAATTATCTGAATCTCATACAGAATTCGCTGTTGTCTGTGTCCCAGTAGGATGCTGCCTAATGTCCCACCGATTACATCATTTCTGAAATCTTAGCAACAACAATGAGAACTCTCAGTTATAAGGAAATTTAACAATGATTAGGCATGGTGGATGGTATGGCATTTTCTAATGAAAGCTAAATCATTTTTATTTTTAAAAGGTTACTCAAAAGCATTTCCCCTCATGGTTAGAATGGTGCTCAAGCTTGCTAATGCTTAAATGAGGAGCCTGCTTGTATTTTTTTTTTTCTTTAATTGGAGGACAATTGCTTTACAGTGCTGTGCTGGTTCCTGCCATATGACAACGTGGATCCGCCATATGTATATGTACGTCCCCTCCCTCTTGAACCTCACTGTTGCGCCCACCTACCCTACCCCACCCAGCTCTTGTGATTTGGATAGTGCAAGATTGTGAAATCTTCTGACACCAGGAGAGTCCAGTTACCCTTCTTTCATCAAGACAGTGAAAGGAACTTGGCTCACTTCAGCCTTTCTCTTTATTTTTGCTACAGAGCCCCAGCTGAGGGCATGGAAGGTAGAGAAAATTATTTTTCCTTCCCCCACAATGTCGTTTCTTTCCTTTCTTTCTACTCTTTTAAAAATATTTTTGCTGCACCACATGGCATGTGGAATCCTAGCTCCCTGATCAGGGATCGAACCCATATCCCCTGCATTAGAAGCAGAGTCTTAATCACTGGACCGCCAAGGAAGTCCCTTAGAATATCATTTCTGAAATTTTAGCCGAAACAATAAAATCTCTAAGTTATCAGAAAATTGAAAAATGATTTTGTAGTGTTAAAGGTATATAGCATTTGCTAATTTAAACAAAATCATTTCTATAAACAAAAGGCCTCTGGTCACTAACTGGAGGTGAGAGAAGGGCTTCCTGACCAACTAGGAAAGCCCCCATGGTAGGTCACAGAGGAAGAAATAGTCCCTTTTGGTTTGTAGACTGGGAGTGAAGAGACGAGATTAGTCTCACATCAGTATCTGACCTCCACCCCCCTGCAGCCAGTCCCCAGAAACTGCTAACCCTGGCACTTGGTTCCTCCTTTCCTTTTTTTTTTTTTCTGACATCTCCTTTCTTGATCTTCTCCAGCACTCAGCCTTCCACGGCAGGCCTGAGTCTGCATCTGGAGCCAATTATCTGAATCTCATACAGAATTCGCTGTTGTCTGTGTCCCAGTAGGATGCTGCCTAATGTCCCACCGATTACATCATTTCTGAAATCTTAGCAACAACAATGAGAACTCTCAGTTATAAGGAAATTTAACAATGATTAGGCATGGTGGATGGTATGGCATTTTCTAATGAAAGCTAAATCTTTTTTATTTTTAAAAGGTTACTCAAAAGCATTTCCCCTCATGGTTAGAATGGTGCTCAAGCTTGCTAATGCTTAAATGAGGAGCCTGCTTGTATTTTTTTTTTTCTTTAATTGGAGGACAATTGCTTTACAGTGCTGTGCTGGTTCCTGCCATATGACAACGTGGATCCGCCATATGTATATGTACGTCCCCTCCCTCTTGAACCTCACTGTTGCGCCCACCTACCCTACCCCACCCAGCTCTTGTGATTTGGATAGTGCAAGATTGTGAAATCTTCTGACACCAGGAGAGTCCAGTTACCCTTCTTTCATCAAGACAGTGAAAGGAACTTGGCTCACTTCAGCCTTTAATTTGGGGACAGGGTGGGGAATAAGGATCATGTGATAAATTGGGTCCCTCCATGCCCCTACTGTCGTTCTACCATCACTGATCTTTCTGGTAACCTAATTCATCAAGCTCTTCTCTGCTTTTATCTTAGAATTTATTAAGGGGTGTCAGGCACACACGGTTCTTGAGAAAGACTGCATTTTTATAGCCAACCCTGTAAGCCTGCCCTCAGAAGCTCTTTGCAATACGACACACCGCTCTGTAAGCTTTCCATCTCTGCTGTTTTGACTCTGACTTCTTGCTCCCACTTTCCCCACTGACCTGTCAAAATCTCATCTCAAATGCCTCCCCGTCCAGGAAGCTATTCCGAATCCTCCAGGTTGGGTTTGCCTCTCTCCTGCCTCAGAGCTTGTTCAGCATTTTGGTGGTGTAGTGAAGAACCCCCTGGACTTGGGGGTCAGGATGCTGGACTCTAACCATGGCATCAATACTTGGCTACCTCTGTGCCTTTTCTCTAAACAACAATGATAGTACCTCCACTTCCTCTTCCCAGAGTCATGAGGGGAGCTATAGGAAGTTATGGTAGCTTCAGATATGAGCTATATCTAATTATGTGTACTCTTAGAACTTCAGTTGTCTTTCCTTTTTTTGGCTTGTTTTTGTCTTTTCTGGGGACAGTCACTGGGTTTCATTGATCTTTGTATCTCTCCAAGACAGTGGCCTCCACATAGTCTAGAAATTTCTAAGGGCCAAATGGGTTTCAGGCCCCACTACCCTAAAATATAGCACCTGACATACTGAATATCTTAAGCTGAAGGAGTCTGCATGTGTGTTAAGTCGCTCCAGTTTTATTTGACTCTTTGCAACCCATGGACTCTAGCCCACCAGGCTCCTCTATCCATGGGCTTCTCCAGGCAACAATACTGGAGTGGGTTACCATTTCCTTCTCCAGGGGATCTTCTGGACCTAGGGATCAAACCCAGGTCTCCTGAGTCTCCTGGATTGGCAGGTGGGTTCTTTGCCACCTGGGGAAGCCCCAGAAGGGATTTGAGAAAATGACAAAAGCAGGAAGGTCTCTCCCTTCACCTGTCTTCTCTGAAAGCAGAAGATAAGTCTCTCAGGTGAAAGGTTCCCTCCCTGAACCAGAAGCCCTACAGGTTCTTTTTCATCCTTCAGCCTTTAATTTGGGGACAGGGTGGGGAATAAGGATCATGTGATAAATTGGGTCCCTCCATGCCCCTACTGTCGTTCTACCATCACTGATCTTTCTGGTAACCTAATTCATCAAGCTCTTCTCTGCTTTTATCTTAGAATTTATTAAGGGGTGTCAGGCACACACGGTTCTTGAGAAAGACTGCATTTTTATAGCCAACCCTGTAAGCCTGCCCTCAGAAGCTCTTTGCAATACGACACACCGCTCTGTAAGCTTTCCATCTCTGCTGTTTTGACTCTGACTTCTTGCTCCCACTTTCCCCACTGACCTGTCAAAATCTCATCTCAAATGCCTCCCCGTCCAGGAAGCTATTCCGAATCCTCCAGGTTGGGTTTGCCTCTCTCCTGCCTCAGAGCTTGTTCAGCATTTTGGTGGTGTAGTGAAGAACCCCCTGGACTTGGGGGTCAGGATGCTGGACTCTAACCATGGCATCAATACTTGGCTACCTCTGTGCCTTTTCTCTAAACAACAATGATAGTACCTCCACTTCCTCTTCCCAGAGTCATGAGGGGAGCTATAGGAAGTTATGGTAGCTTCAGATATGAGCTATATCTAATTATGTGTACTCTTAGAACTTCAGTTGTCTTTCCTTTTTTTGGCTTGTTTTTGTCTTTTCTGGGGACAGTCACTGGGTTTCATTGATCTTTGTATCTCTCCAAGACAGTGGCCTCCACATAGTCTAGAAATTTCTAAGGGCCAAATGGGTTTCAGGCCCCACTACCCTAAAATATAGCACCTGACATACTGAATATCTTAAGCTGAAGGAGTCTGCATGTGTGTTAAGTCGCTCCAGTTTTATTTGACTCTTTGCAACCCATGGACTCTAGCCCACCAGGCTCCTCTATCCATGGGCTTCTCCAGGCAACAATACTGGAGTGGGTTACCATTTCCTTCTCCAGGGGATCTTCTGGACCTAGGGATCAAACCCAGGTCTCCTGAGTCTCCTGGATTGGCAGGTGGGTTCTTTGCCACCTGGGGAAGCCCCAGAAGGGATTTGAGAAAATGACAAAAGCAGGAAGGTCTCTCCCTTCACCTGTCTTCTCTGAAAGCAGAAGATAAGTCTCTCAGGTGAAAGGTTCCCTCCCTGAACCAGAAGCCCTACAGGTTCAGTATAAGTTGATTGATTCATTTATATCTGTGAGTTTCAATCAGGGGTGATTTTACCCACAGGGCACATTTGGCATTGTCTGGTGACATTTTGATTGTCACAACTCAAGGTAGGGGGCCAATGCTTATTGGCACCTAGTAGGTAGGAGCCAGGGGTGCTCCTCCACTCTCTCTGTCCCTTCGTCCCCATTCCCACAAACAAGAAATTATTTGGCCCATTAGTGTCATGGCTGAGAAATTCAGATTTCTATTCTTGTCCTGTTTTTAAAAAGATTTAATCAGTTCACAAACTTACATACATAACAAGATACAAAAATAAAGAGACAAGGGGAAATATAGCCTGGAGTAAATTTAGCACTTGCTTTAAGGTTCCAGTACAGTGCTTGGCATGGGCTGCAAGTTAGACTCTGAGCTCCCTACCAAGCAAACCAAATAGGGAACACAAACATTTAGGAGACTGATCACTTCCATAAAATAAAAAGAGATTGAGGCCTAGAGAGATTGCTCACCAAGTTCCTCAAAAAGGAGATGATACATGACATGTAGTGGACAAAGCCTATATCTATAACTCTACAACAGATAGAGCAGTGACTTTCCCAAACCTATTCCCTGATAGAGGGTTACAGCATAGTTCTGGGGATAGACTCAATGAAAGCAATCACCAAGAAGCTAAAATGATCTCATCCAAGCATCTACCTCTCTGATAATCTGGGATGATTCAAGATTAGAAATCATATATTTTAAAACAAATTTTTTTAGGGGGGCCACTTCTATTGGTCTTTCGTGTATCTATTTTCATCCATCTTTTTTGTTCTTTGGCCTGTGTGAGCCTCCCATCGCAGTGACCCCTGTTGTTGCAGAGCGTCGGCTCTGGATGCATGTGCTCCAGAGTGCTGGCTCAGTAGTTGGACACATAGGTCCAGCTGCTCTGCGGCACGTGGGATCCTCCCAGGCCAGGGATCGGACTGGCGCCACTTGCACTGCAAAGTGGTGTCCTTATCCACTGGACCACCAGGGAAGCCCTAGAAATCATATTTTAAGATTGTTCAGTGGAAAACAATCTAATATTCCTCCATGAATAGTATTTTCACCAGCCAAGTATTGATAAGATTTGTGCAGCAATGAGGCTGAATTAGATGTCTCTGGGAATCTGAGTTCACATTCCCAACCAGGGCTGCTTATTATACATGGCCACAGGTATGCAGAAAGAAAGGCATATAAAGCAAATCTATTGTTAGAAGAATGAAAAGATGCAGCCAGAATGTGTGGCAGTAAACAACAACATTCTGTAAAAGATAAAATTAAAAAAATAAAATGAAAATTAAAAAAAAAACAAAGAGCAACCAAGACATGTACCTGGACAGAAGACTGCCCTAGTGTAGGGTGAAGGCTGGTTAATGGCCATCCTACTCAACATGTGAAAGTGAAATTCACTCAGTCATTTCTGACTCTTTGTGCCCCATGGATGAGTCACAGAATTCTTTAGGAAAGAGTACTGGAGTGGGTATCCTGTCCCTTCTCCAGGGGATCTTCCCAACCTAGGGATTGAACCTAGGTCTCCTGCATTGCAAGCGGATTCTTTACTGTCTGAGCCACCATGGAAACCCTATCAACATGGAGAGAAGCTCAGGGCTGCAGTAAAGTCTGTGTTTTCCTTAGAAATCCATTCTATTTACAAAACTGCTTTAGGAAGTGACCAGTGAGGAAGCTTAGAAAGGAGACTTGGCCAACACCGGCTATGACTGGTATTTAAATATTCATTTAAAATAAATTGATGGTGTTTTGTTGAGCAGTGCATCTTGTTCACAGATCAGCGAATTACATCTGACTGCACAATTGATCAAAGTTCAAGTTCTACACCATACAGCTGAAAGACTTTTATACTGGGCGTTATCAAATCCCACCCATTGTGACAATAGAAGTGCTGGCTCAGTAGTTGGACGTCGGCTCTGGATGCATGTGCTCCAGAGTGCTGGCTCAGTAGTTGGACACATAGGTCCAGCTGCTCTGCGGCACGTGGGATCCTCCCAGGCCAGGGATCGGACTGGCGCCACTTGCACTGCAAAGTGGTGTCCTTATCCACTGGACCACCAGGGAAGCCCTAGAAATCATATTTTAAGATTGTTCAGTGGAAAACAATCTAATATTCCTCCATGAATAGTATTTTCACCAGCCAAGTATTGATAAGATTTGTGCAGCAATGAGGCTGAATTAGATGTCTCTGGGAATCTGAGTTCACATTCCCAACCAGGGCTGCTTATTATACATGGCCACAGGTATGCAGAAAGAAAGGCATATAAAGCAAATCTATTGTTAGAAGAATGAAAAGATGCAGCCAGAATGTGTGGCAGTAAACAACAACATTCTGTAAAAGATAAAATTAAAAAAATAAAATGAAAATTAAAAAAAAAACAAAGAGCAACCAAGACATGTACCTGGACAGAAGACTGCCCTAGTGTAGGGTGAAGGCTGGTTAATGGCCATCCTACTCAACATGTGAAAGTGAAATTCACTCAGTCATTTCTGACTCTTTGTGCCCCATGGATGAGTCACAGAATTCTTTAGGAAAGAGTACTGGAGTGGGTATCCTGTCCCTTCTCCAGGGGATCTTCCCAACCTAGGGATTGAACCTAGGTCTCCTGCATTGCAAGCGGATTCTTTACTGTCTGAGCCACCATGGAAACCCTATCAACATGGAGAGAAGCTCAGGGCTGCAGTAAAGTCTGTGTTTTCCTTAGAAATCCATTCTATTTACAAAACTGCTTTAGGAAGTGACCAGTGAGGAAGCTTAGAAAGGAGACTTGGCCAACACCGGCTATGACTGGTATTTAAATATTCATTTAAAATAAATTGATGGTGTTTTGTTGAGCAGTGCATCTTGTTCACAGATCAGCGAATTACATCTGACTGCACAATTGATCAAAGTTCAAGTTCTACACCATACAGCTGAAAGACTTTTATACTGGGTGTTATCAAAACCCACCCATTGTGACAATAGAAGAAAGCAGTAAAATGCTGATGGAGTTTCATTTTAGGGAATATGACTTCCTGGTTGGGCTTCTCTGGTGGCTCAGGGGTAAAGAATCCACCTGCCAATGCAGGAAACACAAATTCAATCCCTAGATGTGGAAAGTCCCCTGGAGGAGGAAACGGCAGTCCATTCCAGTATTCTTGCCTGGGAAATTCCATGCATGGAGAAGGTTACAGTCCATGGGACCTCAAAAGAGTCAACACAGCTTAGTGACTAAACAACAGGATTAACAAACTTCCTAGTCAATGTTATGAAGACAGGAAAATTACAGTACGGAACCTTAGATTATGTAGTGAGTTGGCCACTTGACTTCATTCTGATTCTGGCCATTTGGTATGAGTAAAGGAGGCTGTGGAATTGATATTTTTAAAATGCATCTTAGGTAGTTCCAGGGTAAAAGGAGGGTTGAGAAATAAATTACGATTACTAAAGGAAGTCTATCCACAATGATGGTTTGAGTACTGAAGAGGTGGAGCTTAAGTTTTTTAAACAAAAATTAAACACACATTTCCCCTCAAATTTCAAATTTCCCTTTCCACTTAATTTGCACCCCAAACATGTGTAATTTTTAAAACTTAACTCAAATAATACAATCAATGAAGATGAATCTAAAAGGAAAAAAAATGTCAAAAGAAACTACTTCTATTAAATCCAGCATACAAGGCTAACCACTATTTCTTTTTTGGCCACATGGCGTGTGGCGTCTTTAGTTCCCTTTTGAGGGATCAGATATGTTCCAGCAGTGGAAACATGGAGTCTTAACCACTGGACCCCCAGGAAAATTCCAGGGTTAGCTACTATTGACATCTGTGATATATGTCCTTCCATTTAATCTAATAAAAAGTGTGTCTGTGTATGTAGGAACACATGTCAATGAGTTTACTCCCAAATGTGGAAATAAAACATTTTTCCTACAATGAAAAGAATGCTATTTCCTTTTCTGTTATAAAGTGGGGAGCAAGCATTTATCTCTTTTTGAATTGGGATCCAATCTTAGAATCATTGCCTAATTAGTTAAAACCTCAACCATGACTCTCGAGTTGGTGTAAAGCAACAGTCTTTCCAAGAAAGAGTTTAACTTGTGTTCTTCCAGCTCATCCCACAGTGTAGTTCTGTCCGTAGAATTAAAGGTTGAACTATTATTTATTGAGTGAATGAATCTTTGAGTTAGCTTTGATGTCTCAAGTCATACACAGAGACAAATATGGAAGCTCTCAACTATTTTTCCAAACTCATGTCTTGTCTTTAGCTCTCTGCATGGAGAAGGTTACAGTCCATGGGACCTCAAAAGAGTCAACACAGCTTAGTGACTAAACAACAGGATTAACAAACTTCCTAGTCAATGTTATGAAGACAGGAAAATTACAGTACGGAACCTTAGATTATGTAGTGAGTTGGCCACTTGACTTCATTCTGATTCTGGCCATTTGGTATGAGTAAAGGAGGCTGTGGAATTGATATTTTTAAAATGCATCTTAGGTAGTTCCAGGGTAAAAGGAGGGTTGAGAAATAAATTACGATTACTAAAGGAAGTCTATCCACAATGATGGTTTGAGTACTGAAGAGGTGGAGCTTAAGTTTTTTAAACAAAAATTAAACACACATTTCCCCTCAAATTTCAAATTTCCCTTTCCACTTAATTTGCACCCCAAACATGTGTAATTTTTAAAACTTAACTCAAATAATACAATCAATGAAGATGAATCTAAAAGGAAAAAAAATGTCAAAAGAAACTACTTCTATTAAATCCAGCATACAAGGCTAACCACTATTTCTTTTTTGGCCACATGGCGTGTGGCGTCTTTAGTTCCCTTTTGAGGGATCAGATATGTTCCAGCAGTGGAAACATGGAGTCTTAACCACTGGACCCCCAGGAAAATTCCAGGGTTAGCTACTATTGACATCTGTGATATATGTCCTTCCATTTAATCTAATAAAAAGTGTGTCTGTGTATGTAGGAACACATGTCAATGAGTTTACTCCCAAATGTGGAAATAAAACATTTTTTCCTACAATGAAAAGAATGCTATTTCCTTTTCTGTTATAAAGTGGGGAGCAAGCATTTATCTCTTTTTGAATTGGGATCCAATCTTAGAATCATTGCCTAATTAGTTAAAACCTCAACCATGACTCTCGAGTTGGTGTAAAGCAACAGTCTTTCCAAGAAAGAGTTTAACTTGTGTTCTTCCAGCTCATCCCACAGTGTAGTTCTGTCCGTAGAATTAAAGGTTGAACTATTATTTATTGAGTGAATGAATCTTTGAGTTAGCTTTGATGTCTCAAGTCATACACAGAGACAAATATGGAAGCTCTCAACTATTTTTCCAAACTCATGTCTTGTCTTTATTCTGTTTGTCTTGTCACCTCTTTCTTGAAAGTCTTTGTCTCCAATAAGAGCTCAGCACAGGGAGATCTCAGAAAGAGGAGAGGGGCTCACCAGCTCCCAGACTTGCTGAGGGCTTGTCTTCACCTGTGTCTGGCAAGTCTAGTATCTGATCACATTGGCATAGTAATCCTGTAACTGTCTCAGATTTCATATCTTGGCTAAAAGAACCAGAAGACCTAAGACATACAGAACTGTATTTTAAAACTTGCTGGAACTCACACTGGAACTGGAATCATCTGTCCTTTGAGTCACATGGTTGAAGATCACTTAGTTGGTAAAAGACAGCTAATAGCTCCATCCACTTTAGTACAAACATCTTGAAGAGACTTAGCTGATTTTTTCAAAAAATCGTAAACAGCCAACTTTGCTGAATCATTTTAGATTTTGTGCTATTACTAAGGGTTGGAGGCAGTGGGGGGCGGAGGATGGGACAGGGAAGAGCTCTCTGCTCCACCCAGTGCTAACAACATGTATTGGTGATGGAAGAGAAAAGGTGTTAAGATAGTGCTAGTCCTTAGCCATGAAATCAAAGGCCAAAAGTTACAGAATGGTGGACCTGGGTGCTGTCTGTAATCCAAGGGCTTCCCTGGTGGCTGAGTGGTAAAGAATCCACCTGTCAAAGCAGGAGACACAGGTTCAGTCTCTGGGTTGGAAAGATCCCCTGGAGAAGGGAATGGTAACCCACTCCAGTATTCTTGCCTGGAAAATCCCAAGGACAGAGGAGCCTGGTGGGCTACAATGGGATGACGAAAGAGTTGGACACGACTTAGCGGCTAAGCAACAACAATAGCTGTAATCCAAAATTTGAGCAAGTCCTATCTACTACTTTCTAAGAAGATACTAAAATTATTTCTGAGTGCTCTAGTCAGTATAAATGGATCTCAAAACTTCAGTGAAAATATGATTACCTGATGACCATGAAACACTTAAACACTGACAAATATCATTAAGAAAAAAAGGAGCAGCCTATACAAACACTTACTTAAAAAAGTTTTTTTTCCTCCTAAAAGCCTCTGGGTGTATTCTTCCAGAAGATGATCTATTCACTAAGAGAGGCAGCTGTTAAAGGCACACACACATTTATCTCTGTTCTCACGTCTCCACATAATCTATCCACTAAGAGGGGCAATCACTAAAGGCACACACACGTTTTTCTCCATTCTCAACCTCCCATCCTATCCTCACAGAACCCCAATGAGTTTGAAAGTAGTGTTAAGTGCCAATTTCTCACTAAAACTGATGGCTAAACAAAGATGCTCACTCAGTACTCTTGACTTCCTCTGCATTTTGCTAATACATTTAAGTGCACTGGATTGCTTTGGATTGCTTCGAAAGACGTAAAACTAAGCATATCCTCAGAGCAGCAATAAAGTTGGGATGATAAAGTGAAATAAAAGAGAGAACTTTGGAAAACTATTTATTCTCCTTCCTCAAATAAAGGTAATCTTTGAAGAAAATAATCACAATTACACCCGACTTCTTTACTTATGGAGGATTGCAGATGAATAGCATACCACGTGTTCTTCAGTGCTTTTCAGGCCTCATCACTGATTCAGTGGTCATGAGTCTTCTGGGCAAACTCTGGGAGATAGTGAAGGACAGGGAGGCCTGGCACGCTGCAGTCCATGGAGCCACAAAGAGTCACATATAACAGACTGACTGAACAACCACAAAAGGACTTCCCTGGTGACCCAGACAGTAAAGCATATGCCTGCAATACAGGAGATATGGACTCAATCCCTGGATTAGGAAGGTCCCCTAGAGAAGGGAATGACACGCACTCCAGTCCTGGAGAATTCTGTGGACAGAAGAGTCTGGCAGGCTACAGTGTGTGGGGGTGCAAAGAGTCAAACACAATTGTGTGACTAACACATGCACCACAGGGCTTCTCAGGACTTCCCAGGTGGTTCAGTGGCTAAGAATCTGCCTGCCAATGCAGGAGAAGCAGGAGATGCAGTTTCGATCTCTGGGATTGTAAGATCCCCTGGAGTAGGAAATGATCACCTGTTCCAGTATTCTCGCCTGGAGAATTCCATGGGCAGAGGAGATGGGTGGGTCTCAAAGGGTCAGACCTGACTGAGTGACAGAGCAGGCATGTCCTACCTGATACTTTAAGTTCAGCTGTTTTGAGGTTCCTTGCCTCTACTGGAGACTGAGCTCCGTGGATTCTGGCCACTCATCTTTTTATCCTAATATGATGCCTGGAGCAGAGTAGAGGCTCAGTGAACAAATGTATGAATACAGAGACTGTAAGTCTCATTAGCACAATTTCAAAGTCTCTGGACTAGACATGTATCTAGATGTCCCGCCTTTTATCAACCATTTTTAAGAACCAAAGTAAGAGGGAGAAAAAAAAGCTTCTTCGCTCACCTGTGTGCTTTCTTTAACTCATACAAGTGAGAAAAGCTAATCATTCCCTCAACAATGAAAATACTAAGATTTGCCTTGGTGACATCGCCCATAATAACAATAGTACAGATCAGGAAAGGTGATAAATGGCCAGATTGTGATGAGCTCAGGAAATTTTTTTTGTTATGTAAAACAGAGACATTTAGAATTAACTTCGGACAATAAAGTAATAATAAACCTCAAAATCGAGCAACAATAATTCCCACAGCAAATCTTGAAACTTACTACAGAATAACAAGGTTTCTAGAAGGAATGTAGAATACTCTGCTTAAACACACCCGTTTTCATGATGACATGATAATTTCTTCTTTCATGACTAAGAATATTTATCTCTTTTAGAAAAAATGTCTCTTCATTTTTAAGAAACAGTCTATACACAGGATCTTATGAATAACCCCTGTTGAATTTAATTTAAAAGACAACTACATGTTGCAGACATGTGAGTTTTAGCAAAAATTCACCTATTATTCAATTCTGCCTTATGTTAGGTACATGATGAGGATTCACTGGCTCCATAATTTTATCATTTTTAAAAAATAATTTTCTTTTGAAAGAGAAAGACAAGAGGTTTGCCACACTGAAATTATTGCAAAAATACTTACCACACGCAGGCTGACTACCGGAGACAGCAGCTCAGATCTGTGGGAGAAGCCTCTGGGAACACAACTGTTTTGTTGTGCAGTTGGGGCTGGCATCAGTTAAGGCGGGGTTGGGGGTGGGTGTGGAAGATTAGGAGGTAGGACTGGTGGAAAGAAAGCAAGGTTGTCTTTAGCGGTGTTCCTTGCCTCTACTGGAGACTGAGCTCCGTGGATTCTGGCCACTCATCTTTTTATCCTAATATGATGCCTGGAGCAGAGTAGAGGCTCAGTGAACAAATGTATGAATACAGAGACTGTAAGTCTCATTAGCACAATTTCAAAGTCTCTGGACTAGACATGTATCTAGATGTCCCGCCTTTTATCAACCATTTTTAAGAACCAAAGTAAGAGGGAGAAAAAAAAGCTTCTTCGCTCACCTGTGTGCTTTCTTTAACTCATACAAGTGAGAAAAGCTAATCATTCCCTCAACAATGAAAATACTAAGATTTGCCTTGGTGACATCGCCCATAATAACAATAGTACAGATCAGGAAAGGTGATAAATGGCCAGATTGTGATGATCTCAGAAAATTTTTTTTTTTGTTATGTAAAAACAGAGACATTTAGAATTAACTTCGGACAATAAAGTAATAATAAACCTCAAAATCGAGCAACAATAATTCCCACAGCAAATCTTGAAACTTACTACAGAATAACAAGGTTTCTAGAAGGAATGTAGAATACTCTGCTTAAACACACCCGTTTTCATGATGACATGATAATTTCTTCTTTCATGACTAAGAATATTTATCTCTTTTAGAAAAAATGTCTCTTCATTTTTAAGAAACAGTCTATACACAGGATCTTATGAATAACCCCTGTTGAATTTAATTTAAAAGACAACTACATGTTGCAGACATGTGAGTTTTAGCAAAAATTCACCTATTATTCAATTCTGCCTTATGTTAGGTACATGATGAGGATTCACTGGCTCCATAATTTTATCATTTTTAAAAAATAATTTTCTTTTGAAAGAGAAAGACAAGAGGTTTGCCACACTGAAATTATTGCAAAAATACTTACCACACGCAGGCTGACTACCGGAGACAGCAGCTCAGATCTGTGGGAGAAGCCTCTGGGAACACAACTGTTTTGTTGTGCAGTTGGGGCTGGCATCAGTTAAGGCGGGGTTGGGGGTGGGTGTGGAAGATTAGGAGGTAGGACTGGTGGAAAGAAAGCAAGGTTGTCTTTACTGCTTGGGGCGGGGCCGGTGTTCCTCCATTTAAGAAAGTGGACACTTGTTAAATCTTATTCCATTAATTTTTTTGTGGCATCTGCCTTATAATATGCTTCCTTAGACAGAAAGCTTTACCTATGACTGGGCAATGACATATCTTATAAAGGTGCACACTTTATTTATTTAGAATTTCTAGAATTCACCTATTTCCTAAGGCATTTAAAGGTCTTTAGACAGGTTTAAAGGTGAGAATTGAGCAGCTGGTCTTATGATTCAAAAATGTTAAAGACGTATTTGACTTTCTTTTTGTCCAGTTGTTTTCTAAGTTAAAGTGCTGAATGGCAGGAGGGAGGCAAAGGAAGATACTGAAGGTTAGGTGGCAGAGTGGGACATGGTCTGTGGCAATTATGGAGTCGCCTGTCTGGTGCCAGTGTGGAGCTTGGATTCCAGAAGGCAAGACTGTCATCAGGAGATGACTGCAGGACAATTCATAGAGAGAGAAAGGGAAGCCCTGGTGGCTCAGTGGTAAAGAATCTGCCTGAAATGCTGGAGACGTGGGTTCGATCCTTGGGTCAGGAAGATCTCCTGGACGAGAGTATCGCTACCCAATCAAGTATTCTTGACTGAAAAACCCCATGGACAGAGGAGCCTGGGGGGCTATAATCCATGGGGTTGCAAAGACTCAGACATGACTTAGTGACTAAACAACAACAATGAAGGATGCAGAGGGCCTGAGCAAGGATGGAAAGCAAAAGGGTGCTTTACCGGAAAATCACAACAGGAAGGGGCAGTTCTCAGGGACTGGGCACAGCGATGAGAGAGTTGATGAATCACTTCATGAATCAGTAGATAGGTACACAGATACACAATACTGCACACAAAAGCCTCAGTTGTTTCCTGGTTGCTGATTTAAAATGTGTTGGTTTAGCAGAGGTTAAAACTTTCTTTATCCTTTTTGGTGTGACTCTAAGTTGTATTTTTCCCCAAAAACTTGATGTACCACACGCAGGCTGACTACCGGAGACAGCAGCTCAGATCTGTGGGAGAAGCCTCTGGGAACACAACTGTTTTGTTGTGCAGTTGGGGCTGGCATCAGTTAAGGCGGGGTTGGGGGTGGGTGTGGAAGATTAGGAGGTAGGACTGGTGGAAAGAAAGCAAGGTTGTCTTTACTGCTTGGGGCGGGGCCGGTGTTCCTCCATTTAAGAAAGTGGACACTTGTTAAATCTTATTCCATTAATTTTTTTGTGGCATCTGCCTTATAATATGCTTCCTTAGACAGAAAGCTTTACCTATGACTGGGCAATGACATATCTTATAAAGGTGCACACTTTATTTATTTAGAATTTCTAGAATTCACCTATTTCCTAAGGCATTTAAAGGTCTTTAGACAGGTTTAAAGGTGAGAATTGAGCAGCTGGTCTTATGATTCAAAAATGTTAAAGACGTATTTGACTTTCTTTTTGTCCAGTTGTTTTCTAAGTTAAAGTGCTGAATGGCAGGAGGGAGGCAAAGGAAGATACTGAAGGTTAGGTGGCAGAGTGGGACATGGTCTGTGGCAATTATGGAGTCGCCTGTCTGGTGCCAGTGTGGAGCTTGGATTCCAGAAGGCAAGACTGTCATCAGGAGATGACTGCAGGACAATTCATAGAGAGAGAAAGGGAAGCCCTGGTGGCTCAGTGGTAAAGAATCTGCCTGAAATGCTGGAGACGTGGGTTCGATCCTTGGGTCAGGAAGATCTCCTGGACGAGAGTATCGCTACCCAATCAAGTATTCTTGACTGAAAAACCCCATGGACAGAGGAGCCTGGGGGGCTATAATCCATGGGGTTGCAAAGACTCAGACATGACTTAGTGACTAAACAACAACAATGAAGGATGCAGAGGGCCTGAGCAAGGATGGAAAGCAAAAGGGTGCTTTACCGGAAAATCACAACAGGAAGGGGCAGTTCTCAGGGACTGGGCACAGCGATGAGAGAGTTGATGAATCACTTCATGAATCAGTAGATAGGTACACAGATACACAATACTGCACACAAAAGCCTCAGTTGTTTCCTGGTTGCTGATTTAAAATGTGTTGGTTTAGCAGAGGTTAAAACTTTCTTTATCCTTTTTGGTGTGACTCTAAGTTGTATTTTTTTTCCCATCGTGTTTGAACATAAAACTTGAATGAGTCATATCACTTATACTGCTTTACATTCCCCTTGGTTAGATGCATGTACAGAAGTTGTTCCAGGAGGTGGAAGGTAAGGGGAAGGAGTGTTCACTTATTTTTGAGGGACATTCACTGAATCTAATACCATTCACACATACCATTGAGTAGAAAACCCAGTTATCAGCATAGCCGATAATATCTTATTGTGGAAAATTAGACAGTAAGTCGTAACTACAGCATACGTGGGCCATTCAACCAAAAAGGGCAGTGACATCATCCCAGTCCTGGAAGATCATAACCTGGGAAGTGAGACACATCATATGACCAATACAGAAAATATCCTTCCCTCATGGCTCCGTGGTGAAGAATTTGCCTGCTAGTGCAGGAGACATAGGTTTGATCCCTGCATCAGGAAGATTCCCCTGGAGAAGTAAAAGGCAACCTACTCCAGTATGAAAAAAAAGAGAGAGAAAGAAAATATCCTTAGGATCTTACAAAGCAACAGATCATGAAGTTCTAGGCCACTTACTCTGTGGATCTTGGGCACAACTCTTAATAAAAAGGGTGGTGAGGTACTGAGTCTCTAGCATGTGCTTAAAGCACACAGTCATTTCAGTGAATGTGTCATATACCTTCACATTTGATAGTCATGTCAATTGTCATTGTTACTACTAATAAAAATAAACATATTGAGCCCAGAGAAGTCACATAGCTTGCTCAAGAGCCCGACGGCAGCTAGTTTGAAAGGATGGAAAGTGAATCCAGACTTATCTGACATGAAAGTGTTGGTTGCTCAGTCATGTTTGATTCTTTGGGACCCCATGGAGCGTAACTCATCAGGCCCCTTGTCCATGGGATTCTCCAGGCAAGAACTACCCCCCGGGCCCGCCAGGGTGGGTTTTTCCCCTCGAAGGATGCAGAGGGCCTGAGCAAGGATGGAAAGCAAAAGGGTGCTTTACCGGAAAATCACAACAGGAAGGGGCAGTTCTCAGGGACTGGGCACAGCGATGAGAGAGTTGATGAATCACTTCATGAATCAGTAGATAGGTACACAGATACACAATACTGCACACAAAAGCCTCAGTTGTTTCCTGGTTGCTGATTTAAAATGTGTTGGTTTAGCAGAGGTTAAAACTTTCTTTATCCTTTTTGGTGTGACTCTAAGTTGTATTTTTTTTCCCATCGTGTTTGAACATAAAACTTGAATGAGTCATATCACTTATACTGCTTTACATTCCCCTTGGTTAGATGCATGTACAGAAGTTGTTCCAGGAGGTGGAAGGTAAGGGGAAGGAGTGTTCACTTATTTTTGAGGGACATTCACTGAATCTAATACCATTCACACATACCATTGAGTAGAAAACCCAGTTATCAGCATAGCCGATAATATCTTATTGTGGAAAATTAGACAGTAAGTCGTAACTACAGCATACGTGGGCCATTCAACCAAAAAGGGCAGTGACATCATCCCAGTCCTGGAAGATCATAACCTGGGAAGTGAGACACATCATATGACCAATACAGAAAATATCCTTCCCTCATGGCTCCGTGGTGAAGAATTTGCCTGCTAGTGCAGGAGACATAGGTTTGATCCCTGCATCAGGAAGATTCCCCTGGAGAAGTAAAAGGCAACCTACTCCAGTATGAAAAAAAAGAGAGAGAAAGAAAATATCCTTAGGATCTTACAAAGCAACAGATCATGAAGTTCTAGGCCACTTACTCTGTGGATCTTGGGCACAACTCTTAATAAAAAGGGTGGTGAGGTACTGAGTCTCTAGCATGTGCTTAAAGCACACAGTCATTTCAGTGAATGTGTCATATACCTTCACATTTGATAGTCATGTCAATTGTCATTGTTACTACTAATAAAAATAAACATATTGAGCCCAGAGAAGTCACATAGCTTGCTCAAGAGCCCGACGGCAGCTAGTTTGAAAGGATGGAAAGTGAATCCAGACTTATCTGACATGAAAGTGTTGGTTGCTCAGTCATGTTTGATTCTTTGGGACCCCATGGAGCGTAACTCATCAGGCCCCTTGTCCATGGGATTCTCCAGGCAAGAATACTGGAGTGGGTTGCCTGTCCCTTCTCGGGGATCTTCCTGACCCAGGGATTGAACCCAGGTTTCCTGCACTGCAGGTAGATTCTTTACCATCTTAACTACGAAAAGTCTCTATTTTTCCACTATGACTCTCAATTATAAGATGGTGATAAGAACATCCACAACACAGGACACTGGTGAGGATTAAATGAGACGATATGGGAGAGCCTGGATACATGGACAATACACAATGAGTCTTGTCCCCCTCTCCTGTCACCACTACTCTTCCTCAGGATGAGGCTCCTTTTTATGGTTCTTCCAGAGTCATCGGTGTTCCCCTCTCCTTCACAGTGGGACATCTCATCTGCCTCATTCCCCAGCTGGATGCTGAACACTTTGAAGGACAGGGGGAGGCCTCTATTGTTAGCATGAGTTTAAAGCTGGGGTCAAGCCAGACATAAGCGTGAGAGAAATTCGGGGACTTTGGGGATCACATTAAAATGTCTTTAAAGTTACAGTCTGAGCCAGCCACAGGTGTGACAGTGGTAAAGAATCTGCCTGCCAGTGCAGGAGATGCAGAGATGCAGGTTCAATCCCTGGATCAGGAAGATCCCCTGGAGGAGGAAATGGCAACCTACTCTAGTACTCTTGCCTGGAGAATTCCATAGACAGAGGAGCCTGGCAGGCTCCAGTCCATGGGGTCTCAAAGATTCAGACACGACAGCACTCACTCACTCACCAAGCCAGCCACACGAGACTAGGAAAAGAATCATGAAGGCATCAACTGAATTCTTTCCAATGGAGAAGGATCCAGGATTTGGAGCCTTCCCCCATTCTGCCCATTTACATCAAAGGGGCCCATCAGGTCATCTGTGATTAACCAGGCCCTTCAGGTTCTATATGCTAGTGTCCAGTTCTTTTATTCACTCACTCAGCAAACATATGTTGTTGTTGTTCAGTCGCTAAATTGTGTTTGACTCTTTGTGACCCCATGGACTGCAGCACACCGGGCCTCCCTGGCCCTCACTATCTCCTGGAGTTTGCCTGAGTTCATGTCCATTGAGTTGGTGATGTTATCCAACCATCTTATCCTCTGTACCCCCTTCTCCTGCCCTCAATCTTTCCCAGCATCAGGGTCTTTCCCAATGAGTTAGTTGTTTGCTGACAACGGACATATCCATACACACACACACACACACACACATGCATGTACATGAGTCCTTGCCATACAACAGACCTGTGTGAAGTACGAGTGATACAACAGCAGCAAACGGGTCTTCTCCTCTCAAGATGTCTATTCGGTTACATTCAAGTAAAGGAGAGAGAGGAAAGAAAAACTCAAACACAAACAACCCCCAAATCAACATCCAAGTGAATATAATCATTGCGTGCTGTCCTAAGGGTTGTGAAGAAAGTCGTCAAGGGGCTATAGTTCTAAAAGAGGAAGTAGGGGAAGGTAGGACCTACCTCGGGCGCGATGGGCAGGCGAGGTCTCTCTGGAGCAGACCCTGGAGAAGGATCGGGTGCTGACTGTGTGGTCAGGGGGAGGAGCATCCCAAGAGAGGGCAAAAGTCCCAGCGTGAGCTCTGCAGATTTGAGGAACTGAAAGGGGATCTATAGATGTAAAAAGTGTTTAGGCGGACTAGGTGAGGAGTCCTGGAATAGTGGCAGAGAGAGATTTGCAGGACTATACACGACAGACTCCATAGGGACTTCCTTGGTGATCCAGTGGTTAAGACTGTGATTTCCCACTGCAGGGGATAGGGGTTCGATCCCTGGTTAGGTATCTCACATGCCATAGGGTGCTGTGCAGTCAAACATTAAAAAATTAAAAACAGTAAAAATAGACTCCATGAGGAACTATATATTTTTTTATTTTTTTAATTTAATTTTATTTTTTGCAGAGTTTTGTTGTTTACTGCCACACATCGACCCAAGCCCTCCATAGCTATACACACGTAACCCCCCCACCAACCTCGCCCCATCTTCCTCCTCATCCCATCCCTCCAGGTCACCCCAGAGCACCTGTTTGAGATCCCCTAGTCCCACAGCATATTCCCCTTCCTCACCCTGATGTCTGTAAGACCATTCTCCATATCCACCTCTCCATTGTTGCACTGCGTATTCATCTATCAGCACCATCTTTCTAGTTTCCATCTATATGTATCAGTATACAATATTTATCTTTCTCTTTCTGGCATACTTCACTCTGTTTAATAGGGTCTAGATTCGTCCACCTCATTAGAACTGATTGAAATGCATTTCTTTTTATGGCTGAGTAACATTCCATTGTATATATGTACCACAGCTTCTTTATTCATTCAACTGTTGATGGACATCTAGGTTGCTTCCATGTTCTAGCTATCGTAAATAGTGCTGCAATGAACAATGCGGTACATGTGTCTCTTTCAATTCTGATTTCCTCAGGGTATATGCCTAGTAGTGGGATTGCTGGGTCATATGATACGCCTATTGCTAGTTTTTTGAGGAATCTCCATACTATCTTCCATAGTGGCTGTATCAATTTGCATTCCCACCAAGAGTGCAAGAGGATTCCCTTTTATCTATACCCTCTCCAGCATTTATTGTTTGTAGACTTTTTGATGATGGCCATTCTGACTGGTGTGAGGTGATATCTCATTGTAGTTTTGATTTGCATTTCTCTATTGATGAGCGATATAGAGCATCTTTTCATGTATTTGTTGGCCATCTGTACATCTTCTTTGGAGAGATGTCTGTTTTCCCATTTTTTGATTGTGTTTTTTTTTTTTTTTTTTTGGTGTTGAGTTGTCTGAACTGCTTGTATATTTTTCAAATTAATTCTTTGTCGGTTATTTCATTTGCTATTATTTTCTCCCATTCTTAAGGTTGTTGTTTCACCTTGTTTATAGTTAATTTTTCTGTGCATAAGCTTATAAGTTTAATTAGGTCCCAGTTGTTTATTTTTGTCTTTATTTCCATTACTCTAGGAGGCAGGTCATAGTAGATCCTTCTTTGATTTATGTCATCAAGTTTTCTTCCTATGCTTTCCTCTAAGAGTTTTATGGTTTCTGGTCTTACACTTAGGTCTTTAATCCATTTTGAGTTTATCTTTGTGTATATTTAAAATTTTTATTTATTTATGGCTTTGCCAGGTCTTAATTGCTGTGCAGATTTTAGTTGTAGTGAGTGGGGGATGCTCCCTAATTGGGGCGCACTGGCTTCTCATTGAAGAGGCTTCTCTTGTTGCAGATCATGGACTCCAGCATACTCAGGCTTCAGTCCTTATAGTGCCCAAGCTTAGTTGCCGCACAGCATGTGGAGTCTTCCTGGACCAGGGCTCAAACTTGTTTCCCCTGCACTGGTAGGCAGATTATTAAGCACTGGACTACCAGGGAAGTCCAAGAACTATATTTTTAAGGAGACAGACAGATGAACTGGTGTATGTACATGAATTCCAGCTGAGAAAATCACTAGGTAATTATTGGTATTTCATTTACTTCCATCTTTGCTTTTTTGGCCTGTGTAGGCCTCCCATTGCAGTGGCCTCTCTTGCTGCAGAGCGCCGGCTCTGGGCGCATGTGCTCCAGAACTCCAGCTCAGTAGTTAGACACATTGGTCCAGCTGCTCTGTGGCACGTGGGATCTTCCCAGGCCAGGGATCGAACCGGCTCCCCTTGCACTGCAAGGCAGTGTCCTTACCCACTGGACCACCAGGGAAGCCCCAAGAACCCACTTTTATTGAGGTTTATAGGATCCTGAAAACACTACTATGAGGAACATCTAGAGCTCTAAAGTGCTTTCACAAAAAATAAAGGAACTAAATATTCATCTTAAAAAGTTAGAAAAAGAAATCAGGAAATTGAAATCAATAAAGGTAAAGGTTGAAATTAATGATACAGAAAAATAATAGAAAGAATAAGAGAGTATTACTAAGAAGGATGAATTAAAATCTGCTGGAGAGAACTTCAAAGGCTTATTGAATTGACTAATAAACTCTTTATAAAACAGATAAAAATGTGCAAAGTTGAAGAGGGCAAAAAAGAGACAAAAATTACAGAGGTTCAGAATGAGGAAAGAGTTGTGACCATAGGTACATGAGAAGTTTAAAAATTTGAGAGACTCATTACAGGTAACTCTATAGCAATGACTATGAAAGCCTACAGAAGTATGATTTCCTGGCAAAAATACAAACTATTAAGACAGATCCAAGAGGACAGGGAAAAATGGAACAATAAGGAGCGTGGAGGTCAATACAGAAAAGATTTAGGTCCCGATGGCCTCAGAGCTGAGTTTTAATCTACCTCTAAAGGTCTGAAAATACCAGTGCTAAGTAACTTAGACCCTTGCTACTCAAAGTGTGTCCATGGACTAGTTGTGTCAGCCTCACTTGTGAGCTAATTAGAAATGGAGGCTCAGCTACTCCAAGTCATAGAACACTCTTTTCAATTCATGCTTTGAAGCCAGTATAATTTTAACACCAAAATTTAAGAAATAAAAAAGTATAGATTATTTATAATTATTAATTACAATTATAGGTTAATATCACTGATGATTTAGAGACAACAATTATTAGAAGACTTATTATATTAAAATAATAAAATACAACAAATAAACGAGATTTATTCCACAACAGTGTGACTGGGTCAATCTCTAAATCCATTACCATAAATCTATTACACTGATAAACTAAGAAAGAATAGACATCAGTAGATATTTTAATGACACTTGCTTAAATTCAGCAATTATTCTATCTGAATAAAAATGCTAAGTAGGTAAGTATAAGAGAAAACTATCTAAACAGGCAAAAGACTATTTATCCCAAACCAATAGCAGATATTACCTTAGAGAATGCGATAAGGTGGAAGGATACTAGATAAATATATAGAAATCAAAAGGTGTTTTTCTGCTCTAATAAGAACCAGCCAAAAATAAAAACGGGAACTTATTTTTCCATAAATAAGTGACAAAAACTATAAATTATTTAGGAATAGTTTCCAACAAGAAAGTACAGGATGAATTAAAATCTGCTGGAGAGAACTTCAAAGGCTTATTGAATTGACTAATAAACTCTTTATAAAACAGATAAAAATGTGCAAAGTTGAAGAGGGCAAAAAAGAGACAAAAATTACAGAGGTTCAGAATGAGGAAAGAGTTGTGACCATAGGTACATGAGAAGTTTAAAAATTTGAGAGACTCATTACAGGTAACTCTATAGCAATGACTATGAAAGCCTACAGAAGTATGATTTCCTGGCAAAAATACAAACTATTAAGACAGATCCAAGAGGACAGGGAAAAATGGAACAATAAGGAGCGTGGAGGTCAATACAGAAAAGATTTAGGTCCCGATGGCCTCAGAGCTGAGTTTTAATCTACCTCTAAAGGTCTGAAAATACCAGTGCTAAGTAACTTAGACCCTTGCTACTCAAAGTGTGTCCATGGACTAGTTGTGTCAGCCTCACTTGTGAGCTAATTAGAAATGGAGGCTCAGCTACTCCAAGTCATAGAACACTCTTTTCAATTCATGCTTTGAAGCCAGTATAATTTTAACACCAAAATTTAAGAAATAAAAAAGTATAGATTATTTATAATTATTAATTACAATTATAGGTTAATATCACTGATGATTTAGAGACAACAATTATTAGAAGACTTATTATATTAAAATAATAAAATACAACAAATAAACGAGATTTATTCCACAACAGTGTGACTGGGTCAATCTCTAAATCCATTACCATAAATCTATTACACTGATAAACTAAGAAAGAATAGACATCAGTAGATATTTTAATGACACTTGCTTAAATTCAGCAATTATTCTATCTGAATAAAAATGCTAAGTAGGTAAGTATAAGAGAAAACTATCTAAACAGGCAAAAGACTATTTATCCCAAACCAATAGCAGATATTACCTTAGAGAATGCGATAAGGTGGAAGGATACTAGATAAATATATAGAAATCAAAAGGTGTTTTTCTGCTCTAATAAGAACCAGCCAAAAATAAAAACGGGAACTTATTTTTCCATAAATAATAGTGACAAAAACTATAAATTATTTAGGAATAGTTTCCAACAAGAAAGTACAGGAAATATAGATTAAAGAAAACTTACTATCTTGTTAAAAATCAGGAAAATCTGAATAGCTGGAAAAGATTTCTATGTTTTCGGATGAGAAATCTTATATCATGAGAAAGTCAATTCTTTTAAAATTAATTTCATGCAGTTTTCATTAGAATGAAAACAAGGGTTTTTTTTCTTTCTTTCTTTCTTGGAGTTAGATAAAATGATCATGTAGTTCATTGAGGAAAATAAATGTGTAATATTGGGTTAAGAAAGCTATGAAAAAGGGGAACAGTACTTAAAACAGAAGCTCTAATACTTTGGCCTCCTAATGCAAAGAGCTGACTTATTGGAAAACACCCTGGTGCTGGGAAACACTGGGGGCAAAAGGAGAAGTGGGCAGCAGAGGATGAGATGGTGAGATGGTGGGATGGCATGATCAACTCAATGGACATGAATTTGAGGAAACTCCAGGAGACAGTAGAGGACAGGGAAGCCTGGTATGCTGCAGTCCTTAGGGCTACAACAAGTAGGACACGACTGAGCAACTGAACAACAGTGATAGTTCTTGGTATTTCATTTAAGTGACATTATTGGGGATGCTCCTGTAGAAATATCCAGGTGCTAATGTGAAAAAATGCTTTTGAAGAGAAGGTAGAACTAGAGACGTGGGTCTGAGAGCTTTCTGTTAAGATCTTGTGAATGGGTGAGTCACCAAGGAAGAGAAAAATGGTGTTCCCAGGACTTAGGGTTGGAGACCAGGGGTCAGCGCTGTGCTACTTCCTGACCATGTGATTCTGGCTACACCATTCAGTGGCTTTCATGAACCTGTGTGTGTCCCCAGTTACATGAAGAGCTATTTAATATTAACACCGGTCCTCCCCTTCACTGAACATCAGCCTGAGGTCTGCGTGGTGATGGGTGTAAACCCGCGAGCACTGTGCAAATCAGGGATGTTGGTGAAGATGGAGCTGCCTGAGACTAAGTGCTGGGGTTCTGGCTTCCTCCTTTCACCTGACCCCAGACACCTGCTCATCCTTCAGATCTCAGCTGCAGTGGCCTTCCCTGATCTCCCCATGGCCCAGTGCCACCGCCACCCCTTACAGTCATGGGCTGCCATTGCAAGCCCACCTATGCTACTGTGCTGATTTGATCATGACCTGTTTCTCTGGTCTCAGGAGCACACCAGGGGAGCAGGCGCTACACCCGTTTTGCTTCCTCTTGGGAGTGTGGAATGAAAGTATCCCCTACCAGATTAATAAACAAGAAATGTCACAGCCATCAGCGATGTCTGGTCTCCAAATGTGAATGAGGGCTCCCCAAACTGTGATCCAGCAGATGCTGCCACCCCCACAGTGATTGCTGAAGAGCTGGGGGACGGGTGAACAAGGAAACAGGACTGGCACCAGACAGCTGAGGTCCATAGGAAAGAAATGAATTCAGGAAGTCCAGAGGCTTGCATCTTCCCTTACATAGAATGCTAAATTCCTTAACTTGATACTTGATCTCTGATGTTCAGACTGTGGGCTTCCTTTGTTGCAAACTTACATAGAGCTGGACTTCCCCCTTCTGCCTCCTGGGAGCGGTTTTCTCAAAGTCATTGAGATGCTGTTTCCTGGGCTGGAAGTCCTAAACATTCTTCACCAAATAAAATAAGTCTCTACTTTCAGGTTGTGACTACATTTTCGTTGACAGGAGAACATTTTGAGCCCTCTAGAAATCCTCAATGAGTGAGTAGAGAAGAAAACCAAATGAGCAAATGCAGCAGGAAGGATAGAGCCAGAGAAGGAGTAAGAAAAACCTGAAATCGAAGGCTGGAGGCAAGCTGTAGAGAATGTGTTTTTTCTTGTCAAGGAAGCCGGCAACAAGGCTGAATGCTTTAGGAAGCAAAACTGAGTGAGGAATGTGAGAAAGCCCTGGATTAACTGTAAATTGCTCTGATTACAGTGTTGCTCCCATTGAACCCATTGTGTAAATATGAAAGGCGGCAAAGCTGTTGGATGAAAGTCTCTGAGTTTCCAAAGAAGGGAACTGTAAAGACTGAAACTTTTCCTATTTCCGTTAGCTCTGGGTAACCCTGTACTGTGAAGCAAGAAGACAAAAGACATGCAAATTCAGCGGAGTAACTTGAATGGAGCTGTAGAATCTTAATGGTCGGAAAACCAGGTGTGTATATTCTACCCCACGGGTCTGTACTTGTTGCTAGAGGAGTTTCCAGTTAACAAACTTTTGTTCAAAACCCAAGCACTGTTAATGATATGTATAGCATACTTCAGAGGTGCTAAGAGACTAGACCTTAAATGTTTTCACCATGAAAAGAAAAGTGTTAACTATGTCACTGGATAGGAGCCTTAGCTGCAGGTAGCAATCTTTGCCAAGTGGTGTATCAACTTGTAGGTGAATCAGTTCAACAGATGGTACATCTTATACTTACACAATGCTGTGTGCCAGTGATATCTCAATAAGGCTGGGGGAAAAGCCCTCACAAGTTATAGAAAATTTGGGTCCATGTATTTTGTGCACTGAATAACTCTCCCACACTTTCATAGTGTGGACTCCCGTTTTTCTAAGCTCTGTTTTCTTCTGGCAATATGAAGTATTTGGATGATATTTTATTCCTATTTGACCCTACAGATCAGTGCTTCTATGTAATTACAGGAATTCCAGAGGTGATAAGAACACCTAAGCTTTAAATACAGTCTATCATAAAATAAAATGCAGTATCTTTATCCCTTGGAGGTCTTACCCTTTTTTTTGAGTGTATGGTGGCAACTTCCAACGATTACATTTTTAACTATTGTGGCAAAAATGCCCATAACACAAAACTTACTCACCTATTTTTAAAAATAATTTTATTTGTTGGCTGTGCTGGGTCTTCGATGTTTCGAGAACTTTTCCTGGTTGCAGTGAGCCGGGGTTACTCTCTCGTTGTGGTGCTTGGGCTTCTCATTGTGGTGGCTTTTCTGATTGCAGAGCACGGGCTCGAGGGCACTTGGGCTCAGTAGTTGCGGCACACGGACTTAGTTGCTCTGAAGCCTGTGGGCTCTTCCCAGACCAGGGATCTAGCCTCTGTCTCTGCTGCAGGTAGGACACCAATTCTGACTCCATGTTGGGAGCTGTTTCTTTGATTTCCTTATTATTATGATCGTACTTAATGGCTTGCCTGGAGGACTTTGCTGCTCTGCCGGTTAAAGTGCGTTTGTTCAAAAACCTGTCCACAGGGCTACCCTGGTGGTCCAGTGGGTAAGGAGTCCACCTTGCAGTGCAAGGGGCACCGATTTGATCCCTGGCCCGGGAAGATCCCACGTGCCGCGGAGTGGCTGGACCTGTGTCCAATTACGAGCCAGCGCTCTGGAGCGCATGCGCCCAGAGCCGGTGCTCTGAGATGAGAGAGGCCACTGTAATGGGAGGCCCACACAGGCCGAACAATAAAGATGGATGAAAATAAATAAATAAAAAACCAATAAAAGAGGCCAAAATTAAAAAAAAAAACCAAACCAAAAAACACCTGTCCACCTGTGGATGGCAGGAAGGGAGAAATTAACACATCCTCTGCCTGAGGTTTGCCATTCTAAAAGATGTTTCCAAGTTTGATGACATTTTTGCTTTGCTTTTTCCTCACTTCCCCCCATTTCTGATCTATAAAAGAACCTGGCCCCCAGACCCCAATATGATGGTTATTTTAAGTGCTAGCCTGCCATCTTCTCGGTCAGTTGCTTTATGAATAAAGTCGTTTTCCTTGCTTTAACACCTTGCCTTTAGGATTCATCAGCCTGTTATGCAGGAAGCAGAGCGAGCTTGGACTCCGTAACATTGGTAACATCTCCTGTGTTGCCAGGTGGATTCTTTACCACTGAACCATCAGGGAAGTCCCTGACTCACCTATTTTTAACTGCACAGTTTAGTAGAACTAAATATATTCACATTTTGTTTCACTAATCTCCAGAATAATTTCTCTTGCAAAACTGAAACTCATTAAACAACAACTCTTCATTTCTTCCTCCATCCCACCTCTGGCAACCACTCTGATGGTAGCTTTTCTTAGGCCACTTTCCTAGAAGTTCTGCCTAGGTGGGCATCCTTATGACATCTCTGGGAAACCAGAATCTCGTAAAAATTAGTGTGTCATTTGCCGGGGTCTTCCCAGACCAGGGATCTAGCCTCTGTCTCTGCTGCAGGTAGGACACCAATTCTGACTCCATGTTGGGAGCTGTTTCTTTGATTTCCTTATTATTATGATCGTACTTAATGGCTTGCCTGGAGGACTTTGCTGCTCTGCCGGTTAAAGTGCGTTTGTTCAAAAACCTGTCCACAGGGCTACCCTGGTGGTCCAGTGGGTAAGGAGTCCACCTTGCAGTGCAAGGGGCACCGATTTGATCCCTGGCCCGGGAAGATCCCACGTGCCGCGGAGTGGCTGGACCTGTGTCCAATTACGAGCCAGCGCTCTGGAGCGCATGCGCCCAGAGCCGGTGCTCTGAGATGAGAGAGGCCACTGTAATGGGAGGCCCACACAGGCCGAACAATAAAGATGGATGAAAATAAATAAATAAAAAACCAATAAAAGAGGCCAAAATTAAAAAAAAAAACCAAACCAAAAAACACCTGTCCACCTGTGGATGGCAGGAAGGGAGAAATTAACACATCCTCTGCCTGAGGTTTGCCATTCTAAAAGATGTTTCCAAGTTTGATGACATTTTTGCTTTGCTTTTTCCTCACTTCCCCCCATTTCTGATCTATAAAAGAACCTGGCCCCCAGACCCCAATATGATGGTTATTTTAAGTGCTAGCCTGCCATCTTCTCGGTCAGTTGCTTTATGAATAAAGTCGTTTTCCTTGCTTTAACACCTTGCCTTTAGGATTCATCAGCCTGTTATGCAGGAAGCAGAGCGAGCTTGGACTCCGTAACATTGGTAACATCTCCTGTGTTGCCAGGTGGATTCTTTACCACTGAACCATCAGGGAAGTCCCTGACTCACCTATTTTTAACTGCACAGTTTAGTAGAACTAAATATATTCACATTTTGTTTCACTAATCTCCAGAATAATTTCTCTTGCAAAACTGAAACTCATTAAACAACAACTCTTCATTTCTTCCTCCATCCCACCTCTGGCAACCACTCTGATGGTAGCTTTTCTTAGGCCACTTTCCTAGAAGTTCTGCCTAGGTGGGCATCCTTATGACATCTCTGGGAAACCAGAATCTCGTAAAAATTAGTGTGTCATTTGCCTAAACCAGAGGATTAGCGATTAGGTTCAATTCAACACCTAGAGGAAACAAAATTCAGGGGTGGAATTGTAGACACTAAAAGCTGGACAGAGTTTGGATACCTGGAGAAGGGAATGGCAAGCCACTTCAGTATTCTTGCCTGCATAATTCCATGGACAGAGGAGCCTCGTGGGCTATAGTCCATGGGGTCACAAAAAGTCAGACGTGACTGAGTGATTTAAGGAAAGCAATTTAATTCCCAGGCATTAATCACATGCCTTGTGCATGAAGGTTGAACAGCTGGAGGAAGTGTAGAGATTATTTAGGTCAGGTAGTCGTTCATTCAGTGAATAAGAATTGAAGATAGTTAGGCCTGACCTTGACCTAGTGCTTGACACTCTGAGCTCCCCAGCCTCAAGGAGCCTGCACTCAAGTCATCAGGACAAAAGAAGGCAGATAATCAATATGTTTATTTGGTGTCACTTCCATGAATTCCCACATGACCTGGATATCCTTTTTTACCTCAAATAAACTTACTTCAGGTGCCAAAGATATAGATGGCCATACCTGCATTTTAAAAAAAGTTTTGGCTACGCTGGGTCTTCCATGTGGCACGTGGGTCCATTGTTGTAGGCATGGGCTTTCTCTAGTTGCACAGCATGGGCTCTAGAGCATGCCAGCTCAGTAGTTGCAGCACACAGGCTCTTTTGCCCTGTGGCAGATGGGATCTTAGTTCCCTGACCAAATATTGCACTCTAGTCCCGCATTGGGAGGCCGACTTTCAAGCACTGGACCACCAGAGAAGTCCCTGCAGTTTTTAAGTTGCTTATTTTCTGCCATCTTTTATAGCATCCACACTGATCATTCACCACTTAACTGAATTTGGCTGATGTACTTTGCATGTCTACTAAGTACTTACAAGTTCATCATCACATTTGCTCCTTAGAAATGCCCTAGAGGAGGATATTATTATTACCATAGTAATTTTGCAGATAAAGAAATGGAAGTTCAGAAGGCCTGGGTGACTCTTCCAGAGTCACAAAACTAGAAAAGGTAGGGTCCAGATGGCACTCGGGTGTTCTGAATAGATGGAGGGGGGATCCTCTTGGTTTCCTCGTATGTTAACCACAGCTAGATATTGATCAGTTGGTCCCTCATGCATGCTCAGTTGTGCCTGATGAACTGTAGCCTGCCAGGCTCTTTGGTCAATGAGATTTCCCAGGCAAGAATGCTGGAGTGGGTTGCCATGCCCACCTCTAGGGGATCATTCTGACTCAGGGATCGAACCCACATCTCTTGTGTCTCCTGCATTGGCAGGCAGATTCTTTACCACTGAGGCACCTGGGTAGCCCTAGTCAGTTGGTCTTTAACACACATATTTGTTGAGCACTCACTGGGCTAGGCATTCAGGATCCTATAGTGAATGTGATCCAAGCAAGTCAGTCCTTTGCTAGCTGAGGTTGTACTACAAGAAGACAGAAAACCACAGAAAATCACAAATGCATAGTAAAAGGGTGCTTTAGGAGAGTAAAATACAGGAAGCCCCACCTAGGCTGAGGCAGGGTAGGAGGTGGGAGAATCATGGTGAGAAGGGAATCACAAACAAGTGTTTTCCCTCTGAAAACAAAGCTTCAGGACCTGGCCCTTGATTGCTGTTGGCTGTGCAGCCAAACACATTCAAGCTTGTTTTGTCTTGTAGGAAGCTTCAGTTAGTGCACACGCAGGTTCAGTTGAATTTGTGGGTAGAAAGTTCACACTCTGAAAAGTTTGTTTAAATATGCTTGTTTTGGAGCCAAAATTATAATTAGGGCCTAGGTGAGGAAGTGGCTTCTGGCCTATCACCTCTTTTGTTAGTAGTACTTTAAGCAAGGAGGAATATCTCATCTTTGTGGGAGGCAGATGTGATCTTAGTTCCCTGACCAAATATTGCACTCTAGTCCCGCATTGGGAGGCCGACTTTCAAGCACTGGACCACCAGAGAAGTCCCTGCAGTTTTTAAGTTGCTTATTTTCTGCCATCTTTTATAGCATCCACACTGATCATTCACCACTTAACTGAATTTGGCTGATGTACTTTGCATGTCTACTAAGTACTTACAAGTTCATCATCACATTTGCTCCTTAGAAATGCCCTAGAGGAGGATATTATTATTACCATAGTAATTTTGCAGATAAAGAAATGGAAGTTCAGAAGGCCTGGGTGACTCTTCCAGAGTCACAAAACTAGAAAAGGTAGGGTCCAGATGGCACTCGGGTGTTCTGAATAGATGGAGGGGGGATCCTCTTGGTTTCCTCGTATGTTAACCACAGCTAGATATTGATCAGTTGGTCCCTCATGCATGCTCAGTTGTGCCTGATGAACTGTAGCCTGCCAGGCTCTTTGGTCAATGAGATTTCCCAGGCAAGAATGCTGGAGTGGGTTGCCATGCCCACCTCTAGGGGATCATTCTGACTCAGGGATCGAACCCACATCTCTTGTGTCTCCTGCATTGGCAGGCAGATTCTTTACCACTGAGGCACCTGGGTAGCCCTAGTCAGTTGGTCTTTAACACACATATTTGTTGAGCACTCACTGGGCTAGGCATTCAGGATCCTATAGTGAATGTGATCCAAGCAAGTCAGTCCTTTGCTAGCTGAGGTTGTACTACAAGAAGACAGAAAACCACAGAAAATCACAAATGCATAGTAAAAGGGTGCTTTAGGAGAGTAAAATACAGGAAGCCCCACCTAGGCTGAGGCAGGGTAGGAGGTGGGAGAATCATGGTGAGAAGGGAATCACAAACAAGTGTTTTCCCTCTGAAAACAAAGCTTCAGGACCTGGCCCTTGATTGCTGTTGGCTGTGCAGCCAAACACATTCAAGCTTGTTTTGTCTTGTAGGAAGCTTCAGTTAGTGCACACGCAGGTTCAGTTGAATTTGTGGGTAGAAAGTTCACACTCTGAAAAGTTTGTTTAAATATGCTTGTTTTGGAGCCAAAATTATAATTAGGGCCTAGGTGAGGAAGTGGCTTCTGGCCTATCACCTCTTTTGTTAGTAGTACTTTAAGCAAGGGAGGAATATCTCATCTTTGTGGGAGGAAAAGTGCCATTGGACTTGATGAAAATCTTGAAAACAGACTTTTGCATTGCTCTCTTTCTCCAAGTTGACACAATCAAGGACTATGTTGACAGGAAAGTGCTTTCAAGATACAATTGCAAAAATTTAACAGTAAAAATAGAGAGAATTCACTTCTGCTTAAAAAAAGGAACATATTTCTTTAGTAACGTGCATTCTGGTTGTCATTAATTAACATTCATTTTAATACATTGTATGAACTTTAACCATTGTCATTGGATGTGGCCAGGCTCTGAATATGTTAGGCTCAATACCCCTGGGTTATAAAGATGCACCAAAGACTTTATTCTCACTGTTCTCCTATAGATTATAGTCTAAGACTACAGGAATCTTGGTTTCTGGACTTTCTGGGCTTATCCCGATTTCAGATAATTCAGTTCCTGGTCAAACCACAGGTCCCCAGAGACAAGGATCTCTTGTCTCATCTGTTGCTATTTGTCTGTTTCCAATAGAGTGTTTGCATATTGCACAAGATCAATGGATTATCTATGCACAGGAGGGAATATTTTCTTCTACCCTTTTAGGTGCTTGTGTCTGATCTGTTAATGAAACTGACATAAGAAAATTAACAGGAGAAAAATACAGCTGGTTATGTTTGTACAGGAGCCCCATAAAGACAAAGAGACTCAAGGACAAGTTAGGTAATTATGGCTTATACATCACCCCGAGTTAAGGCATGGAGAGGCTCTGGGGCTTCAAAGGAGAGTCAGTGATTTATAAAATTACAAGAAAAGTGGATATTCTTGGTCATTAGATATTTGTCTTGCCATGCAGTTCAGATAAAAGTTGTCTCTGGGGTTTCCCTGATGGCTCAGTGGTAAAGAATTTACCTGCCAATGCAGGAGATGCATGTTCGATCCTTGGGTCAGAAAGGTCCCCTGGAGAAGGAAATGGCAACCCACTCCAGTATTCGTGCCTTGGGAAATCCCATTAATAGAGGAGTCTGGTAGGCTACTGTCCATGAGATCGCAAAAGAGTCAGACTCAACTTAGTGACTAAACAACAAAAGTTATTTCCGGTAACAGCTCTATTTCTGGGCAGGATCCCTAACTAAATTCTTTTAAGCAGTTAACGGAGAGGTAAAAGTTCTTGAGTCTGTTAGGTCTTTTTTTTTTTATTTAAATTTTTTTTGGGGGGGTCGGGTTGGGGAGGGAGGGGAGCAGCCGGGCCACTTCTATTGGTCTTTCATTTCTCCATTTTCATCCGTCTTTGCTCTTTGGCCCATGTGGGCCTCCCATCGCGGTGGCGTCTATCGTCGCAGAGCACCGGCTCTGGGAGCATGCGCTCCAGAGCTCCAGCTCGGTGATTGGACACATGGGTCCAGCCGCTCCGCGGCACGTGGGATCTTCCCAGGCCAGGGATTGAACCGGCGCCCCTTGCACTGCAAGGCAGTGTCCTTACCCACTGGACCACCAGGGGAAGCCCAAGTCTGTTAGGCCTTCCTTGATTGACTTCAGCTCCAAATCATCCATACACCAAAGTGGCACATTTTGAAGTCTCTTGTTCTGAATGCCTTTAGTAGTATATATGACAATACAGAAATCATAGTCACCGCAGTTGTGAGACACATTTAATAAGGTCAGAGGTGTTAGAGTGTCAATGGAGAATCACCATTCTTTCATTTGCTAACATACTGATTCATTGAAAACAGTTATTGGACACAACTGAGTGACTGAACTAAACTGAACTGAGTCTTCATCAATTACTTGGACTCTTGAACTAGAGTAACTGGATCTGAATTCTCATTCTGTATCATCTTGCATGAATTGCTCCATCTCTCTGGGCCAGTTATATGTTGATAATAGTAGTACCTACCTGATCAGGATACTGTGAGAAATAAGTGATTAAATATACAATGTACTTAGAATTGGCACCAGGTTATGCTCAATAAATGTTAGTTGCTGCTGCTGGTGCTGCTGCTGCTTCAGTTCAGTTCAGTTTAGTTCAATCGTTCATTCATGTTTGACTCTTTGTGACCCCATGGACTGTGGCACACCAGGCTTCCTTGTCCTTCACCATTTCTCAGAGCTTGCTCAAACTCATGACTCAGTGATGCCATCCAAGCATCTCATTCTCTGTGGTCCCCTTCTCCTTTTGACTTCTATTTTCCCCAACATCAGGGTGTTTTCCAGTGAGCCATCTCTTTGCATGAGGTGACCAAAGTATTGGGCTTCAGCTTCAGCATCATTCCTTTCAGTGAATATACAAGGTTGATTTCCTTTTGGATTTATTGGTTTGATCACTTTTCAGTCCAAGGGAATCTCAAGAGCCTTCTCCAACACCACAGTTCAAGGGCATCAATTCTTTGGCACTCAGCTTTCTTCATGGTCTAACTCTCACATCCATATGTGACTACTGGGAAAACTTTTATACCTTTGACTGTATGAATTTTTGTTGGCAAGGTGATGTCTCTGCTTTTGAATACGCTTTTCTTCCAAGGAGCAAGCATCTTTTTATTTCATGGCTGTAGTCACCATCTGCAGTGATTCTGGAGCCCAAGAAAATAAAATGTGTCACCGTTTCCATTGTTTGCCCATCTATTTGCCATAATGGTACTGGATGCCATAATCTTAGTTTTTTGAATGTTGAGCTTTAGGCCAGCTTTTTCATTCCCCTTTTTCACCTTCATCAAGAGGGTCTTTAGTTCTTCTTCACTTTCTGCCATAAGGGTGGTGTCATCTGTGTACCTGAAGTTATTGATATTTCTCTTGGAATTCTTGATTCCAGCTTGTGCTTCATACAGACCAGTGTTTTGTATGATATACTCTGCATATTAGTTAAATGAGTAGGGTGACAACATTCAGCCTTGATGTATTCCTTTCCCAATTTGAAACCAGTCCATTGTTCCATGCTGTTTCTTCTTGTCCTGCATACAGGCTTCCCATGAGGCAGGGACGGTGGTCTGGTATTGCCATCTCTTTCAGAAATTTCTGCAGTTTGTTGTGATCCACACAGTCAAAGGCTTTAGCATAATCAATGAAGCAGAAGTAGATGTTTTTCGGGAATTTCCTTGCTCTTTCTATGATCCAATGAATGTTGGCAGTTTGATCTCTGGCTCCTCTTCCTTTTCTAAATCCAATTTGTACATCTGGAAGTTCTCAGTTCACATACTGTTGAAGCCTAGCTTGGAGGATGATTAACTTTTTGATCATAGAACAAATATTCAGGAAGTAGAAGAAGTGTAGTATTGTCAGAGGCCTTGTTTGAGTCTCAGCAGGGCCACTAACTAAGTTTACCCAAGGAAACTTGTCTGACCTGTACTGAGCCTTTCATTTCCTCGTTTTGAGACCAATGAATCATACCCTCTCCCTGAAACGTTCCTGTAAGAGTCAATGGAGATTACTTGTGTGAAGCTATAAAGCTCTATTCAGATGAAAGGAATGATAAACACCACCACTTCTGCCCTTACTTTACTTCCTAGCCCAGACTATACTTCACAGGCCTCTCAGCAACCTCTCATCAGCATCCCAGTCCCTTCTTTCAACCTTTGGATTTTGCTTGAATTTACCTTAACACTCTCTTTAGTATGCCTGAGTCTACTCTTACCTCCTGCCCACATGTCCCCATCAGTCACCTCCCAATCTAGACATCAGGTTATGCTAAACCTCTCCTCTTATATTTACTTAAAATTTTAATGAACTCAGACTGAAGGGGCCCCAGTATCATTTCCAGATTAAATACAGGGTCTTTGGCCTTCCCTGGTGGTCCAGTTGATAAGAATCTGCCTTTTAATGCAGGGGACATGGGTTTGATCCCTGGTCTGGGACCTAAGATCTCACATGCTGTGGGATCATTTTCATTTGGACTGAGTTTGTGTTTGTGCTACAGTGACAGAGCTGAGTAGCTGCAACAGAGATTGTCTGATCTGCAGAGCCCAAAATATTTAATATCTGACATTTGATTAAATTAAAAAAATCCCCAACTTTCTTCCTCAGTTTTGCCTGGTGAAATCCTGCCCTAAATATGAAGTGTCTCTCTATTTTTACCCTGTAATCCCTGCTTCTCTGTGTTCCCAAAGGTTTTATACATCACAGCACTTTTTAAAAAGCCTATTGTAATTACAGGTTTGGTATCTATCTCTTCTACTGACAGTAGTTTTCTTAGATTCCAGGAATCATATCTTGTCTTTCTTCATCGCTTTCTGAGTTTCTAGCACAGGGAAACCCATACTAGGTATCTGTTAGATAAATAAGAGAGAGAAGAGTCTGGGTGTTAGATCCACAAAGACCTATTTTGAGATCCAGTCTCTTCTTCTTATGGTCTACTTATTTAACATCGATTGAGAAAACTACTAAACTGAGCTTCAGTTATCTCAGCTATAAAACTTTTGATCATAGAACAAATATTCAGGAAGTAGAAGAAGTGTAGTATTGTCAGAGGCCTTGTTTGAGTCTCAGCAGGGCCACTAACTAAGTTTACCCAAGGAAACTTGTCTGACCTGTACTGAGCCTTTCATTTCCTCGTTTTGAGACCAATGAATCATACCCTCTCCCTGAAACGTTCCTGTAAGAGTCAATGGAGATTACTTGTGTGAAGCTATAAAGCTCTATTCAGATGAAAGGAATGATAAACACCACCACTTCTGCCCTTACTTTACTTCCTAGCCCAGACTATACTTCACAGGCCTCTCAGCAACCTCTCATCAGCATCCCAGTCCCTTCTTTCAACCTTTGGATTTTGCTTGAATTTACCTTAACACTCTCTTTAGTATGCCTGAGTCTACTCTTACCTCCTGCCCACATGTCCCCATCAGTCACCTCCCAATCTAGACATCAGGTTATGCTAAACCTCTCCTCTTATATTTACTTAAAATTTTAATGAACTCAGACTGAAGGGGCCCCAGTATCATTTCCAGATTAAATACAGGGTCTTTGGCCTTCCCTGGTGGTCCAGTTGATAAGAATCTGCCTTTTAATGCAGGGGACATGGGTTTGATCCCTGGTCTGGGACCTAAGATCTCACATGCTGTGGGATCATTTTCATTTGGACTGAGTTTGTGTTTGTGCTACAGTGACAGAGCTGAGTAGCTGCAACAGAGATTGTCTGATCTGCAGAGCCCAAAATATTTAATATCTGACATTTGTTTAAAATTTAAAAAAATCCCCAACTTTCTTCCTCAGTTTTGCCTGGTGAAATCCTGCCCTAAATATGAAGTGTCTCTCTATTTTTACCCTGTAATCCCTGCTTCTCTGTGTTCCCAAAGGTTTTATACATCACAGCACTTTTTAAAAAGCCTATTGTAATTACAGGTTTGGTATCTATCTCTTCTACTGACAGTAGTTTTCTTAGATTCCAGGAATCATATCTTGTCTTTCTTCATCGCTTTCTGAGTTTCTAGCACAGGGAAACCCATACTAGGTATCTGTTAGATAAATAAGAGAGAGAAGAGTCTGGGTGTTAGATCCACAAAGACCTATTTTGAGATCCAGTCTCTTCTTCTTATGGTCTACTTATTTAACATCGATTGAGAAAACTACTAAACTGAGCTTCAGTTCTCTCAGCTATAAAATGGGGACAGTAATACTTAGGGAAATATCACTGAGTTAATGCATATAAAGCACATGATGTATTATTCACTCTCTCTCTCTCATCCTATTTGAATGAGAGGAGAGAAGAAAAGTAAGCAGTGGTTTCCAAAGAAGAGGTAGATAGAGGAAGTGATAAGGAGACCAGATGGACAATTTACCAGCACCAAAAAAACCCTGAAGAAGATTCCACATGCTGTGGAGCAACTAAGCTTGTGCACCACAAGGGCTGAGCCCATGCACCTAGAGCCTGTGCTCTGCAAAAAGAGAAACCCCCATAATGAGAAGCCTAACTGCCACAAAGAAGAACAGCTCCCACTCACTGCAATTAGAGAAAGCTCTTGTATGGCAATGAAGACCCAAACCAGCAAAAAACCAAATTAAATTTTAAAAAACTTTAAAAAAGAGAAACATCTGAAGACTGTGACTTGCTTGATGGGCCTGTCTCCAGACCATCTCTCTTCCTGTACTTGAGCATGTGAACAAGATTAGGTACTAACACAGTTGTGCTGAATAGCCACTGTACCACACAAAAAAGATTAGTCTGGACATAACCAGAAATACACGCATAGTGTCAAGATGCTCAATAAGCCACATGGTTTCCACAGCTGGTCCTGATGACCCGTCTCCAGACTGTAGGCATCTCAATGCGTGAGCCTTTCAAGTCCACGCCATGTATAAGTAGAGCTTTGTCCTGTCTGGTTCCTGATCTCATTTAGATAGAATAATTTCCTCATAAAATGAGGTAGTGAACCCTAAACCAATGGGTCAAAGAGTAAATTACAAGGGAAATGAAGAAACGTATTAAGACAAATGCAAACAAAAGCACAACATAGCAAAATTTATGGGAGGCAGCAAACACAACTAAGAGGGAAATGAAGAAAATGAAGAAAAATGAAGAAAAATCTCAAACCAGAAATGTAAATTTGTACCTCAAGAACTAAAATAATAAGACCAGAACAGAATAGACAGCCTATAAATAAACCCTCATATGTAATATATGATCAAATTATCTTCAAGTAATTTTGTGGTATCTTCAACACAGTGGAGAAAGGAGAGTCTCTTCAATGAATGATGCTGAGAAAACTTGATATCCACAGGCAAAAGAATTAAATTAGACCCTTTCATCATGCTATATATAAATAGTAACTCAAAATGGATTAAAGCCCTAAATATAAGACTTGAAACTATAAAAATCCTAGAAAAAAATATACACCATAAATTATATTTCAGAATGATTTCCTGATATGATGCCAAAAACAAGGCAACAAAAGTAAAAATAGACACGTGCAAATACACCAAACATTAAAACATCAGTTCAGTTCTGTTCAGCAAAGAAAACAACCAATGGAATAAAAAGGCAACACACAGGCTTGGGAGAAAATACTTGCAGATAACATCTTTTTTCAAATAATGAGAAGCCTAACTGCCACAAAGAAGAACAGCTCCCACTCACTGCAATTAGAGAAAGCTCTTGTATGGCAATGAAGACCCAAACCAGCAAAAAACCAAATTAAATTTTAAAAAACTTTAAAAAAGAGAAACATCTGAAGACTGTGACTTGCTTGATGGGCCTGTCTCCAGACCATCTCTCTTCCTGTACTTGAGCATGTGAACAAGATTAGGTACTAACACAGTTGTGCTGAATAGCCACTGTACCACACAAAAAAGATTAGTCTGGACATAACCAGAAATACACGCATAGTGTCAAGATGCTCAATAAGCCACATGGTTTCCACAGCTGGTCCTGATGACCCGTCTCCAGACTGTAGGCATCTCAATGCGTGAGCCTTTCAAGTCCACGCCATGTATAAGTAGAGCTTTGTCCTGTCTGGTTCCTGATCTCATTTAGATAGAATAATTTCCTCATAAAATGAGGTAGTGAACCCTAAACCAATGGGTCAAAGAGTAAATTACAAGGGAAATGAAGAAACGTATTAAGACAAATGCAAACAAAAGCACAACATAGCAAAATTTATGGGAGGCAGCAAACACAACTAAGAGGGAAATGAAGAAAATGAAGAAAAATGAAGAAAAATCTCAAACCAGAAATGTAAATTTGTACCTCAAGAACTAAAATAATAAGACCAGAACAGAATAGACAGCCTATAAATAAACCCTCATATGTAATATATGATCAAATTATCTTCAAGTAATTTTGTGGTATCTTCAACACAGTGGAGAAAGGAGAGTCTCTTCAATAAATGATGCTGAGAAAACTTGATATCCACAGGCAAAAGAATTAAATTAGACCCTTTCATCATGCTATATATAAATAGTAACTCAAAATGGATTAAAGCCCTAAATATAAGACTTGAAACTATAAAAATCCTAGAAAAAAATATACACCATAAATTATATTTCAGAATGATTTCCTGATATGATGCCAAAAACAAGGCAACAAAAGTAAAAATAGACACGTGCAAATACACCAAACATTAAAACATCAGTTCAGTTCTGTTCAGCAAAGAAAACAACCAATGGAATAAAAAGGCAACACACAGGCTTGGGAGAAAATACTTGCAGATAATCCATCTGATAAGGGGTTAATATTTAGAATATATAATGAACTACAACTCAACAATAACAAAAGCCCCCAAAACCTCAATTCAAAAGTAGGCAAAGGACTTGAATAGACATTTATCTAAAGAAGAGATACAGAAAGCCAATAAGCAGATGAAGAGATACTCAAGATTATTAATCATCATGGACATGCAAGTATAAATCACAATGAGATATCACCTCATACCTATTAGGATGGCCATCACCAAAAAGAAAATAACAAATCTGGCAAGGATTTGTAGAGAAATTGGAATCCTTGCGCATGGTTGATGGGAATCTGCAATGGTGCAGCCACTCTGAAAACCAGTGAGTATGGCTGACCCAGCAATTTCAGATATATATTTTTTAAAAAAAGGAAAACAAGATCTCAAAGAGGTATTAGGTATTTACTCATCTGTGTTCATTGTGGACTACTCCCAATAGGAAAGAAGTAGAAGGAGAAACAGCCCCAATGTCTTCTGAGGGGTGAAGGCATAAAGAAAACATGTCATATATGAAAAATGAAATGTTACTCATCCTTAAAAAGAAGGAAATCCTGTCCTATGGTACAGTATGGATAAACCTTAAAGATATTTTCTTAGGTGAAATAGACCAGCCACAAAAAGACAAATATTGTGTAATTCTACCTTTAGTTGTTCAGACATTAAGTCATGTCTGACTCTCTGCAACCCCATGGACTTTAGCATGCCAGGCTTCCCTGTCCTTCACGATCTCCTGGAGTTTGCTCAAACTCACATCCACTAAGTCAATGAGGTATCTAATGTGGTCAAATCCATAGAGATGGTAAGTAGAATGGAGGTTGCCAGGGTCTGGGGGAGAAGGGTATAAGGGTTATTGTTCAATGAATGCAGAATTTCAGTCTAGGAAGATGTACAATTCCTGGAGATGGATAGTGATGATGGTTACACATCAATGTGGATCTACTTAACTCCACTGAACTGCGCACTTGAAAATGGTGACAATGGTGAATTATATGTGTATCTCAACACACAAACACACACAGAAATATATATATCTGAAAAAAGCAGATAACCCTAAATGTCATCCCTAGAAATCCTGGTTCAGTAAATTTAAGCCCCAGGAATATACATTTTGAACATGCACTGTGATGATTTTTCATAAATGTAAACAAGTAGCTGTGTTTCCCAGGTGGCGTTCTTGATTAAAAAAAAGAAGAAGAAGAAAAAACTGTGTGCCAATGCAGGTTAGATGCAAGAGATGCAAGTTCGATTCCTGGGTTGGGGAGATCCCCTGTTGGAGCGCATGGCAGCCCACTCCAGTGTTCTTGCCTGGAGAATCCTTTGGACAGAGGAGCCTGGCAGGCTGCAGTCCACTGGGTCGCACAGAGTTGGACACGACTGAAGGGACTGAGCATGGACACCCGCAAGCAAGCAGATAGAGATACGGGAAAATCAGCACTCCTCATCTGGGAAGCTGCTCAGACGAGCCACTGGTGGAGCTATGCATGCCTAAGAGGCACTTCCTGCGGCTGGACTACTCATTTTCCTTTTGTTGAGAAATTGTAGTTGAATACTGCCTGTGTGTGAGGTGCCATGCTAGGATTTCTTTAACGGCTGGACTACGTCATGGGGGGGGGAACATAAAGAAAACATGTCATATATGAAATGAAATGTTACTCATCCTTAAAGAAGGAAATCCTGTCCTATGGTACAGTATGGATAAACCTTAAAGATATTTTCTTAGGTGAAATAGACCAGCCACAAAAGACAAATATTGTGTTATTCTACCTTTAGTTGTTCAGACATTAAGTCATGTCTGACTCTCTGCAACCCCATGGACTTTAGCATGCCAGGCTTCCCTGTCCTTCACGATCTCCTGGAGTTTGCTCAAACTCACATCCACTAAGTCAATGAGGTATCTAATGTGGTCAAATCCATAGAGATGGTAAGTAGAATGGAGGTTGCCAGGGTCTGGGGGAGAAGGGTATAAGGGTTATTGTTCAATGAATGCAGAATTTCAGTCTAGGAAGATGTACAATTCCTGGAGATGGATAGTGATGATGGTTACACATCAATGTGGATCTACTTAACTCCACTGAACTGCGCACTTGAAAATGGTGACAATGGTGAATTATATGTGTATCTCAACACACAAACACACACAGAAATATATATATCTGAAAAAAGCAGATAACCCTAAATGTCATCCCTAGAAATCCTGGTTCAGTAAATTTAAGCCCCAGGAATATACATTTTGAACATGCACTGTGATGATTTTTCATAAATGTAAACAAGTAGCTGTGTTTCCCAGGTGGCGTTCTTGATTAAAAAAAAGAAGAAGAAGAAAAAACTGTGTGCCAATGCAGGTTAGATGCAAGAGATGCAAGTTCGATTCCTGGGTTGGGGAGATCCCCTGTTGGAGCGCATGGCAGCCCACTCCAGTGTTCTTGCCTGGAGAATCCTTTGGACAGAGGAGCCTGGCAGGCTGCAGTCCACTGGGTCGCACAGAGTTGGACACGACTGAAGGGACTGAGCATGGACACCCGCAAGCAAGCAGATAGAGATACGGGAAAATCAGCACTCCTCATCTGGGAAGCTGCTCAGACGAGCCACTGGTGGAGCTATGCATGCCTAAGAGGCACTTCCTGCGGCTGGACTACTCATTTTCCTTTTGTTGAGAAATTGTAGTTGAATACTGCCTGTGTGTGAGGTGCCATGCTAGGATTTCGATGGAGAATATGAAATCCAGTCTCAGTCTCAGGGGAGACTGTCAAACACAAGGAAGTACCAAGAAATATAGACCCGAAATGGATCCTTAGGAACTTGCAGCACTCTGACTCTTCTGGTCCTCTTCTAGGCAGTGGGGCAACGATGCCTAGCTCACAGGGTTGTCCTGGAGACAAAAATGAAACAAAAGGTGTGCAAGTGGTTTTAATTGTTGTAATCGCTTATTCAGTGTTTACTTTTAGGGTGAATGCTTGAGTCTTGGCTCCATAGAGCGCCAGAGCAGAAGTTCTTAATCCTGGGTGTGTATTACCATCACCTGGACAACTTTTTTATTCTTCATTTTTATTATTTTTGTATTGGAGTATAATTGTTGTACAATGTTGTTTCAATTTCTGCTGTGCAACAATGTGATTTGGCTATATGTACACATATATTCCCTCTTATTCCCACCCCCGACCCCACCCCTCAAAGCTGTCCCAGAGCGCTGGGCTGGGCTCTCTGTGCTCTGCAGCAGGTTCCCACTAGCTCTCTGTTCCCGCTTGGGAGTGTGTATATGTCGATGCTACTCTCTCAGTTTGGCCCATGGCCTCCTTCCCACACTTGGTCCACATGTCCCTTCTCTAGTCTTCATCACTATTCCCGTAGAATTTTTTTTAAGAAAAACATCCCCTCTGGAATTTCTTTTCACCGGGGTTCTAATTCTGTTTTTCTGGGGGAGTGGCCTATGCATGGTCACTTGTTTAAAAGCTCTCAGATTTTCCACCCCACAACAGCCTGAAAGTCATTGTGTTATAAAACACACAGAAAGGGATTGGTGAGTGCAAATCAGTAGGATGGGAGAGACTCACAGAGCTGGGCATGTCTGTGCTGGATCTTTGGAGGCCATGTGACATTGGAGCATCATCTTTGGACGAGGTAACATGTACACACAATATAAAATTTAAAAGTCTGGAAGGGTCTCTCTTGACTGGCTTATCTTCCTTTTTCTCCTGGGCCCCTCCCCTGTCCTCTCTGAGGTAAATACTCTTAGCAGTTCTTGTTTATATCACCAGAGAGGTTCTTCACGTTGTTGCTAAGAAACTTGTCAGTTTGCCGAGCCACACAGCATACGAGATCTAAGTCCCCTGACCGGGGATTGAACCCACGCCCATTGCACTGGAAGCATGCAGTCTTGGTCACTGTACCACTACGGAAGTCCAGGTGGCATTTTCTGTTCCACAACCTTCCACCTGGCACAGAATGGCATCTATATGGGTGTAGCTTGATTGAGGAAGTTCATCTAACAAAATAACAAAAAGGTGATTTTTACAATTCTTTTGTAAGAGTGGAGGTTCTTCTTTCTTCCTGTCACTGTACACTCTGAGAAGCTTAGTGTTTCTAATAACACTTTTTATTTTGAGATAATTGTCAATTCACATCAGTTGTAGGAAAGAATACAGGGAGAACCCATGTACTCTTTGCCTGAGTGGTCTAATTTTAATTCCTGCGCTAATCAAGACAGCTTCAAATCCAATTTTCTTACAGTTTTGAAAAACCGTACCCAGAAAATGAGAGCAAGCTTGCAGGGGAGGAACAAGGTATTTTCAATTTCCCTTCTTGGTTTCTGGGAAATCAAAACTTAACATATCATGTGCTTGCTTCTCTGTGGTGAAGCACACTCCTTCTTGATTCGAGTGTGCTCTAGTGAGCCAGGGCCACACTAGGTGAGGAACACCAGCTGGAACGGAGGCTCCTCTAGTGCAGGCCAGCAATTTCTAGACCAAGTTCCAGGCTGGAACATGCACAAGGGCTGGAGGTACCTCTCTGAAATTTTCAGACTCCCAGGAATGAACACACGTAGAGCTATTCCTGACTCTCTCTTGTTTTCAATATCCTCTTAAAAGACTTTCACAAACAGATTGCATGATAAACAAGGTAGTTGCAATCCCCTCCTGGTCACAATCTCTTGGAACTGCAATGGCAGGGAGGAACAACTAGCTGGAAAGAACATTGTGTGCGTTCAGTCATTTCAGTTCTGTCTGACTTTGCGATTCTGTAGCCTGCCAGGCTTCTCTGTCCATGGGATTCTCCAGACAAGAATACTGGAATGAGTTGGAAAGACTGATCTTCCTTCAATTCTCCTTCCACTGTTTACCCACGTCCTTGTAGCTCATGTGGTGAAGAATCCTCCTGCAATGAAAGAGAGCCTGCTTTAACTCCTGGGGTGGGGAGTTCTCCTGGAGAAGGGAACGGCTACCCATTCTTGCCTGGAGAATTCCATAGACAGAGAAGCCTGGCAGGCTACAGTCCATGGGGCTGCAAAGAGTCAGACACAACTGAGGGACTGCGTGGCAGGTGTTCTACTGACAGAAAATGCAAATCATCAGGCTTGAGATTCGGCCAGCAAGAAGCTTCTATGTTATGCACCCCTCCCAGTGGACAATTTCAGCCCAGCATTTGGTTCTTTTTTTTTTTTTTTAAAGATTTATTTTATTTATTTATTTTGGGAGGGGGTCAGGTTGGGGAGGGAGGGGAGCAGGCGGGCCACTTCTTTGGTCTTCGTTTCTCTATGTTCATCCGTCTTTGTACTTTGGCTCCTGTGGGCCTCCCATCGCGGTGGCGTCTGTCGTTGCAGAACTCGGGCTCTGGGCGCATGCGCTCCAGAGCTCCGGCTTGGTAATTGGACACATCAGTCCAGCCGCTCCGCGGCACGTGGGATCTTCCCAGGCCAGGGATCGAACCGGCGCCCCTTGCACTGCAAGGCAGTGTCCTTACCCACTGGACCACCAGGGGAAGCCCTAGCATTTGGTTCTTACACTGATGTCATCCGTAATACTTCCTTTTATTAATACATACGCCATTTTGGTGCAGGAGCAGGTACAGACATTGGGCTTCATCACATATGTTCATTAAGATATTTAAGGTATATAACACGGGGGAAGAGTGGGTCACAACCATCTATAAACATGACCCAGGGCTTTGTAATTATGTGAAATAGAAAATTTTGCATGAGTGTGAGATTTGGACACATTCGTTTTTTTTACTAATAGTAGCTATCTTTTATTGGGTCTTAATATACCCAAGCAGAATGTTAATGTTTTGTATTCAGGATCTCATTTAATCCCTACCACATGTCTGTGATACATACTGAGCCTGAGTCTCTGTCCATGGGATTCTCCAGACAAGAATACTGGAATGAGTTGGAAAGACTGATCTTCCTTCAATTCTCCTTCCACTGTTTACCCACGTCCTTGTAGCTCATGTGGTGAAGAATCCTCCTGCAATGAAAGAGAGCCTGCTTTAACTCCTGGGGTGGGGAGTTCTCCTGGAGAAGGGAACGGCTACCCATTCTTGCCTGGAGAATTCCATAGACAGAGAAGCCTGGCAGGCTACAGTCCATGGGGCTGCAAAGAGTCAGACACAACTGAGGGACTGCGTGGCAGGTGTTCTACTGACAGAAAATGCAAATCATCAGGCTTGAGATTCGGCCAGCAAGAAGCTTCTATGTTATGCACCCCTCCCAGTGGACAATTTCAGCCCAGCATTTGGTTCTTTTTTTTTTTTTTTAAAGATTTATTTTATTTATTTATTTTGGGAGGGGGTCAGGTTGGGGAGGGAGGGGAGCAGGCGGGCCACTTCTTTGGTCTTCGTTTCTCTATGTTCATCCGTCTTTGTACTTTGGCTCCTGTGGGCCTCCCATCGCGGTGGCGTCTGTCGTTGCAGAACTCGGGCTCTGGGCGCATGCGCTCCAGAGCTCCGGCTTGGTAATTGGACACATCAGTCCAGCCGCTCCGCGGCACGTGGGATCTTCCCAGGCCAGGGATCGAACCGGCGCCCCTTGCACTGCAAGGCAGTGTCCTTACCCACTGGACCACCAGGGGAAGCCCTAGCATTTGGTTCTTACACTGATGTCATCCGTAATACTTCCTTTTATTAATACATACGCCATTTTGGTGCAGGAGCAGGTACAGACATTGGGCTTCATCACATATGTTCATTAAGATATTTAAGGTATATAACACGGGGGAAGAGTGGGTCACAACCATCTATAAACATGACCCAGGGCTTTGTAATTATGTGAAATAGAAAATTTTGCATGAGTGTGAGATTTGGACACATTCGTTTTTTTTACTAATAGTAGCTATCTTTTATTGGGTCTTAATATACCCAAGCAGAATGTTAATGTTTTGTATTCAGGATCTCATTTAATCCCTACCACATGTCTGTGATACATACTGAATTAATAGGTTCATGCTAAGTCGCTTCTGTTGTGTCTGACTCTTCACCACCCTATGGACTATAGCCCGCCAGGATCCTCTGTCCATGGAATTCTCCAGGCAAGAATATTGGAGCCGATTGTCATGCTCTCCCCCAGGGTATTCTCCTTGACCCAGGGACTGAACCTGTGTCTCTCATGTCTTCTGCACTGGGAGGTGTATTCTTTACCATGAGCACCACAAGGGAAGCCCATGCTATTATTATCTTTATCTCATTGTTGGAGCAACCAATGCCTGAAAAGGTGAAGCCATTGCTGAAGGTCCCCATGGTGAGTAGGTGAGGCAGGGATTAAACCCTGATCTGTGAGGCACTAGAGCAAGTCTCTTAACCTACGCATGCTACATATACCTGGAGAAGCCTTTGGACGCTTTCTTAGATTAATGCTTTTAATGCAAAAAAATACATTGAATTACAAAGAAAAGCAATTGTGTGGAAATACAGTCATCAATTATGGTAGGTAGCCGTGAGGGTGATCCGCAATGATCCTGCCTTTGGTATTCACACACCTCCCCTTGTTTTATTGGATTTCTTTTTTTTTTTTTGGTCACTTCTATTGATCTTTCACTCATTTATCTTTGTTCTTTGGCCTGTGTGAGCCTCCCATCGCAGCAGCCTCTCTTGTCTCAGAGCACTGGCTCTGGGCGCATGCACTCCGGAGCTCTGGCTCGGTAGTTGGACACATCAGTCCAGCCGCTCCATGACACGTGGTATCTTTCCAGGCCAGGGATAGACCCGGCGCCCCTTGCACTGCAAGGCGGTGTCCTTACCCACTGGACCACCAGGGAAGCCCTCCCCTTGCTTTTAGAATGGACTCGGTGACTCACTTTTAATGAATAGAATATGGCAAAAATTATGGGATGTCATTTCTGAGATTAGGTTGTGCAAAGACCGTGATTCTCGGGGGCTTCTCCCTCTTGGCTGACTTACACTGCAGGGAGTCAGCTGCTCTGTCCTGTGGTAATGCTGTGAAGAGGCTTGAGTGACAAGGACCTAAGGCTTGCCCACAACCACGTGAGAGATCAGAAGCAGATCCTTCTCCATCCAGCCTCAGTGTCTCTGAAGCCCAGGCTTACTAACCCAGAACCTCCTGGTCAAACCACTCCGGAATTCCTGACCACAGACTCTGTGAAATAATGTGTTGTTTTCAATCACTAGTTGTTGGTTATGAGTAATAAATACAATACGTCCATACATTAAAACAAATTTGGGTAACATGTAGTATTTAGTAATGAGAAAGTATGTTTAGAATTTAAGCAAATTGGACTTCCCTGATGGTACTGTGGATAAGAATCTGCCTGCCAATGCAGGGGACATGGGTTCAGTCCCTGGTCTGAGTGATTTCACATGCTGGGGAGCAACTAAGCCCGTGAATCACAGCTAATGTGCCTGCACTCTAGAGGCTGCATGCTGCAGCTCCTGAAGCCCGTGCACTTAGAGCCAGTAGTCTGCAACAAGACAGGAACTTGCAATGCAAAGCCCTTGGCACTGCAAGAAAGAGTAGCACCTGCTCACTGCAACTAGAGAAAGTCTGCGTGTAGCGAAGACCCAGAACAACCAAGTAAATAAATGTGGTTTTTCCAGTAGTGATGCATGGCTGTGAGAGTTGGACCATAAAGAAGGCTGAGTGGAACTTGCAAATTTCTGGAGAAGCCAGCAAGGAGATTAAACCAGTCAATCCTAAAAGAAACCAATCCGCTGCAGGCTCTCTTGTTCCCCCCAGAGCATTTTATTGATCTTTCACTCATTTATCTTTGTTTTTCTGGGCCCCCGCATTTGCAACTCCGGGAGCCCCTGGCTCGGTAGTTGGACACATCAGTCCAGCCGCTCCATGACACGTGGTATCTTTCCAGGCCAGGGATAGACCCGGCGCCCCTTGCACTGCAAGGCGGTGTCCTTACCCACTGGACCACCAGGGAAGCCCTCCCCTTGCTTTTAGAATGGACTCGGTGACTCACTTTTAATGAATAGAATATGGCAAAAATTATGGGATGTCATTTCTGAGATTAGGTTGTGCAAAGACCGTGATTCTCGGGGGCTTCTCCCTCTTGGCTGACTTACACTGCAGGGAGTCAGCTGCTCTGTCCTGTGGTAATGCTGTGAAGAGGCTTGAGTGACAAGGACCTAAGGCTTGCCCACAACCACGTGAGAGATCAGAAGCAGATCCTTCTCCATCCAGCCTCAGTGTCTCTGAAGCCCAGGCTTACTAACCCAGAACCTCCTGGTCAAACCACTCCGGAATTCCTGACCACAGACTCTGTGAAATAATGTGTTGTTTTCAATCACTAGTTGTTGGTTATGAGTAATAAATACAATACGTCCATACATTAAAACAAATTTGGGTAACATGTAGTATTTAGTAATGAGAAAGTATGTTTAGAATTTAAGCAAATTGGACTTCCCTGATGGTACTGTGGATAAGAATCTGCCTGCCAATGCAGGGGACATGGGTTCAGTCCCTGGTCTGAGTGATTTCACATGCTGGGGAGCAACTAAGCCCGTGAATCACAGCTAATGTGCCTGCACTCTAGAGGCTGCATGCTGCAGCTCCTGAAGCCCGTGCACTTAGAGCCAGTAGTCTGCAACAAGACAGGAACTTGCAATGCAAAGCCCTTGGCACTGCAAGAAAGAGTAGCACCTGCTCACTGCAACTAGAGAAAGTCTGCGTGTAGCAACGAAGACCCAGAACAACCAAGTAAATAAATGTGGTTTTTCCAGTAGTGATGCATGGCTGTGAGAGTTGGACCATAAAGAAGGCTGAGTGCCAAAGAACTGTTGCATTTGAATTGTGCTGGAGAGGACTCTTGAGATTCTCTTGGACAGCAAGGAGATTAAACCAGTCAATCCTAAAAGAAACCAATCCTGAATATCCATTGGAAAGGCTAATACTGAAATGGAAGCTCCGATATTTGGTCACTTGCTGTGAAGAGTCAACTTTTTTTTTTTTAATTGAAGGATAATAGGTTTACAGAGTTTTGTTGTTTACTTCTAAATATCAGCATGAATCAGCACAGGTATACATATAAGATGCTGATGCTGGGAAAGATTCAAGGCAAAAGGAAAAGGGCATGGCAGAGGATGAGATGGTTAGATAGCATCACAGGCTCAACAGACATAAATTTGGGCAAACTCCAGGAGACAGTGAATGACAGGGAACACTCACATGCTGTAATCCATGGAGTTGTGAAGAGTCAGACACAACTGAGAGACTGAACTGAACTGAACTGAGAAAACATTATGTTCATCCAATCTCTCTTGGGTAAGTTCTCAGGCTTTCAGGCACTCTCCTCTCTCTCTCTTCCCCTAGCCAAGATGGCACCTGGGAAGGGAAAGCTGTATGGCCCACAGCGAGTTTGTCTGGCCCAGTGGGCCCTTCCCAGGCTCTGGTAGCAGGGTCTCGTCCCACTTAGCCCAGGCATCTTCTCGCATTGAATCCTCTTGGCCTCTAGTGGTATTTTTGCATCAACCTTAAAAGTCTACTAGGTCTTCCATGCTTCCTGACTCATCCAAGACACAAGGAAGCACCTTATCCAAAGATACATTCCACTGTCTCATGGAGCTTTTCCTGGCCCCACATGCAGGGGACATGGGTTCTTTGGAGTGATTTCACATGCTGGGGAGCAACTAAGCCCGTGAATGCTGCCTGCACTCTAGAGGCTGCATGCTGCAGCTCCTGAAGCCCGTGCACTTAGAGCCAGTAGTCTGCAACAAGACAGGAACTTGCAATGCAAAGCCCTTGGCACTGCAAGAAAGAGTAGCACCTGCTCACTGCAACTAGAGAAAGTCTGCGTGTAGCAACGAAGACCCAGAACAACCAAGTAAATAAATGTGGTTTTTCCAGTAGTGATGCATGGCTGTGAGAGTTGGACCATAAAGAAGGCTGAGTGCCAAAGAACTGTTGCATTTGAATTGTGCTGGAGAGGACTCTTGAGATTCTCTTGGACAGCAAGGAGATTAAACCAGTCAATCCTAAAAGAAACCAATCCTGAATATCCATTGGAAAGGCTAATACTGAAATGGAAGCTCCGATATTTGGTCACTTGCTGTGAAGAGTCAACTTTTTTTTTTTTAATTGAAGGATAATAGGTTTACAGAGTTTTGTTGTTTACTTCTAAATATCAGCATGAATCAGCACAGGTATACATATAAGATGCTGATGCTGGGAAAGATTCAAGGCAAAAGGAAAAGGGCATGGCAGAGGATGAGATGGTTAGATAGCATCACAGGCTCAACAGACATAAATTTGGGCAAACTCAGGAGACAGTGAATGACAGGGAACACTCACATGCTGTAATCCATGGAGTTGTGAAGAGTCAGACACAACTGAGAGACTGAACTGAACTGAACTGAGAAAACATTATGTTCATCCAATCTCTCTTGGGTAAGTTCTCAGGCTTTCAGGCACTCTCCTCTCTCTCTCTTCCCCTAGCCAAGATGGCACCTGGGAAGGGAAAGCTGTATGGCCCACAGCGAGTTTGTCTGGCCCAGTGGGCCCTTCCCAGGCTCTGGTAGCAGGGTCTCGTCCCACTTAGCCCAGGCATCTTCTCGCATTGAATCCTCTTGGCCTCTAGTGGTATTTTTGCATCAACCTTAAAAGTCTACTAGGTCTTCCATGCTTCCTGACTCATCCAAGACACAAGGAAGCACCTTATCCAAAGATACATTCCACTGTCTCATGGAGCTTTTCCTGGCTCTCTCTGAACTGCTCTGTCTGTTCTGCTCATCCTTTACTCAAGACCTTTGCCGTAGGATCAAATTCTGGTCTCCTTGAACTAGGCCTTTTATGTCAGACTGACTGAAATCTGCCTTGTGTGGTGGGGAACATAAAACTTCCTTGGCTCCCATGCTTAGTCCTGAGCCAGCCTTTCTCCTTTCCAGCTGTCTTGGACCTTGAGACCCTGGATTGGATCTGCAGCTGGGTCCTTGTTTCTCATGGAGCTGAAGCGAAAGACATCCAATCTGAGAATGTTCTGGATTGCTTAAGAACGTACAAAACAGCATTTGAAAAAGATTTGAAAAGAACTGTTAGGAGCATAAAAGTTACAAATAAAAATTTTAAAGTTCCTAATAAAATTTTTTCTAATAAACATTTACATTGGAAGTATTTTGGAAGAAAATGTGATCATAGATCCGCGTGACTATTAGCCAAATGATGCTTTTCTGAAAATTAGAGAGAGACTCACATCTTGACAAAGGAAGCATAACACAGACTAAATCCAGCCCCCACCCATCCTGCAGCTGGTTGCTCTTGGAAAATGAACATCCTGCCCAGCAGTACAGGCAATGAGAGAGATGCTGTTTCAGTGCAGGGTTTTATTAGCTGCCTGACTTGGGGCCAACGCATCAGTCCTTAAAACTTTAGATGTTTCATATAACAAGTGAACAGCTCATTACTGATCTATAAAGTCCGTTTTACCTAAGAATACCATGCTCCCAGGACCACTAACTTTTTTCAAGTGGGGATTTTCTCAGAAAGTAGAGGAAGTAAGTACCAAATGCTAGCCATAAGAAGGAACTGGGCAGAGAAGTGGAAGTGATAGGAACTCATGCGAAGAGAATCATCAAGCTATTCTAGAGTTCATGATGGTCAGGGAGAGGTGGATGTGGTCAGATATATACTCTAGACTTTGGTAGGTGGATCTAAAATTATTTTTTTGATAAAAGGTAAGACTCTGGATAGAGACTCCCACAGAGAAGATGACAAGTGTTTGGAAGAAGTGCTTAGATACGCAATTCTAAATCTTGCAAACATGGATGATCTTGAATAGGAAGAAAAGGAAGAATTATCTAAAGAGACAAACTTGGCAGCCTAGTAAATTCTCTATAAAATATGATTTTAATTCTGATTTCAAAGGACAGCACAAAAGACAGAAGAGGATTAAATTGCAGGCGTGGCCTTTTTGAAAGGTAATTTTCAGGAAACTCAATCTTCAGATTAATACATTACTTGTGAAATTTCTCAAAGGCAATGAAAAGGAATTAAAACATCAAATTTGTTGAGATATTATTTACATACAAAAAAGCATGTTAAATAAAAGTTAAAAAAAAAAGCATGTTATTTAATTGGACATTTTGATGCACTTCAACAAATGTACACAGCTGTCAAGATATAGAACGTTTTCAACAACCTCGGAAGCACCCTTGTGCACCCTTGTGCCTACTGCAGTCAGTCACCTGCCCCCGACCCTGCCTTAGGGGTCCAAGGATCTGATTACCAGCACTATAGTGTCCCGACCTGTGGGATTTATCAACGCAGACCTAAAAGGGGACAGAGGGAATTGAGAGGACAAGAGACACGCGAAATGGAGACAAGACAGGAGTCTGATCAAGTCTCGTTTTATTGCTGAAAGGGAGCGGTATTTATGCTGTACAGAAAGGTGAAGGAAAGAGGAAGGAGTCAAACACAGCCAATCGTGTAAAAGGTCAACTGTGCATGCAGTTACATCATAGCAAGAGTCTATGAGAGGCATGCACTGATCACGAGCGTGGAAACTTCACTCAGCCAATCATGGCAATGAGCACACGTCTCAAGCCGCTCCTCCCTACATCAGCCAGGCACCATCTTTGGGAACTTGTGGCGATGTTCTTAAACTGAAGGTCATAAGGTGCAGCCAAAGCTCTCACGACCCCAGACAGGATGACGATACCCTTATGCTGGAGGCTCTGCCAAGTGCCATCCCAAGCGGCGTTTTGTAACATTCATGCATAGGAGGCTTAGGATGTGGCGGGTCGACCTCGGTCCCGGACATATAGATTCATATTGCTGGAGGGAGAACTCTGGATAGAGACTCCCACAGAGAAGATGACAAGTGTTTGGAAGAAGTGCTTAGATACGCAATTCTAAATCTTGCAAACATGGATGATCTTGAATAGGAAGAAAAGGAAGAATTATCTAAAGAGACAAACTTGGCAGCCTAGTAAATTCTCTATAAAATATGATTTTAATTCTGATTTCAAAGGACAGCACAAAAGACAGAAGAGGATTAAATTGCAGGCGTGGCCTTTTTGAAAGGTAATTTTCAGGAAACTCAATCTTCAGATTAATACATTACTTGTGAAATTTCTCAAAGGCAATGAAAAGGAATTAAAACATCAAATTTGTTGAGATATTATTTACATACAAAAAAGCATGTTAAATAAAAGTTAAAAAAAAAAGCATGTTATTTAATTGGACATTTTGATGCACTTCAACAAATGTACACAGCTGTCAAGATATAGAACGTTTTCAACAACCTCGGAAGCACCCTTGTGCACCCTTGTGCCTACTGCAGTCAGTCACCTGCCCCCGACCCTGCCTTAGGGGTCCAAGGATCTGATTACCAGCACTATAGTGTCCCGACCTGTGGGATTTATCAACGCAGACCTAAAAGGGGACAGAGGGAATTGAGAGGACAAGAGACACGCGAAATGGAGACAAGACAGGAGTCTGATCAAGTCTCGTTTTATTGCTGAAAGGGAGCAGTATTTATGCTGTACAGAAAGAGGAAGGAAGGAGGAAGGAGTCAAACACAGCCAATCGTGTAAAAGGTCAACTGTGCACGCAGTTACATCATAGCAAGAGTCTATGAGAAGCATGCACTGATCACGAGCGTGGAAACTTCACTCAGCCAATCATGGCAATGAGCACACGTCTCAAGTCGTGCCTCCCTACATCCACCAGGCGCCATCTTTGGGAACTTGTGGCGATGTTCTTAAACTGAAGGTCATAAGGTGCAGCCAAAGCTCTCACGACCCCAGACAGGATGACGATACCCTTATGCTGGAGGCTCTGCCAAGTGCCATCCCAAGCGGCGTTTTGTAACATTCATGCATAGGAGGCTTAGGATGTGGCCGGGTCGACCCTCGGTCCCGGACATATAGATTCATATTGCTGATTCTAGAATTTCATATACATAGAATCAAACAGTCTGAAATGGTATAGATGATCTCATTTGCAAAGCAGAAATAGAGACATAGATATAGTGAACAAATATATGGATACCAAGGAGGAAAAGAGGGGTTGGAGGAATTGGGAGATTAGGACTGACACATATATATTATGGATACTATGTATAAAATAGATAATTAATGAAACCCTACTGTACAGCACAGAGAATTCTACTTAATGCACTGTGGTGACCTCAGTGGGAAGCTCAAAAGGGAAGGGATATATGCATATGTACAGATGATTCACTTTGTTGTCCAATAGAAACAGTACTGTAAAGCAATTATATTCCAATAAAAATTAATTTAAAAAAACCTGCATGCATCCCTGTGTTTTCTTAGGATAATGCAAAAGAGGCTAGAAAGATTGGCACAATCCAGGCAAGTCCAGTCCCAAATATTTGTGGATCTGAGCAGGGATGTGGCGTGTCCCGACCAGTTTAGGAAGGCCAGTTGTGCAGCTCTGGCTGGGACATCATGTGGTAAGCATGAAAAATCCCCATGGTTTAAGTCTGAAAGTGTTAGTCTATCAGGCATATCCGACTCTTTGCAGCCCATGAGCTGTCACCCACCAGACTCCTCTGTCCATGGCATTCTTTAGGCAAGGGTACCCATGGTAAGCTTATTCCAGGGAAACTGAGCAGTGCACACCAGGATCACCAACCCCGGCCCCCATCTGAGAGCGTATTTATTTCAAAGCACACCCCTGAGTGTGGGGCAAGTGTATCCAAGCAACCCTCAGGGACATGGTGGTGTGGGTTGCAGACCATCACAGTAAAGTAAACATGGTCAGGCATACTGAAAACGATAAGGCCATGAAAGGAGTCACATGAATTTTTTGGTTGCCCAGTGCATATAGAAGATACGTTTATACTATGCTATGGTCTGTTAAGTGTGCAATAACATTGCATCTAAAACAGTGCACTACCTTAATTTAAAAATACGTTATTGCCCAAAAATGCTAATCATCATCTGACAACTTACAAGTGTTCAATTGGTTAAAAAAAAAAAAAAAGAATGTGATACCTGTTAAGTGCTATAAAATGAATCACAATAAAATGAGGTATGCCTATAAGTAGAAGCCAGCATATGTCTAAGTATTTAAAAGCTTTAAATCCAGGTAGTAAACTATTAAATAAATAGTTTACTACCTGGATTTAAAGCTTTTAATTCTTTGACAAGGAAATATTTAGAATGACCTGAAAGGATAGATACAAGCTGAATTTTCTGTTGGGCATCACAACAGAATAAAGAAACAGCTGTCACCCTGGATGCCCCTCCCTAGCCTATAGTCAGTTCCTCTTCTGTTTTGACGTGCTGCCTCGCCCTACACTGCAAAGGTGATAAACGTGTGCCCCTCTGGCATCCCTGGGGACTCTGGGTGTGTACTTCACTTCTGACCATCTGCCCTTGGGAGGGCTGAAACAGGAAACAGACTTCACAGGTCCTGAAGGGCTGGTTCAGGGCTGTTAGGTCAGGTAATTGTAATTCTGGGTTCTCAGGCACCCTGAAAATGATAAAGAAGTGGCGCTGAACCCAGGTGAACACGTCTTCCAGGTCCAACAGATTCTTTGTCCTGTAAGGGAGGGTGTGGTCAGAGGAAGTCAGAGTAAGTTTCCCAAAAGTACTGAGCCCCACCCAGGAGATCTTCTTATGGGTCTAAAGATAATATTATGCCTCAGGTCTCTCTATGGATCCTCCTGATTTTAAGTAAATTGTAGAAAAAATTATGAAATGTCTGTTACTAGATTCTCCCTCTCCCCTGAAAACTGGAGAAGGAATGAATGTTGTATCTTTGATTGATGTGGAATGAAGCAGAATGAAACAGAAACTTAAAACGTCCATACCTCTGGACATTCTGGATGATCATGAGGAGCAAGAGTGTCTAGCTGACATTTGTCTTCTGACTATTGAGTTGAAAAAAGTATTTCCTCTGCCTATGCTTCTGTTCCTGCTCTCTAAGGATCTTAGTTCACCAGCCATCTTCTCCATCATCATTCTCTGATGGATCCTCCTTATCAGTCCTTACATATGCCCAAATTCCTCTTATGTGAATTCAACACAGAATAGTAAGTTCCTTAGACTGGTCCTCTTCTATAAACTCCTGTCCTATTTCTTTCCTCATACTCAGAACCAAAATTCTTGAAAATGAAGTGAAATATTAGTCGCTCAGTCACGTCCAATTCTTTGCAGCTACATGTACTGTAGCTCACCAGGCTCCTCTGTCCATGAAATTCTCCAAGCAAGAATACTGGAGTGTATCAGGACATGAAAATAAAGTTCTTTGTTACTTAAAAAGAAAAGAAAAGAATACTGGAGTGGGCAGTCATTTCCTTCTCCAGGGTATCTTCCTGACCCAGGGATGCAGGTGGGTTCTTTATCACTAGTGCCGTGTGGGAAGCCCTTTACCATTCCTGACGTATCATGCAATATCTTGCATGAAAGGGTTAATCAAGATAGTATTATAGAGGCGAGTTTAACTCCTCACTAGTCAGAACAGGGAGCAGAATCTTTAGGTCTAGACTAGAGTCAGAGCCAAGGGGACTACTCTCAAAGATACAATCTGTTAAGCTTAAAAATTAAATTCATAGACTCTGGTACATATAAAGGCAGAAGTGCTTCTGCAGTATTGAGAGTTAACATATACAACTTGAATGATGCTCATTTTGCCAAATTAAGTTTTCACATGCTTAACTATTACATCCAGAGTAAAACAAACAAACACATGTACATCATATTGTCCATGCTTTTGATATATATTGCAAGCGTTATACATACACACAATACAGAAGATGAGGTGTCAGAATAGAGGTGGTAATTATCAGGTGGGATTCAATCTGTTCAGTTATCAACATACAACTATTGCCCGTGAGATTCTGTACTTCAGGATCTTCGAAGAAGACAAAGGGATGTGAGAATGACTGAATCCATTCATGCTATTGCCCGTGAGTTCAGTTCCTCTTCAAAGGAACTTAGTTCACCAGCCATCTTCTCCATCATCATTCTCTGATGGATCCTCCTTATCAGTCCTTACATATGCCCAAATTCCTCTTATGTGAATTCAACACAGAATAGTAAGTTCCTTAGACTGGTCCTCTTCTATAAACTCCTGTCCTATTTCTTTCCTCATACTCAGAACCAAAATTCTTGAAAATGAAGTGAAATATTAGTCGCTCAGTCACGTCCAATTCTTTGCAGCTACATGTACTGTAGCTCACCAGGCTCCTCTGTCCATGAAATTCTCCAAGCAAGAATACTGGAGTGTATCAGGACATGAAAATAAAGTTCTTTGTTACTTAAAAAGAAAAGAAAAGAATACTGGAGTGGGCAGTCATTTCCTTCTCCAGGGTATCTTCCTGACCCAGGGATGCAGGTGGGTTCTTTATCACTAGTGCCGTGTGGGAAGCCCTTTACCATTCCTGACGTATCATGCAATATCTTGCATGAAAGGGTTAATCAAGATAGTATTATAGAGGCGAGTTTAACTCCTCACTAGTCAGAACAGGGAGCAGAATCTTTAGGTCTAGACTAGAGTCAGAGCCAAGGGGACTACTCTCAAAGATACAATCTGTTAAGCTTAAAAATTAAATTCATAGACTCTGGTACATATAAAGGCAGAAGTGCTTCTGCAGTATTGAGAGTTAACATATACAACTTGAATGATGCTCATTTTGCCAAATTAAGTTTTCACATGCTTAACTATTACATCCAGAGTAAAACAAACAAACACATGTACATCATATTGTCCATGCTTTTGATATATATTGCAAGCGTTATACATACACACAATACAGAAGATGAGGTGTCAGAATAGAGGTGGTAATTATCAGGTGGGATTCAATCTGTTCAGTTATCAACATACAACTATTGCCCGTGAGATTCTGTACTTCAGGATCTTACGAAGAAGACAAAGGGATGTGAGAATGACTGAATCCATTCTGCATGTCGTGTAATTCTAAAGGTCCTCGTGTCAGTTTCCAGTTCCTCCCTTCAAAGGAACTGGCCATGACACCTAACCTCTGTGGCCAGGTGAATATTTCCGGGATGGCCTGCATCCCCATTTTGGGGGTTTCATATTGGCTCGCATCTCACACTATTTGGGGATATCTACTTCCTGTTTCTAGGCCTTTACGATAAATGGAAATGGTTCATCTTTTGCTTCGGTCCAGGCACAAGATACAGAGCCACTGGTACAGTCTTGGTCAGTTTCTTTGCATGTGACTGTGTTTCACTTATGAAAGGGAAGCATGACTGACGGTTAAAGAAAGGACTGTGGACTGAACGTGGTGGGCTGAGTCTCGGCACCACCATCTACCACCTGTGTGACTTCATACTCCTTATTCAACCTCCCTCTTCTTCTGTTTCCTTCTTATAAAATGAGTTGTGAGTGCAAAATGTTTAGAACATTACCTGGACATAGCACCAGAGAGGTGCTGGTGATTATCATTAGTTTCTCCTAGGACACCTGCAGATTATGAGCCTTTGAATCTTTTCCACTATATTATTATTATTATTGGTTTAATGAATAAAATCAGTAACAAAAGCTTTTACATTTTAAATAATTTTATTATTGGAGTATAATTGCTTTACAATGTCATGCTGGTTTCCCCTGTATAACACAAGCAAACCAACTCTATGTATACATATACCCGCTCCTTCTTCCCCTCCCTCCCACTGTCACATCCTGTCCCTCTAGGTTATTACAGAGCACTGAGTTGAACTCCTTGTGCTATATGGCAGCTTCCCACTAGCTATCCGTCTTACTCATGGTATATGTGACATGGTATATACATGTCAGTGCTGTGTTCCCAATTCGTCCCACCCTCCCCTTCCCCTCTGTGTCCACATGTCCATTTTCTACGTCTGCATCTCTATTCCTGCCATGCAAATAGGCTCATCGGTACCATGTTTCTAGATTCCATATATGTGTTAATATATAGTATTTAATATACAGTATTTAATATATAATATTTTTCTCTTTCTGACTCACTTCACTCTGTATGAGAGACTCTAGATCCTCCCATGTCATGACAAATGATCCAGTTTCCTTCCTTTTTATGACTGAGTAATCTTCCATTGCATATATATATATACCACATCTTCTTTATCTACTCATCTGTTGATGGGGATTTAGGTTGCTTCCATGTCCTGACAATTGTAAATAGTACTGCAATGAGCACTGGGGTACGTGTGTCATTTATTTTAATTTTTATTGAGCATAATTGATTTACAATATTGTGTTAGCCATGGGTATCTCTTTTTTTTATAATTTTATTTATCTATTTTTGGCTGTGCTGGGTCTTCGTTGCTGCACGGGCTTTTCTTTAGTTGCAACAGGCAAGGGTTACTCTCTAGTTATGGTACACAGGCTTCTCACTGTCGAGCTCAGGCTTTAGGGCTTATGGGCTTCATAGTTGCTGTGTGTGGGCTCAGTAGTTGAGACTCCCTGGCTCTAGAGCCTAGTCTCAATAGTTGCTGCACAAGAGCTTAGTTTCTCCAAGGCATATGGGATCTTCCCTGATCAGGGATCAAACTTTTGTTTCCCACATTGGCAGGCGGCTTTTTTTTTTTTAACCACTGAGTCACCATAGAAGCCTACACTTGTCTTTCAAATTACTTTTCTCAGGGTATTTGCTCTGGCTTCCCCTGTGGTTCAGACAGTATAGAATTTCCCTGGGCTTCCCCTGGTGGTCCAGTGGGTAAGGACACCGCCTTGCAGTGCAAGGGGCGCCGGTTCGATCCCTGGCCTGGGAAGATCCCACATACCACGGAGCGGCTGGACCGATGTGTCCAACTACCGAGCCGGAGCTCTGGAGCGCATGCGCCCAGAGCCGGTGCTCTGTGACAGTGGCCACCGATGGGAGGCCCACAGGAGCCAAGGAACAAAGACGGATGAAAATAGAGAAATGAAAGACCAATGGAAGTGGCCCGCCCATCCCCCTGCCTCCCCACCCCATCCTCCAAAAGATCAAAAAAAAAAAGAATTTCCCTGCAAGGCAGGAGATCTGGGTTCAATCCCTGGGTCGGAAATATCCCCTGGAGGAGAATGGCAACCCACTCCAGTAGTCTTGTGTGGAAAATTCCATGGACAGAAGAATCTGGTGGGCGACAGTCGCTGGGGTCATAAAGAGTTGGAGTCGACTGAGCGACCAAGCACAGCATGGTAGTTTTCTATTTTCATTTTAACAAATGGTTTTATAGTTTCGCAGCTGTTGAGGTTGTTTTGAAATTTAAGACACTTAAGATAGTTATTATTGGATAGAAAAAAATTACTTTTTTTTCTTGTCATTTATCAGCTGTCTACCTTTTAGACATTTAACTGATTATTAGCCTTTCAGAAAAAGAGAACTGAAACTATTTTTTAAAAGAAAAATTAACTTTAAAAAGTTAGCCTGGCAAATGTGCGGTCTTCGTTGCTGCACGGGCTTTTCTTTAGTTGCAACAGGCAAGGGTTACTCTCTAGTTATGGTACACAGGCTTCTCACTGTCGAGCTCAGGCTTTAGGGCTTATGGGCTTCATAGTTGCTGTGTGTGGGCTCAGTAGTTGAGACTCCCTGGCTCTAGAGCCTAGTCTCAATAGTTGCTGCACAAGAGCTTAGTTTCTCCAAGGGGGATGGGGTCTTGCCTGATCAGGGATCAAACTTTTGTTTCCCACATTGGCAGGCGGCTTTTTTTTTTTTAACCACTGAGTCACCATAGAAGCCTACACTTGTCTTTCAAATTACTTTTCTCAGGGTATTTGCTCTGGCTTCCCCTGTGGTTCAGACAGTATAGAATTTCCCTGGGCTTCCCCTGGTGGTCCAGTGGGTAAGGACACCGCCTTGCAGTGCAAGGGGCGCCGGTTCGATCCCTGGCCTGGGAAGATCCCACATACCACGGAGCGGCTGGACCGATGTGTCCAACTACCGAGCCGGAGCTCTGGAGCGCATGCGCCCAGAGCCGGTGCTCTGCAACGACAGTGGCCACCGCGATGGGAGGCCCACAGGAGCCAAGGAACAAAGACGGATGAAAATAGAGAAATGAAAGACCAATGGAAGTGGCCCGCCCATCCCCCTGCCTCCCCACCCCATCCTCCAAAAGATCAAAAAAAAAAAGAATTTCCCTGCAAGGCAGGAGATCTGGGTTCAATCCCTGGGTCGGAAATATCCCCTGGAGGAGAATGGCAACCCACTCCAGTAGTCTTGTGTGGAAAATTCCATGGACAGAAGAATCTGGTGGGCGACAGTCGCTGGGGTCATAAAGAGTTGGGTACGACTGAGCGACCAAGCACAGCATGGTAGTTTTCTATTTTCATTTTAACAAATGCTTTTATAGTTTCGCAGCTGTTGAGGTTGTTTTGAAATTTAAGACACTTAAGATAGTGATTATTGGATAGAAAAAAATTACTTTTTTTTCTTGTCATTTATCAGCTGTCTACCTTTTAGACATTTAACTGATTATTAGCCTTTCAGAAAAAGAGAACTGAAACTATTTTTTAAAAGAAAAATTAACTTTAAAAAAGTCAGTATGTAGCTGTTGAAAGAAACCCTAAAGAGAGTTTTCACATCACGCAGGCATTGACTTTACATACATACATACTATTCGTTCCTTTCATTTTTGTTGTTTGTAAGTCATGTCCAACTCTTTGTGACCCCATGGACTGTAGTCCACCAGGCTTCTCTGTCCACGGGATTCTCCAGGCAAGAATACCGGAGTGGGTTGCCGTTTTCTCCTCCTGGGGATCTTCCCAACCCATGGAATGAACCCACTATCTTCTACACTGGCAGGCAGATTTCTTTACCATTGAACCACCAGGGAAATCCATATAAAATTTAGAGGATAGTTTACAAAAAAGAAAATTCCACATAGATCAATGCACTTGATTCTATCATGAAGTGGAGCCAAAATCATATAAACTCTGAGCAATTCGTCTTTCCGTTTTCCTGTACTTATAGGCAATACAGAGGATAGAATGTAGCTGGATTACTGGAGCATGGGGGTACTGGTTTGCCGGGGGGTTCCCTAGTTGTAGCATAGAAAGTCCCAAGTCACAGGAAATACCTCAGTTGTGGTCAAGCCAGGACGTTCGATCACCTTAGCTGGGGGGTAAGGAAGTTTTACATGGCAGCCTAAAAATCTCTGAGTTTACCAGTACAACAACTCTGTGAACACATGGGCATCCAGTACCGCCTTCCATCAATGAATTCCTAGGAGTTTCTTCTTCCACAAACAAAAAGAGAAGAAACAGCCACCGCCATTTTTCTCAAACTTGCAGGTTTGCCACTCAGCGTCTAGAACGCCATGCTTGTCCACAACACCCACAGAATGGTGAGCTTCAGATGGACTCCAACGTCGTTCAGACCAAGGCTGTTTCATTACCTTGTGCTCCATATGGAGATGAAAGATAATAATGGTTAAGAGTAGGAGTTGAGGCTTCCCTGGTGGTCCAGGGGTGAAGCATCCACCTGCTAATGCAGAGGACACTGGTGTGATCCCTGGTCCTGGAAGACACTGTGGGACATCTAAGCCCTCGGGCTACAATCATTGAAATCCACGTGCGTAGAGCCCGTGCAGCAAAAGAAGCCACCACAACGAGAAACCCATGCACTGCAACTAGAGACAAGCACATGCAACAACAAAGACCCAGCACAGCCATAAATAAATAAATTTAAAAAGTAAGAGTGGAACTCAAATCTTTGTTTTGCTCTTTGGGAGGTGTGGTGGTCCAGAATTTCTCTCCCTGTGAGACTCTGGTTAGGATGAGTCATAAGTGATTGCCTTTGTTCAAAGACTTCTGAGTACGTAAAGTGAAAGGCAGTGATTTGCTACTCAGTTCAGTCCCTCAGTCGTGTTCAACTCTTTGCGACCCCATGAACTGCAGCATGCCAGGCTTCCCTATCCTTCACCATCTCCCAGAGCCTGCTCAAACTCATGTCCATTGACTCAGTAATACCATCCAACTATCTCGTCCACTGTTGTTCCCTTCTCCTTTTGCCTTCCATTTTACCCAACATCAGGGTCTTTTCCAATGAGTCCTCTCTTTGCATCAGGTGGTCAAAGTATTGGAGCTTCAGCACCAGTCCTTCCAATGAATATTCAGGGTTGATTTCTTTTAGGATTGACTGATTTGATCTCCTTGCAGTCCAAGGGACCCTCAAGAGTCTTTTCCAACACCACAGTTCAAAAGCTTCAATTCTTGGCTCTCAGTCTTCTTCATGTTTCAGATCTCACACCCACATATGACTACTGAGAAAACCATAGCTCTGACTATATGGACTTTTGTCAGCAAAGTGATGTCTCTGCTTTCAAATACACTGTTTAGAGTTGTCATAGCTTTTCTTCCAAGGAACAAGCGTCTTTTAATTTCATGGCTGCAGTCACCATCTGCAGTGATTTTGGAGCCCAAGGAAACAAAGTCTGTCACTGTTTCCATTGTCTGCCAATCCATTTACCATGAAGTGATGGGCCTGGATGCCATGATCTTTATTTTCTGAATATTTTTTAGGCCAGCTTTTTCACTCTCCTCTTCCACTTTCATCAAGAGGCTCTTTAGTTCCTCTCCACTTTCTGCCATAAGGGTGGTGTCACCTGCATGCCTGATGTTACTGATATTTCTCCTGGTAATCTTATTTCCAGTTTGTGCTTCCTCCAAACTGGCATTTCACGTGATGTACTCTGCATTTAAATTAAATAAAAGCAGGGTGACAATGTACAGCCTTGATGTACTCCTTTCCAAATTTGGAACCAGTCCATGTCCACTTCTAACTGTTGCTTCTTGTCCTGCATACAGGTTTTGCAGGAGGAAAGTAAAGCAGTCTGGTTTCCCCATCTCTTTCAGAATTTTCCAGTTTGCATGATCGACACAGTCAAAGGATTTAGTGTAGTCAATGAAGCAGAAGTCTGGAATTCCTTTGCTCTTTCTACAATCCAGCGGATGTTGGCAATTTGAGTTCTGGTTCCTCTTCCTTTGCTAAATTCAGCTTGTACATCTGGAAGGTCAGAACAACTCAAACCAATTCCACCCACCCCAGAGTTTCCCTGTGAAAGAAATCAAATTGTATGGCAGGCTGCCCCTCCTTTTTGATGAGTTAGCCGCTGGCAAAGATCTCTGTGAGCTAAAGCATTCTGATTTCTGAGAGGTCACTGCCAACTTTTGTGGCAGGTGTGCTCACACACCTTTCTTTTGATGGTTAAATGCTGCCACCTAGCCTCTTCTGCCCTGGGGCCTGATCAGCCTCATTCAAATCAGTGGTCCCCCCTCAATGGTGGCACCCTTTACAATCATGCCTGGCCTATGAAAGAGAGCAATGACAGAGATTGTCAAGGATGTAGGTACCTTAGTGAAGGGACTGGTCTTTGGGGCCTTTTCCTGGAACACAGCCGGGAGGTGGAGGTGCAGATCACACGTGACAAGTTCGGTCCAACATTCCTGCCAGCCTAAGCCTTTGCAGCCCCTCCTCCACATCATGCCAGGAAGGCATTCTGGTAAGTACACTCAGATCAGTACATATGGCCTGAAAAGTGACAGTGTTAATTGCTCTGTCGTGTCCGACTCTTTGCAACCTCATGGCCTGTAGCCCACCAGGCTTCTCTGTCCATGGAACTCTCCAGGCAAGAATACTGGAGTGAGTAGCCATTTCCTTCTCCAGGGATCTTCCTGACCCAGGGATCAAACCTGGGTCTCCCGCATGCAGGCAGATTCTTCATTGTCTGAGCCATCAGGAAGCCCATTGGGCTTCCTCCAAACTGGCATTTCACGTGATGTACTCTGCATTTAAATTAAATAAAAGCAGGGTGACAATGTACAGCCTTGATGTACTCCTTTCCAAATTTGGAACCAGTCCATGTCCACTTCTAACTGTTGCTTCTTGTCCTGCATACAGGTTTTGCAGGAGGAAAGTAAAGCAGTCTGGTTTCCCCATCTCTTTCAGAATTTTCCAGTTTGCATGATCGACACAGTCAAAGGATTTAGTGTAGTCAATGAAGCAGAAGTCTGGAATTCCTTTGCTCTTTCTACAATCCAGCGGATGTTGGCAATTTGAGTTCTGGTTCCTCTTCCTTTGCTAAATTCAGCTTGTACATCTGGAAGGTCAGAACAACTCAAACCAATTCCACCCACCCCAGAGTTTCCCTGTGAAAGAAATCAAATTGTATGGCAGGCTGCCCCTCCTTTTTGATGAGTTAGCCGCTGGCAAAGATCTCTGTGAGCTAAAGCATTCTGATTTCTGAGAGGTCACTGCCAACTTTTGTGGCAGGTGTGCTCACACACCTTTCTTTTGATGGTTAAATGCTGCCACCTAGCCTCTTCTGCCCTGGGGCCTGATCAGCCTCATTCAAATCAGTGGTCCCCTCTCAATGGTGGCACCCTTTACAATCATGCCTGGCCTATGAAAGAGAGCAATGACAGAGATTGTCAAGGATGTAGGTACCTTAGTGAAGGGACTGGTCTTTGGGGCCTTTTCCTGGAACACAGCCGGGAGGTGGAGGTGCAGATCACACGTGACAAGTTCGGTCCAACATTCCTGCCAGCCTAAGCCTTTGCAGCCCCTCCTCCACATCATGCCAGGAAGGCATTCTGGTAAGTACACTCAGATCAGTACATATGGCCTGAAAAGTGACAGTGTTAATTGCTCTGTCGTGTCCGACTCTTTGCAACCTCATGGCCTGTAGCCCACCAGGCTTCTCTGTCCATGGAACTCTCCAGGCAAGAATACTGGAGTGAGTAGCCATTTCCTTCTCCAGGGGATCTTCCTGACCCAGGGATCAAACCTGGGTCTCCCGCATTGCAGGCAGATTCTTCATTGTCTGAGCCATCAGGAAGCCCATTGGGCTTGATCTAGTGTTGTGTGTCACTCTTCTGGTTTCTAACATCTCTGGAATAAATGTTCACATGTGTTTCTCAGGTTTCTGATGAGCTATATTAGAAAATGTGGCAGTTCTGTTGGCACGGAAATTATTTCTTCCTGAGTCGTAGGTGCACCTGTCCTGTGGGATCACTCTGAGGTTCAACCTTACTTATGCATCTAGTCCCAAAGCTGGGCTGCTGGGTCTTTAGAATGAAAAGTCCCTTTCAAGGCATCTCCAGTGATCTCAGGTGAGGTTCTCACAGATATTCAAGCAAGGGAAGGCTAATGTGCTTGATGTAGCTTGCAAGCTGCTGGCATAGGAAAGAGTGGCTCAGAAACTCCACAAGTTCCATCACTGTGTTATTTCAGCAACTCTGACACTTAAATTTCATGTTTGATTTTCAGTAGTGCCAGCCTAAGATTCTTTCAGAGCTGTCGTGAAAGATTTCTGCCTCTCCAAGTGTGACTTTTTGGTTAGGGTTGTTGTTTGGCTGTGCTGAGTCTTAGCTGTGGCAGGCAGGATCTTCTGTCTTTACTGAAGCACACAGGATTTCTACTTGCAGCATTTGAACTCTTAGTTGTACATGTGGGATCTAGCTCCTGACCAGGGTCGCACCTGAGCCCCCTGCATTGGAAACACAGAGTCTTGGCCACTGGGCCACCAAGGAAGTCCCCTCGTGTGACTTGAGCTCAGAATTAAAGATCTGAGTGGGTCACTTTCTTTTTGAAGTACTCAAGCGCACTCAGAAAAATAAGAATTGATCTGATGTCAGCCCCTCCTCCACATCATGCCAGGAAGGCATTCTGGTAAGTACACTCAGATCAGTACATATGGCCTGAAAAGTGACAGTGTTAATTGCTCTGTCGTGTCCGACTCTTTGCAACCTCATGGCCTGTAGCCCACCAGGCTTCTCTGTCCATGGAACTCTCCAGGCAAGAATACTGGAGTGAGTAGCCATTTCCTTCTCCAGGGGATCTTCCTGACCCAGGGATCAAACCTGGGTCTCCCGCATTGCAGGCAGATTCTTCATTGTCTGAGCCATCAGGAAGCCCATTGGGCTTGATCTAGTGTTGTGTGTCACTCTTCTGGTTTCTAACATCTCTGGAATAAATGTTCACATGTGTTTCTCAGGTTTCTGATGAGCTATATTAGAAAATGTGGCAGTTCTGTTGGCACGGAAATTATTTCTTCCTGAGTCGAGGTGCACCTGTCCTGTGGGATCACTCTGAGGTTCAACCTTACTTATGCATCTAGTCCCAAAGCTGGGCTGCTGGGTCTTTAGAATGAAAAGTCCCTTTCAAGGCATCTCCAGTGATCTCAGGTGAGGTTCTCACAGATATTCAAGCAAGGGAAGGCTAATGTGCTTGATGTAGCTTGCAAGCTGCTGGCATAGGAAAGAGTGGCTCAGAAACTCCACAAGTTCCATCACTGTGTTATTTCAGCAACTCTGACACTTAAATTTCATGTTTGATTTTCAGTAGTGCCAGCCTAAGATTCTTTCAGAGCTGTCGTGAAAGATTTCTGCCTCTCCAAGTGTGACTTTTTGGTTAGGGTTGTTGTTTGGCTGTGCTGAGTCTTAGCTGTGGCAGGCAGGATCTTCTGTCTTTACTGAAGCACACAGGATTTCTACTTGCAGCATTTGAACTCTTAGTTGTACATGTGGGATCTAGCTCCCTGACCAGGGGTCGCACCTGAGCCCCCCTGCATTGGAAACACAGAGTCTTGGCCACTGGGCCACCAAGGAAGTCCCTCTCCTCGTGTGACTTGAGCTCAGAATTAAAAGATCTGAGTGGGTCACTTTCTTTTTGTGAAGTACTCAAGCGCACTCAGAAAAAAATTGACCTTGATGCCCATTTCTTATTGTCATCCCTGACTTTTGTCACAGTGCAGCAACCACTTGGGGCGCTAAGACATGTGCTTCAGTTTGCACATTGTTATTAATATCATTGACCACAGGTGAGCGTTTGGTTGTGCTAAGCCAGCGTGCCAGGAATTACGAGCTTCCCCTCCCCTGCTGAGAAGGAGCTCAACCTTGTGCCCAAATGCGAGGACCTCACCAAACAAACTCCCAATCCCACTTCTGTAGGTCTGCCTCTTAGGCTTGCTTCCAGTACTCATTCTGTAATAGACCATAGCAGTGAGCATCCTAGAGTAATATGAAAGTGAAAATCTAACATCAAGAATAAAATTCAACATCAACTGTAACAGGGTAATAACTACGAGAGGTAAAGAGAACTCTAAAGAGTACCGTAGGTCTAAGGAAAGTACTCAAGGAACAGACAGACTTGGAATGGTCCCTGTTCTCAAGGTGGGACTCAAACCTGTGGAGGCGTGGTTGTAGCCCATGGGATGGCAGCCAAGCTGATGGGTGGCTCTCAGCCAGCTGGTCTGCAGACATTAGACAAGCTGGAAACACTCTTCTGGGCAGGAGGAGGCCTGGTCCGAGAGTCACGGTCAGGACTGGCAAGGGGAAATGCCTCTGGATATACATAGGCAAGGCTGGCAAACATTCTGGAGTCCAGGAGGGCAGAGGCTGGCACATGGGTCTGTGTGGGATTAAGGGCACAGGAAACCATTTTCCAGCGGGTAGTCATGAGGCCTGATGTCAGGAGGCAGCAGCTTAGCTGTGTTGGGACAGAGCGCTTCCCTTTGTGTGCACAGCTGGTGTATCTGTTTCCTGGGACTGCCGATAACAAAGTACCACATGGAGCTCTTTTATGTGTGCCTGCATTAAGGTGTACAGGAGACTTCTTTTAGTTGTACATGTGGGATCTAGCTCGAAGTCGCACCTGAGCCCCTGCATTGGAAACACAGAGTCTTGGCCACTGGGCCACCAAGGAAGTCCCTCTCCTCGTGTGACTTGAGCTCAGAATTAAAAGATCTGAGTGGGTCACTTTCTTTTTGTGAAGTACTCAAGCGCACTCAGAAAAAAATTGACCTTGATGCCCATTTCTTATTGTCATCCCTGACTTTTGTCACAGTGCAGCAACCACTTGGGGCGCTAAGACATGTGCTTCAGTTTGCACATTGTTATTAATATCATTGACCACAGGTGAGCGTTTGGTTGTGCTAAGCCAGCGTGCCAGGAATTACGAGCTTCCCCTCCCCTGCTGAGAAGGAGCTCAACCTTGTGCCCAAATGCGAGGACCTCACCAAACAAACTCCCAATCCCACTTCTGTAGGTCTGCCTCTTAGGCTTGCTTCCAGTACTCATTCTGTAATAGACCATAGCAGTGAGCATCCTAGAGTAATATGAAAGTGAAAATCTAACATCAAGAATAAAATTCAACATCAACTGTAACAGGGTAATAACTACGAGAGGTAAAGAGAACTCTAAAGAGTACCGTAGGTCTAAGGAAAGTACTCAAGGAACAGACAGACTTGGAATGGTCCCTGTTCTCAAGGTGGGACTCAAACCTGTGGAGGCGTGGTTGTAGCCCATGGGATGGCAGCCAAGCTGATGGGTGGCTCTCAGCCAGCTGGTCTGCAGACATTAGACAAGCTGGAAACACTCTTCTGGGCAGGAGGAGGCCTGGTCCGAGAGTCACGGTCAGGACTGGCAAGGGGAAATGCCTCTGGATATACATAGGCAAGGCTGGCAAACATTCTGGAGTCCAGGAGGGCAGAGGCTGGCACATGGGTCTGTGTGGGATTAAGGGCACAGGAAACCATTTTCCAGCGGGTAGTCATGAGGCCTGATGTCAGGAGGCAGCAGCTTAGCTGTGTTGGGACAGAGCGCTTCCCTTTGTGTGCACAGCTGGTGTATCTGTTTCCTGGGACTGCCGATAACAAAGTACCACAGACTGGGCAGCTTCGATAATAGAAATGTATTGCCTCGTAGTCCTGCATCGTGGCTCAGATGGTAGAGAATCCTTCTGTTATTCAGGAGACGCAGGTTCTGTCCCTGGGTGGGGAAGATCCCCTGGAGAAGGGAATGGCTAGCCACTCCAGTATTCTAGCCTGGAGAATCCCATGGATACAAGAATCTGGTGGGCTATAGTCCATGAGATCACAAAGAGGTGGATACGACTGAGTGACTAATACTTTCTTTTTCACTTTCTGAGGGCTAGAACAAAACCACTGTCATCAGGGTGACTTTCTCTGGAGACCTTTCCCCTGGGCTTGTGGAAGGCCTTCTTCCAGCATCTTCATGTGGTTTTCCTCTGTGTGGTCTCTTTTCTTCTTTCATTATTTATTTATTTGTGGTTGCATTGGGTCTTAGTTGTGGCGTGCAGGACCTTTGGTTGTGGTGCCCAGACTTAGCTGCCCTGGGGCATGCAGGACCCTAGTTCCCCTACCAGGGATGGAACCCACGCCCCCATGTATTGCAAGGCAGATTCTTAACCAATGGACCGCCAAGGACGTCCGTGTGTAATCTCTTCTTATGCAGACACCAGTTATATTCGATTAGGGCTCCTGCTAATGACCTTACTTAACCTTCATTGCTTTGTAAAAGACCCTGTCTCCAAATACAGTCCCATTTTAAGGTAATGGAGATGTAAGACTTCAACATACGAATTTAGGGGGAACACAATTCAGCTCATAGTAACTGAAGGGGAGTATCACTGAGATCCTGGCCACATGCTACTGACAGTCACGTGTATTGAAAGTGAAAAGTGAAAGCTGCTCAGTCATGTCAGACTCCATGATCCCACGGACTGTAGCCCACCAGGCTCCTCTGTCCATGGAATTCTCAAGGCAAGAGTACTGGAGTGGGTAGCCTATCCCTTTTCCAGGGGATCTTCCCCACCCAGGGGTTGAACCAAGGTTCTCCTGCATTGCAGGCGGGTTCTTTTTTTTTTTTTTTAAACCTTTATTTTACTTTTAACTTTTACAGAGTTTTGTTGTTTACAGATATGCATGTTCCCAGACTAGTCATATGTATATCCCCACCTTCCCACCCCTCCCGACCATCACACAGCACCCCTGAATGATCTCCTTTTCTCACAGAGCAATGACTATAGCTATTTTCTTCACTTATGGTAGTACAGGCCTTCATGCTACTTCCTTTACACCTCCCACCCTCTGTTCCTTCCCCACAATGTCCATATGTCCACTGTGTAGGCGGATTCTTTAATCAAGGTCTCCTGCATTGCAGGTGGATTCTTCACCAGTTGAGCTACCAAGGAAGCCTACATGTACTGATAAGAAGCAAATAGAAACACACCTGAATCAGGAAAGGGAGCCCCTCTCTGCTGCAACGTCCCTCCAGCGCCCTCTACTGGTAAAGCTTAATATGCTCACTGCCAAGGAGAAATGCTTCCAGGGTCCAACTCCATTATACAAGAGCAGATAATCGCGGTTAAAATCAGAGCTGAGAGGCAACAATTTGCTAACAAGCTCTCTGATTCTCGACGAACGGTCTGCTGAGCTGACCTGTTTGCAACTATGAACTGACACACTTGTTTTGTTTCCATAGCTGACTCTTTGCAACCCCATGGACTGCAACATGTCAGGCTGCCCTGTCCTTCACCATCTCGTGGAGTGTGCTCAAACTCATGTTTAATGAGTCGGTGATGCCATCCAACCATCTCATCTTCTGTCACTCCCTTCTCCTCTTGGCCTCACATCAGCGTCTTTTCCAATAAGTTGGCTTGTATACTATCATTTAGATAAGTGTAAGTTAAAATGATCTGAATTCATAACAGGCGTGATTGTGGACTATGGTAACAAGACTAGAAATCCAGCAATCTGGTTGCTCCTCGTATCTACTTGGCTCACAGGTTTCAAGGCTGATACTCTTGCTCCTCTCTCTTCCTGGAACAGTCTTACCACAGGTATTCGTATTTCCTCCATCACAGCATTGAATCCTCTGTTCAACTGCCACTTAGCATCTCCTCCCAGGCATTCTACCGAAAATAGTCTCCTTTTCCCCAAACCCTCTCTCTTTACTGTGCTTTATTTCTCTTTACAGCTTAACCACTATGTCAAATTATATTATTTTAAATAATATGTCTATTTATTTACCTGTGCATTTATTCACTTACTTATTTGTCATTAAAATGCAAGCTCTAGGGAGGTAGGGACTCATCTTGTTCATTGGCAGTGCATGGCATATAGTAGGTACTTGAGAAATATGAATTAATTAAATGAATGACTTTCTTACACCCTTATGCATATCCTGAGACCCTAACAATTTTTAATTAGTGGTTAATTAATCTGTGCTAAAGGAATTCCCTGGGAGTCCGGTGTTGAGACTCTGCTCTGTTACTGTCCAGGGCTGGGGTTCCATCCCTGGTCAGGGAACTAAGATTCCACAAGGATTTTTGGAACTAGGATCCTGAAAGAAAATTAAAAAAAAAAAAAAAGCTTTCTCATTTTCAAGTAAATTTATTTAAAGTATTCATTGAGAATTTATTATGTGATGGCGGAGACATAAACTCATTCTTGGCAAAAGTGTTAAAGGTGTCCTCGTCTCTCTTCAAGGAAATAACGTAAATGGAAAGGAATTAGTGTTTATGAGGCATTCCTGAAAGAAGACTTGAGCTTGGATCCCAGTAATTTGCACTGATCTAGTGCAAGAATTTTTATTGCCTAAGCATAAAGCAAGTAAGATTCATGATCATTCATTTCTGGTACCATGTTTGGAGTTACCTAAGAAAAAATTAAATGATAATTTAGATTCAATTCTGTATTTTATTTTATTATTTAAAAAATTTATATACAACTTTAAAGGTTACTTTCCATCTGTAGTTCTACAGCCAGTATTTTGTAATAACCAACAGTAACTTTAATTTTTAAAAGAAGATTAATCTTAGAGTTTATAACTCTAAGAGTCTTAACTAATTAATCTTAGAGTTTAAAACTCATTTGCTTGTAAACCAACAAATGTAATTAACTTTAGCATAGCTACTTTATATAACACTTCTTTATGCTGAACTTGTACTTTAGTAGTGGGTAGGATATTTGCTTTAAAATTCATCCATCATTTTGACAAGTTCTCTATTTTTTGTTCCCCATTCTCCTTCCCCTGAGAAAGTGAAGCCATTAATAAACATGGGCTTAGGAACTGAATGTGAAAATCGTTTTTCTAAAACAGAACCTTAAAATTAGCTATCTCTTGAGTGAATAGTTCCTCCTTGAAGGTTTCTAGAAAGAGGGAGCTTGAGAAGAAAAAGAAAGCTAAAGATGCCTGCAAGCCATCACAATATTTAATAAACACATTCTATGCTATAAAAACTTTACATACATGATTCATTCAGCAAATATTTATTGAGAACTTACTCTGTGTTAGACACTCTTCCAGGCATTGAAGAGAAGTACTGGTCAAAACAGGAAACATCCTTGCCTTCGTGGAATTTCAATTCTCGATTGTGAGGGCAGACAATAAAGCAAATACACACATCAAATTATGCGGCTTCCCTGGGGGCTCAGATGGTAAAGAATCTGCTGGCCAAGGCAGGAGACATGGATTCGATCCCTGGTTCAAGAAGATCCCCTGGAGGAGGAGATGGCAACCCACACGGGTACTCCTGCCTGTGAATAGACAGAGGGGCCAAGCAGGATACAGTCCATGGGGTCACAAAAGAGTCAGACATGAGTTAGCAACAACAACAGATCACATTAGATTGTGTTTTACTATGGAGAAAAATGAAGCAGGAAAGAGAAAAGGAGGTTTGCCTATTGTGAGTGTGCAGTTTGAGAAAGGGAAGACAAAGATGTAGGCGTCACTGAGATGGTGTTATTTGGGCAAAACCTGGAGGAGGTGAAGTAGCAGCCTTGATGGCATCTGGGGGAAGCATTCCAGGAACTTTGAGGAGGCCTGCAGCGCTGGAGCCAGGGAGCAGGGAGAGAGGAGAAGAATCAGGAGGACACAGGCAGCCTCGTCTCATAGGACTGGAGGGCCATGCTTGCGACGCTGGTTTTACACTGAGATAAATCAGGTGCCCTTGGAAGGTTCTGAGGGGAGGCCTGCCAGCTGCCTGCTTGTGTGATCACTCACAGGATCACCCGGGCTCTTATGGGGAGAACAGAATGAGAAGGGCCAGGGGAAAGGAGGGAGACTAGTTAGGAAGTAGTAACGGATGGTGACTTGGACCAGGGTGGTGGCAGGGGAGGTAAGAAGAGGTGGGCTTCTCCACGTATTTGAAGGTGGAGCCAAGAAGCTCTTTTAATGTCTTGGGACATGAGTGAAGGAGAGGAATCACAGCCAGTCCCAGGGTTTGGCAGGAGCAACGGGAAGTGTGGCTGGCGTCCCTGAGGCGGTACAGAGGGTGGGAGGAGAGGGCCTCCGAGGAAAGATGAAGAGCTTGGCTGTGAGCAGGTTGCGTTGGCTTTCAAGGAGAAACGTCAAGCAGGCAGTTCTAGTCAATTCTGCCCAGTTCAAGTTCAAAGAGGAGGTTTAGGCTGCGGGTACACATTTAGGAATAATCAATATACAGATGACATTTAAAGTCATGAGAGCATCCTTACACCACCACCATGGGGTAGGTATTGTTTTAACCCCCATTTTAGATATAAAGAAACCCCATTTTAGATTGAGAAATCTGCTGGCCAAGGCAGGAGACATGGATTCGATCCCTGGTTCAAGAAGATCCCTAAAATGGCAACCCACACGGGTACTCCTGCCTGTGAATAGACAGAGGGGCCAAGCAGAATACAGTCCATGGGGTCACAAAAGAGTCAGACATGAGTTAGCAACAACAACAGATCACATTAGATTGTGTTTTACTATGGAGAAAAATGAAGCAGGAAAGAGAAAAGGAGGTTTGCCTATTGTGAGTGTGCAGTTTGAGAAAGGGAAGACAAAGATGTAGGCGTCACTGAGATGGTGTTATTTGGGCAAAACCTGGAGGAGGTGAAGTAGCAGCCTTGATGGCATCTGGGGGAAGCATTCCAGGAACTTTGAGGAGGCCTGCAGCGCTGGAGCCAGGGAGCAGGGAGAGAGGAGAAGAATCAGGAGGACACAGGCAGCCTCGTCTCATAGGACTGGAGGGCCATGCTTGCGACGCTGGTTTTACACTGAGATAAATCAGGTGCCCTTGGAAGGTTCTGAGGGGAGGCCTGCCAGCTGCCTGCTTGTGTGATCACTCACAGGATCACCCGGGCTCTTATGGGGAGAACAGAATGAGAAGGGCCAGGGGAAAGGAGGGAGACTAGTTAGGAAGTAGTAACGGATGGTGACTTGGACCAGGGTGGTGGCAGGGGAGGTAAGAAGAGGTGGGCTTCTCCACGTATTTGAAGGTGGAGCCAAGAAGCTCTTTTAATGTCTTGGGACATGAGTGAAGGAGAGGAATCACAGCCAGTCCCAGGGTTTGGCAGGAGCAACGGGAAGTGTGGCTGGCGTCCCTGAGGCGGTACAGAGGGTGGGAGGAGAGGGCCTCCGAGGAAAGATGAAGAGCTTGGCTGTGAGCAGGTTGCGTTGGCTTTCAAGGAGAAACGTCAAGCAGGCAGTTCTAGTCAATTCTGCCCAGTTCAAGTTCAAAGAGGAGGTTTAGGCTGCGGGTACACATTTAGGAATAATCAATATACAGATGACATTTAAAGTCATGAGAGCATCCTTACACCACCACCATGGGGTAGGTATTGTTTTAACCCCCATTTTAGATATAAAGAAACTGCAGCCGGAAGGGTTTAGTTGGCTCCTAGTGAACATGTGGACTGAAATGTTCATTCTTTTTTTTTTTTAAGCATTTATTTATTTTTGAGCGGGCGGGGTGGGGGAAGGTGGGGAGGGACGGGGATGGGTGGGCCACTTCCACTGGTCTTTCATTTCTCTATTTTCATCCATCTTTGTTCTTTGGCTCCTGTGGGCCTCCCATCGCGGTGGCCTCTGTTGTCGCAGAGCATCAGCTCTGGGCGTATGCGCCCCAGAGCTCCAGCTTGGTAATTGGACACATTGGTCCAGCTGCTCCGTGGCACATGGGATCTTCCCAGGCCAGGGATCGAACCAGGGCCCCTTGCACTGCAAGGCGGTGTCCTTACCCACTGGACCACCAGGGAAGCCCTGAAATGTTCATTCTTATCTCAATTTTCATCCAGCAACGAATTGTTCTGTTGTTGTTGTTTAGTCGCTAAGTCGTGTCCAACTCTTTTGAGACCCCATGGTCTGTATCCCACCAGGCTCCTCTGTCCATGGGAATTCTCCAGGCAAAAATACTGGAGTGGCTTGCCAATTTCTTTCTCTAGGGGATCTTTCCGCCCCAGGGATCAAACCTGCATCTCCTGCACTGGCAGGTGATTTCTTTATCACTGAGCCACTAGGGAAGCCAGATAAATTATTGTAGGTAAATTATATCTCTAGGTCTTAGTTTTCTTTCATGCAGAATTAGAGGATAAACAGTTTTCAGACTGGATGGTGTGAGAATCCCAAGTCTCCCCAGAAATCCAACAGGGACTCCATTGAATGAGAAAGGGAGGCTCAGGGGGAGGCCTCACCACCTTCCCAGGTCAGAGGTCAAGCCTCTGTTTTAATCTGTAATTTATATATTGGGACTTCATGTAAGCTCTTCTTTGAAGAATGCAAAGAATTCTGTTGCCTATTTAACAAAAGTTAGGGAAATTCCCTGGACTCGGTAGTCTCTGTGGACCCTTCTGGTGCTGCTGTCACTTCAGTTGTGACTCACGGGCTGCCAGGCTCCTCTGTCCATGGAATTCTCCAGGCAAGAATACTGGAGTGGGTTGCCATGCTCTTCTCCAGGGGATCTTCCCGCCCAGGGAGCCAACCTGTATCTCTTACGTCTCCTGCACTGGCAGGAAGATTCTATACCACTCGCACCAGCTGGGAAGTCGTTCTATGGCTCCTACCTCTTCCAATAGTTCCATTTATTCATCCAAAAAGCACTTAGAGTGTGTTCATACTGTTCTGGGCACTTCTTTTATGATTGTAGCTCAAGGTTGAGAAGGGAAGCAAAGCGAGGAAGTTGTTCGCATTTTTTAAAGTTTTGGCCTCTTTTATAGTTTTTTTGTTTATTTTCATCCATCTTTATTCTTTGGCCAGTGTGGGCCTCCCATTGCAGTGGCCTCTCTTGTTGCAGAGCACTGGCCCTGGCGCATGTGCTCCAGAGAGGTGGCTTGCAATTGGACACACCGGTCCAGCCGCTCTGCGGCACGTGGGATCTTCCTGTGCCAGGGATCAAACCGGTGCCCCTTGCACTGCATGGTGGACTCTACCCACTGGATCACCGGGGAAGCCCCATCCATCCATTATTAATCGTCTATTTATCATTATCTCTGTCAACTAATTCATGAAAAAAACATCCAGACGAGTAGAAAGGGGATACTTTTGGTAGCACTGAACTTGGACAGTGCTGACAGACTGGTTGACTTCAATGTTTTTCTTTTTCCATAACTGCTTACTTTTCAAACAGGAAATAAGGGGAGGACAGAACTAGCATTTTTTGAGTTTTTATCATGCACCAGAAACATTTATCAGTTTTGCCTCACATCAACCAAGTGAAGTCAAATTTTTTTTCTCCCTGTTGAGCAGATAAGGACACTAAAGCTCTGAGTTCATGTAATTTTTACATCTATTTGAATATGGGTGATCCCATATAGTTTGTTGCTATATGTCAGAAATAAAATGTTAGTGATGAATATGACACAATTTTTTCCTAGTACCCACATTAAAAAAGAAATAGGCAAAATTCATTATAATAATATATATATTTGACCTAATATACAAAAATGTGACTTCAGCTTAACATCAGTAAATTACTAATGAGGAGGTATTTTGCATGTTTTATGTGAAGTCTTTAGAATCTGGTGTGCATTTTACACTTACAGGACATCTCCATTAAGAAAGTCACATTTCAGACATGGACAGTAGACATATGGACATTGTGGGGAATGAACAGTGGGTGGGAGGTGTAAAGGAAGTAGCGTGAAAACCTATACTATCATTTGTGAAAAAAATTGTTATTGTCATTGTGCTGTGAGAAAAGGGGATCCTGCAGGGGTGCTGTGTGATGGCCTGGAGGGGTGGGGTGGGGCGGATATACATATGACTAATCTGGGATCATACATATCTGTAAACAACAAAACTCTGTAAAAGTAAAAAGCAAAATAATAAAAAAAAGAAAGTCACATTTCAAGTGCTTAATCATCTCATGGTACCGGTGGCCACCATATAGGGCCACACAGCTATATATAGCAAAGCCACCAGCAAAGTCCAAAAATAACATAGGAGGAACTGAAGTTTACATTCATTTATTAGTTTAAAGTGTGAATTTTATGACCAGTGCCAGTGTAATGTTATTATTATAATAACCTATCACTCATGATATTTCTATTTTTGTTTCTTCAGTCTTGCACTGCATGGTGGACTCTACCCACTGGATCACCGGGGAAGCCCCATCCATCCATTATTAATCGTCTATTTATCATTATCTCTGTCAACTAATTCATGAAAAAAACATCCAGACGAGTAGAAAGGGGATACTTTTGGTAGCACTGAACTTGGACAGTGCTGACAGACTGGTTGACTTCAATGTTTTTCTTTTTCCATAACTGCTTACTTTTCAAACAGGAAATAAGGGGAGGACAGAACTAGCATTTTTTGAGTTTTATCATGCACCAGAAACATTTATCAGTTTTGCCTCACATCAACCAAGTGAAGTCAAATTTTTTTTCTCCCTGTTGAGCAGATAAGGACACTAAAGCTCTGAGTTCATGTAATTTTTACATCTATTTGAATATGGGTGATCCCATATAGTTTGTTGCTATATGTCAGAAATAAAATGTTAGTGATGAATATGACACAATTTTTTCCTAGTACCCACATTAAAAAAGAAATAGGCAAAATTCATTATAATAATATATATATTTGACCTAATATACAAAAATGTGACTTCAGCTTAACATCAGTAAATTACTAATGAGGAGGTATTTTGCATGTTTTATGTGAAGTCTTTAGAATCTGGTGTGCATTTTACACTTACAGGACATCTCCATTAAGAAAGTCACATTTCAGACATGGACAGTAGACATATGGACATTGTGGGGAATGAACAGTGGGTGGGAGGTGTAAAGGAAGTAGCGTGAAAACCTATACTATCATTTGTGAAAAAAATTGTTATTGTCATTGTGCTGTGAGAAAAGGGGATCCTGCAGGGGTGCTGTGTGATGGCCTGGAGGGGTGGGGTGGGGCGGATATACATATGACTAATCTGGGATCATACATATCTGTAAACAACAAAACTCTGTAAAAGTAAAAAGCAAAATAATAAAAAAAAGAAAGTCACATTTCAAGTGCTTAATCATCTCATGGTACCGGTGGCCACCATATAGGGCCACACAGCTATATATAGCAAAGCCACCAGCAAAGTCCAAAAATAACATAGGAGGAACTGAAGTTTACATTCATTTATTAGTTTAAAGTGTGAATTTTATGACCAGTGCCAGTGTAATGTTATTATTATAATAACCTATCACTCATGATATTTCTATTTTTGTTTCTTCAGTCTTTATATATTTACCTGTGTTTTCATCATGTGTACGTGAAAATCTGGGCTTCCTAGATGGGAAACGGTAAAGAATCTCCCTGCCAAGCAGGAGTGGGGTTCAATCCCTGGGTCCGGAAGATCCCTTGGAGAAGGAAATGGCAACCCACTCCAGTATTCTTGCCTGGAGGATCCTGCGGACAGAGGAGTCTGACAGGCTACAGTTCATGGGGACGCAAAAGTCATGTCAGCAGACATGACTGAGTGACTGAAAAATAATAGGAAAATCTATTTTTATTATCATGCTACACACGGTGAATTTTTTAATGTGTGGTTGAACACCATTCATAATTTCTAATGGTGACACTTCACCCTGACTCTGGTAAGTATTCAAATGTTAGCTCACTGACATATGATAAATTACAAATATGTATTGAATGTCTACAGTGTACTGTATTGGGGCTATTTTGTGAATAAGATCAAGTCCCAGTTATCGTGGAATCTTCTTTCTCTTAGATGGAGACAGATGATTTGAAATGCATGAGATTTTATTAGTCCCATTTGAGAAACTGAACCACAGGGAGATCAAGTTACTGGGAGGTGTTAAAGGAGAGATTTAAACCCAGGCGAGATGTCACCTGGACTTGCGTTCTCAGCCGCTGCTCCTCTGATACCCAGAGGTCTGGCCATTCAGAGGACAGGCCAGTAGAGCTCGAATAGGTATTGTATTCGTTTACTGTTGTGACAAATTACCACATATTTAGTGGCTTAAACAACAACTTAGGATCTTATGGTTCTGGAGGTCAGAAGTCCAAACTCAGTCTCTCGGGGCTAAAGCCAAGGTGCCGGCAGGGCTGGGACCCTCGAGGGGCTCAGAGGGGAGAAGTTGTGTCCTTGTCTTTTTCATCTTCGAAAGGCCACCTGCATTTCGTGGCTCGTGAGCCCTTTTTGCCTCACTCTAGCCTCTTGCTTATCATCTCATCTCTCCACCAGCAAAGTCCAAAAATAACATAGGAGGAACTGAAGTTTACATTCATTTATTAGTTTAAAGTGTGAATTTTATGACCAGTGCCAGTGTAATGTTATTATTATAATAACCTATCACTCATGATATTTCTATTTTTGTTTCTTCAGTCTTTATATATTTACCTGTGTTTTCATCATGTACGTGAAAATTTGGGCTTCCTAGATGGGAAACGGTAAAGAATCTCCCTGCCAAGCAGGAGTGGGGTTCAATCCCTGGGTCCGGAAGATCCCTTGGAGAAGGAAATGGCAACCCACTCCAGTATTCTTGCCTGGAGGATCCTGCGGACAGAGGAGTCTGACAGGCTACAGTTCATGGGGACGCAAAAGTCATGTCAGCAGACATGACTGAGTGACTGAAAAATAATAGGAAAATCTATTTTTATTATCATGCTACACACGGTGAATTTTTTAATGTGTGGTTGAACACCATTCATAATTTCTAATGGTGACACTTCACCCTGACTCTGGTAAGTATTCAAATGTTAGCTCACTGACATATGATAAATTACAAATATGTATTGAATGTCTACAGTGTACTGTATTGGGGCTATTTTGTGAATAAGATCAAGTCCCAGTTATCGTGGAATCTTCTTTCTCTTAGATGGAGACAGATGATTTGAAATGCATGAGATTTTATTAGTCCCATTTGAGAAACTGAACCACAGGGAGATCAAGTTACTGGGAGGTGTTAAAGGAGAGATTTAAACCCAGGCGAGATGTCACCTGGACTTGCGTTCTCAGCCGCTGCTCCTCTGATACCCAGAGGTCTGGCCATTCAGAGGACAGGCCAGTAGAGCTCGAATAGGTATTGTATTCGTTTACTGTTGTGACAAATTACCACATATTTAGTGGCTTAAACAACAACTTAGGATCTTATGGTTCTGGAGGTCAGAAGTCCAAACTCAGTCTCTCGGGGCTAAAGCCAAGGTGCCGGCAGGGCTGGGACCCTCGAGGGGCTCAGAGGGGAGAAGTTGTGTCCTTGTCTTTTTCATCTTCGAAAGGCCACCTGCATTTCGTGGCTCGTGAGCCCTTTTTGCCTCACTCTAGCCTCTTGCTTATCATCACATCTCTGACTACTGACCTCGACCATCTTGCCTGCCTCCTTACAGACCCTGTGATTACGCTGCAGCCACCTGGATAAACCAGGATAAACTCCCTTCCCAAGAGCCTCCTGTCAATTCCATCTGCAAGGGCCTTACCCTATAAGGTAACATCTGGCACGAGGACATGGGGATGCCTCTGGAGAGCTGTATTCAGCTTACGATTGTTATGGGCACTACAGAGGATAAAATTTACAGAGAGAGACAAAAAAGGCATGGTTGGGGTGGGAAAGCGAGAGCGTTCTAGTGAACTGCTTTCGTAGAGTATCTTTTCTATGCAGTGCAATACTACAGCTTCATATTAGGTCTGCGTGGGCTGCAGTAACAGAAGCCTGGTTAAAAACCACCTTCATTCTCTCACGTCCTGGAGGCCGGAAGTCTGAGAACAGATGTTGAAACGGTTGGTTTCTGTGGCCTCTCTCCTTGGCTTAGAGATGACAATCTTCTCCCTGTGTATTCAGTATCTCTCCGTGTCTGTCTCTTTGAATGTTCAAACTTCCTTACAGGGACGTCAGTCATAATGGTTTATGGCCTACCCCAACAACCTCAGTTTAACTTGCTGACCTCTTTAAGGGGCTTCCTTGATGGTGCTAGTGGTAACGAATCCACCTGTCAGTGCAGGAGATGAAACAGACACAGATTCAATCCCTGGGTTGGAAAGACCCCCTGGAGGAGGGCATGGCAACCCACTCCAGTATTCTTGCCTGGAGAATCCCATGGACAGAGGAGCCTGGTTGGGCTACAGTCCTTGGGGTTGAAAAGAGTTAGACAGGATTGAGCAACTGACACTTACCTCAAGTTGTAATGCCTGCCATGGCTATGCAGGAAATGGACAACCCTGACACCAGACAGATGGCAGCTGTACTTCTTCCCAGCCCTGAATGGCTCAAACTCTGATTTCAGACACAAAAAATAATTTTCTTGTCTTCCCCTCTTACCTGCCGGTTGCCTATGTATAACCAATTTTTCAGCCTTTCTACCTGGGTGGGGGGAATGCAAAAGGAACAAAAATAGTTCAATTAGGCTTAAGCTCCTTTTTGAGAGCAAGAGAATCTTTTAGTTTTAACTTCTATTCCATTCTCCTGTTTCCATTTGTCAAAACTGACTGCAGGGCTTCCCTGGTGGTCCAGTGGGTAAGGACACCGCCTTGCAGTGCAAGGGGCGCCAGTTCGATCCCTGGCCTGGGAAGATCCCACGTGCTGTGGGACAGCTGGACCCAAATGTCCAATGACCGAGCCGGAGCTCTGGAGCGCATGCGCCTGGAGCTGGCGCTCTGCGACAACAGAGGCCACCGCAATAGGAGGCCCACAGGAGCCAAAGAACAAAGACGGATGAAAATTGACAAATGGAAGACCAATAGAAGTAGCCCACCCACCCCCACCCTCCCCAACTCGACCCCCGCTCAAAAATAAATAAATACTAAAAAAAAAAAAAAAATAACAACTGACTGCATTAGTTTCGATTCTAAGATGTATTCCATATTTACTTTCATTAACTAATTCAGGGAAATGAAATATATTTGAAAAACACTGCACTCTCTTCTAATTGGAACCAGTGCTTGGGATAATGCTTGGAGTATCTTAAAACAGCATGATGTGCAAATTAGGTAGCCAGTCCTGAACAGACTATGTAGATTTGGGCAAACCATGGAGCCCATCCTTAATGAATCATTGCCCTGTTTGGCTCAGGAGCTTTCTCCCAAGCGGAAAAGTGATTCTGCCATGAGCTTGCCTCCCAGGTCAAACACGGGAGATGCCCCACCAACCCTCTCTGTGCTAACCAGATTCCCTTTGGCTCTGTTCCTCTTGCCACTTATTCCGGCCAACATTCCTTCAGCGGTTACACGGCAAAAAGGCATTTAGAGATCAACATTTTTCTGCTGTGAGAAGTTTGGGGAGGCATAATAACCCTTTTCTAAGCTTGATTTTTTTCTCTGGTTCTCACTTTGTTCATTGTTAAAGATAACCCACACATCTGTTTAAACTCTACATTTTCATTATTACTGTATTTTCTAGGAAAGTTGTGATAATTTTGCTGAGTAAATCTTTTGGGGGAGCATGAGGGTAGGATTGGATAATATTTGTAAGAAAACAGAAATCAACGAAGGTTGAAATTTTCTCTCTCAATACAACTGTCAGGATTAAATAAAATAACCAAACATAGGGAAAGATGGTTTTTTCTTTTTCTATATGAGTCACTCAGTCGTGTCTGAGTCTTTGTGACCCAGAGACAAGTCATGTTTTTCAGGTAAGAATATGGGAGTGGGTAGCCCTTCCCTTCTCTAAGGGATGATCCCAACCCAGGGATCGAACCCAGGTGTCCTGCACTGCAGGCAGATTCTTTACCATCTGAGCCACCAGGGAAGTCCAAGAATACTGGAGTGCGTAGCCTATTCCTTCTCCAGGGGATCTTCCTGACCCAGGAATTGAACCAAGGTTTCCTGCACTGCAGGTGAATTCTTGACCAGCTAAGCTACAAGGAAGAGCACAGCACTTGCATATGCCGGGCAGAATAAAAAAGCATAGGAAAATGTATTTGTGTACTCAGCAAAGACTAAACCACTGAGGAGCAGATGTGATTGTACTCGGATAGAGCAGCAGGGAGTTGAAGAGGAGAAATATTGGGTTGGTCCAAAAAGTTTGTTCAGGTTACAGAACACTTCTCCCTCCTCCATCAGTAACTCTTCTTGCCTGTTCACTCGATGTCAGCCCCTGGAGGCCAGCTGTCATACTGCACGACTGTACTTTGCAAAGCACTATACCATAAGGTTAAAAATGTTTTGTTTTTTGTCTCTTATGTATTACTTGTGTGAAGAGTATTATAAAATTATTACAGTAGAGTACTATATAGCCGATTGTGTCAGTTGGGTACCTAAGCTAACTTTGTTGGAGTTATGAACAAACTGGATGTATGAATGTTCTCTTGGAACGGAACGCATACTTCCGTAGGGACTTACTATATAGCAAGTGTACACAGTACCTGTATACGAACCTTTCGGAACAATGGCTAAGACAAGCCTCTTTGAGAAGATGTCATTTATGCAAAAAACCTGCAGTGCAGGACTAAGACCTAATTCGAGGACAGCATTCTAGGCAAAGGCAGCTGTACACACGAAGGCCATGGGCTGAGTGTGTCCAGCCTGTTGGGGAGCCGTGAGACAGCGGGGCTGGAGAGGAGCGTGAGAAGACAAGTCACAGACAAGGCCAGATCGTGGCAGGCCCGGGAGGCGCCGAGCCTTTTCGTCTGTACTGAGTGACCGGGAGGGTCCTGGCGGGGTCTGCACAGAGCAATGACAGGAGCTAACAGAGAACTGAAGAAAATCATTCTGGCTGCTGTGTTGAGAACATGCTAAAGGAGGCAAGGAAAGAAATAGTGACTGTACTTAACCAACATACCACGATCCTTTACATTATAATCAGCGGACATAAACAATAAACAGAAACTAACATAGCCCCTGGTGACTGCCTGCCTGTTCTGGGCACTATGGCTGCACACAGAGGCCTCTCAAATAAACGTCAGGCTTGGTAATAACAACAGTATGCACAGGTATAGATAAAATTTTTAATTTACTTACTTAAATTCTCCTAAAATATAAAAACAGGATGGTTTCCTGAATTACAGCTTTTGGCAGAAAGTAAAGGTCAACCCAAAAAACAGTAAGCCCCAACTTTCTGTAGCAGCTTTTATTTTCCCCTAAGAGAAAGTCCATTTTCCTAAAGAGACATTCATTTAGATGAGACACAGATCAGGTTTTTTTTTTTTTTTGCTAAAGTGCCAAAACATGTAATTCCTCTAACTCTAGATGAGAATAACAGGAAGAAAGCATTAACTTAAATACTCCAAGTCACTGCAAATCCTGAAGAGTCCCTGGTTTCTGTGACAGGAGAACAGGACATGTACACAGTTGAACTAAAATATAGGCCAAAACGCTTTAAAACTTCAACTGGTATGCAAGTCGTTAACATACTCGAAGACTTATTCAAATTTAATTATGTGGTAACAATACCTGAGTGAGTTGTGTAAAAGTTTGTTTTTCAAAAATCCCTAGATAAACTTCATTTGCTAATTTTCGATACGTTTCTTTGTTTTGTCTGTCTCCTTTGCTTTCCACAAATTTCCAAGAGCAATCCCTAAAAAAATGATTAGTCCTATGGTTCGGTTGGAGGTGAATTTTTCCCAGCAATCCTCAGGTCTGTGGATGTCCAGAGTGTAAATCTAGAAGGAAAGAACGCATGCTGTGTTAGACCTCAGCATCGAAAACAGACATCACCATAAAGAAGCTAACAGCACTTTGTTATAGAATTTTAAGCAATGGGAAGCGTCTAGTGTACCCGATACTGTTTCCCAACAACATAAAAAACAATCGACCGTCTCTTCCAATGGACGTCACTAAGCTGTGTCCTAAAAACCAGCACCTGATGGGCGCCAGAGCACTCTGAGAGGGCATGCACACTATTTTAATTTTACGTAGGTTTATCTAAAATCTGCTTCCCTACTCTCCATTTCGGCTATCCTTTAGAGCAATGTTTCTCAACAGAAGAGCAAGCTAATTTGGGCAGGACAGCCCTCTATGCTGCAGGGCTGGCTGAGAGTTCATCAAGAGGCTCTTAATATTCCTGGCCCTCATTCAGCATTTTGGGTCTTCTCTTGCCTTGGCCTTTCTGCCAGTGGGACCCAAACATGTGAATGACTAGCTTGCTAACCAGCACCTGATGCCCACATCTAAAGAATACGGTTGTGCTGATCAGTTTGATTTCAGAGACATTTCATTCGAACCACAACCTGAAGACACTGCTCATATTTTTCTAGACAAGCATCAGAAATAATTCCAGGAAAATCAGGCAGAAAAACAAAATCTAGGTTTGAGTTTATCCTATTTCTCTACAATAATACAGCTAGCTTTTTTACATGACATACTGGGACAGGGAAGGGGCAGTCAAATCAGTATAAACCAAGCAGTTATAAGTATTTTGCTTGGTAAACACAGAGGTCTTTTGTTTAAATACTTTTTATAATTTATGCCAAGGAAAAAAGAAGACGAAGACCCTACCTGGTGAGCCAGGTGGGCTCCTACGGCAGCCAGGGCAGTGTAGTAGGGCGCAGTCTGACCGCTGGTCACGCCCACCAGGCTCAGCGCCCCCAGCATGGCCACACTGAAGCCGCTGAGCCACTTCTTGGTGTCTTCACGGAACCACAGGGCCGTGGACTTAAGCCCGATCAAAGCATCATCTCTCTTATCCTAGTGTTGGAAAACAGTAAGAAATTTCATTGAGATTTGAATTCATATACTACACAGTTCACCATTTGGAAGTAAATAATTCAGTAGCTTCAATATATTCACAAGGGTGTGCAACCAACGTGTATACGACGTCTCTTCAGTCGTGTCTGACTCTTTGTGATCCCCTGGACTGTAGCCTTCCAGGCTCCTCTGTCCATGGGATTCTCCAGGCAAGAATACTGGCGGGGGTAGCCATTCCCTTCTCCAGGGGGTCTTCCCGACCCAGGGATCGAACCTGTGTCTCCTACATTGGCAGGCGGTTCTTTATCACTAGCGCCACCTGGGAGCCCCTGTGCATTCATCACTAACATTTAACCCCTGAAGAAACTGTGTTTTAAAGAACGTGCAGGGACTTCCCTGGTGGCCCAGTGCTAAAGAATCTGCTTTCGAATGTAGGGGACGTGGGTTCAGAGAACTAAGATCCCACATGCTGCAGGGCAGCAAGCTCGTGTGCTACAGTAAGAGAGCCTGTGAGCTCAACTAGAAACGCCCATGTGCTGCAACAAAGACCCAGTATAACACCCTCCCCACCCCAAACCATGTAGATACACCATAAATTGTGGAAAATGACAGCAACTCAGAAACATCATTGACCCAAAAGGAACGTGCAGGCCAAATCAAAGCTAAATGTCACGCTAAAATTTAAAATTGCTGGTCTATTTCTACAGATGACTATACTTTTACAATCTTGTACTGACTATATTTTAATCTTCCTAAAATCAAACATATAGAAAAATGCTCCCTTGCTACCTAACCCCATCCATGCAGATGTCACCTCTAGCTCAGTTTCTTCCTTGCTTCTCCCATCAAATTCTTTACCGTCTGAGCCACCAGGGAAGCCCAATGCTGCCTTGGTATATCCACCTTTCTTGAGGAGACCTCTAGTCTTTCCCATCTGTTGATTTCCTTTATTTCTTTGCATCGTCCATTTAAGAAGGCCTTCTTATCTCTCCTTGCTATTCTCTGGAACCCTGCATTCAGTTAGGTGCATTTTTTCTTTTCTCCTTTGCCTCTTGCTTCTCTTTTCTCAGCTATTTGTAAGGCCTCCTCAACCAACCACTTTGCCTTCTTGTATTGGTGTTGGGAAAACTGGACAGTCACACGCAAAAGAATTAAACTAGATCACTATCTTACAGCACAAAATTAACTCAAGATGGACTCAAGACTTGAATGTAAGACCAGAAACCACAAAATTACTATTAGAAAACATACTCCTTGACATCAGTCTTAGCAACATCTTCCTGGATGTCTCCTCAGGAGAGGGGAAACAAAAGCAGAAGTAAATAAATGGAACTATATCAAACTAAAAAGCTCTGCACAGCAAAGAAAATCATCAGCAAAAGAAAAAGACAGTCTGCCAAATGGGAGGAGGCATTTGCAAATTATATATCTGGTAAGGTGTTAATATCCAGAATATATAAAGAGCTCAACAACAACAACAAAATAACCCAAATTAAAAAATGGGCAGACTGCCGGCGGTGGAGCTAAGATGGCGGCGTAGAAGGACGTGCACTCATCTCTCCTGCAAAATCGCCTGAATTGCGACGAGTTCCTGGGAAACCATCGACGAAAGGAGGTTGGATCTGATCACAGAGAGGACACCCCACATTGAAGAACAAAGGAGAAGCCGCATCAAGACGGTAGGAGGGGTGCAATCGCACTTTTTAAAAGTCAAACCTCATACCCGCCAGAGAGGTTGGGCGGGCCAAAGCCGCAAAGCCTGTTGCAGATCAAAACCCCGGGGGGGCGCTAACACCCACAAGGGACTGAGCCAGACCTGCTTTGGAGGGTCTAGGTGCCCCTTGAGCTAGAAGTGCCCTTAGGCCTCGGAAGGGCGGCACTCAGTTCCCTTTGGAGGAGGTTACCATTAACCCGATCACAGAGCCGCCGAGGAGGACTGCAAAGTCTCTGCGCACTGTGATCAGGAGAGAGGAACAGCGATCCTGCATGAGACTGAGCCAGACTCACCTCTGAGTAACCTGACGTCTCCGCGGTGGCGGGGTCGACGGTGGCCTGCAGCAGGGTCGGGGCACTGTGGAAGTGCTTCCCATAGAGCGTGTGGGAATAGATCCTCTGTGAGACAGACGCCATTTTCCCTACTGTAGTTTGGCTGCTGGTCAAACTGCAGGGCTGCTGGTCAAGCTACAGGAGGGAACTTAGCTCCACCCAGCAAGAAAAGGGATTTGGTTTAAGAAACTCCCAGGGCCAGCCTGGGCGGGGCCCTTTAATTCTGGAATAGGCCAAAACAAGCAGTCAAAGAGGTCTTCAGATCCAACCACTGCCAGAGGCAAGAAAAGACTGATAATTCCTGAATAATCAGCAAGAGACAGAAGAACATAAACACTATTTTCACGTTTTGTCTGAAGCTGGAGTTACTGCTGGACTTTAAAATTTCAGTTTTTGTAGTGTATTACTTTGTTTGCTCTGCACAGCAAAGAAAATCATCAGCAAAAGAAAAAGACAGTCTGCCAAATGGGAGGAGGCATTTGCAAATTATATATCTGGTAAGGTGTTAATATCCAGAATATATAAAGAGCTCAACAACAACAACAAAATAACCCAAATTAAAAAATGGGCAGACTGCCGGCGGTGGAGCTAAGATGGCGGCGTAGAAGGACGTGCACTCATCTCTCCTGCAAAATCGCCTGAATTGCGACGAGTTCCTGGGAAACCATCGACGAAAGGAGGTTGGATCTGATCACAGAGAGGACACCCCACATTGAAGAACAAAGGAGAAGCCGCATCAAGACGGTAGGAGGGGTGCAATCGCACTTTTTAAAAGTCAAACCTCATACCCGCCAGAGAGGTTGGGCGGGCCAAAGCCGCAAAGCCTGTTGCAGATCAAAACCCGGAGGGGAGCGCTAACACCCACAAGGGACTGAGCCAGACCTGCTTTGGAGGGTCTAGGTGCCCCTTGAGCTAGAAGTGCCCTTAGGCCTCGGAAGGGCGGCACTCAGTTCCCTTTGGAGGAGGTTACCATTAACCCGATCACAGAGCCGCCGAGGAGGACTGCAAAGTCTCTGCGCACTGTGATCAGGGAGAGAGGAACAGCGATCCTGCATGAGACTGAGCCAGACTCACCTCTGAGTAACCTGACGTCTCCCGCGGTGGCGGGGGTCGACGGTGGCCTGCAGCAGGGTCGGGGGCACTGTGGAAGTGCTTCCCATAGAGCGTGTGGGAATAGATCCTCTGTGAGACAGACGCCATTTTCCCTACTGTAGTTTGGCTGCTGGTCAAACTGCAGGGCTGCTGGTCAAGCTACAGGGAGGGAACTTAGCTCCACCCAGCAAGAAAAGGGATTTGGTTTAAGAAACTCCCAGGGCCAGCCTGGGCGGGCCTTTTAATTCTGGAATAGGCCAAAACAAGCAGTCAAAGAGGTCTTCAGATCCAACCACTGCCAGAGGCAAGAAAAAGACTGATAATTCCTGAATAATCAGCAAGAGACAGAAGAACATAAACACTATTTTCACGTTTTGTCTGAAGCTGGAGTTACTGCTGGACTTTAAAATTTCATTTTTTGTATTGTATTACTTTGTTTCAATTTTTTTTTCTCTCTTTTTTCCAAACCCACTCAGTGCACCCACCGCTTTTTTTTTTTTTCCTTTCTTGGGGGTGTGTGTGAGAGAGAGAGTGGGTGTGTTCATTTCCTTCACTGAATTCTATTGAAGCTACTAATCTTATCAGTAAGACTGAATATATTCAAGTTTACATAATTTTTTTTTTCTTTTTCCTTTTAAACCACACATTTTATTTTGGTATAAACTTCTGGTTCCCCATTGGCCTTTTAAGGTTCTGTGGGGGCTTTGTTTGTTTTATTATTTTTGCTGGGTTTTTCTATATTTTTCTATAAAATTTAGATCTTTTAAATTTTAATAATTTTTCATTTGTACTACTACCTTATCTATTATTATTTGCTTTCTCTGAAGCTCCTTTCCTATAGCACTAAATTCTAAAACATACAAATCTTTATCGTCCTATATTTAACTTTGCAATATTATTCTATATTTCTTTTCTATCCTCCCTTTCTCTTTTTCCCTTTCCCCACTATATTTCTTAGTCTGTTCTGTCCTCATTGCCTTATCCCCAACGGGATCCTGCTCTAGCATTATTCTCCAATTGGTACTCTACTTAGTTTGCTTATTAACTTGTGGATATCATTCTTGGATTTCTCTATTCGCCGTGCTAACGTATTGTACTGTATTTTTTATTGGAATGCTTGGGTTATGTTATAGCTGTATATGTTCATGTGTATAATTCAATACGCTAGATAGTACTTGCATAATTTTTAAATTGCCATTTGTCAAAGGTATACCTTCTGTTTCTCATTTGCATATATATGTTTTAATATCATTTAATGCCATAACAAACCAGTCGTGAAATCTTCATTCCCTGGTCAGGCAACAAGCCCCGGGGTTTTGAGGGTGCACTGACTCCAAAACTACAATACTAGAGAACGCATAACACTAAAGAGCAGTATACAAGTGAGAACGCCAGCAAAGGTAATCACTTGTATCAAATCCTGACATCACCCAATCACCAGCAACCCTAAGCCCAGAAAGACATAATTCCTGAATAATCAGCAAGAGACAGAAGAACATAAACACTATTTTCACGTTTTGTCTGAAGCTGGAGTTACTGCTGGACTTTAAAATTTCATTTTTTGTATTGTATTACTTTGTTTCAATTTTTTTTTCTCTCTTTTTTCCAAACCCACTCAGTGCACCCACCGCTTTTTTTTTTTTTCTTTTCTTGGGGGTGTGTGTGAGAGAGAGAGTGGGTGTGTTCATTTCCTTCACTGAATTCTATTGAAGCTACTAATCTTATCAGTAAGACTGAATATATTCAAGTTTACATAATTTTTTTCTTTTTTTCTTTTTCCTTTTAAACCACACATTTTATTTTGGTATAAACTTCTGGTTCCCCATTGGCCTTTTAAGGTTCTGTGGGGGTTTTGTTTGTTTTTATTATTTTTGCTTTTTTTTTCTATATTTTTCTATAAAATTTAGATCTTTTAATTTTTAATAATTTTTTCATTTGTACTACTACCTCCTCTATAATTCTTTGCTTTCTCTGAAGCTCCTTTCCTATAGCACTAAATTCTAATACATACAAATCTTTATCTCCCTATATTTAACTTTGCAATATTATTCTATATTTCTTTTCTATCCTCCCTTTCTCTTTTTCCCTTTCCCCACTATATTTCTTAGTCTGTTCTGTCCTCATTGCCTTATCCCCAACGGGGATCCTGCTCTAGCATTATTCTCCAATTGGTACTCTACTTAGTTTGCTTATTAACTTGTGGATATCATTCTTGGATTTCTCTATTCGCCGTGCTAACGTATTGTACTGTATTTTTTATTGGAATGCTTGGGTTATGTTATAGCTGTATATGTTCATGTGTATAATTCAATACGCTAGATAGTACTTGCATAATTTTTAAATTGCCATTTGTCAAAGGTATACCTTCTGTTTCTCATTTGCATATATATGTTTTAATATCATTTAATGCCATAACAAACCAGTCGTGAAATCTTCATTCCCTGGTCAGGCAACAAGCCCCGGGGTTTTGAGGGTGCACTGACTCCAAAACTACAATACTAGAGAACGCATAACACTAAAGAGCAGTATACAAGTGAGAACGCCAGCAAAGGTAATCACTTGTATACAAGTCCTGACATCACCCAATCACCAGCATCACCCAGAATAGAAGCCCCATCCAAACAACAAACACCAACAGACGTAACTCAAAGTCTGGGAAAAGGAAATCCCAAACAGAATCAGTTTTAAAAAATTAATAATAACAATGAAACGGCAGAGAAATACCACACAAGCGAAGGAACAATCAACAAACACACAAGATCAAATTAATGAAGAGAATTTGGACAAACTTTCTGAAAGTGATTTCAGAAGAATGATAGTAAAGATGATCAGAGACACTGAAAACAGAATTTCAGAGAGATTGCAAGATACAACTAACACACTGAATAAAGAAATACAAGAACTTACCAAAAAAGTAACAGAGACAAACAACTCAATTGCTGAACTGAAAAACACTGTAGAAGGAATCAAGAGCTGAGTATCTGAGACAGAAGACCGGATAAGTGAGCTGGAAGATAAAATGGTGGAAGTAACTGCTGAAAAACAGACTCTAGCTCAAAGAATGAAAAGAGCAGAGGACAGCCTCAGAGACCTCTGGGATAATATCAAACGCACCAATATTCGAATTATAGGGGTTCCAGAAGAAGAAGAAAAAGAGAAAGGCTATGAGAAAATTTTTGAAGAGATTATAGTTGAAAATTTCCCCAACATGGGAAAAGAAATAGTCAATCAAGTCCAAGAAGCACAAAGAGTACCTAACAGAATCAATCCGAGAAGAAACACACCAAGACACATATTAATGAAGTTAACACAAATTAAACACAAAGATAGAATTCTCAAAGCAGCAAGGGAAAAGCAACTAGTGACATACAAGGGAAAGCCCATCCGTTTAACAGCTGATCTTTCAACAGAAACTATGCAGGCCAGAAGGGAATGGCAGGACACATTTAAACGGCTGAAAGAGAATAATCTGCAACCAAGAATCCTCTACCCTGCAAGGATCTCCTTCAAAATGTGTATAATTCAATACGCTAGATAGTACTTGCATAATTTTAAATTGCCATTTGTCTTTTGTTTCTCATTTGCATATATATGTTTTAATATCATTTAATGCCATAACAAACCAGTCGTGAAATCTTCATTCCCTGGTCAGGCAACAAGCCCCGGGGTTTTGAGGGTGCACTGACTCCAAAACTACAATACTAGAGAACGCATAACACTAAAGAGCAGTATACAAGTGAGAACGCCAGCAAAGGTAATCACTTGTATACAAGTCCTGACATCACCCAATCACCAGCATCACCCAGAATAGAAGCCCCATCCAAACAACAAACACCAACAGACGTAACTCAAAGTCTGGGAAAAGGAAATCCCAAACAGAATCAGTTTTAAAAAATTAATAATAACAATGAAACGGCAGAGAAATACCACACAAGCGAAGGAACAATCAACAAACACACAAGATCAAATTAATGAAGAGAATTTGGACAAACTTTCTGAAAGTGATTTCAGAAGAATGATAGTAAAGATGATCAGAGACACTGAAAACAGAATTTCAGAGAGATTGCAAGATACAACTAACACACTGAATAAAGAAATACAAGAACTTACCAAAAAAGTAACAGAGACAAACAACTCAATTGCTGAACTGAAAAACACTGTAGAAGGAATCAAGAGCTGAGTATCTGAGACAGAAGACCGGATAAGTGAGCTGGAAGATAAAATGGTGGAAGTAACTGCTGAAAAACAGACTCTAGCTCAAAGAATGAAAAGAGCAGAGGACAGCCTCAGAGACCTCTGGGATAATATCAAACGCACCAATATTCGAATTATAGGGGTTCCAGAAGAAGAAGAAAAAGAAAGGCTATGAGAAAATTTTTGAAGAGATTATAGTTGAAAATTTCCCCAACATGGGAAAAGAAATAGTCAATCAAGTCCAAGAAGCACAAAGAGTACCTAACAGAATCAATCCGAGAAGAAACACACCAAGACACATATTAATGAAGTTAACACAAATTAAACACAAAGATAGAATTCTCAAAGCAGCAAGGGAAAAGCAACTAGTGACATACAAGGGAAAGCCCATCCGTTTAACAGCTGATCTTTCAACAGAAACTATGCAGGCCAGAAGGGAATGGCAGGACACATTTAAACGGCTGAAAGAGAATAATCTGCAACCAAGAATCCTCTACCCTGCAAGGATCTCCTTCAAAATTGATGGAGAAATCAAAAGCTTTACAGACAAGCAAAAATTAAAAGAATTTAGTCACACCAAACCAGTCTTACAACAAATGTTAAAGGGACTTATATAGACAACAAGTATAAAAGGAGAAGATCCACGAAACAAACCCATCATAACATCTAAGAAGATGACAATAGGATCATTTGTATCAATAATTACTTTGAATGTCAATGGACTAAATGCCCCAACCAAAAGACACAGAGTGGCTGAATGGATCCAAAAACACGACCCATACATATGCTGCCTCCAGGAAACTCATTTCAGACCTAGAGACACTCATAGACTGAAAGTGAGAGGCTGGAAAAAGATATTCCATGCAAATGGAAATCAAAAGAAAGCTGGAGTAGCAATCCTCATATCAGATAAAATAGATTTTAAAGTAAAGAAGATTCTAAGAGACAAGGCAGGTCACTACATCATGATTAAGGGATCGATCCAAGAAGAAGACATAACAATCATAAATATCTATGTTCCCAACACAGGAGCACCCCAATACATAAGACAAACACTTTCAGACATAAAAGAAGACATTGACAGCAACACAATCATAGTAGGAGACTTTAACACTCCTCTCACACCAATGGACAGATCATCCAAACAGAAAATTAATAAACAAACACAAGCCTTAAATGCCACACTAGAAGAAATGGACCTCATTGATATCTTTAGGACGTTCCATCCAAAAGCAGAAGAATACACTTTCTTCTCAAGTGCTCACGGAACATTCTCCAGGATAGACCACATCTTGGGCCACAAATCAATCCTCAGTCAATTCAAGAAAACTGAAATTCTATCAACCATCTTCTCGGACCACAATGCAGTGAGACTAGAGATCAACTACAGGAAAAAAACCGCTAAAAACGCAAACACATGGAGATTAAACAACACATACCTAAAAAACCAACTGATCATTGAGGAAATCAAAGGAGAAATAAAAAAATTCCTAGAAGAAAATGACAATGAACACAGGACACATTTAAACGGCTGAAAGAGAATAATCTGCAACCAAGAATCCTCTACCCTGCAAGGATCTCCTTCAAAATTGATGGAGAAATCAAAAGCTTTACAGACAAGCAAAAATTAAAAGAATTTAGTCACACCAAACCAGTCTTACAACAAATGTTAAAGGGACTTATATAGACAACAAGTATAAAAGGAGAAGATCCACGAAACAAACCCATCATAACATCTAAGAAGATGACAATAGGATCATTTGTATCAATAATTACTTTGAATGTCAATGGACTAAATGCCCCAACCAAAAGACACAGAGTGGCTGAATGGATCCAAAAACACGACCCATACATATGCTGCCTCCAGGAAACTCATTTCAGACCTAGAGACACTCATAGACTGAAAGTGAGAGGCTGGAAAAAGATATTCCATGCAAATGGAAATCAAAAGAAAGCTGGAGTAGCAATCCTCATATCAGATAAAATAGATTTTAAAGTAAAGAAGATTCTAAGAGACAAGGCAGGTCACTACATCATGATTAAGGGATCGATCCAAGAAGAAGACATAACAATCATAAATATCTATGTTCCCAACACAGGAGCACCCCAATACATAAGACAAACACTTTCAGACATAAAAGAAGACATTGACAGCAACACAATCATAGTAGGAGACTTTAACACTCCTCTCACACCAATGGACAGATCATCCAAACAGAAAATTAATAAACAAACACAAGCCTTAAATGCCACACTAGAAGAAATGGACCTCATTGATATCTTTAGGACGTTCCATCCAAAAGCAGAAGAATACACTTTCTTCTCAAGTGCTCACGGAACATTCTCCAGGATAGACCACATCTTGGGCCACAAATCAATCCTCAGTCAATTCAAGAAAACTGAAATTCTATCAACCATCTTCTCGGACCACAATGCAGTGAGACTAGAGATCAACTACAGGAAAAAAACCGCTAAAAACGCAAACACATGGAGATTAAACAACACATACCTAAAAAACCAACTGATCATTGAGGAAATCAAAGGAGAAATAAAAAAATTCCTAGAAGAAAATGACAATGAACACACGACAGTGCAAAACCTATGGGATACTGCAAAAGCAGTTCTAAGAGGGAAGTTTATAGCATTACAATCCTACCTCAAGAAACTAGGAAAATCTCAAACAGATGACCTTACCTTACGCTTAAAACAACTGGAGAAAGAAGAACAAAAACACCCCAAAGCCAGCAGAAGAAGGGAAATCATAAAGATCAGAGCAGAAATAAATGAAAAAGAAAAAAAAGAAACAATAGTAAAGATAAATAAAACAAAAAGCTGGTTCTTTGAAAAAGTCAATAAAATCGACACACCACTGGCCAGACTCATTAAGAAAAAGAGAGAGAAGAACCAGATCACCAAAATCAAAAATGAAAAAGGAGAGATTACAACGGATAATGCAGAAATCCAAAGGATTATAAGAGACTATTATGAACAACTCTATGGCAACAAACTGGACAACCTGGAAGAAATGGACAGTTTCTTAGAGAAGATTAATCTCCCAAGACTCAACCAGGAAGAAATAGAAACTATGAACAAGCCAATCACAAGCTCAGAAATCAACCTTGTGATCAAAAATCTACCCAAAAATAAAAGCCCAGGGCCAGATGGTTTCACAAGTGAATTCTACCAAACATTTAAAGAAGAGCTAATGCCTGTCCTTCTAAAACTCTTCCAAAAAATTGCCCAAGAAGGAACACTTCCAAACACATTCTACGAGGCCACCATCACCCTGATACCAAAGCCAGGCAAAGACAACACAAAAAAGGAAAATTACAGGCCAATTTCTCTGATGAACTTAAATGCCACACTAGAAGAAATGGACCTCATTGATATCTTTAGGACGTTCCATCCAAAAGCAGAAGAATACACTTTCTTCTCAAGTGCTCACGGAACATTCTCCAGGATAGACCACATCTTGGGCCACAAATCAATCCTCAGTCAATTCAAGAAAACTGAAATTCTATCAACCATCTTCTCGGACCACAATGCAGTGAGACTAGAGATCAACTACAGGAAAAAAACCGCTAAAAACGCAAACACATGGAGATTAAACAACACATACCTAAAAAACCAACTGATCATTGAGGAAATCAAAGGAGAAATAAAAAAATTCCTAGAAGAAAATGACAATGAACACACGACAGTGCAAAACCTATGGGATACTGCAAAAGCAGTTCTAAGAGGGAAGTTTATAGCATTACAATCCTACCTCAAGAAACTAGGAAAATCTCAAACAGATGACCTTACCTTACGCTTAAAACAACTGGAGAAAGAAGAACAAAAACACCCCAAAGCCAGCAGAAGAAGAGAAATCATAAAGAACAGAGAAGAAATAAATGAAAAAGAAACAAAAGAAACAATAGTAAAGATAAATAAAACAAAAAGCTGGTGCTTCGAAAAAGTCAATAAAATCGACACACCACTGGCCAGACTCATTAAGAAAAAGAGAGAGAAGAACCAGATCACCAAAATCAAAAATGAAAAAGGAGAGATTACAACGGATAATGCAGAAATCCAAAGGATTATAAGAGACTATTATGAACAACTCTATGGCAACAAACTGGACAACCTGGAAGAAATGGACAGTTTCTTAGAGAAGATTAATCTCCCAAGACTCAACCAGGAAGAAATAGAAACTATGAACAAGCCAATCACAAGCTCAGAAATCAACCTTGTGATCAAAAATCTACCCAAAAATAAAAGCCCAGGGCCAGATGGTTTCACAAGTGAATTCTACCAAACATTTAAAGAAGAGCTAATGCCTGTCCTTCTAAAACTCTTCCAAAAAATTGCCCAAGAAGGAACACTTCCAAACACATTCTACGAGGCCACCATCACCCTGATACCAAAGCCAGGCAAAGACATCACAAAAAAAGAAAATTATAGGCCAATTTCACTGATGAATCTAGATGCCAAAATCCTCAACAAAATCCTAGCAAACAGAATTCAGCAACACATCAAAAAGCTCATTCATCACGATCAAGTTGGGTTCATCCCAGGCATGCAAGGATTCTTCAACATCCGCAAATCAATCAATGTGATACACCATATCAACAAATTGAAAGACAAAAACACATGATAATCTCCATAGATGCAGAAAAGCCTTTGACAAAGTACAGCATCCATTTATGATAAAAACTCTTCAAAAAATGGGCATAGAAGGAACTTATCTTAACATAGTGAAAGCCATATATGAGAAGCCCACAGCGAACATTATCCTCAATGGTGAAAAACTCAAAGCATTCCCTCTAAGATCAGGAACAAGACAAGGGTGTCCACTTTCACCACTCTTATTCAACATAGTCCTGGAAGTTCTAGCAATAGCAATAAGAGAAGAGAAAGAAATCAAAGGAATCCAGATTGGAAAAGAAGAAGTCAAACTCTCTCTATTTGCAGATGACATGATATTATACATAGAAAATCCCAAAGACACTATTACAAAACTACTAGAGTTAATCAGCGAATTCAGCAAAGTTGCAGGATACAAAATCAATATACAGAAATCACTGGCATTCCTATACACAAACAATGAAAAATCAGAAAATGAAATCAAAGAGGCAATCCCCTTCACCATCGCAACCAAAGGAATCAAATATCTAGGAATAAACCTACCCAAAGAAACAAAAGAACTGTACACAGAAAATTACAAGACACTCATGAGAGACATTAAAGAAGAGTTAAACAGATGGAGAAATATTCCGTGTTCCTGGGTCGGGAGAATCAATATTGTGAAAATGACCATACTACCAAATGTCATCTATAGATTCAATGTGATCCCTATCAAACTTCCAGTAACATTCTTCACAGAACTAGACCAACGAATAACACAGTTCATATGGAAACACAAAAGACCTCGAATAGCCAAAGCAATCCTCAGGAAGAAGAATGGAGCTGGGGGGATCAGCCTCCCCAACTTCAGACTCTACTACAAAGCAACAGTCATCAAGACAGTATGGTACTGGCACAAAAACAGAAATATCGACCAATGGAACAAGATCGAGAACCCAGAGATAAAGCCACGCACCTATGGGTACCTTATTTTTGACAAAGGAGGCGAACATATAAAATGGGACAAAGACAGCCTCTTCAACAAATGGTGCTGGGAAAATTGGACAGCTACATGCAAGAAAATGAAGTTGGAACATACCCTGACACCATACACAAAGATCAACTCAAAATGGATTAAAGACTTAAATGTAAGGCCAGAAACCATCAAACTCTTAGAGGAGAATATAGGCAAAACACTCAAGGACATCAATCAAAGCAAGATCTTCTCTGACCCACCTACTAGAATAGTGGAACTCAAAAGACAAATGAACATGTGGGACCTAATGAAACTTAAAAGCTTTTGTACAGCTAAAGAAATTACAAAAAAGCTGAACAGACAGCCCACAGAGTGGGAGAAAATCATAGCAAATGAAACAACAGACAAAGAATTAATCTCCAAAATCTACAAGCAACTCAGACAACTCAGCACTGGAAAAACGAACAACCCAATCAAAAAATGGGAAAAGGACCTAAACAGACACCTCTCCAACGATGACATACAGATGGCCCCAAAACACATGAAACGATGCTCAACTTCACTAATAATTAGAGAAATGCAAATCAAAACTACAATGAGATATCACCTCACACCCGTCAGAATGGCCATCATCCACAAATCGACAGACAATAAATGCTGGAGAGGCTGCGGAGAAAAGGGAACACTCCTGCATTGCTGGTGGGAGTGTAAATTGATACAGCCTCTATGGAAGACAGTCTGGAGATTCCTTAAAAAACTAAAAATAGAAGCACCATATGACCCAGCAATCCCACTCTTAGGCTTATACCCTGATGAAATCAAAACTGAAAGAAGCACCTGTACCCCAATGTTCATTGCAGCTCTCTATACAATAGCTAGAACATGGAAGGAACCTAGATGCCCATCGATGAACGAATGGATCCAAAAGCTCTGGTACATATATACAATGGAATACTACACAGCTGTAAAGAGAAATGCAGAAGAATCAGCCCTCATGAGGTGGCTGGATCTAGAACGTATCCTAAAAAGTGAAGTCAGTCAGAAAGAGAAGGACAAATACAGTATATTAACACATATATATGGAATCTAGTAGGATGGTGATGATGGCACATGCAGTGAAGCGACAGAAAGACAGACATGGACAGTGGACATATGGACATTTTGGGGAAGGAACAGTGGGTGAGAGGCGTAAGGGAAATAGCATGAAGGCCTGTACTATCATAAGTGAAGAAAATGAAGTTGGAACATACCCTGACACCATACACAAAGATCAACTCAAAATGGATTAAAGACTTAAATGTAAGGCCAGAAACCATCAAACTCTTAGAGGAGAATATAGGCAAAACACTCAAGGACATCAATCAAAGCAAGATCTTCTCTGACCCACCTACTAGAATAGTGGAACTCAAAAGACAAATGAACATGTGGGACCTAATGAAACTTAAAAGCTTTTGTACAGCTAAAGAAATTACAAAAAAGCTGAACAGACAGCCCACAGAGTGGGAGAAAATCATAGCAAATGAAACAACAGACAAAGAATTAATCTCCAAAATCTACAAGCAACTCAGACAACTCAGCACTGGAAAAACGAACAACCCAATCAAAAAATGGGAAAAGGACCTAAACAGACACCTCTCCAACGATGACATACAGATGGCCCAAAAGCACATGAAACGATGCTCAACTTCACTAATAATTAGAGAAATGCAAATCAAAACTACAATGAGATATCACCTCACACCCGTCAGAATGGCCATCATCCACAAATCGACAGACAATAAATGCTGGAGAGGCTGCGGAGAAAAGGGAACACTCCTGCATTGCTGGTGGGAGTGTAAATTGATACAGCCTCTATGGAAGACAGTCTGGAGATTTCTTAAAAAACTAAAAATAGAAGCACCATATGACCCAGCAATCCCACTCTTAGGCTTATACCCTGATGAAATCAAAACTGAAAGAAGCACCTGTACCCCAATGTTCATTGCAGCTCTCTATACAATAGCTAGAACATGGAAGGAACCTAGATGCCCATCGATGAACGAATGGATCCAAAAGCTCTGGTACATATATACAATGGAATACTACACAGCTGTAAAGAGAAATGCAGAAGAATCAGCCCTCATGAGGTGGCTGGATCTAGAACGTATCCTAAAAAGTGAAGTCAGTCAGAAAGAGAAGGACAAATACAGTATATTAACACATATATATGGAATCTAGTAGGATGGTGATGATGGCACATGCAGTGAAGCGACAGAAAGACAGACATGGACAGTGGACATATGGACATTTTGGGGAAGGAACAGTGGGTGAGAGGCGTAAGGGAAATAGCATGAAGGCCTGTACTATCATAAGTGAAGAAAATAGCTCCAGTCATTGCTCTGTGAGAAAAGGGGATCCTTCAGGGGTGCTGTGTGATGGTCGGGAGGGGAGGGAAGGGGGGGATATACATGTGACTAATCTGAGAACATGCATGTCTGTGAACAACAAAACTCTGTAAAAGTTAAAAGTAAAATAAAGGTTTAAAAAAAAAAAAAAAAAATGGGCAAAGGGTCTGAACAGACACTATCCTGGAGCAATTTTCTAAAGAAGACAACAGGCATGTGAAAAGGTGGCCAGCATCACTAACTAACAGGGAAATGCAAACCAAGCCACAATAACATACTGCCTACTGCTTGTCAGAACGGCTCTCATCAAGAGGGAAGGGACCCAGATATACACCCCTGCCTGATCCATGTTGACATATGGCAGGAACCAACACAATATGGTAAAGCAATTATCCTCCAATTAAAAACAGAAGGAGTGGCTATCGAGAGGACATGAAATAACAACGCTGACAAGGAGAGGAGGAGAGGAGCACTTGTGCAGTGCTGTTGGGAATCTAAGAAGGTGCAGCCACTGCGGGTAGACAGCACGGAGATGCCTCCAAAGGTTGGGACTAGAACTCCCACAGGATCCAGCTATTCCACCTCTGGGTGTTTATCTGAAGAAAACAAAAATGCTGATTTAAAAAGATACACCTGGATCCCAAAATTCATCGCAGCATGGTTTACAAGCCAAGATACGGAAACAACCTAAGTGCCCATCAACAGATGAATGGATAAAGAGGCAGCATTAAGGGCTTCCCTGGGGCTTCCCTGGTGGTCCAGTGGGTAAAGAGTCCACCTTGCAGTGCAAGGGGCGCCGGTTCGATCCCTGGCACGGGAAGATCCCATGTGCCATGGAGCGGCTGGACTGGTGTGTCCAATTACGAGTCAGCGCTCTGGAGAACAGGCGCTTGGAGCCAGTGCTCTGCAATGAGAGAGGCCACTGCGATGAGAGCCCCACACAAGCCAAAGAATAAAGATGGATGAAAATAAACAAAAAAACCAGTAAGAGGCCAAAATTAGGAAAAAAAAAAGGCGCGGGGGGGCGGCAGCATTATATACATACAATGGAATACTCTTCAGTCATTAAAAAAAGATAAAGTCTTGCCATTTGCAACAACACAGATGAGTCTTGAAGGTATTATGTTAAATAAAATAAGTCAGACAGGAAAACATAAACACCGTAATTCACTTATATGTGGAATACTAAAAATGAATAAATAAATAAATGAACAAATGAAACTAAACACATAGATACAGAGAACAGATGAGCAGCTACCAGAGGGGAAGGAGGTGGTGGGCGGGGAGCCAAGTGGGTACAGGGAGTCAACGGGGTGTTGATGGATGGAAATGAAATTTTCAGTGGTGAGTGCACTGAAGTGTGAACAGAAATCAACATACCACATACAAGTGTTGTAAACCCACTATCCCAATTTTTTTAAAAAAAGTCTTCAAGAAAAAAAATCTTTCTCCTTAATTTGGTTCTTAAAAACATAACAGTTAAACCAGTTATAAAAAAGGATATTTCTTTACCTGATGGGCATAGATAGTATCATATATTAGAGTCCACATAATTCCGGAAAAATAAAGAGGAAGGCAAATAGATGGATCACAGGAGCCCTTGACAGCAGACCATCCAAGTAACGCTCCCCAGTTAAACGTCAGCCCTACAATCGGTGAAACAGAAAGAGAAGAAAAGTCTACATTGCGATTCCACAGGGAAGGAGGTAGGCATCTGCATGGATGAAGGGCTTCTATGGATTAGATTCCTGTGTGCTGTTTTCTCATACGTCTCTTCCTTAAAGTCTCTCAAGTGTGTGTGGTAATTACTAGCTACATTTTACAAAACAGGAAGAGAGAACCAGAAAGGTCAGTTAACAAACACTGCTAACAGAAAGAATGTCCCATGACACAGACAATACACAGTAGATGCATTAGGGCTCGCCCTGAGACCTGAGTCAAAGGCCTGTGTCCTTTCCTTTACTGCTCGGCTTCCCCTTCAGGTTACAGAAGCCAGCGTGCAGACAGGAGACCTTGGTCTTTACACCTCTCTAAGCACCGGAAAAGCAGAGGCCACTGCGATGAGAGCCCCACACAAGCCAAAGAATAAAGATGGATGAAAATAAACAAAAAAACCAGTAAGAGGCCAAAATTAGGAAAAAAAAAAGGCGCGGGGGGGCGGGGGGGGGGCAGCATTATATACATACAATGGAATACTCTTCAGTCATTAAAAAAAGATAAAGTCTTGCCATTTGCAACAACACAGATGAGTCTTGAAGGTATTATGTTAAATAAAATAAGTCAGACAGGAAAACATAAACACCGTAATTCACTTATATGTGGAATACTAAAAATGAATAAATAAATAAATGAACAAATGAAACTAAACACATAGATACAGAGAACAGATGAGCAGCTACCAGAGGGGAAGGAGGTGGTGGGCGGGGAGCCAAGTGGGTACAGGGAGTCAACGGGGTGTTGATGGATGGAAATGAAATTTTCAGTGGTGAGTGCACTGAAGTGTGAACAGAAATCAACATACCACATACAAGTGTTGTAAACCCACTATCCCAATTTTTTTAAAAAAAGTCTTCAAGAAAAAAAATCTTTCTCCTTAATTTGGTTCTTAAAAACATAACAGTTAAACCAGTTATAAAAAAGGATATTTCTTTACCTGATGGGCATAGATAGTATCATATATTAGAGTCCACATAATTCCGGAAAAATAAAGAGGAAGGCAAATAGATGGATCACAGGAGCCCTTGACAGCAGACCATCCAAGTAACGCTCCCCAGTTAAACGTCAGCCCTACAATCGGTGAAACAGAAAGAGAAGAAAAGTCTACATTGCGATTCCACAGGGAAGGAGGTAGGCATCTGCATGGATGAAGGGCTTCTATGGATTAGATTCCTGTGTGCTGTTTTCTCATACGTCTCTTCCTTAAAGTCTCTCAAGTGTGTGTGGTAATTACTAGCTACATTTTACAAAACAGGAAGAGAGAACCAGAAAGGTCAGTTAACAAACACTGCTAACAGAAAGAATGTCCCATGACACAGACAATACACAGTAGATGCATTAGGGCTCGCCCTGAGACCTGAGTCAAAGGCCTGTGTCCTTTCCTTTACTGCTCGGCTTCCCCTTCAGGTTACAGAAGCCAGCGTGCAGACAGGAGACCTTGGTCTTTACACCCTCTCTAAGCACCGGAAGCAAACATCCAAACTGCAATGGCTCCTCAACAGCTACGTGTCAGCCTCCTCACTTCCCTCAGCTTCAGACTAGGCACGGAGCTGCCTGCTGGACATCTCCACCTGCAAGTCTCTCAGGGATATTGACACGCAAGCTCTGTGGGACCACAAGCTGGAGGCACTTCATCAGCTGGGGAGGAGCGCTGCCAAGAAGAAACAGGCAACGTAGGAGGAGAAAAAGGGTATCTGAGAAAAGACGTCGGGGACTCCCTGAGCCTGAGGTACCTGAGGGACTTGCTCTTTCCAGATGGTGAATGTGTTTCTGTCATTTTTATTTTCCTAGTACCTGGTGTGATTTATTTCCCTCGTATCTGGTGCAAAAGTCAGGGTTTCAATAAATACTTAAAGTAAATATATTAGCTTTCTCAACACTCTTATTCTAGGAACAGAATAAAAAAGTCTAGGAGTGGATATTTTTGCAGTATATTTTGATTTACCTACCTGTCTTCCTCTTTCTACCAACAAATATTTGTTGATATCTGTGATGCACCAAGCATTATGCTAGATTTATATATAAAGAATGCTATATCTTCTAGGCATTTACAGTTTCCTAATGGGGACAGAGGGCAGGCTCTCAGTGTCGTCCTGCTGAGATGTGAAACTGCCACGTGAGAGTGCTGAGAGAGACCGGCTGGGCCTAGGGAAGGCCTCCCTGGACGGCAGCTGAGCTACCGCACCGTGAAACAGAAAGAGAAGAAAAGTCTACATTGCGATTCCACAGGGAAGGAGGTAGGCATCTGCATGGATGAAGGGCTTCTATGGATTAGATTCGTGTGTGCTGTTTTCTCACGTCTCTTCCTTAAAGTCTCTCAAGTGTGTGTGGTAATTACTAGCTACATTTTACAAAACAGGAAGAGAGAACCAGAAAGGTCAGTTAACAAACACTGCTAACAGAAAGAATGTCCCATGACACAGACAATACACAGTAGATGCATTAGGGCTCGCCCTGAGACCTGAGTCAAAGGCCTGTGTCCTTTCCTTTACTGCTCGGCTTCCCCTTCAGGTTACAGAAGCCAGCGTGCAGACAGGAGACCTTGGTCTTTACACCCTCTCTAAGCACCGGAAGCAAACATCCAAACTGCAATGGCTCCTCAACAGCTACGTGTCAGCCTCCTCACTTCCCTCAGCTTCAGACTAGGCACGGAGCTGCCTGCTGGACATCTCCACCTGCAAGTCTCTCAGGGATATTGACACGCAAGCTCTGTGGGACCACAAGCTGGAGGCACTTCATCAGCTGGGGAGGAGCGCTGCCAAGAAGAAACAGGCAACGTAGGAGGAGAAAAAGGGTATCTGAGAAAAGACGTCGGGGACTCCCTGAGCCTGAGGTACCTGAGGGACTTGCTCTTTCCAGATGGTGAATGTGTTTCTGTCATTTTTATTTTCCTAGTACCTGGTGTGATTTATTTCCCTCGTATCTGGTGCAAAAGTCAGGGTTTCAATAAATACTTAAAGTAAATATATTAGCTTTCTCAACACTCTTATTCTAGGAACAGAATAAAAAAGTCTAGGAGTGGATATTTTTGCAGTATATTTTGATTTACCTACCTGTCTTCCTCTTTCTACCAACAAATATTTGTTGATATCTGTGATGCACCAAGCATTATGCTAGATTTATATATAAAGAATGCTATATCTTCTAGGCATTTACAGTTTCCTAATGGGGACAGAGGGCAGGCTCTCAGTGTCGTCCTGCTGAGATGTGAAACTGCCACGTGAGAGTGCTGAGAGAGACCGGCTGGGCCTAGGGAAGGCCTCCCTGGACGGCAGCTGAGCTACCCCGCACCGTGACTCTCGCTCTCCGAGTCTTTCACTCCCGTCCCCCGCAGCTTCGGGACGTCTACATCAGCCACCTGAAGAAAGCGGGAGGGTCAAGACAGCTGATTTTTTTCTTCATGACATACTTACAACTTTTAAGGGCATTTCAGAAAATAATCATGATGATAATCTTAGTAAATGTCTAAGATTTTTTTTAGACAATAAATGTGGCTAATTGCCCTCCTATATTTATAATATGAAAATCTATTCTTGGTTTGGCTTCATAACTGACTTAACATTTTATCTCTGCCGTGTCTCTCTCTCTCTCTCTCTCTCTCACACACACACACACACACACACACACACACACACATGTATGATAGCTTGAGGGTACTGAAGGAAGCATTTATAGGTATTTCAGGCTCACCCAAGGCTAACTGAGGCCAGTATGTAATTCGTTTCATTAGCGGGTAGGTGACGACAAGAAGCAGGGATGCTGCTCCAAGAGCGATACTGAAATCAAGAAAAAACATGAAGATCAATATCACCATCTCTTAAAATCGCTAAATAAGATAACAATAGTAATGCTAGTTAGAAAATGATTTCTTTTAAATTATATCTTTTTATTTTATAAAATTCTCTTCCTAGACCTTGATTCCTGGACTTTAATTAGTATAAAGGATGATTAGAAAGCATCTGAAGTGTTATACACAGGGAGCTCAGCCCAGTGCTGGGTGATGACCTAGAGGGGTGGGATGGGGGTCGACGGGAGGGAGGTCCAGAGGAAAGGGATGGTGTACCTATGGCTGATTCACATTGTTGTGTGGCAGAAACTAACACAATGCTGTAAGGCAATTATTCCCCAATAAAAAATCAAGAAGAGAAAATATCTTAATGTTATAAATAACCAAACAAAGTAAGCATAGCTAACACATATACTGCTTTCATGTATTAAGACCATTCTAACTGCTCTAATAGGTTAAGTCATAACAATCTTCACCACAACCCTAAGAGGAAGACAGTTTTCGTCTGCTTGGTTGGTTGTGGTTTTTTGTTTGTTTTTGCAGATGGAAAAACTAAAGTGCAAAGAGAAAGCAATCTGCTGTTTGTCATACAGCTGGTGAGCGGCAGGGTCAGACGCAACCATAAGGCATCTGGCGTCGGTACCCAACACGATACTCCCCGTGCTACGGCCTGTCTAAATCTTGCTTTAAAATACTGAGACAGCAGGTTAAGTGAGATGTCCTAACAGAGAATCAGAGTCAAGATACCCCTCTCTGTAGGCATGACATGGCATCATTTCTCTTGAAGATGAGGTCACAAAGCACCTCTGAAAGGACAACATCAGATGTTCTTAGGACACTCACAGCTCATCTGACACCACCTCTCCAGGAATAACCTTTCAAAGTGTTTTCAAGTGACTGAAGCCATCAGGACAACAGATGCAGAAGTCTGGTCTCTATCAAGTATGCTTATTTGCTGAACTCCTCCTATTTTCTTACTGAAGCACAATGTAACAAGCTGCCATCTGATGCACAAGAGCTGAGCCCTGTGTGTAAGAGGCACGAGGACGAGTCCTTCTCTCTTGTGTCACCGAGTCGGAATGTGACTCCGGGAGAGACCAAGTTCCTCTTCTTGCAAAGTGAGCTTAATCCTTTTCTGCTTCTACCACTTCAGAGACTCTATGTGGATAAATAAAGGTTATACACACCGTTTTAGACACACACGTCCACGCAACCTAGGGCAGTGCCTTCAGGGAAGAGTCCCTCAGTGAGCCCACAGTGCCCGTCCTGGAGGTGGGGCAGGGCACACCACACGCGGACCTCCTCATTCCTTTGGCTGAAAGCACTCCTGACTTTATATAGTGTGTGGGGACTCATGCTGTTAACTTTACAGATGTCTGAGTAGGTAATAAACAACCTTGTGATTCAGATATTTCAATTCTATCTTATATCTACTTCTAGATTTTACACAATTATGGAAAACACATTTACTGTACCTGTAGTAATTCAGACACAGAAGAACACCCAGTGCCAAGGTCAGCTGGCCCCCGAGAAAGACAAACGACTGAAAAGTTGAAATGTCTCCAGCAGCTATTGGGCGACTTGCTGTTCTTGAAACCTTAACACATAAAACAGATTCCCCAGTGTCAGGGAACGGCTCAATTATTTACTTAAACACTGAATTAAGAGACTGGCCCATGGTACACATGAAGGCAGATACATAAATAAAAAGTGAACAAGTGGAAATACTGCCAAGAACCAAAAATTCATAGTGAAAACACCTTTGAAAAGACAGCAGGTTAAGTGAGATGTCCTAACAGAGAATCAGAGTCAAGATACCCCTCTCTGTAGGCATGACATGGCATCATTTCTCTTGAAGATGAGGTCACAAAGCACCTCTGAAAGGACAACATCAGATGTTCTTAGGACACTCACAGCTCATCTGACACCACCTCTCCAGGAATAACCTTTCAAAGTGTTTTCAAGTGACTGAAGCCATCAGGACAACAGATGCAGAAGTCTGGTCTCTATCAAGTATGCTTATTTGCTGAACTCCTCCTATTTTCTTACTGAAGCACAATGTAACAAGCTGCCATCTGATGCACAAGAGCTGAGCCCTGTGTGTAAGAGGCACGAGGACGAGTCCTTCTCTCTTGTGTCACCGAGTCGGAATGTGACTCCGGGAGAGACCAAGTTCCTCTTCTTGCAAAGTGAGCTTAATCCTTTTCTGCTTCTACCACTTCAGAGACTCTATGTGGATAAATAAAGGTTATACACACCGTTTTAGACACACACGTCCACGCAACCTAGGGCAGTGCCTTCAGGGAAGAGTCCCTCAGTGAGCCCACAGTGCCCGTCCTGGAGGTGGGGCAGGGCACACCACAGCGGACCTCCTCATTCCTTTGGCTGAAAGCACTCCTGACTTTATATAGTGTGTGGGGACTCATGCTGTTAACTTTACAGATGTCTGAGTAGGTAATAAACAACCTTGTGATTCAGATATTTCAATTCTATCTTATATCTACTTCTAGATTTTACACAATTATGGAAAACACATTTACTGTACCTGTAGTAATTCAGACACAGAAGAACACCCAGTGCCAAGGTCAGCTGGCCCCCGAGAAAGACAAACGACTGAAAAGTTGAAATGTCTCCAGCAGCTATTGGGCGACTTGCTGTTCTTGAAACCTTAACACATAAAACAGATTCCCCAGTGTCAGGGAACGGCTCAATTATTTACTTAAACACTGAATTAAGAGACTGGCCCATGGTACACATGAAGGCAGATACATAAATAAAAAGTGAACAAGTGGAAATACTGCCAAGAACCAAAAATTCATAGTGAAAACAGCTTTGAAAAGAACCAAGAATTCCCACCATTCATTCCTCTTTCTATCACCCATCCCCATCTACAAACAAACAAAACAAAGCAACTTCCTTATTAACTATTTGGTTATCCAGCTTAGCAAGTATGTGCTGAATTTCCACAGAGCAAGGCAAGACAAGAATAACGGGACTTCTCAAGGAAGGAACTGCAGAGCATGTCAGCTAGGGCTGCTATCATGAGAATGCTGCGAGTATGGGACCTGCAATCAGATGTCAGATACGAAGAAGGAAGACAGGTTATCTGAGTGGGAAGGCTGGAAGGGGACTTCCCTGGTGGTCCAGTGGCTAAGACGCCACCCTTCCAGTGCAGGGAGCCCGGGTCTGATACCTTATGATTATGCTAAACCCAACCACAAGTAAACAGCATAACCAAGATTTTCAGCACTGCTGAGAACTCAGGATGTGGTATCACAGTGCCTAGCGTTTAAATAACAGTTCCGTCACTTATTGGCTCTGTGAATTCTGGCGAATTACTTGATCTCCCTAGTGTTCAGGTTATTTACTTACTAAAGGAAAAACAGAAAGAGAGGAGAGGTGATAACAGCACCTACCTCACAGTGCAGTGTTGGATGCCATAAATACTAACCATACTTAATCTAACATATTTTTGTATGATTTGCAGGAGTTAGCAAACTATGGCCTGTGTGCCAACTTCAGCCTGCCGCCTCTAGGAGGTTAAGAATGGTCTTTACTTTTTTCTGGTGGCTGAAAGTAAATCAAAGAAAGAGTGCTGTGGCACATACAATATGAAATTCAAGCTTCCGTGCCCACAAATCAAATGTCATGGAACAGAGACACGCCCAAATTTTTTTCAGCCCTGCCGCCTCAGCGAGGTTCAGCCTGGCCCCCGAGAAAGACAAACGACTGAAAAGTTGAAATGTCTCCAGCAGCTATTGGGCGACTTGCTGTTCTTGAAACCTTAACACATAAAACAGATTCCCCAGTGTCAGGGAACGGCTCAATTATTTACTTAAACACTGAATTAAGAGACTGGCCCATGGTACACATGAAGGCAGATACATAAATAAAAAGTGAACAAGTGGAAATACTGCCAAGAACCAAAAATTCATAGTGAAAACACCTTTGAAAAGAACCAAGAATTCCCACCATTCATTCCTCTTTCTATCACCCATCCCCATCTACAAACAAACAAAACAAAGCAACTTCCTTATTAACTATTTGGTTATCCAGCTTAGCAAGTATGTGCTGAATTTCCACAGAGCAAGGCAAGACAAGAATAACGGGACTTCTCAAGGAAGGAACTGCAGAGCATGTCAGCTAGGGCTGCTATCATGAGAATGCTGCGAGTATGGGACCTGCAATCAGATGTCAGATACGAAGAAGGAAGACAGGTTATCTGAGTGGGAAGGCTGGAAGGGGACTTCCCTGGTGGTCCAGTGGCTAAGACGCCACCCTTCCAGTGCAGGGAGCCCGGGTCTGATACCTTATGATTATGCTAAACCCAACCACAAGTAAACAGCATAACCAAGATTTTCAGCACTGCTGAGAACTCAGGATGTGGTATCACAGTGCCTAGCGTTTAAATAACAGTTCCGTCACTTATTGGCTCTGTGAATTCTGGCGAATTACTTGATCTCCCTAGTGTTCAGGTTATTTACTTACTAAAGGAAAAACAGAAAGAGAGGGAGAGGTGATAACAGCACCTACCTCACAGTGCAGTGTTGGATGCCATAAATACTAACCATACTTAATCTAACATATTTTTGTATGATTTGCAGGAGTTAGCAAACTATGGCCTGTGTGCCAACTTCAGCCTGCCGCCTCTAGGAGGTTAAGAATGGTCTTTACTTTTTTCTGGTGGCTGAAAGTAAATCAAAGAAAGAGTGCTGTGGCACATACAATATGAAATTCAAGCTTCCGTGCCCACAAATCAAATGTCATGGAACAGAGACACGCCAATTTTCTTACATACTGTATGTGTCTGCTTTCACGCTCCAACAGCGGGTGCGGCAGTTGTGACAAAGACTGCACGGCCCACAGAGCCTAAAATAGTTACTATCTAGTCCTTCATAGAAAAGATGCAGTGACCCAATTTAGAGCACGCCTCACTGTGCAATGAAACAGGCAGTCAAAAACTGTAGTGATTCATCTTGGTTAGTGCCAGAACTGAGTATCTTATGCTCAGCTTGGTCCCTGTAGCTTCAAGTGGAAATAATACTGATGTCCTTATATTTGACTTAAGATATTATGCTTATTCCTGCCACTATTTGAGTGGTACAGTGTGCTGCTAATCTAGGAGTTATACATGCACCACGTCACTGAGTCCTTGTAACAACTGTCTTTTAGCCACTCACATGTTCTTGCCATTTCTAAGTTTTAGGAAACAGACAGAGAGGCTCAGTAACTTTCCAAGGTCACAGACGCCAAAGTGGCACAGTCGGGCCAGTCCCACCAACCACAGGACTAACCACAAGATTACACTGCCCCTTCAATACACTGGCAACGAGAGCTGAAAATAAACAAGTGGTCCCTCAAAAGACTAAAAATGATGTAACATGATGATCAAAACCCACATTCTATGTGTAAAACCAAATTATAACATCTGTGCACCAAGATTATTGGACCTAATGTTTATCACATGACTAGCAGATTACATACATCATCAACAAAACACATGTAGCCCATATAACCTAATAGTAATTCACTTAACATTTAGTGTGTTGGAAATTTAGTCATCTACTGTATTAAGCAAGACCCTCAGCCACAAATGTATCTTTAAGCATACACAGCCTTTAAGAAACTATAAGGTAAGCACTACAATGTGACCAAGCTTTTTAACCTATCCCCTCAAGGATGCTCTTAACATTGTAAAATTCATGTTGGCAAAACCACAGCTATCACTCACATAAATGCTTTGCTGTACATCAACATAGACTCTGGATTCCTCTAATCAGAGAAAAATGGCATGGGGAGATATAAGACGTATAATCAGTTTCCTTATATCTAGGGAGGAAAAAAAAATCACTCAAGAGAAAACTAAAATGGCTCTATTTTGTTAATTTTAAAAGTAGAAAAAGTTTTGGTTTGATCATGACATTTTTAATTAAATATTTTAAATTAAATTTTTAATTGAACTTTTTTGAGGTAATTTGTAGATTCACATACAATTAAAAAAAAAAATCTATTTTAAGAACTAGGGACTTCCCTGGTGGTCCAGTGGTTAAAGAATATGCCTTCCAACTTAGTGGCCATGGGTTTGATTCCTGGTCAGGGAACTAAGATCCTACATGGTTCAGCCCTCCTGCCTCAAAAAAAAAAAAAAGGCAGAGAAAAAAAGACCTTGCATGCTGCAACTAAGACTAATAAATAAATATTAAAAGAAAAAAAAGGAACGCTAGAGATCCTATGTATGCTTTATCCAGTTTCCCCCAAGGGTAACATTCTGCAAAACTTTACAGTACAGTATCAGGATTTTGACACTAGGTTGCTCTAAATGTGACTTATTCTGAAGTGATATATACTAGAGGCCTCATTCATATATTTATATGGAATGAAGAACCGACCAAGATGTGTAAACCCCCAAATCAAGAACGTAGGCAAAAAAAAAAAAGAACGTAGGCATCTCCTGGCGTGGACCAAGGCATCCCAACGGGGTCAGAGAGGCACAGAGATGCCTTTTCGGTACATCACCTGCCACCGCCCTGCCTCCACACACAGCCCACAGGTGCTCGAGCACCACAGACTGTCTCTCACAGCCGGGCCCCTGTATCTGCCTCTGCCTAGAGTGACCTGCCCCTTCCAGCCCAGCCTTTGCCTGCCATCTTACCCTGTCACAGTTCGAAGGTCACCTTATCCTGCCTCAAAAGTTCTCACTAACCCCCTCCATTATTCTAAGTAAGCCAGGTGGTCTTTAGTAAATCTGACAGCTATTAATACTAAACTGTGGTCAGCAATGTTGTCCTTCATCTACACTATACCAGAATCTGTCACTGGGTCTCATTCATAGTAGGTATTTGATAAATGCTTTTTTAAAAAATTAATTTATTTTTATTTTTGGCTATTCTGGGTTTTCACTGCTGCCATAGGCTTTTCCCTAGTTGCAGGGAGTGGGGAATACTCTCTAGTTGAGGTGAGCAGGCTTCTTCTTGTGGTGACTTCTCTTGTTGTGGAACTTGGGCTCTAGGGCACATGGACTTCAGTAGTTGCAGACCACGGGCTCCACAGTTGTGGCTCTGAGGCTCTCAGGCACAGGCTCCATAGTTGTGGCTCATGGGCTTAGCGGCTCTGTAGCACGTGGGATCTTCTTGTTGCGGTGACTTTTCTTCTCGTGGAACTCAGGCTCTAGGGCACACAGGCTTCAGTAGTTGCGGCCCATGGGCTCAATAGTTGCGGCTTTGACTCTAGAGCACAGGTTCCATAGTTGTGGCTCACAGGCTTAATTGCTCCGCAGCATGTGGGATCTTTCCGGATCAGGAATCGAACTCGTGTCTCCTGCATTGGCAGGCGAACTCTTTACCACTGAGCTACCAGGGAAGCCCAATAAATGTTTTTTGTATTAGAAAATACATTAATGTAAACTAAAAGTCAATATAGGTGTGCTTTACTTAAGGAAAACTCAGACTTACAGGAAAGTCTTAAAGGCAAACCAGGGAAGATCATTTACTTTAAGTGTTACATGACTATTTCCTTTACCATATCCATCCTGGATTTCTTACAAGTTGAAAGGTGACTTGATTATCCACTCAAGCATTTAATGAGCTTGTATTTGTTATAGGATGGCTGCTGGAATAAAAGGCAAACAGAACGGACTTTTCCCTTGAGAAAATAAATATAATGGATCAAGTTTTAAATGAAGTTCTCTCTGGCCGCTTGGGAAGGCAGTAAGGAAAACTTGCATTTTCTGTCCTTTCGAAAGTTCTCACTAACCCCCTCCATTATTCTAAGTAAGCCAGGTGGTCTTTAGTAAATCTGACAGCTATTAATACTAAACTGTGGTCAGCAATGTTGTCCTTCATCTACACTATACCAGAATCTGTCACTGGGTCTCATTCATAGTAGGTATTTGATAAATGCTTTTTTAAAAAATTAATTTATTTTTATTTTTGGCTATTCTGGGTTTTCACTGCTGCCATAGGCTTTTCCCTAGTTGCAGGGAGTGGGGAATACTCTCTAGTTGAGGTGAGCAGGCTTCTTCTTGTGGTGACTTCTCTTGTTGTAGAACTTGGGCTCTAGGGCACATGGACTTCAGTAGTTGCAGACCACGGGCTCCACAGTTGTGGCTCTGAGGCTCTCAGGCACAGGCTCCATAGTTGTGGCTCATGGGCTTAGCGGCTCTGTAGCACGTGGGATCTTCTTGTTGCGGTGACTTTTCTTCTCGTGGAACTCAGGCTCTAGGGCACACAGGCTTCAGTAGTTGCGGCCCATGGGCTCAATAGTTGCGGCTCTGACTCTAGAGCACAGGTTCCATAGTTGTGGCTCACAGGCTTAATTGCTCCGCAGCATGTGGGATCTTTCCGGATCAGGAATCGAACTCGTGTCTCCTGCATTGGCAGGCGAACTCTTTACCACTGAGCTACCAGGGAAGCCCAATAAATGTTTTTTGTATTAGAAAATACATTAATGTAAACTAAAAGTCAATATAGGTGTGCTTTACTTAAGGAAAACTCAGACTTACAGGAAAGTCTTAAAGGCAAACCAGGGAAGATCATTTACTTTAAGTGTTACATGACTATTTCCTTTACCATATCCATCCTGGATTTCTTACAAGTTGAAAGGTGACTTGATTATCCACTCAAGCATTTAATGAGCTTGTATTTGTTATAGGATGGCTGCTGGAATAAAAGGCAAACAGAACGGACTTTTCCCTTGAGAAAATAAATATAATGGATCAAGTTTTAAATGAAGTTCTCTCTGGCCGCTTGGGAAGGCAGTAAGGAAAACTTGCATTTTCTGTCCTTTCTATTTTTGTTCTGAGGTTTTCAGAGTAAACTGTATTCTTTTTCTTAGGAGAAAAAAAGAGAATGACATGATGTGTTTTAAAGAAATATAGCAAATGCTCATAGGGCTGCCTGGGTTCATCTGAATTCAGGTTTGATTTCCACAGGCACAATTATGTCCCCAAAGGCTCCCAAAGGAAGGGATGACAGTTGTTTCAGACACCCACAGCTTCAGGAGGGAGTCTTCACTTTCATTCCCAACGTCCTTACTCTGGCCTTCCAAATTCAAATCCGTGTTGTAAAAATGAAGCGCACGCCTTGCCCCACTGCTGCTCCTGGGCCCAGACAGGCAGCTCTCTGCACTGTGCCACACCCGCGATTCGACCCACAGCGACACTTCTCACGCTGGATCTCAGTGAGGACAGTAAGTGACCGTGCCACTTTACGTGGCATTCGAAAGCGAGGCCACCACCTCACTCTGCAGAACTGAGAGGAGCCTCTCTGTGCCTTTCCAGGACGAAGCTACCTTTTTATCGTAGTCCTGGTCCCACATGTCATTAATGGTACAGCCTGCTCCGCGCATCAGAACAGCTCCAGTGCCGAAGAGGGACAACATGTACCAGTCTGGGAGACAGCCTGGGTCTGCGGCCAAACCGATGCTCCACGTACATGGCAGATACAGCAGCCAGGTTCCTGGGCGAAAATAAGGAGACAGAAAGAGGACAAATTCAAATTAGTCCACTGTTTCTATTTGTTTGGACACTGCATCCAAAAGAAGTAAGGAACATAAGGTCAAAAAATACGTGAGAAAACTGGGAAAATGAACTTGCAACTCATGCAACAAAGGGCTATTCTCCCTAATGTGTAGGGCACCCAGAAACTGGGAGGCCTAGTGTGTTGCAGTCCATGGGGTATACTCCTGGATTTCTTACAAGTTGAAAGGTGACTTATTCCACTCAAGCATTTAATGAGCTTGTATTTGTTATAGGATGGCTGCTGGAATAAAAGGCAAACAGAACGGACTTTTCCCTTGAGAAAATAAATATAATGGATCAAGTTTTAAATGAAGTTCTCTCTGGCCGCTTGGGAAGGCAGTAAGGAAAACTTGCATTTTCTGTCCTTTCTATTTTTGTTCTGAGGTTTTCAGAGTAAACTGTATTCTTTTTCTTAGGAGAAAAAAAGAGAATGACATGATGTGTTTTAAAGAAATATAGCAAATGCTCATAGGGCTGCCTGGGTTCATCTGAATTCAGGTTTGATTTCCACAGGCACAATTATGTCCCCAAAGGCTCCCAAAGGAAGGGATGACAGTTGTTTCAGACACCCACAGCTTCAGGAGGGAGTCTTCACTTTCATTCCCAACGCCTTACTCTGGCCTTCCAAATTCAAATCCGTGTTGTAAAAATGAAGCGCACGCCTTGCCCCACTGCTGCTCCTGGGCCCAGACAGGCAGCTCTCTGCACTGTGCCACACCCGCGATTCGACCCACAGCGACACTTCTCACGCTGGATCTCAGTGAGGACAGTAAGTGACCGTGCCACTTTACGTGGCATTCGAAAGCGAGGCCACCACCTCACTCTGCAGAACTGAGAGGAGCCTCTCTGTGCCTTTGCAGGACGAAGCTACCTTTTTATCGTAGTCCTGGTCCCACATGTCATTAATGGTACAGCCTGCTCCGCGCATCAGAACAGCTCCAGTGCCGAAGAGGGACAACATGTACCAGTCTGGGAGACAGCCTGGGTCTGCGGCCAAACCGATGCTCCACGTACATGGCAGATACAGCAGCCAGGTTCCTGGGCGAAAATAAGGAGACAGAAAGAGGACAAATTCAAATTAGTCCACTGTTTCTATTTGTTTGGACACTGCATCCAAAAGAAGTAAGGAACATAAGGTCAAAAAATACGTGAGAAAACTGGGAAAATGAACTTGCAACTCATGCAACAAAGGGCTATTCTCCCTAATGTGTAGGGCACCCAGAAACTGGGAGGCCTAGTGTGTTGCAGTCCATGGGGTCGCAAAGAGACGGGTACGACTGAGCGACCGAACACCACCCCGAAACTGGAGAGAGATCAATAGCCCACTGAAAAAACACAGACAAAATAACAGAAAATACAAATGACTCTTAAACCAATGAAAAGATATTCAATCTGATAAATACACATCAAAATTACACAGAGATATTTTTCACCTATCAGACTGGCAAACCGAAGTCTGACAACATACTCTGGGGAGCTGGATAGACATGTATGTCTGATGAGGTTATCCATGGTCCTATGGAGGGCAAGCTGAAAATTTTGCTATATATACCTGTGTACATGTATATACAGACACATGCATACACGTATTAAACCAATATGTACTGAAAATTTCTACTATATATGTGTGTGCACATGCATGTACACAGCAAACAAATACATACATTTGAATGTATGTTCATAAACTATGCCAGAAAGGATACATTAGAAACTGATAGTAGCAGTTGCTTTGGGGAGAGAACTGGTTGGGAAAAAGGAGTAGAAGACTTAGTTCTCATTCTATAACCTTGTACCTTTTGAATCCTGTCACAGGCATTATTACGTGGATGTATTACCTGCTTAAAAAAGTGAATAAAACTTGATTTACTGTTGCTAATACAATATAATAAAATGGTTTGGAGGAGAAAGGGATTAATCATCTACTTTTTTAAAAAATATTTTTCTACTACAATACGTGTATAAATGTGATTAGTCAGTTCATAAACGAGATGAAATTAGGCTAAAATCAAGTAGATTACAGGGACAGGAGACTTCACATATTAACTTTAGCAGATATCCTATTTTCAAAAGAAAATCTTTCAACAAATGTTTGGATATAGTGCCTATTACATAAGTTCTGAGCTTTCCTTTTCTACTGAGTAGTATAGGAATATATGTGAGCAACAGAAGAGTGAAACCCCCCAAATGTGTCCCGTTGGCATGAGGATTGATTTAGGCTGATGACCTCAAAGAAAGAGAACGGGCTAGGTTTGACGGGGAAATGGTAAGGCCCAGAGACCTGAGGGGATGTTCAGCAAACATTTCCTTTTCTATCGCCAGTGAATTACCTTCCTCCCCTTCTTTGAGGATGCAAACCACTGAAACAGGACATGTGGCTGTCAGATCCTGTACGAAAATGGGGAGATGAAAAAGGCCTTATAATCATGTTTAAGGCTCATTAAATTTAAGCTTTATTCATTGCAAATATTTATAAAGCACATGCTTTGTACCAGAGCTGTTCTAGGGACTGGGAATACAATGGTGACTAAGTGAGAGCTAGTTTCTGCCTTCATTCAGCTTATAAATCAAAAGGCAGAAACACAGCTAAGCAAACAATAGCAATAAAATAGATCAATTCAACAAGAGGGCAAGTACAGAATCCTACAAAGGCATCAAACAGTGCCACCCACGTTAACCGGGGACGGGGTAGGGACAAATACGGAAGCCTTTTCCAAAAGGGGCTTAAACACACGCCACAGAAAAGGCAAGACAAAGAGAGGCTAAACATCAGGAAGGACCAGTCTAGGGCTAAATTCAGGTTGTCCTAGACAGACTCACATTCACCACGTCCCATCTAAAACAGTAACTACAGTAATACTTAGTGAATGTTTGTGACGTGCCAGGCAGTGTTCTTTATGCTCTACATCTACAAACTCATTTAATCCCCAAAGACTCCCGTATAAAGTAGGTACCACAATTATTCCTGTCTTACACATGGGGAAACAGATGCACAGAGAGGTTAAGTAATACACAGTGGGTAAGATGCTACTTCACAGGCATTTTCCTGGTGAAATCAGAACTGAAGGTTCTGGGCTTCCCCTGGTGGTCCAGTGGGTATACAGGGACAGGAGACTTCACATATTAACTTTAGCAGATATCCTATTTTCAAAAGAAAATCTTTCAACAAATGTTTGGATATAGTGCCTATTACATAAGTTCTGAGCTTTCCTTTTCTACTGAGTAGTATAGGAATATATGTGAGCAACAGAAGAGTGAAACCCCCCAAATGTGTCCCGTTGGCATGAGGATTGATTTAGGCTGATGACCTCAAAGAAAGAGAACGGGCTAGGTTTGACGGGGAAATGGTAAGGCCCAGAGACCTGAGGGGATGTTCAGCAAACATTTCCTTTTCTATCGCCAGTGAATTACCTTCCTCCCCTTCTTTGAGGATGCAAACCACTGAAACAGGACATGTGGCTGTCAGATCCTGTACGAAAATGGGGAGATGAAAAAGGCCTTATAATCATGTTTAAGGCTCATTAAATTTAAGCTTTATTCATTGCAAATATTTATAAAGCACATGCTTTGTACCAGAGCTGTTCTAGGGACTGGGAATACAATGGTGACTAAGTGAGAGCTAGTTTCTGCCTTCATTCAGCTTATAAATCAAAAGGCAGAAACACAGCTAAGCAAACAATAGCAATAAAATAGATCAATTCAACAAGAGGGCAAGTACAGAATCCTACAAAGGCATCAAACAGTGCCACCCACGTTAACCGGGGACGGGGTAGGGACAAATCGGAAGCCTTTTCCAAAAGGGGCTTAAACACACGCCACAGAAAAGGCAAGACAAAGAGAGGCTAAACATCAGGAAGGACCAGTCTAGGGCTAAATTCAGGTTGTCCTAGACAGACTCACATTCACCACGTCCCATCTAAAACAGTAACTACAGTAATACTTAGTGAATGTTTGTGACGTGCCAGGCAGTGTTCTTTATGCTCTACATCTACAAACTCATTTAATCCCCAAAGACTCCCGTATAAAGTAGGTACCACAATTATTCCTGTCTTACACATGGGGAAACAGATGCACAGAGAGGTTAAGTAATACACAGTGGGTAAGATGCTACTTCACAGGCATTTTCCTGGTGAAATCAGAACTGAAGGTTCTGGGCTTCCCCTGGTGGTCCAGTGGGTAAGGACACTGCCTTGCAGTGCAAGAGGTGCCGGTTCGATCCCTGGTCTGGGAAGATCCCACGTGCCGCGGAGCGGCTGGACTGATGTGTCCAATTACCAAGCTGGAGCTCTGGGGCACATGCGCCTAGAGCTGGCACTCTGCGACGACAGAGGCCAAAGAACAAAGACAGATGAAAATAGATAAATGAAAGACCAACAGAAGTGGCCCGCCTGTCCCCCTCCCTCCCCACCTCACCCCCCAAAAGATAAATAAATAAAATAAATGTTTAAAAAAAAAAAGAACTGAAGGTTCTATTTTAAAAAGAATTTAGAATTCTAAACTGTAAAACATGGGTATAGCGTAACCACCTATAGCATTGTATGTCGATGTCAAGATTTCCTTGGCCATACGACTGTGTTACAGGTTCCAGAGCCACTGACAGGAATCTGCAGGGCAGCGCAACAGGCGAAGAAGTTTCCTGCAATGGAGGCTGTAGTGTCTGCTCTTGTAAGTGACGCCAGACACTCAAGTACATTAAACCTGAACATTAGTCTTCCTCATCTACAAAAGAGGGGAAAGAACAGCTACCTCTTAGAGTTGTTATGACAATGCGTGATAACGAAAACAATTACCAATGTATAGAGCCCACTCTGTGACAGGTGCTGTCATAGAATATTTTTGAATTTCACAATGAATGTATGAGGTACATTATTTTACTAACACAGAAATTATTATATTAACAAACACAGAAACTGAAGCACTGAGAAAATAACTTGCCCAAGGCCACACAGACAAACCTCGACAAACCTGAAAGTGAAAGTGTTAACTGCTCAGTCATGTCTGATTCTTTGTGACCCCATGGACTGTAGCCCGCCAGGCTCCTCTGTCCATGGAATTCTCCAGACAAGAATACAAGAGTGGGTAGCCATGCCCTCCTCCAGGGGATCTTCCTGACCCAGGGATCAAACCTGGATATTCTGCATTGCAAGCAGATTCTTTACTGTCTGAGCCCCCAGGCAGCATATTGAAATGCAGAGACGTCACTTTGCCGACACCGGTCTGTATAGTCAAAGCTACAGTTTTTCCAAGAGTCATGTGCAGATGTGAGAGCTGGACCATTAAGAAGGGTGAGCACCGAAGCACTGATGTTTTCAAATTGTGGTGCTGGAGAAGACTCTTGGGAGTCCCGTGGTCTACAAGGAGATCAAACCAGCCAATCCCAAAGGAAATCAACCCTGAATATTCACTGGAAGGACTGATGTTGAAGCTCCAATACTTGGGCTTCCTGGTTCAAAGAGTTGACTCACTGGAAAAGCCCCTGATGCTGGGAAAGATCAAACGCAAAAAGAGAAAGGAGATGCAGAGCATGAGATGGTTAGATAGCATCACCGACTCAATGGACATGAGTCTGAGCAAGCTCTGGGGCAGTCCGAGAATAGGACTGCCCTCTGGCATGCTGCAGTCCACCGGGTGGCAAAGAATCAGATACAACTTAGCATCTGAACAATAGCAAAAAACTTGGAATAGGGCTTCCCTAGTGGTCTAGTGGGTAAAGCGTCCACCTTGTAGTGCAAGGGGCGCCGGTTTGATCCCTAGCACGGGAAGATCCCACGTGCCGTGGAGCTGCTGGACAGGTATGTCCAATTACAAGTCAGTGCTCTGGAGTGCATGCGCCCAGAGCCAGTGCTCTGCAACAAGAGAGGCCACTGTGATGGGGGGCCCATGCAGGCCGAAGAATAAAGATGGATGAAAATAAATAAATAAATAAGAATCAACAGATTAGGCCAAAGTTACCAAAAAAAAAACAACATGGAATACCAAAACCAAGCCCTAACTAGGGGTCTGGGCAAAGGCAGAGGGACTGTATCTAGACATTTAAAAGTATTTCCATCCACTAAAACGATAAATGCCAACAGCCAGAGTACCTTGAGTGTGGCCTCGGACACCTCCCTCTCCGTTGTCAAGAGTTCTTCAGTCCAGCTCTTATCTAGCCTGGCCTTACATTCCTAGTGTTCCAACACTCCATCTTTGGATCTTTGCGGATGTATTTCCCCCACCAATCAAAAGCTCTTTGCTCCTTTACAAAATCTACTTGTCTTTTGAGGCTGACTTCTTTCTTGACTTTTTCCAGCAATAGAGATTCACAATTACTCTTTTTCTCTGTACTTACTCACTTATATTTATCCCGGCTCACCTGTCTTTTTAACTAGACTTGGGAGTTTTTTGAAAGTACAAAGTTTGCGTAGCTCTTTCTGCTAAGGCCAGGTGATGCTGTAAGACTTCACTCATTCAATACCACTGCCAGGCTGCTCTAGACACTAGCTAGAAAAGCCCCATATAAATGGAATTTACACTGTATTGGAGAAGTGTTATCAATCAATAAATGCATAACGCTAGCGGCGAAGGCTATGAAGAAAAATGAGAATTAAAAGAGACAGAGACTAAAGTGAAAAAGAGTATTTTAAACAGGAAGGTCAGCGAAATCCTCCCGTAGGAGGCGTCCGTGAGCTGATAAGCAGTCCGTAACTGCTATACCTATAGCAATCGGATGAATGAAATCTTTGTGCTGCGGGTAGTGCAAGGCAAAGAGCTAAGAAACTCAGCATCATCCGGTCTGGCTCGCCAAAGAGCCTCGGTTTCCCCTGCGCCTTCATCATCTCAATTATTTGCGCCGGCAGCCTTCCGACATTGTAGGAAAGATGAAACATAATGAATGTGGAAGTGCTTCCATACTGTCAATTTGAGCAAATGCAGAGATGCGGCCTCGGAATTTCCGCTCGATTCACTCCTTAACCACGGACTGTGGAATGAGAGACGTTTTGGCCCGGCTCCGGGAGTCCGGATTCAGGGAGAGGTGACAGCCGGCCGGTCACTTCGGAGATCGCCCTGTTCGGGTCTCTCGTGGGTGTCGGGCAGCCGGAGGCCAAGCCCCGGCTTTGGGGCTGCTTTGTCACAACGCGCGCAGCCCCCGGATCTCCGGCCCGTCCACACTCACCTATGGGCTTGTCCAACCGCATGAGGCGCAGGTAGGGCTGCAGAGGGCGGGGCGCCGCGTTCACGACCGCGGAGGCGGACAGGCTCAGCGGGCGCCCGCGCGGTCCCCGCCCGGCCGAGGGCCGCCCGTCCGCCGCGCGGAGCCCGCAGGCCGCGTGCACCAGGGCCAGGGGGCGGCCTCGCGCGCCCCGCAGCCACGCCTGCGTCCCGGCCCGGAGGCCCCGCGCCAGCCCCGCGCCGCCGGCGCCCAGCATGGCGCTGCGGAGGGCCTGGACCCGCAGGGGGCTGACGTCATTCCCGAGCGTCAGGTCACCGCACGCTGCGCGGTGACGTCAGCGGGATGACCGGCCGCGCAGGTCCGGCCCCGCGGCCCCTGGACGGCAGCTTTCGAGTCAAGTGCACGGGAAGTGTCGCTGGCGCCTTGCCGGGTGGGGGAGCTCTCAGATGAAGGCATTGCTGTTGTCTAAATACGTAGCCGTTGTAATACGGGGAAAAAATCGAGAAAAACCTATTGAACCCAAATACTGGTTTGCAGCAAAAGCTGCTTCCTCTTTAAAGCTAAAATGGCGGGCAAATTCAGCGGCGAAGGCTATGAAGAAAACGAGAATTAAAGAGCCTTTTTCGGGGTCAGCGAAATCCTCCCGTAGGAGGCGTCCGTGAGCTGATAAGCAGTCCGTAACTGCTATACCTATAGCAATCGGATGAATGAAATCTTTGTGCTGCGGGTAGTGCAAGGCAAAGAGCTAAGAAACTCAGCATCATCCGGTCTGGCTCGCCAAAGAGCCTGGGTTTTGCCTGCGCCTTCATCATCTCAATTATTTGCGCCGGCAGCCTTCCGACATTGTAGGAAAGATGAAACATAATGAATGTGGAAGTGCTTCCATACTGTCAATTTGAGCAAATGCAGAGATGCGGCCTCGGAATTTCCGCTCGATTCACTCCTTAACCACGGACTGTGGAATGAGAGACGTTTTGGCCCGGCTCCGGGAGTCCGGATTCAGGGAGAGGTGACAGCCGGCCGGTCACTTCGGAGATCGCCCTGTTCGGGTCTCTCGTGGGTGTCGGGCAGCCGGAGGCCAAGCCCCGGCTTTGGGGCTGCTTTGTCACAACGCGCGCAGCCCCCGGATCGCCGGCCCGTCCACACTCACCTATGGGCTTGTCCAACCGCATGAGGCGCAGGTAGGGCTGCAGAGGGCGGGGCGCCGCGTTCACGACCGCGGAGGCGGACAGGCTCAGCGGGCGCCCGCGCGGTCCCCGCCCGGCCGAGGGCCGCCCGTCCGCCGCGCGGAGCCCGCAGGCCGCGTGCACCAGGGCCAGGGGGCGGCCTCGCGCGCCCCGCAGCCACGCCTGCGTCCCGGCCCGGAGGCCCCGCGCCAGCCCCCCGCCGCCGGCGCCCAGCATGGCGCTGCGGAGGGCCTGGACCCGCAGGGGGCTGACGTCATTCCCGAGCGTCAGGTCACCGCACGCTGCGCGGTGACGTCAGCGGGATGACCGGCCGCGCAGGTCCGGCCCCGCGGCCCCTGGACGGCAGCTTTTCGAGTCAAGTGCACGGGAAGTGTCGCTGGCGCCTTGCCGGGTGGGGGAGCTCTCAGATGAAGGCATTGCTGTTGTCTAAATACGTAGCCGTTGTAATACGGGGAAAAAATCGAGAAAAACCTATTGAACCCAAATACTGGTTTGCAGCAAAAGCTGCTTCCTCTTTAAAGCTAAAAGGTCAGCAAGCGGCCAAATTCAAGAATATGAATTAAAACCAGAGTTAACTCAGAGTTAAGGGACAGTCATTACACAAGAGAAAATGTTCAGTTTGATAGCTAATTCAGAGGCGTTCATATAATCCAGAGACAGCGAGTGTGTGGGGTCTGTGAGCCTGCAGCTGGAACATCTGGTCTGAACGCTTAATTCTAGTCAACTCCTGGGTGGCGCCTTTACACTTTACATGTAGTATCCTATGTACTCACTCGCTGAGTGACGGTGGGCGTCTCTCACTTGAATTTTAGTATTCTAGGAAGTTGGCTTAGCCTTTATAACCTTAACAGGAATTCTGCGGTATCGCCAATGATGGTGGCAAGGAGGTAGTCTTTAATAAATTTAGAAAACTAGCCTACGACCTGTTCAACTGTAGACAGAGGGATCAAGACACTGGGAAAAAAATTTTTTTTATATTTGTCAAGGAAAAAACACACTTTCTCCTGTACCTGTTTATTCTCAATACTCGACTACAATAGTAGTCGACTTGTGACACTAGACATGTGAATTTTTCACACGTGAATTTTCACACATCAAGCAATTCTACGACACCCAGGGGTGGTATAATTTTACTCAGTTCTGGTGATACCTAGCTGTAGTCCGCGTCGGCTCCCACAGGTTGGGTGCTCAGTCCTGTAAGATCGCTGGTACACCTCTGTCAGAAGCCCATCAAAAGTCCAAGTTGTTACCTGTGCTTCTGATCGACGCTTATCGGAAAGGAAAAAGCTTTCTAGCCTGCTAGAATCCAGATTAACAAGAGGAAGTCAAAATTTTAACCCGGAGCGTGCCGGAGGGCCTGACCCGCAGGGGCTGACGTCACGCTGCCGCGGGGGTGACGTCAGCGGGATGACCGGCCGCGCAGGTCCGGCCCCGCGGCCCCTGGACGGCAGCTTTTCGAGTCAAGTGCACGGGAAGTGTCGCTGGCGCCTTGCCGGGTGGGGGAGCTCTCAGATGAAGGCATTGCTGTTGTCTAAATACGTAGCCGTTGTAATACGGGGAAAAAATCGAGAAAAACCTATTGAACCCAAATACTGGTTTGCAGCAAAAGCTGCTTCCTCTTTAAAGCTAAAAGGTCAGCAAGCGGCCAAATTCAAGAATATGAATTAAAACCAGAGTTAACTCAGAGTTAAGGGACAGTCATTACACAAGAGAAAATGTTCAGTTTGATAGCTAATTCAGAGGCGTTCATATAATCCAGAGACAGCGAGTGTGTGGGGTCTGTGAGCCTGCAGCTGGAACATCTGGTCTGAACGCTTAATTCTAGTCAACTCCTGGGTGGCGCCTTTACACTTTACATGTAGTATCCTATGTACTCACTCGCTGAGTGACGGTGGGCGTCTCTCACTTGAATTTTAGTATTCTAGGAAGTTGGCTTAGCCTTTATAACCTTAACAGGAATTCTGCGGTATCGCCAATGATGGTGGCAAGGAGGTAGTCTTTAATAAATTTAGAAAACTAGCCTACGACCTGTTCAACTGTAGACAGAGGGATCAAGACACTGGGAAAAAATTTTTTTTTATATTTGTCAAGGAAAAAACACACTTTCTCCTGTACCTGTTTATTCTCAATACTCGACTACAATAGTAGTCGACTTGTGACACTAGACATGTGAATTTTTCACACGTGAATTTTCACACATCAAGCAATTCTACGACACCCAGGGGTGGTATAATTTTACTCAGTTCTGGTGATACCTAGCTGTAGTCCGCGTCGGCTCCCACAGGTTGGGTGCTCAGTCCTGTAAGATCGCTGGTACACCTCTGTCAGAAGCCCATCAAAAGTCCAAGTTGTTACCTGTGCTTCTGATCGACGCTTATCGGAAAGGAAAAAAAGTTTTCCTCTGCCTTTCTAGGTTCTTTCAACTGGTCTCAGAATTAATTAACATGAGGCAGATTAACAAGAGGAAGTCAAATTTAAATACATTTGTGTGAGGAATCCTAACATGAGAGCCCCCAAAGACAGTCAGGCAAAATGAGGTATACATGGTCTCCTGGACTAAAGAGAGGGGGGTGTGGGTCTTGGTCGTCAAAGAGAAAGAAGATATTTCACAGAAGGAATGAGACGAGCAAATGTTTGGTAAACAAATATTTGATGGTCCATACAGAAATACTAGGACACAGAACTTTATTTAGTTTTTTACTTCAAGTGTGTTTTAATGAAGTGTTACTTATTATTTTTACTTTATTTTGGTTGTGCTGCATGGATTGTGGGATCTTAGTTCCGTGGCCAGGGATCTAATTTGTGGCCCTTGCCATGGAAGCTCAGAATCCCAACTACCGGGCTGCCAAGGAATTTCCCAGACAGAATTTTAACAAACTGATGTTGCTAGGTTCCTTCCTATCTACCACACTTAGCTCACATTACACTGTGCTTATCTATGGTGATAGCTTCCTTTCTAGAACAGATCACCTTTCTCCAGTTTGTAGGCAGTTGGAGAGGGAAGGACGTAAAAGCGCTTCCAGAGCCATTGAAAAAAAAAAAAAAAAAGGTCTGAAATAATCCTCATTCCAAAGAGGTATGTTTTGGGTTTTGCTCCCAGGTGGCGCAGTGGTAAAAGAATCTACCTGTCAATATAGGAGACTTAAGAGACACAGGTTCGATCCCTGGGTTGGGAAGATCCACAACCCAGTAGCAAATGGCAACCCACTCCAGTATTCTTGCCTGGAGAATTCCATGGACAAAGGAGCCTGGTGGGCTACAGTCCATGGAGTTGCAAAGGGTCAGATACAACTTAGCATGTAAACACATGCCACTGCCATACTGGCTATAAATCGGAGGTTCCCAAGACCTAGATTAATTTGCTAGAGTGAGTCAAAGAACTTAGGAAAACACTTCACTCAGTTTTGTTTTTTTCTTTTTTTTTTTTTCATAAAAGGATGTAACTCAGGAATAACCAGATGGAGGAGATGAATAGGGCAAGGTATGAGGGAAAGCACAGAGCTTCCATGCCCTCTCTAGACAGGTACCATTCCCCCTCACCTCCATGTTTCCCAACCCTGAAGCCCTCTGAATCCTGTTCCTTTGGGGTTTACAAGACCTCATTCTATTGGCCATTGGTAATTGAGCAACTCAGTTTTTGTCCTTCCCACCTCCCTGGAGGTCTAAGTGGCGCTAGAAGTTCCAACTCACTAACCAGGTGGTTGGTTCTTGCTACCAGCCCCCATCCTTTGGGACTTCCCACTCCAGTATTCTTGCCTGGAGAATTCCATGGACAGAGAAGCCTGGCTATAGTAAGAGTCAGACATGGTTGAGCAACTAACATTCCACTTCCAGAAGTCCCCTCATTAGTTTAAATTCTGCTGTGTTCGGTCGGGGTTCCTTTTGATTGAGATAAAACACTTGTACCACTCAGGAAATTTCAAGGTTTTAGGAAACTTGTGCCAGAAAATGGGGATAAAGACCAAATATTTTTATATGACGACATTATATAAATATTTGTAAATGTATGTTCCATATATAAATGCCATATATACTACATGTATATGTATGTAGAAGCCAGAAGAGGATTTAAAGGTATAGCAATTCTAGTACTAATATAAATTTTACCTGGATAAACTTCTTATTTCCTTAAAAAAAAAAAAGACTAACAGGCAGAAATTTGCAATCAGGTCACTTGACTCAGTTTAGGACATTTTCTGTGAAAATAAAAGACATGCTCCAAGGACGAGGGGGCTGTAGCATGCTGAAGCTTGCTTGTTCCAGCTGGCTTTGTATCTTGCTCTTTCAGAAGTTGGAAACAGATGAGCTCACTGTTAAGGACACATAACTAGAGGGCACTTCTGCAGCCAAAACAAATAGACTTAGACAGATAAGATCTTCAATTAAAGGTTCATATGCTGCCTCTGGGAACGAGGAGTTCTAAAGTGGCTGCCCTTGCTGGTCTAGTCATTCAAGGGGAACCCTTCCTTCCTATCTTCCCCTAGTTACAAACGTTACAATATTTTGCTGGTTGGGATCTGTTACAGAGGGGCAGGTGTTCTTGTCACCCTGATGCATTGGAGGACAATAGAAAGCTGCTGAGGCCGCATTGGCCCTAGGATAAGGGTACTCTCTGGGGATGGAGGTCTTCAGGGGTGTCTGAGGGACAGATGTGATGTTTAGGCTAAGGGTCAGCATTGCTGAAGGGAGGTTCCTGTGTTCTGCTAAATTGATTAAACAAGGAGGCCATTAGACTGATGTGATTCTGTGCCGTGGTGACCTAAATAAGGAAATCTATATCTAAGCCTGTAACTACCTCAAGGTTAGGAGATCAAAATGGGAACTAAAAAAAGGAAAAACGAGTTTTACAAATAAGCCTAACTAAAGCCTTTAACCAGGTGGTTGGTTCTTGCTACCAGCCCCCATCCTTTGGGACTTCCCACTCCAGTATTCTTGCCTGGAGAATTCCATGGACAGAGAAGCCTGGCTATAGTAAGAGTCAGACATGGTTGAGCAACTAACATTCCACTTCCAGAAGTCCCCTCATTAGTTTAAATTCTGCTGTGTTCGGTCGGGGTTCCTTTTGATTGAGATAAAACACTTGTACCACTCAGGAAATTTCAAGGTTTTAGGAAACTTGTGCCAGAAAATGGGGATAAAGACCAAATATTTTTATATGACATTATATAAATATTTGTAAATGTATGTTCCATATATAAATGCCATATATACTACATGTATATGTATGTAGAAGCCAGAAGAGGATTTAAAGGTATAGCAATTCTAGTACTAATATAAATTTTACCTGGATAAACTTCTTATTTCCTTAAAAAAAGAAGACTAACAGGCAGAAATTTGCAATCAGGTCACTTGACTCAGTTTAGGACATTTTCTGTGAAAATAAAAGACATGCTCCAAGGACGAGGGGGCTGTAGCATGCTGAAGCTTGCTTGTTCCAGCTGGCTTTGTATCTTGCTCTTTCAGAAGTTGGAAACAGATGAGCTCACTGTTAAGGACACATAACTAGAGGGCACTTCTGCAGCCAAAACAAATAGACTTAGACAGATAAGATCTTCAATTAAAGGTTCATATGCTGCCTCTGGGAACGAGGAGTTCTAAAGTGGCTGCCCTTGCTGGTCTAGTCATTCAAGGGGAACCCTTCCTTCCTATCTTCCCCTAGTTACAAACGTTACAATATTTTGCTGGTTGGGATCTGTTACAGAGGGGCAGGTGTTCTTGTCACCCTGATGCATTGGAGGACAATAGAAAGCTGCTGAGGCCGCATTGGCCCTAGGATAAGGGTACTCTCTGGGGATGGAGGTCTTCAGGGGTGTCTGAGGGACAGATGTGATGTTTAGGCTAAGGGTCAGCATTGCTGAAGGGAGGTTCCTGTGTTCTGCTAAATTGATTAAACAAGGAGGCCATTAGACTGATGTGATTCTGTGCCGTGGTGACCTAAATAAGGAAATCTATATCTAAGCCTGTAACTACCTCAAGGTTAGGAGATCAAAATGCTAAGGACAACGAGTCACAAATAGCCAACTAAGTTTAAACAGTAGCCGATCAGATCATTTCTTTTTGTTTTTACACATTCTTTGTACGTCTTTCCCAGGCTCCTGTCTGGTTAAGAGTGTTCCTAACCACTTTCAAATTAGCCTTAAAACTATCTTATGTGAAGATGGTGTTCTTTGTGAAAATTATAATTAAGTATGAAATGATAGCTGCGAAGAAATATGAGGAAACATTATGAAAGGCATGCATGTTTCTCAGTGGTCTGAGCTCTCATTGCCTGTTGCAGCAAATTCCGCAACAAAACCTCAGTACTGACGTTTCCTTCTCCTCCATCTCACTCTCCCTGATCTCTCATGCCTGCTTCCTGAGATACCAAATAAACTGCTGGGCCCCTCCTTGTGTCCAGCTTTGCTTTAGATGATTCCAACATCCGTTAACTAAGCATAGGAAGAGGCTGAACCTAACACACCCATGGTTCCATATTCTGTTTCTAGACTCTCTAATCAAATCCCTGGTATAGAGGACCTGATTTGGTAATTCTGTTAACTCTGGCTAGGGTAGTAAATTTGTAACTTTGGCATAAGAAAATGACATTTGTGTACAAATTGTATTTATATAGGTTGTGCTATTAATGTTATTTGTTTTTAAGGTGTTTAAATGCTTAGGGAACTAGATCTGCTAAATTTGTGTGTGATATTTTAGATATATAAGAATTTTTTAAATTTCTGTTTTAAACTTTTAAAGTGTGTTTTAAATTTTTACATTGTTATATGGATTTGCCTTATTAAGTTACAATATTTTGCTGGTTGGGATCTGTTACAGAGGGGCAGGTGTTCTTGTCACCCTGATGCATTGGAGGACAATAGAAAGCTGCTGAGGCCGCATTGGCCCTAGGATAAGGGTACTCTCTGGGGATGGAGGTCTTCAGGGGTGTCTGAGGGACAGATGTGATGTTTAGGCTAAGGGTCAGCATTGCTGAAGGGAGGTTCCTGTGTTCTGCTAAATTGATTAAACAAGGAGGCCATTAGACTGATGTGATTCTGTGCCGTGGTGACCTAAATAAGGAAATCTATATCTAAGCCTGTAACTACCTCAAGGTTAGGAGATCAAAATGCTAAGGACAACGAGTCACAAATAGCCAACTAAGTTTAAACAGTAGCCGATCAGATCATTTCTTTTTGTTTTTACACATTCTTTGTACGTCTTTCCCAGGCTCCTGTCTGGTTAAGAGTGTTCCTAACCACTTTCAAATTAGCCTTAAAACTATCTTATGTGAAGATGGTGTTCTTTGTGAAAATTATAATTAAGTATGAAATGATAGCTGCGAAGAAATATGAGGAAACATTATGAAAGGCATGCATGTTTCTCAGTGGTCTGAGCTCTCATTGCCTGTTGCAGCAAATTCCGCAACAAAACCTCAGTACTGACGTTTCCTTCTCCTCCATCTCACTCTCCCTGATCTCTCATGCCTGCTTCCTGAGATACCAAATAAACTGCTGGGCCCCTCCTTGTGTCCAGCTTTGCTTTAGATGATTCCAACATCCGTTAACTAAGCATAGGAAGAGGCTGAACCTAACACACCCATGGTTCCATATTCTGTTTCTAGACTCTCTAATCAAATCCCTGGTATAGAGGACCTGATTTGGTAATTCTGTTAACTCTGGCTAGGGTAGTAAATTTGTAACTTTGGCATAAGAAAATGACATTTGTGTACAAATTGTATTTATATAGGTTGTGCTATTAATGTTATTTGTTTTTAAGGTGTTTAAATGCTTAGGGAACTAGATCTGCTAAATTTGTGTGTGATATTTTAGATATATAAGAATTTTTTAAATTTCTGTTTTAAACTTTTTAAAGTGTGTTTTAAATTTTTTACATTGTTATATGGATTTGCCTTATTAAGTTTGTCGTGATGCAGAATCAGATAAACTAGCCTTGTTAGTGTCTTTTAAAGGTCTATGGGAATGTAAATAAACATGTAAGTTGCATTTAGTAAAGCAACCTAAGAACTAATTTAAAAAACTAATGGACTATCATCAACTATACAAAAATAAGGAACAAATTTAACTTAAAGGTGTTATTAAAATCTTGCAGCATTTAATGACAATAACAAGAAAGACTTAAAAATACTATTAAATATTAAAGTATCTAAATTATTCTAGGGCGTTTTAACCCATGGGTCTTGAGAACTGGGTGTATAATATAAAACTGGAAAAGAACAAGATAAGAATACCTCATCCTTGGAAAACACACACACACACATCCCTGATCCAGGGATGAGGATAGGAATGTTCACACTATGTTATTCTAAAGCACACAGTATGAAGGTTGGCCTATATATAATTGGCAGCATTTTTTCCTACAGCTGAAGCTAGTTATTTATTCTAATACCATTTAATTTTGAATACTACTCCTTAAATTTCATACTGCATTATCAAATAAAACATATAGGTATTTGTTATTTTTTTGGTCCTCAAAATTCTGGTTAGAAGAGTAATTAAAAGACTTGTCAACCATGAGGTATTTCAGTAGGTAGATGGGACACATCAGAAGTTTTAAAAAAGAAAATGAGTGCAACTACAGAACAGACAAGCCCTTAACACACAAGTTTCACAGCGGTTCTTGGAACTTCCCATTATCATCGACATGAAGTGAATCACAAGGACCAAGCTAGAAGGCAGAAATGAATTTGAGCCAAATAAAATAAATGAATTTGACTGAGTAAATAAATTAAATGAAAGCATGTGAGCTCAACAAGTCTCAGTGACATGACAGCCAAGAAAGTTTCTCTAGAAAAGTTAAAGAAAAGCTATTAATTGATAATGCATTTAATATTCATTAATATACATCTGAGAGCATGCCTTTCTTCACATAACCACTCACTACTAGTAAAAACTTTCTAGTAGTAATTTTTAAAAATCTTTTTGAAGATAGCAGACTATACCTTTTGAGTTCAAAGCATCACTCAATGTGATGTTTAAAATACCTAAGTTTCAAATTTGAATATTCTTCTCTGTCATTAAGGAAACATCTGAATGGTTACTGTGTACAAGATGATAGGCTAAGTTTAGGGAATACGAAGATGGTTTAGATATGGATGGTTTAGATATTTTATAAGTTTATAGTCAAGTTAGAAAGACATGTGGACACAATTCAGATGTATCCTAAGTGCCACTGTAAATGTCTAAACTGCTGTAGAAGCAAAGAAATATGACTAAAGCTATTTATGTGATGAGGGGGGCATTGAAACTGCTGTTTGAGCAGGGTCTTTTCTCTTTTTTATTATTTATTTACTTGACTCAGTTGCAACATGGGATCTTCCATTTTCTCTGAGGCACATGGGATCTTTAGTTGCAGCATGTGAGATCTTAGTTCCCTGACTTGGGATCAAACCTGGGTTCCTCACATTGGGAGTTTGGAATGTTAGTCACTAGACCACCAGAGAAGATGCTGAGTCTTAATAAACATAAGAGTTTGCCATAGAGGAGAGTTATTTATTCTAATACCATTTAATTTTGAATACTACTCCTTAAATTTCATACTGCATTATCAAATAAAACATATAGGTATTTATGTTATTTTTTTGGTCCTCAAAATTCTGGTTAGAAGAGTAATTAAAAGACTTGTCAACCATGAGGTATTTCAGTAGGTAGATGGGACACATCAGAAGTTTTAAAAAAGAAAATGAGTGCAACTACAGAACAGACAAGCCCTTAACACACAAGTTTCACAGCGGTTCTTGGAACTTCCCATTATCATCGACATGAAGTGAATCACAAGGACCAAGCTAGAAGGCAGAAATGAATTTGAGCCAAATAAAATAAATGAATTTGACTGAGTAAATAAATTAAATGAAAGCATGTGAGCTCAACAAGTCTCAGTGACATGACAGCCAAGAAAGTTTCTCTAGAAAAGTTAAAGAAAAGCTATTAATTGATAATGCATTTAATATTCATTAATATACATCTGAGAGCATGCCTTTCTTCACATAACCACTCACTACTAGTAAAAACTTTCTAGTAGTAATTTTAAAAATCTTTTTGAAGATAGCAGACTATACCTTTTGAGTTCAAAGCATCACTCAATGTGATGTTTAAAATACCTAAGTTTCAAATTTGAATATTCTTCTCTGTCATTAAGGAAACATCTGAATGGTTACTGTGTACAAGATGATAGGCTAAGTTTAGGGAATACGAAGATGGTTTAGATATGGATGGTTTAGATATTTTATAAGTTTATAGTCAAGTTAGAAAGACATGTGGACACAATTCAGATGTATCCTAAGTGCCACTGTAAATGTCTAAACTGCTGTAGAAGCAAAGAAATATGACTAAAGCTATTTATGTGATGAGGGGGGCATTGAAACTGCTGTTTGAGCAGGGTCTTTTCTCTTTTTTATTATTTATTTACTTGACTCAGTTGCAACATGGGATCTTCCATTTTCTCTGAGGCACATGGGATCTTTAGTTGCAGCATGTGAGATCTTAGTTCCCTGACTTGGGATCAAACCTGGGTTCCTCACATTGGGAGTTTGGAATGTTAGTCACTAGACCACCAGAGAAGATGCTGAGTCTTAATAAACATAAGAGTTTGCCATATAGAGAGGAGAGTTAGAAGACTCCAGGTGGAGAGCAAAAGGAGCTACACCAAAGGTACTGAAGCAGAAGACGAAAGAGGCTGGATGTCCCGACTGCTTGGCCAGTGCATGAATAGGAGAACAGAATACATGGGGCAAGCAACAAGAATGGAGGCCAGGGCTTCCCTGGTAGCTCAGTGGTGAAGAGTTCACCTACCAATGCAGAAGACATGGGCTTCCTCATCCGGGAAGATCCCACGTGCTGTGGAGCAATAAGCCCGCGAGCCACAACTATTGAGGCTGTGTTCTAGAGCCTCAGAGCCACAACTATTGAGCTCTTGTGCCGCAACTACTGAAGCTCGTGTGCCCTAGAACCCGAGTTCCACAACAAGAGAAGTCACCACAAGAAGCCTGCTCATCTCAACTAGAGAGTAGCCCCGCTCCCTGCAACTAGACAAGAGCCTGTGGCAGCAGTGAAAACCCAGAATAGCCAAATATAATAATAAATAAATAATTAATTAATTTTTTAAAAAAGGATTGAGGTCAAAAAAAACAGCAGGTGCCAGGTTAGGGCAAACTTTATATGCTAAAGGAATGGAGATCCATTTTAAGCACATCTTAAGTAAATTTAAGCAAAATTAACATTTTAAAAATTTTAACTAAAGTCAAGAAACAGTCAGGAAATTATTACAATAACAATGAAAAATTGGGGGGACAGGTGAAAGAAAAATAGACAGTAACTGAACTTAGATCACAATTCAGTCTCCAAGATGAGGGAGGAAATCGTGTTTGTGACTTATGGTCTCTTTTCTTCAAGGTCAACTCTTGGTGTGGGGGAGGTGAAAGGACAAATTAAGTTAGGAGGTGTAAACAAAGTGCTGAAGGAAACAAGGGATCTGTATGCTTACACTTTATTAAAAGAATAATCACTGTGATATTGAGGTTATAGAAATTACTTTATTTCAAAGGTGAAAATATAAAAACCACTGATATATAAAATTTAAGGATATTAAAGCATCCAAACTTTAGGTTCCAGTCTTAACTCCTTATAAATGCACTATACTTCATTGAGACGATATTCAGAGCAGGCATAACTATAAATAGAATTATATTTCTTAGAATTAAGACATAGGAGAACATAATACATTCTATTACTGAGAAGAGCTGGGAACTGTAGTGGTCAGTGTTGCAGACTCCCCAGCATCCTCTCCATTCCAGAAGGTTCAAAGTCAAAGTCAAATTGCACAGTCGTGTCTGACTCTGCGACCCCATGGACAAGCCGTGGCATTCTCCAGGCAAGAATGCTGGAGTGGACATCCCTTCTCCAGGGACCTCCTGCCCAGGGATTGAACCCAGATCTCCCACACTGCAGGTGGATCCTTTACCATCGGAGCCACCAGGAAAGCCAAAGATTATTCAGAGTCAACAGGAGGAATTTCACTGATGTAGGCAGTGACTGGGGACAATGGCTATGCAACCACTCCTGGCCAATATGACATAAGGAGACAGGAGGAGAGGTTTCTTGAGAGAACCTCTGAGAAAGGGTCCTTCAAAAATCTATGAAGGGGACAGAAAAAAGGAAAGACTTGTCTTTCTCTGACTGCTGCCGGGTCTGAATGGGCCCATGGAACAGCCACAGTCACTCTGTCGCCAGCTTGAGAATGGAGCTAAAACGAAAGGTGACGGCAGAGAGATGGAAGGAACCTGTTTCCTTGGTGACATTCTTAGCAGTGGAGCTCACTCGACTTGAACTTCTCACTGTGTGGGATTACAAATGCCTGGTGGTTTAAACCATTGGAGTCAGGGCTTTCTGTTACTTGCAGCCAACTAAAACACCCCAATGGCTCAATGATAAAGAATCTACCTGCAATGCGGGAGACCTGGGTTTGATCCCTGGGTGGGGAAGATCCCCTGGAGAAGAAAATGGCAACTCACTCCAGTATTCTTGCCTGGAGAAATCCCATGTACAGAGGAGCCTGGTGGGCTGCAGTCCATGGAGTTCCAAAGAATCAGAAATAACTGAATGACTAACAAAGGTAAAACACCAACAGATGGTTATAATGTACTGAGTTGAATTTTATCCTCTTGATAAATCAGTTTTATTTACATTCATTTTTAAATTTCATTTGAAAAAAGGTTCCAGTCTTAACTCCTTATAAATGCACTATACTTCATTGAGACGATATTCAGAGCAGGCATAACTATAAATAGAATTATATTTCTTAGAATTAAGACATAGGAGAACATAATACATTCTATTACTGAGAAGAGCTGGGAACTGTAGTGGTCAGTGTTGCAGACTCCCCAGCATCCTCTCCATTCCAGAAGGTTCAAAGTCAAAGTCAAATTGCACAGTCGTGTCTGACTCTGCGACCCCATGGACAAGCCGTGGCATTCTCCAGGCAAGAATGCTGGAGTGGACATCCCTTCTCCAGGGGACCTCCCTGCCCAGGGATTGAACCCAGATCTCCCACACTGCAGGTGGATCCTTTACCATCGGAGCCACCAGGAAAGCCAAAGATTATTCAGAGTCAACAGGAGGAATTTCACTGATGTAGGCAGTGACTGGGGACAATGGCTATGCAACCACTCCTGGCCAATATGACATAAGGAGACAGGAGGAGAGGTTTCTTGAGAGAACCTCTGAGAAAGGGTCCTTCAAAAATCTATGAAGGGGACAGAAAAAAGGAAAGACTTGTCTTTCTCTGACTGCTGCCGGGTCTGAATGGGCCCATGGAACAGCCACAGTCACTCTGTCGCCAGCTTGAGAATGGAGCTAAAGCAAAAGGTGACGGCAGAGAGATGGAAGGAACCTGTTTCCTTGGTGACATTCTTAGCAGTGGAGCTCACTCGACTTGAACTTCTCACTGTGTGGGATTACAAATGCCTGGTGGTTTAAACCATTGGAGTCAGGGCTTTCTGTTACTTGCAGCCAACTAAAACACCCCAATGGCTCAATGATAAAGAATCTACCTGCAATGCGGGAGACCTGGGTTTGATCCCTGGGTGGGGAAGATCCCCTGGAGAAGAAAATGGCAACTCACTCCAGTATTCTTGCCTGGAGAAATCCCATGTACAGAGGAGCCTGGTGGGCTGCAGTCCATGGAGTTCCAAAGAATCAGAAATAACTGAATGACTAACAAAGGTAAAACACCAACAGATGGTTATAATGTACTGAGTTGAATTTTATCCTCTTGATAAATCAGTTTTATTTACATTCATTTTTAAATTTCATTTGAAGTTTATATAATGCTTTCCCAGTGAATTTCCATACTATCACATCTAGCCATCTGTCTTCTCACATGATATTGCTGACAAAGACAAACAGAACAGAGGGAAGAGAAGCACAACTGAATGTAGCTCTCTGATAAGCTGCAAAGAGATGCCTCTCTATTACAATTTGAAGCTTAACGATAGTAAACTTTTTCTACGGCAGGCATTGAGATAGCATGTGGAGAGAAAAATCTGACAGTTTTCTAGGAACTGTTTTATTTTAAATACAAACAACTAAATAGTTTCTTGAAATTAATAATATATCCTTCACTTACTTGCCTCGTGGCTGTATTGTATTACATACATTTTTAATAACCTTAAAAATAGTACAGGCAAAACATAAGCCTAGTGCTTGGCATTGGATTTTTATTAGCAGTGGTCTACTTAGAACAAAATTCTGTGCTAAATCTCATACTGAGAGTCTCCCAATGGCTCCAAATCTCCCACCAGTTGGCCTGTAATACATCTGCTCGTCTTCCTATAGCTGGAGTTTTGCTTTCCTCTCATCAGCACACTTGAAAATTTGATCTCCAGGTTAGTATAGGTGTTTCATTTCCAGATGCAAGCATCAGCTTTGGCATTTCTTATCACAAAAAATCCATATGAGAAAGGTGGCATGCCCAGTGAGCTTCCAGGACGGAGAGGTTTTTCTATCAAAGCTGGCAGGGTTTGTTCATCCACCATCTTCAGAATTTGACCATTGAGCTGGACAGATCTGCAAAGGGGAAAGATAAACGTCCAGATTAGCCAAGTTGTGAGTCTTCCACCTACTCTATAAAGTCCTGAGAGTGTTACTTGCGGGCCAACTAAAACACCCCAATGGCTCAATGATAAAGAATCTACCTGCAATGCGGGAGACCTGGGTTTGATCCCTGGGTGGGGAAGATCCCCTGGAGAAGAAAATGGCAACTCACTCCAGTATTCTTGCCTGGAGAAATCCCATGTACAGAGGAGCCTGGTGGGCTGCAGTCCATGGAGTTCCAAAGAATCAGAAATAACTGAATGACTAACAAAGGTAAAACACCAACAGATGGTTATAATGTACTGAGTTGAATTTTATCCTCTTGATAAATCAGTTTTATTTACATTCATTTTTAAATTTCATTTGAAGTTTATATAATGCTTTCCCAGTGAATTTCCATACTATCACATCTAGCCATCTGTCTTCTCACATGATATTGCTGACAAAGACAAACAGAACAGAGGGAAGAGAAGCACAACTGAATGTAGCTCTCTGATAAGCTGCAAAGAGATGCCTCTCTATTACAATTTGAAGCTTAACGATAGTAAACTTTTTCTACGGCAGGCATTGAGATAGCATGTGGAGAGAAAAATCTGACAGTTTTCTAGGAACTGTTTTATTTTAAATACAAACAACTAAATAGTTTCTTGAAATTAATAATATATCCTTCACTTACTTGCCTCGTGGCTGTATTGTATTACATACATTTTTAATAACCTTAAAAATAGTACAGGCAAAACATAAGCCTAGTGCTTGGCATTGGATTTTTATTAGCAGTGGTCTACTTAGAACAAAATTCTGTGCTAAATCTCATACTGAGAGTCTCCCAATGGCTCCAAATCTCCCACCAGTTGGCCTGTAATACATCTGCTCGTCTTCCTATAGCTGGAGTTTTGCTTTCCTCTCATCAGCACACTTGAAAATTTGATCTCCAGGTTAGTATAGGTGTTTCATTTCCAGATGCAAGCATCAGCTTTGGCATTTCTTATCACAAAAAATCCATATGAGAAAGGTGGCATGCCCAGTGAGCTTCCAGGACGGAGAGGTTTTTCTATCAAAGCTGGCAGGGTTTGTTCATCCACCATCTTCAGAATTTGACCATTGAGCTGGACAGATCTGCAAAGGGGAAAGATAAACGTCCAGATTAGCCAAGTTGTGAGTCTTCCACCTACTCTATAAAGTCCTGAGAGTGTTTTAAGATCAAACATGTTTTCTGTAGCAGCTTATTTTATATAACCTGTGTTTGAACACGATGGCAGTTAGGTATCTGACCTAGAGTTGAACAGTTGTGACAGAAACTAGATGGCCTCCAAAGCCCCCAAATATTAACTGACTCTACAGAAAATGGAACACACAATCCATCCTCAGCAAGTTGATGGGAGGGAAAAAAAGATGAAAGTGACATACTTCTGGGTGTATGGCATTGCTTTTGGATGGTACATAATTGAAAATATTTTTATATAAAGCAAATACATAGAATGGAAAGTGAGTTGCATGAATTTTTTTTTTTTTTTTTGCAGGGGTGGGGGTGGGGAGGGAGGAGGGTGGGCGGGCCACTTCTATTGGTCTTTCATTTGTCTCTTTTCATCTATCTTTGTTCTTTGGCCCGTGTGGGCTTCCTATCACTGTGGCCTCTGTTGTCGCAGAACACTGGCTCTGGGCATATGCGCTCCAGAGCTCCAGCTCGGTAATTGGACACATCAGTCCAGCCACTCCGTGGCACGTGGGATCTTCCCAGGCCAGGGATCGAACCAGCGCCCCTTGCCCTGCAAGGCGGTGTCCTTACCCACTGGACCACCAGGGAAGCCCGAGTTGCATGAATTTAACATATAAAATGACAATTTCCTGGTTGTAACTATGTCTATAAACCCTCTTATTCCTCTTCTCCCAGCAGGTATGTATTCATTTTCTTAAGCTATTCAGCTATTTTGGTAGAATATAGATTGATGTGGTGAAGAAAAATGATTTTGTTTAGCTAAACTACAGTTTCAAAAAAATTATATTTTCTTTGCATCTCACTCTTAGAATTTAAATTCAAGCCTGAGTCAAAAAAATGGGAAAAAATTAAGGACAAGTGCTATATATCTTAAGCTTATTTATTATTATTTAAATCAAATTAATATATTCCTGTGGCAGCAAATCTCATATAAAGAAGAGATAAGAAAGAGAAATTTACGCTACAAAAGTAAACTTTACTGATACTTATTTCCATAATTCTAAATGATGTTTTTGTTTCTTTTATCTTTTTCTTATAAATGGTTTTTATATTATGAATTTTTATAATGCATAACATTTTTATTGGTGAAAATTTACTTAATGTCAGAGTTTATCTATGTCAAACATGTAATACACATATGTAGAACACTTATAGCAATGCCTTGTACATAGTAAGCACTATAAAAGTACTAGAATCATCATTATTATTCAGATAAATAAATATAACAGAAGCAACTTAAATTTGTCTTCATCTCTTTTCTAAGTATATATGCACATACATATTTTCATATGGACGAAATTAAGCATACAGTATATAGTCTCTTAAAACTTGATTCTTTTCCCCTTAACGTATCCTAACATTTGCTCACACCATTAAACATTCATCTGCTATATCATTTTAAATGACTGCACAAGATTCTGTTGTATGTGCATGTTACTTTATTCACTGAGTTGTCTATTATTAGACATTTGATTGTTTCCAATTTAGCATTATTATAACATTTCATTGAAAAAAAATTCTCACACTCTCTCTTTTGCCATAGATGGGATTATTTGTGGAAGTTCCCAGGCAAAAATGGAGTGGGTTGCCATTTCCTTCTCCAAGGGATCTTTCTGACCCAGGGATCAAACTTGTGACTCCTGCATTGGGAGGCAGATTCTTTACAGCTGAGCCACTAAGCCACCTTACCTGCCTCTTGAAAGCTATATGCAGGTCAAGAAGCAACAGTTAGAACCAGACATGGAACAATGGGCTGGCTCCAAATTGGAAAAGGAGTACGTTAAGGCTGTACATTGTCACCCTGCTTGTTTAACTTACATGCAGAGTACATCATGCCAAATGCTGAACTGGATGAAGCACAAGCTGGAGTCAAGATTGCCGGGAAAAGTATCAATAACCTCATATATGCACATGACATCACCCTACTGGCAGAGAGCAAAGAGGAACTAATGAGCCTCTTGATGAAGATGAAAGAGGAGACTGAAAAAGCTGGCCTAAAACACAACATTCAGAAAACTAAGATCACGGCATCAGGTCCCATCACTTCATGGCAAATAGATGGGGAAAAGATGGAAACAGACTATTTTCTTGGGCTGCAAAATCACTGCAGATGATGACTGCAGCCATGAAACTAAAAGATGCTTGCACCTTGGAAGAAAAGCTGTGACAAACCTAGACAGTGCATTAAAAATCAGAGACATCATTTTGCTGACAAAGATCTGTATAGTCAAAGCTATTGTTTTTCCAGTACACGTGTACAGATGTGAGACCTGGCCCGTAAAGAAGGCTGAGGGTGGAAGAATTGATGTCTTAGAACTGTGATATTGGAAAAGACTCTTGAAAGTCCCTTGGACAGCAAGGAGATCAAACCTGTCAATTCTAAAGGAAATCAGCCCTGAATAGTCATTGGAAGGACTGATGCTGAAGCTGAAGCTCCAGTACTTTGGCCACCTGATGCGAAGAGTTGACTCATTGGAAAAATCCTTGATGCTGGAAAAGACTGAGGGCAGGAAGAGAAGGGGGTGACAGAGGATGAGTTGGTTGGATGGCATCACTGAGTCAATGGACGTGAATTTAAGCAAACTCTGGAAGATAGTGGAGGATAGGGAAGCCTGGCATGCTGAAGTCCATGAGGTTACAAAGAACCAGACACAACTAAGCAGCTGAAGAACAACAACAACAACACACTCTATCCTTACTAAGAATCAATCAGCAGAAAAACTGTTTTCCATTAAACCTTGGTTAAATGCCCAGTTCTTGGATCTGTACATAAAGATGTAATGAGATAACCATGATTGATTGTGCTGAAGGTTAACAAGCCTGCATTGCAATTACACTCAGCCCACATGCACCCAAGCTGTGTCTCAGGACCTATATCACAGCACTTCCTGCACGGGGTGGAGGAGGAAACGCCACGACCGCCATCAGGAAACCACAAACAAAAACAGGCCTTGACAACATCTCTAAATGATGATAGTAAGAGCTCTTCTGCAAGAGATTGAAGACCATGACAAGGGTGCACAAAAAACTTTCAGAAATGTTTTAGGAGAGGTCACAGAGTTTTAACAGTGAGCCTGATCTCTGTAAGTAAATGCTGCTCTGGGTTAAGATGATGAAACATGGGCAAGACAATCTACCTGGCTATACTGTTTAATCAGCTCTGAATATAGCTAAAGGATGCCATCAATATACTGAGTGTAAGCTTAATGCATGTGAAATATTTCCTCATTGGGATGACCAATAAAGGTAGGATTTTGTTTGAAGGTAGTATCTTATTTCCCATTTCTAAATCAGTAATATCATGACAAGAAATAAGAAGACATGCTTATCAAGTTTCAGATGAAATAGAACTGGAAGGAATTAGCAAGCCACAGATTTGGCTGGAGAATTTGGCGTAAAGAAGGCTGAGGGTGGAAGAATTGATGTCTTAGAACTGTGATATTGGAAAAGACTCTTGAAAGTCCCTTGGACAGCAAGGAGATCAAACCTGTCAATTCTAAAGGAAATCAGCCCTGAATAGTCATTGGAAGGACTGATGCTGAAGCTGAAGCTCCAGTACTTTGGCCACCTGATGCGAAGAGTTGACTCATTGGAAAAATCCTTGATGCTGGAAAAGACTGAGGGCAGGAAGAGAAGGGGGTGACAGAGGATGAGTTGGTTGGATGGCATCACTGAGTCAATGGACGTGAATTTAAGCAAACTCTGGAAGATAGTGGAGGATAGGGAAGCCTGGCATGCTGAAGTCCATGAGGTTACAAAGAACCAGACACAACTAAGCAGCTGAAGAACAACAACAACAACACACTCTATCCTTACTAAGAATCAATCGGCAGAAAAACTGTTTTCCATTAAACCTTGGTTAAATGCCCAGTTCTTGGATCTGTACATAAAGATGTAATGAGATAACCATGATTGATTGTGCTGAAGGTTAACAAGCCTGCATTGCAATTACACTCAGCCCACATGCACCCAAGCTGTGTCTCAGGACCTATATCACAGCACTTCCTGCACGGGGTGGAGGAGGAAACGCCACGACCGCCATCAGGAAACCACAAACAAAAACAGGCCTTGACAACATCTCTAAATGATGATAGTAAGAGCTCTTCTGCAAGAGATTGAAGACCATGACAAGGGTGCACAAAAAACTTTCAGAAATGTTTTAGGAGAGGTCACAGAGTTTTAACAGTGAGCCTGATCTCTGTAAGTAAATGCTGCTCTGGGTTAAGATGATGAAACATGGGCAAGACAATCTACCTGGCTATACTGTTTAATCAGCTCTGAATATAGCTAAAGGATGCCATCAATATACTGAGTGTAAGCTTAATGCATGTGAAATATTTCCTCATTGGGATGACCAATAAAGGTAGGATTTTGTTTGAAGGTAGTATCTTATTTCCCATTTCTAAATCAGTAATATCATGACAAGAAATAAGAAGACATGCTTATCAAGTTTCAGATGAAATAGAACTGGAAGGAATTAGCAAGCCACAGATTTGGCAGAATTGGAGAAGTTTGGGCAAATTTTATCTAAGCTAACTATAAAATACTCCTTTTATGTTAATGGATGTTCAGTTCAAATATTTCTTAAATGTTTAGGATGCAGGACTTTCTATGGGCACTATACAAGTTATTCAAGTGAAAAATAACTTTTTTAAAGGTGATAATTATTTAACCCCCTGAAGTCATTAGCATGAGCAAGTGTCCAAACCATGCGTTCATTACACCTATCTGGTATACTTTTGCAACATTTTAAAGAGAGAAAAATGTAAGTAATAGATAGTCATCAAAGAGAACTTAGAGCGATAAAACATTGTCCACAGTTTCACCATTTTTCCAAGTGTGAAGCGTGAAATATATATGATCAGAATCAGAATACAGCACTGTTTGATAACACATATTAGACAGAAATCTTACAATGCTTATGTGCCTAACTCATTCTTGGGTATTCTGGTTTTTTAAAAATATGTATTTAATTGGCTGTGCCTTATTACCACATGCAGGATCTTCGATCTTTTTTGTGGCATGCAAACTCTTAGTTGCAGTTTATGGGATCTAGTTCCCTGACCAGGAATTGAACCCAGGCCTCTTTGCCATTGGGAGCATGGAGTGTTAACCACTGGACCATCAGGGAAGTCCCTTAGGTATTCTGTTTAATACAGGTTTTTGTAAGACATATTCAAACATATGTGCTTTTTTCTTTTTTTAAGTAAACCATCCCAAATGTTTATTGTCTTCATAACAAATCAAAACTGGATCACCTGGCCCTTTCTCTTCTTATCACCTCCCACCTCAAAATGCTTGCATGTCTTAATAGCCTGCCTTCTCTTAGACCTGCAAAAATGTTTTAGGAGAGGTCACAGAGTTTTAACAGTGAGCCTGTTAAGCTTTAATGATGAAACATGGGCAAGACAATCTACCTGGCTATACTGTTTAATCAGCTCTGAATATAGCTAAAGGATGCCATCAATATACTGAGTGTAAGCTTAATGCATGTGAAATATTTCCTCATTGGGATGACCAATAAAGGTAGGATTTTGTTTGAAGGTAGTATCTTATTTCCCATTTCTAAATCAGTAATATCATGACAAGAAATAAGAAGACATGCTTATCAAGTTTCAGATGAAATAGAACTGGAAGGAATTAGCAAGCCACAGATTTGGCAGAATTGGAGAAGTTTGGGCAAATTTTATCTAAGCTAACTATAAAATACTCCTTTTATGTTAATGGATGTTCAGTTCAAATATTTCTTAAATGTTTAGGATGCAGGACTTTCTATGGGCACTATACAAGTTATTCAAGTGAAAAATAACTTTTTTAAAGGTGATAATTATTTAACCCCCTGAAGTCATTAGCATGAGCAAGTGTCCAAACCATGCGTTCATTACACCTATCTGGTATACTTTTGCAACATTTTAAAGAGAGAAAAATGTAAGTAATAGATAGTCATCAAAGAGAACTTAGAGCGATAAAACATTGTCCACAGTTTCACCATTTTTCCAAGTGTGAAGCGTGAAATATATATGATCAGAATCAGAATACAGCACTGTTTGATAACACATATTAGACAGAAATCTTACAATGCTTATGTGCCTAACTCATTCTTGGGTATTCTGGTTTTTTAAAAATATGTATTTAATTGGCTGTGCCTTATTACCACATGCAGGATCTTCGATCTTTTTTGTGGCATGCAAACTCTTAGTTGCAGTTTATGGGATCTAGTTCCCTGACCAGGAATTGAACCCAGGCCTCTTTGCCATTGGGAGCATGGAGTGTTAACCACTGGACCATCAGGGAAGTCCCTTAGGTATTCTGTTTAATACAGGTTTTTGTAAGACATATTCAAACATATGTGCTTTTTTCTTTTTTTAAGTAAACCATCCCAAATGTTTATTGTCTTCATAACAAATCAAAACTGGATCACCTGGCCCTTTCTCTTCTTATCACCTCCCACCTCAAAATGCTTGCATGTCTTAATAGCCTGCCTTCTCTTAGACCTGCAGTTGGGTTCAACACATTCAAGCCTCAGCACAATCTTCTTTGCAGTTTTAGCCTTTTTCTGGAAAATTGGCTTAGGCTGCCAACCACAGCCACTCTGCTTCCTGTCATAACACTGCTTTCCCTGCACATACAGAGCAGCCTTGACCTTCTTGTATGGTGTCACTTTGTATGGTGTCACTTCGTGGGGTTGTTGCTTGCCACACTTCTTATAGAAAGTTCGGCAGATTTTAGGAACGTTCACCATATTTGCGAGAGCTCTACTGGCACGGAAAGAATCATAGGTTTTTAAAACTAAAATCTATTACAGGGGCTTCCCTGGTGGTCCAGTGGGTAAACAGTCTGCCTTGCAGTGCAGGGGGTGCCAGTTTGATTCCTGGCTCAGGAAGATCCCAAGTGCTGAGAAGCCACTGGACCGGTGTGTTCAATAAAGAGCCAGCGCTCTGGAACACGTACACCCAGAGCTGGTGCTCTGCAACAAGAGGGGCCACTCCAATGGGAGGCCGAACAGGCCAAAGAATAAGTATGGATGAAAATTAAAACGAAACAAAAAAACAAATAAAAGAGGCCAAAATTTAAAAAAAAATTATAACCAACTTTAAATAATTCACCTAATAATCACATTTCTGACCACTTTTTCCTTAACTCTAACCAATTAAAAAAAACCACTCTGATACCCTATGATATTTTATACCAACTCCTTATATGCCTTTATATAGCAATTACATATAGGTATTTTAGCTTTAGTCACTGTGTTACCAAGAATTGTGTGTGTTGGAGCAAATAATCTAAATGCTTTGAGTGGATCCTGATATATCAACTTGTTTTGAAAGGAAACCATTTCTCTAAGATAACTGCTAGTCTGTCTTTCCATCCTTCTGCTCTAGACTCTGAATGAACTACACATGTATTAGTGTGCATTCCTATATAACTTTCTGAATATTAAAAATTGTTAGGGGCTTCCCTGATGGTCCAGTGGGTAAGGACACCGCCTTGCAGTGCAAGTGGTGCCGGGTCGATCCCTGGCCTGGGAAGATCCCGCGTGCCACGGAGCGGCTGAACCAATGTGTCCAATTACTGAGCCAGAACTCTGGAGCATGTGTGCCCAGAGCCGGTGCTCTGCGACAACAAAGGCCACTGCAATGGGAGGCCCACACGGGCCAAAGAACAAAGATGGATGAAAATAGAGAAATGAAAGACCAATGGAAGTGGCCCACCTGCCCCCCTCCCTTCCCACCCCATCCCCCCCAAAATAAGTAGATAAATAAATATTTTTTTTTTTTAAATTGTTAGAACTTCAAATCACTGACTCTTTTTTCTTTTGCTCCCTATTAACACACAGTATTCTGACAAACACCAATAAAATTCACTTTTGGTGAAAGTTTGAAATTAACGAAGAAAATTACTCACTTGGAAAGTAAGCCATCTGGTCCTGAAGGTTTGATGAGGTATTTATCCACTTGCTTGTTGAATAAGGGACGTGGTAACTGCAAGCGTTTGGTGACATTGTGGAGGTTTAAGGCATAGAGAGTTAAATCTCCTTCTTTATACCTCGGGCTGAAGGCAAATAGATGAACTAAATAAAAATGTTTATCTAATTTAAGCAATTAAGTGGTTAGTTACAAATATAATCATACGGATAGTAACTGTGTTAGTGTTTACAGTGATGATGTGCTTCCTTTGTATCCTTCCATTTATGATAATATTAGACTGCTGATGTGGTCCTGTTCTGAAAATGTGATAAAAATATTGCTCTTCATACAACCATTTTCTGGGCTTCAGCACTTTGATATCATTACTATTTTGCCAGGCTCAGTTGTGAGCAAGTCAGTCAGCCCATACATGTTAAAACATAGGAAAGTTAAATGGTAAAAGGAAACCTTTGTGAGTTCATGTGAATTCATACTATAAACCATATAAACCTTATGAAAAGATGGAAACAAATAAGAAAGTTAAATATACTGACACTTTACAGCCCCAAGCCCTTTTTTCCCCATCCCAGATAACTGCTAGTCGCCCCGTGGAATGAACTACACATGTATTAGTGTGCATCCCTTTTTGATATTAAAATTGTTAGGGGCTTCCTGATGGTCCAGTGGGTAAAGGACACCGCCTTGCAGTGCAAGTGGTGCCGGTTCGATCCCTGGCCTGGGAAGATCCCACATGCCGCGGAGCGGCTGAACCAATGTGTCCAATTACTGAGCCAGAACTCTGGAGCATGTGTGCCCAGAGCCGGTGCTCTGCGACAACAAAGGCCACTGCAATGGGAGGCCCACACGGGCCAAAGAACAAAGATGGATGAAAATAGAGAAATGAAAGACCAATGGAAGTGGCCCACCTGCCCCCCTCCCTTCCCACCCCATCCCCCCCAAAATAAGTAGATAAATAAATATTTTTTTTTTTAAATTGTTAGAACTTCAAATCACTGACTCTTTTTTCTTTTGCTCCCTATTAACACACAGTATTCTGACAAACACCAATAAAATTCACTTTTGGTGAAAGTTTGAAATTAACGAAGAAAATTACTCACTTGGAAAGTAAGCCATCTGGTCCTGAAGGTTTGATGAGGTATTTATCCACTTGCTTGTTGAATAAGGGACGTGGTAACTGCAAGCGTTTGGTGACATTGTGGAGGTTTAAGGCATAGAGAGTTAAATCTCCTTCTTTATACCTCGGGCTGAAGGCAAATAGATGAACTAAATAAAAATGTTTATCTAATTTAAGCAATTAAGTGGTTAGTTACAAATATAATCATACGGATAGTAACTGTGTTAGTGTTTACAGTGATGATGTGCTTCCTTTGTATCCTTCCATTTATGATAATATTAGACTGCTGATGTGGTCCTGTTCTGAAAATGTGATAAAAATATTGCTCTTCATACAACCATTTTCTGGGCTTCAGCACTTTGATATCATTACTATTTTGCCAGGCTCAGTTGTGAGCAAGTCAGTCAGCCCATACATGTTAAAACATAGGAAAGTTAAATGGTAAAAGGAAACCTTTGTGAGTTCATGTGAATTCATACTATAAACCATATAAACCTTATGAAAAGATGGAAACAAATAAGAAAGTTAAATATACTGACACTTTACAGAATTTATCCACCTAAGCTATTCCCCCATTTATTCCTAATGGGGCCACTCACCAGAAACAGAGTTCCCACTCACTGAAACGGGAAACCATGGGTAGCCTTTGTTGCCAAAATTAATATTTTAACATTATTCTATCAGGAAAGACAGACCGAAACTAAGAAGAGGAAAAGCTCAAACTTAGGAGCATTTTTTGCTACCTAGGGCCAGAGCACTGGACTATAAAAATCTCTTACGGCCTCTCAACTCCAACAACTGGGTCAAAACTTTTGAAAACATGAGTGCTGTTATCACTCACCTTTTAATTTTTCTTCCTTATTAAATTACTCAGATATGATGCAAAAGAATAAGTACATTCACATAGTTATTCATTCATATGAATTCATCTTTATTTTCATTCATAAGTCATTTAATTGCTTAATCATTCATATAAAATTAGTTTTATGTGCTTATATTTGTACTATTCTTTATTTAAATTCAGGGTATATTTTCATTGTGCATCATGATGATTAAATCATTAATCTCAATAGATGCAGAAAAAGCCTTTGACAAGATCCAATACCAATTTATGATAAAAACTTCAAAAAATGGGCACAGAAGGATCTTATCTCAACATAGTGAAAGCCATATATGAGAATCTCACAGCGAACATTATTCTCAATGGTGAAAAACTGAAAGCATTCCCTCTAAGATCAGGAACAAAACAAGGGTGTTCATTTTCACCATTATTATTCAACATAGTCCTGGAAGTTCTAGCAACAGCAATAAGGGAAGAAAAAACAAATAAAAGGAATCCAGATTGGAAAAGAAGAAGTAAAATTCTCTCTATTTGCAGACGACATGATATTATACATAGAAAATCCCATAGACACTATTGCAAAACTACTAGAGTTAATCAACAAATTCAGCAAAGTCTCGGGATACAACATCAATACACAGAAATCACTGGCCTTCCTATATGCAAACAATGAAAAATCAGAAAACGAAATCAAGGATGCAATCCCCTTCACCACTGCAACCAAGAGAATCAAATATCTAGGAATAAACCTACCCAAAGAAACAAAAGAACTGTACACTGAAAATTACAAGACACTCATGAGAGACATTAAAGAAGACTTAAACAGATGGAGAGATATTCCATGTTCCTGAGTAGGAAGAATCAATATTGTGAAAATGACCATGCTACCAAATGTCATCTATAGATTCAATGCGATCCCTATCACACTACCATTGATATTCTTCACAGAACTAGACTAAAGAATCACACAGTTCATATGGAAACACAAAAGACCTCAAATAGCCAAAGCAATCCTGAGGAAGAAGAATGGAGCTGAAGGGATCAGCCTCCCTAACTTCAGACTACACTACAAAACAGCAGTCATCAAGACAGTATGGTACTGGCACAAAAACAGAAATACAGACCAATGGAACAAGATAGAGAACCCAGAGATAAACCCACACACCTATGGGTACCTTATTTTTGACAAAGGAGGCGAACATATAAAATAGGACAAAGACAGCCTCTTCAACAAATGGTGCTGGGAAAACTGGACAGCTACACGCACAAAAATGAAGTTGGAACATTCCCTGATACCATGCACAAAGATCAACTCAAAATGGATTAAAGACCTAAATGTAAGCCCAGAAAACCTAAAACTCTTGGCGGAGAATATAGGCAAAACATTCAAGGAACATAAAGCAAGATCTTCTCTGACCCACCTACTAGAAGAGCGGAACTGAAAAGAAAAATGAACATGTGGGACCTAATGAAACTTAAAAGCTTTTGTACAGCAAAAGACATTACACAGGGCTTCCCCTGGTGGTCCAGTGGGTAAAGACACCGCCTTGCACTGTAAGGGGCGCCGGTTCGATCCCTGGCCTGGGAAGATCCCACATGCCGCGGAGCGGCTGGACCAATGTGTCCAATTACCGAGCTGGAGCCCTGGGGCGTGTGCGCCCAGAGCCGGTGCTCTGTGACGATGGTGGCCACCACGATGGGAGGCCCACAGGAGCCAAAGAACAAAGACGGATGAAAATAGAGAAATGAAAGACCAATGGAAGTGGCCTGCCTATCCCCCTCCCTCCCCACCCCACCCTCCAAAAGATAAAAAAAAAAAAAGACATTACACAAAAGCTGAACAGACAGCGCATAGAATGGGAGAAAATCATAGCAAATAGATATAGACATAGACATAGAATTAATAGACAAAGAATTAATCTCCAAAATCTACAAGCAACACAGACAACTCAATATCAGAAAAATGAACAACCCAATCAAAAAATGGGAAAAGGACCTAAACAGACACCTCTCCAAAGCGGACATACAGATGGCCAAAAAACACATGAAACGATGCTCAACCTCGCTTATAATTAGAGAAATGCAAATCAAAACTACAATGAGATATCATCTCACACCAGTCAGAATGGCCATCATCAACAAATCAACAGACAATAAATGCTGGAGAGGGTGAGAAGAAAAGGGAACCCTCTTGCATTGTTGGTGGGAATGTAAATTGATACAGCTGCTATGGAAGACAGTATGGAGATCCCTTTAAAAAACTAAAAATAGAAGCACCATACGACCCAGCAATCCCACTCTTAGGCTTATACCCTGATGAAATCAAATCTGAAAGAAGCACCTGTACACCAATGTTCATTGCAACTCTCTACACAATATCTAGAACATGGAAGCAGCCTAGATGTCCATTGGTGAATGAATTGATACAAAAGCTCTGGTACATATATACAATGGAATACTACACAGCTGTAAAAAGAAATGCAGAAGAATCAGTCCTAATGAGGGCTGGATCTAGAACCTATCATAAAAAGTGAAGTCAGTCAAAAAGAGAAGGACAAGTACAACATACTAACACATATATACGGAATCTAGTAGGATGGTAATGATAGCACATGCAGTGAAGCGATGGAAAAACAGACATGGACAGTAGACATATGGACATTGTGAGGAATGAACAGTGGGTGGGAGGCATAAAGGAAGTAGCATGAAAACCTATACTATCATATGTAAAAAAGTAGCTATTGTCATTGCGCTGTGAGAAAAGGGGATCCTTCAGGGGTGCTGTGCGGCGATCTGGAGGGGTGGGATGGGGGGATATACATATGACTAATTTGGGATCATACATATCTATAAACAACAAAGTACAAAGTAAAAACTTAAAGACCAATGGAAGTGGCCTGCCTATCCCCCTCCCTCCCCACCCCACCCTCCAAAAGATAAAAAAAAAAAAAGACATTACACAAAAGCTGAACAGACAGCGCATAGAATGGGAGAAAATCATAGCAAATAGATATAGACATAGACATAGAATTAATAGACAAAGAATTAATCTCCAAAATCTACAAGCAACACAGACAACTCAATATCAGAAAAATGAACAACCCAATCAAAAAATGGGAAAAGGACCTAAACAGACACCTCTCCAAAGCGGACATACAGATGGCCAAAAAACACATGAAACGATGCTCAACCTCGCTTATAATTAGAGAAATGCAAATCAAAACTACAATGAGATATCATCTCACACCAGTCAGAATGGCCATCATCAACAAATCAACAGACAATAAATGCTGGAGAGGGTGAGAAGAAAAGGGAACCCTCTTGCATTGTTGGTGGGAATGTAAATTGATACAGCTGCTATGGAAGACAGTATGGAGATCCCTTTAAAAAACTAAAAATAGAAGCACCATACGACCCAGCAATCCCACTCTTAGGCTTATACCCTGATGAAATCAAATCTGAAAGAAGCACCTGTACACCAATGTTCATTGCAACTCTCTACACAATATCTAGAACATGGAAGCAGCCTAGATGTCCATTGGTGAATGAATTGATACAAAAGCTCTGGTACATATATACAATGGAATACTACACAGCTGTAAAAAGAAATGCAGAAGAATCAGTCCTAATGAGGGCTGGATCTAGAACCTATCATAAAAAGTGAAGTCAGTCAAAAAGAGAAGGACAAGTACAACATACTAACACATATATACGGAATCTAGTAGGATGGTAATGATAGCACATGCAGTGAAGCGATGGAAAAACAGACATGGACAGTAGACATATGGACATTGTGAGGAATGAACAGTGGGTGGGAGGCATAAAGGAAGTAGCATGAAAACCTATACTATCATATGTAAAAAAGTAGCTATTGTCATTGCGCTGTGAGAAAAGGGGATCCTGCAGGGGTGCTGTGCGGCGATCTGGAGGGGTGGGATGGGGGGATATACATATGACTAATTTGGGATCATACATATCTATAAACAACAAAAAGTACAAAGTAAAATAAAACTTAAAAAAATTCAGGGTATATTTTCATTGTGGATTATGATGATTAAATCTTTGTACAAATCTGCTGGATTGCAAATAGCTACATTTAGCCTTTTCTTTTTTTAAGCTAGACTGACGCCACATCATTATGAGAATGAAAATAAATAAGAAACAATGACACATCTTAGACCCACTGTGTAGATAGAAGACAGCAAGGGGTTAGAGTAGGAAGTTGTGTGCTTATTCATTAAAACTTGTTGACTGGAAGGGGTATGTTACACACTTACTTGTTGATATTTGTGCAGTGAAGATAAACTCGAAGTTTGCCTCTGTCTGGACCTTTTACACTTGCCATTAGCACATTGGTGCCCACCAGTTTCTTGAACAGAAGAGAGAGCCAATAATCCTAGTTGTAGTGATTGGGGAGG